>CM077147.1:120015983-120615983 GCA_039583875.1 Platanthera guangdongensis | reverse complement strand
TGGAGCATCAGTATCTTCAGCTGGCTTCTTGCCCTTCAGATCTTTCTTCTTTTGTTCTTCAGCACTTATTCTTTGCCTTTCAAAATAGTGAAAAGGCTTTGGAAAATACTTGCTAGGCTCCTGAGCATTAGGAGGTAGCTTCCCAGCTTTTGTCTTTCTTCTATATTGTAGAATAGCTTCCTGTCTAGCTTCATGCTTTTGCCATTCTTGCTCAGTGTATCATTTGCCCCTATCATGGGTCTTGTCCTTTACAGGTTTCCAGGCAGTCAAGATAATATTCTTGGAAGTAGGACTCCACTGCTCAAAATCAGGCTTCAACTCAGCATGTTCTCTGAATCTCTTCTTTGATAGTTAAGCTTCTTGCTCCTTATTCACAGCTGCCTCTGACATTTCTACCTTCTCAAGGATAACATTTTTAGTACCCTCTGTAGGGTTGTACATAGACTGTACTTCTTGCTGAATCATATCAGAATCTACTGAAGGGTAAATAACCTGAGCAACTTCAGGTTGAGCACCTTTAAAATAAGCAGGTTGCACACGTGACTCAGCTACATTATTATCATCACAGAGGGGTGGATATCCAAGGGTGGCTCTGATGCTATTTGAAGGATCAAGCGCATACCCAACTGCACCAAAAGCTCGGACTGTTGGAGAGGGCGCTACTTAATTTCTTAAATAAGTAGAAAAGCGCCACGGGTCAAGTGAAGGAATGCCGGACCCAACAATCCCCCCCCCCCCCCCCCGGCGTCCAGCACAACCCGTCGGCTCAGAGGTGGAGTTACCACATGGCCCACATGGCTCAGAGGTGGGGTTACCACATGGCCCACACGGCTCAGAGGTGGGGTTACCACATGTCCACGGTTGCACGGCTCAGAGGTAGGGTTACCACATGTCCACGGTTGCCTGACCCGCCGTACCCACACATGTAGAAGGGAAAAATAAGGATTTAATAGCGCTCCCCCGGTCTTGAACCCGTAACCTCCCTCTGATACCAATTGAAGGATCAAGCGCATACCCAACTGCACCAAAAGCCCGAACTGTTGGAGAGGGTGCTACTTAATTTCTTAAATAAGTAGCAAAGCGCCATGGGTCAAGTGAAGGAACGCCGGACCCAACACTATTAGATATCCATTTAGCATGATCTGAGCCAGCTTTGACTAATACTCTCTCCCCCTTTATGACTTCTCTTTCAATGTGATCTCTAAGGTCATTTTTCTGAAATCTCACTTGTTCATCTAGATAATTAACACCATATTTATAAAATGATCTTATTTTCAGTAGCTGATCAGAAATGATCTTTTGTGAAGTCTTAATAGCTATTTGTACAGCAGCTAATTCTTCCTGGAATTGTTTATCAAAATCTGACTTGGTTTTAGCACTTGCCTCAGTTTGGGCAGTAGCAGTATTCTTTAACTCTGTAATAATCACATTATGCGATTTAGTCTGATTGTCATTCATCCTTAGTTGATTCTCTAGCACATAGCCTTTCTTAACAGCAATATCATCAACTTGAGTCTTTATGTCTGCTTGTTGTTTAGCTAGATAGACTACAGCATTGCCACCTTTGTGGAAGCAATCTGTCATTTCCTTCTTATTCTGATTTACTTCAAATCTTATGGATTTGATATCTTGTGCCAAGGTGAATTGCAGATCTTTATGGGTCTCATCCATATATTTCTCCATGGCAATACTTTGTTCATCTAACTTCACTTGCAAGGATACCAACAAAGAGCTATAATCAGTTGCTGGGGCAGGTTGAGGAGCAGTTTGTAATGCCCTTTTATAGTTTTGGCTTCTCCTTTTGAAAACCATCAGCTTTCTCTTTTTTGCTTGAATTTCTGCTTCATCTTCAGAAGCTGAGGTACTTGTAATATCAACTCTATCCATAGGACTATGAGACTGTTCCTTTTCTATCCTAGGAAGCTCCCCCTAAGTCCCTTGCTCCTCCCCCTCAGTCCTGACATACTCCACCTCAATGTTAGCTTGTTCCCCCTCAGTTTCAGCTTGCTCCCCCTCAGTTCTTACTTGATCTATATCAGGGAACAACTCTTCAAGGGTAAACTCTTATTGAGTTGGGATTTGAGGCACCACCAACTCAGGAGCATCAACCGCTGTGGATATATCCTTCATGATAGCATCCTGTGCTTGACTGTTTAGTTGAGTGGTCTGGTCAGGATCAATCAAAGGCACAATTAGTATTTCATCCTTATTAATGAAAATTGATTGATTAATTTCTTGGATTAACTCAAGTATAGTTTGAGTAGCCATTTCACTTTCTAATTGTGTTGGCTCTTCCTCAAGATGAGGCTCCCCCTGCACCTGAGCACCATCTGTAATTTCTTGTGTAGGAGATTTTTTAGGAATCTCTGGCCTCTCTTCATCAGGCATGTCCTTTGTTAGGACTCTATCCCATCTGGAGATTATCCTTATATCCATCCTTCTCATATGGTTGATCTTTGAACCAACAGTCTATTTCATTACTTCTGTAATTATTCCAGCCAATTATAGACTCATGATTCTTCCCAGATTTGGCTTTTTAATACTTTCCTTAATCTTTTCAAAGATTACTACAGACCAATCTGTGTTCAGTCTGAATATAATCCTGGTCATCGGGCTGAACATATAGGCTGAAACCTTATCATGTCCCCCTGGCTTATAGAGAATGACCTTTCCAACCACCTCAGAAAGGAATTTTCCTTGCTGATTCATCCCTTTTCTGTTCATTGCTGATCCAATCTTCATGCTGGGATCCAATCCGCACCACTGAAGTGCTTCGCTAGTCTTTGATGAGGGTACTTCTTCTTCTTCTTGAGTTCTAGGGAGTTGAAGAGTTTTCCTCAAGCTCTTCAATGTAAGTTTAACCGTAGCTCCCTGAACTGTAGATTTGATCTTAAGTCCAGTAGAATCTAAAGTAGTTGCGCCATAGAATTCTAGTATTTCTTTCTTCCATATTTTTGTAGGTTCAGATACGAGAAATTCCAAACTATTTTCTGCAACTAGGGTTACTACAGTTTTAATCTCGGGTTCTGCATGATCAAAGGCATTGCGAACCAGCTCATAGCCTTCGTTGACGTTATCTTCAAGCTTTGGCGCCATTGGGGTTGAGAGAAATCTTGGATTGAGAAGAGAGAAGTTGTCGACACAGGGTTTTGGTCTCGAAAATATGGAGAGTGTGTCGACAGAATATGTTGTTGACCTATTTATACCCTTCTAAATAATGAAGGTCAAAAGTCGCCTCAAAATTCTCTTAATGTGTCGACACAGTTGAAATGTATCGACACAGACTTCTAATGTATCGACAGAAGTGATGACTTCTATATGTCGACATAATTCTATTTGTCTTGGTCGTGTTCGACAAAGAGCTCGTGTAGTCGACGATTTGAGGTCGACGAATCTGCGCTCGACGATATGTGTCGATTCTGTGCTCGACGATCAGTTGATTCTGCGCTCGACGAAATATATGTATAGATTCTAAGTGTCGACACCACTTCTGAATGTGTTGACACTACTTCTCTGAAGTGTCGACACCGGTTCTCTAGATGTGTCGACACCACTTTCCTGGAGTGTCGACACCAACTACTATGTGTCGACACAGACAACTCTTTGTGTCGACATAATTTTACTTGACAAATTTGTTAAACTAATTTGTGTTCAACATGACTAATTCAATTTTGAAATTATTGAATTTAGTTTCATCTAAAGGCTTAGTGAACAAGTGAGCAATTTGTAAATCTGTGTTAACAAATTCTAAAGAAATATCTTCCTTTTCTACATGATCTCTAAAAAAATGGTATCTTATTTCTATATGCTTTGTCCTACTATGAGAAACAGGATTATGAGCAATAGAAATAGCACTAGTAGAATCATATAATAATGGAGTTCTACTTACCTGAATACCATAATCTTCCAACTGATGTTGTATCCACAACAGCTGTACACAGCAACTTCCTGCAGCAACATACTCAGATTCAGCTGTGGAAATTGTCACACTAGTCTGCTTCTTACAGCTCCATGACACCAGTCTTCCTCCTAGAAATTGACGGTGCCTGTTGTGCTTTTTCTATCTACTTTGCAACCTGCAAAGTCTGCATCTGAATAGCCCATTAGTAAAAAAATCTCTATTCCTAGGATACCAAAGGCCTAGATTAGGTGTGCCCTTAAGATATCTCAAAATCCTTTTGACAGAAGTATAATGAGATTCTTTAGGGCAGGATTGGTACCTAGCACAGACACATATTGCATACATGATATCTGGTCTACTAGTAGTCAGATAAAGGAGGGATCCAACTATCCCTCTATATAAAGATTCATCTACAGGTTTCCCTGCATCATCTTTGCTTAGAGATATGCTTGTCCCCATTGGAGTTCTCATGGTAGTGGATGATTCCATACCATACTTCTTAATTAACTCCTGGGTGAACTTAGACTGAGATATGGACAGGCCATCATCAGTATGTCTTACTTAGAGTGCCAAGAAGAACTTAAGTTCTCCCATACTGCTCATTTCAAATTTCCCTTGCATAAGTTTTGCAAACTTTCTATAAAGGTTATTTTCAGAAGAACCAAATATTATGTCATCAACATATATTTGGACTAGGATAATCTTTCCTTTGGATTCTCTAAGGAATAGAGTCTTATCTATTTTCCCCTTTGAGAATTTGTTCTCAATGAGGAAATTAGACAGGGTTTCATACCAAGCCCTTGGAGCTTGTTTTAACCCATACAAAGCTTTCCCAAGTCTATAAACATAATTAGATTTGAGAGGATCAACAAAACCTGCGGGCTGTTCTACATATACCTTCTCTTTTAAGTCTCCATTTAAGAATGCTGACTTAACATCCATTTGGAACACTTTGAAGCCTTGATATGCTGCAAAGGCAAGGAATAGCCTGATTTCTTCCAACCTTGCCACTGGAGCAAAAGTCTGATCAAAATCTATGCCCTCTTCCTGCATGTATCCTTTGGCAACTAGTCTTGCCTTGTTCTTCACTATGATCCCACTCTCATCAAGCTTGTTTCTATAAATCCACTTTGTCCCTATGACATTGTGGCCCTTTGGTTTTTGAACCAACTCCCAGACCTTGCACCTTCTAAATTGATTTAACTCCTCCTGCATAGCATCAATCCATAGTGGGTCTTGAATAGCTTCTTCAAATCTCTTGGGTTCCAGTTGAGATAAGAAGCTTGAGCAAAGAACTGGATTTAAGTTCCTGCTTCTTATTTGTACTCCATGACTTGGATCACCAATGATCTGGTGTGCAGGATGATCCTTTAACTGTCTAACTGCTGGAGGTAATCTATCAACAGTTTGACCTTCTTCAATCTCTTCATTATGCTGCACCTCATGGTCTTCATTTTTCTCCTGAGTGTCTTGTACTCCCCCTGGACAGCAAATACCATTTTCATCATCCTACTTTGCAGTTGGATCTTCTCTGATAGTAAGCTGGTGCATCTTCTGCTGTATACTTGTGGAGCTACAAGAAATACTTGGCAACTCACTGTTAATAAGTTTAGATTCATCAAACATGACATGAATTACCTCTTCTACAACTTAAGTAGCCAAATTGTAGACCCTATAAGCCTTACTATTGTTGTTGTACCCAACAAATATCCCATCTTGGGATTTGGCAGAAAACTTAGTTAGGTGAGACTTGCCATTGTTAAGCACATAACACTTGCAACCAAAGATCCTGAAATAGGATAAGTTTGGTTTTCTGCCCTTCATAACCTCATAGGGTGTCTTTTTGTGGCTTTTGGTGATGGAAGCTGAAAGATATGGTACCTAAACACCTAGAGGGGGGGTGAATAGGTGACCTAAACCTTTTTAGACTTTTGTTTGGCAGCACAACAGTTTTTCACTGATTACTACAGCTAACAGCAAATACAGAAATTAAGCATTCAATTCACAGCACAGCACAGCACAGAAGACACACTAATTTTATAGTGGTTCCCCAATCTTTGGGTACATCCACTTTCCCCCTTCTCCTATCTAGCAGTGTACTAGATTCGGCCAAACTTCTCCACTAGCTCAGAACCCAACAAGGTTCCTACCTCAGGCCCAAAGCCTTACACTCAGCCAAAAGGCCTACACTCAGCCACCCAGGCCTACACTCAGCCAATCAAGGCTTACACTCAGCCAATTAAAGGCCTACACTCAGAGTTCTTCAACTCCTACACTCAGGCACCAAGCCCTACCCTCAGCCTTTATAAAATAGGCTTACAATCACTCAGATCCAATGGATCTTACAAGTTTAAAATAGAAATTACAAATGCTAACTCTACAACTCAGAAAGGATGAGAGGAGTTGAGAGTTTCTTGATGAGTTCTTGGAAGAACTCAGCTTGATCCAAACTGACTTAGCTTTCTTCAAAGCTTCTTGAGTAGAACTGAATTAGTCTGAATCTACTGCAGTTGATCCTTGATCTCTGCTTCTTGAAATCCAGATGACTCTGAATTGTTCTTCTCAGCCTTAGTTCCAAAGACTGAATCCTTGGTTGGAGCTCTCTCTCTCCAACTACTTAGATCTGCAGTTGGACTGCCTGATCTTCTTGTGTTGATCCTCTGTGTATCACTTCTTGTTTTAGACTGATCAACAACTTCAATTATTATCACACCATGTAATGATTGTGAACTTCTTAACCACTTAACAACCTCATTCTGTAAACTCTGGGTGCCTATTTATAGGCTTCCTTCATGGTAACCGGCTGGTCCGGTTCATAACAGACTTCTGACTTCTCTGACAGTTGATGTAGACCGGCTGGATTGGCATCTGTCATGTCAACCAGTCACTTCTTGAAATTCTCTAACTGTCAGATAGTGTCGAGACTTTCTGTTCTTAAGTGTCGACACTTATAGACTAAGTGTCGACACATGTTGTGTAAGTATCGACACAAGTCTACAAGGTGTCGACACAATTCCTTGTATGTCTCGACACAGTTTCTTCTGCATGTGTCGACACTGAAATTGAGTGTCGACACAAGTACTTGCACTTCATTCTTTATCTGTATTCTTCTAAGTGTCGACACATCTCCTTTGTGTCGACACATCTTCATGTGTTGAAACTGTCAAGTGTCGACACTGCTTCTTGGTGTCGACACAAGTCTTCAATCTTGTTTCTTCAGCTGAGTGTCGACACATTCCTTTAGTGTCGACACTTGTACTTAGAATATTTTACAACTTTTCTGTTCTTTGCTAAGTGTCGACACAGCTCCTTGTGTCGACACTTTCTTCAAGTGTTGAGTCTTCTGGTTATGTGTCGACACATTGTGCTGAGTGTCGACACAATCTTCAAGTGTTGACTCCTTTGAGTGTGTGTCGACACATTGTGTTGAGTGTCGACACATTCTTCATATTTTGACTCTGTTGATTGAGTGTCGACACATTGTGTTGAGTGTCGACACTTGTACTTAGTCTCTGCAGAATTTTGCTGAGTGTCGACACAACTCCAAGTGTCGACACTTTCTGATGTAGACTCAGCTCTTCTAGGTGTCGACACTTCGGCCAAGTGTCGACACAGCTTTTCTGCATCCTTCTACACTGAGTGTCGACACAGCTCCAAGTGTCGACACTTTCTGACTGGTGTCGACACTTCTTCCCAGGTGTCGACACAATGACTCCAAGTGTCGACACTGCATGTCTGGGTGTCGACACAAGCTTTCTCAAGTGTCGACACTTTGCCTCTGGGTGTCGACACATGGACTTAGAAATTTTCAGCTTCAGTCCAGTGTATATCTAACCTGCACAAGTAACTCAAACAAACATCAAATACATTCTGATGTATATCATTGAGTTAGGTGAGGCTTCTTCAAATCAGGTACATTTGACCAATGTACCCAACAATCTCCCCCTATTTGGAGAAGTCATAACCCTTAGTCAATGATATACACCACTCATAATTAAAAATTACAAAATGATGTAAAACATATAAATGACAACAGGGAAAACTTGAACATGTAATAAAGCACACATGTATACTTATTAAACATTGCAGAACAATTAAGAAACACACATATTTCAGAACATTCATACTATATTTATCATATACTGTTCCAATAATGTTCCTTATACATTTTCAATGAAGTATTACAATGTTTTTCACTTAATAGATTACAACAAGCATCAAGTTAATTCCTAATCTAGTGCTGATCAGGTTCTTTAATAACAATGCCTTTTCCAGCTTTAACTTGAGCTTTCACAGCAGCAGCAGCAGCAGGCTCAGCTTCAGCAGTCTTCTTCCCTTTAGAGTCCTTCTTCTTCTGTTCTTCAGCCTTGATCTTTTGTCTTTCAAAATAATGATAGGGCTTAGGAAAGTACTTGCTAGGCTCCACAGCTGTTGGAGGTAGCTTTCCTAACTTAGCCTTCCTTCTATATTGGACAATTGCTTCCTGCCTACTCTCATGCTTTCTCCATTCAGCCTCTGAGAACCACTTGTTCCTTTCATGGGCATTGTCCTTGGCTGCTTTCCAGGCTGTAAGAATTATGTTCCTAGAAGTAGGGCTCCACTGTTCAAAATATGGCTTTTGCTCAGCAATTTCCCTAAACTTCTTCTTTGACAGCCTAGTTTCTTCTTCTTTGTCCAAAGCCTCTTGCATTGCAGCTGTGATAGGTTGAACAACCTTTTCCAGAATAATATTAGGCTTGCCAGCAGGTGGACTATACATTGTGCTTATATCTGCATGAATCATGTCAAAGTCTGGAGGTGGATAGATTACATCAGCCACTGCTTGTTGCTCACCTCCAAGATATGTGCCTTGAATGCCAGAGTCAGCTACATTGTCATCATCACAAAGGGGAGGATAGCCCAGTGTAGCCCTGATGGAATTTGATATCCATTTTGCATGTTCAGAACTGGCCTTGACTAACACTCTCTCCCCCTTTATGACTTCTTGGGCCACATGATCTCTCACATCATCTTTCTGGAATCTGATTTGGCCATCCAAATACCTTATGCCCTCTTTAAAGAAAGGTCTAAGCTTTGTAAGCTGTTCTGAAATGACCTTCTGTGAGTCTTTAATGGCAGTCTTTACAGCAGCAATCTCTGCTTGAAAGAGTTTATCAAAATCAGCTTTGGCAGCAGCAGAGGAAGTTGAAGGTTCATCTGACTTATTCTTGAGTTCAGTGACTATTGCATTATGAGATGCAGTCAAATTATCATTCATCCTCAACTGATTCTCCAGCACATAGCCTTGTTTTACTGCTATATCTTCTACTTTCTCTTTAATTGTTTCTTGATGTTTAGCTAGATAGACCACTGCATGAGCACCCTTAGTAAAACAATCAGTCATCTCCTTTTTATTAAGGTTCATTTCAAACCTTATTGACTTGATTTCCTGTCCCAGATCAGATTGTAGAGCTTTGTGCCCTTCATCAACATAAGTTTCTAAAGCTTTCCGTTGTTCATCCATCTTGATTTGCATGGCAAGCAGTAGAGCACTGTAATCAGTGGATGGAGCTTGTTGAACTAAGGAATGTTGAGCAACTGTTTGGAGAGCCTTCTTATAGCTCTGGCTTCTTCTTTTGAAAACAAAGAACTTCTTTTTCTGAGCTTGCTCAGCTTTATCATCTTCAGAGTCTGATGTACTGGCTATATCCACCCTATCCTTAGGGCTGGATTGTTTTTCAGTATGCACATCTTGTGCCTTCTCAGTATCTAGCCTTATAGGCTCTTCTTGAATATCCAATTTCTCCCCCTCAGCAGCAGCATCCTTTACTGCATCAGCTGCATTCTTTTCCATATCAAAATCTTCTTGATCTAAGTTCAAAAAGAGATCTTCCATTGTATATTCTGCTGGAGACTGTGCAGGAGATGTTCTGGTTTCATCAGCTACAACAGATGTGTCTTGGAGAACAACATCTGGTTCTAGAGTTGCTGGCTGATTTTGCTGATGATCATCAGACAAATCAGAATTTATTATTGAAAAGTTCAAAGTATTAAGATCAACAAGTACCTCTTGAATGAGGAGGGTGGCTTGTTCACTCTCCAGTGTAGATGGTTCTGCTACACCTGGAAGCTCCCCCTGGATGTCAGCTGCCTCCTGAGGAGCAGGTGTCTTCTCTGCAGCCACATCAACTGGACTTTCAGGAGTGAAGACCACATGTTCTTCACTGCCTGAGCTGCTGGAGGACTCTTGAGGCACAGCAGCAGTCTTCCTCTTCTTCCTGGGAGGAGAGTCTTTCTTAGAAGCTTGCTTTTCAGGGGTGGTCAATTCCTTTGACACCAGCACCCTTTCCCATCTAGAGAATATTCTTGAGTCCATCTTCCTCATATGATTGATCTTAGTTCCTGCAGCAGTGCTCATTACCTCTGGAATTGATCCAGCCAGGTAGAGACTTAGTATCCTGCCCAGATTGGGCTTCTTCAGGCTTTCCTTCACTTTTTCATAAACCACCATTGACCAGTCTGTTTTCAGATTGAAGATGATTCTGGTCATGACTTTAAACATGGAGGCAGACACCCTGTCATGTCCTCCTGGCTTGCTCAGTATTACCTTGCCCACTATTTCTGACAAGAACTTGCCTTGATTATTCATACCTTTTCTGTTAAAGACTGATCCCACCTTCATCTTTGGATCCAGTCCACACCAAGTAAGAGCTTCCCTGGTCTTAGAAGCAGTTACTTCCTCTTCATCTTGAACTTTAGGTAGCTGAAGTACCTTTCTTAAAGACTTGGGTGAAATCTTGACCTTGGTGCCATGCACCCTTGACTTAATCCTGTAGCCTGAGTCATCTACAGATGCGCGCCAGAAAGGAATTCAATGACTTCCTTCTTCCATATTTTCGTTGGTTCTGAAACCAAGAACTCCAATCCTGAATTGGCAATTAGGGTTATTACTGATTTGATTTCTTGGTCGCTGTCGTCAAATGCGCCTCGCACAAGCTCATAGCCTTCGTTTACGTTCTCTTCCAGCTTGGGAGCCATTAGGGTTTTGAGAATTAGTCTTGAGATGAGAGAAATGTCGACACAAGAGTTTAGGTCTCGAAACTTTGAAAGCGTGTCGACAATCAAAGACAGAACCCTATTTATACCTTTCTTGTTTGAAGACGAACAGGCGGGATGAATTTCTAATGATGTGTCGACACTGTCAATAAGTGTCGACACTGACTTATAATGTCTCGACACTCATGTGTCGACACAAATTTAGTCAACAGATTTTATGTGTCGACACTTGGTTAAGTGTCGACACCACTATACTCGACATGTGTCGAGACTTTACTTAGAAAAATTCTGAGTAAAACTTAAGTGTCGACACTTGATTGGATGTGTCGACACCTACTCGACATGTGTCGACACTAACATTCTGAAGTGTCGACACTAACTTCCTAGATGTGTCGACACCATTTTCCTGAAGTGTCGACACTTACTATTCTGTGTCGACATAGACTTGTCTATGTGTCGACACCTTTTTACTTAGCCAATTTTTGTTCTGTATACTTAATCTAAGTTTATCATACCTAGTTCAATTTTGAACCTTATTAAACTTAGCTTCTTCTAAGGGCTTAGTAAACATATCAGCTATCTGATTATCTGTTTTAACATATTCAAGTGCAATATCATTTCTTTCTACATGCTCCCTAAGAAAGTGATATTTTATCTCAATATGTTTAGTTCTACTATGAGATACAGGGTTATTAGCTATGGAAATAGCACTTGTAGAATCACAATAAAGTGGAGTTCTACTTACCTGACATCCATAGTCTTCTAGCTGATGTTGAATCCACAGAAGTTGAGCACAGCAACTTCCTGCAGCTACATATTCTGACTCAGCTGTGGAGATGGCCACACTGGTTTGCTTCTTACTACTCCATGAAATGAGTCTTCCACCTAGGAATTGACAGGATCCAGTTGTGCTCTTTCTATCTTCTTTGCATCCTGCAAAGTCTGCATCTGAATAGCCTGTTAGATCAAAATCTCCATTCCTAGGGTACCAGAGGCCTAGATAAGGTGTGCCCTTTAGATATCTCAAGATTCTCTTGACTGCAGTCAAGTGAGATTCTTTGGGGCAGGCTTGATACCTGGCACAAACACATGTAGCATACATAATGTCAGGCCTACTTGCAGTCAAGTATAGTAGGGAGCCAACTATCCCTCTATACAAGGTTTCATCCACAGGTTTCCCTGCATCATCCTTGCTTAGAGACATACTTGACCCCATAGGAGTCTTCATGGTACTGGAGGAATCCATACCATATTTCCTTATGAGTTCTAGGGTGAACTTTGACTGACATATGGACAAGCCACTTTCAGTCTGTTTAACTTGGAGACCCAAGAAAAACTTCAGTTCTCCCATACTACTCATTTCAAATTGACTTTGCATAAGCTTTGCAAACTTTTTGCAAAGGCTACTTTCAGTAGACCCAAATATAATGTCATCTACATATATTTGGACAAGTATTACTTTGCCTCTAGATTCCCTAAGGAATAGAGTCTTATCTATTTTCCCCCTTGTGAACTTGTTCTCAATGAGGAAACTAGATAGGGTTTCATACCAAGCTCTAGGAGCTTGCTTTAACCCATACAATGCTTTCCTAAGTCTATAGACATAATGTGGAAGAGTAGGATCAACAAAACCTGAAGGCTGCTCCACATATACTTCTTCTTTTAAATTACCATTAAGGAATGCTGACTTCACATCCATTTGGTATACTTTGAATCCTTGGTAGGTTGCATAGGCCAAGAACATCCTGATGGCTTCCAGTCTGGCTACTGGAGCAAAGGTTTGATCAAAATCAATACCTTCTTCTTGCCTATATCCTTTTGCAACCAGTCTTGCCTTATTCTTAATGATGACTCCTTGTTCATCTAACTTGTTTCTGTAGATCCACTTTGTTCCTATCACATTGTGATCTTTAGGCTTAGGAACTAAGTCCCAAACCTTGCACCTCTTGAACTGGTTTAGCTCTTCCTGCATAGCTTCAGTCCACTGTGGATCTTGTATTGCTTCTTCAAATTTCTTTGGTTCTATTTGAGACAGAAAACTTGAATATACTGCAGCATTCTGATTTCTGCTCCTTGTCTGAACACCTTGTCTTGGATCTCCAATGATCAGCTCCACTGGATGATCTCTTAGATGCCTGTTGGCTGGAGGCATCCTTACTTCTGGTTGTACTTCTTCAGCATCTTCATCATGCTGAGTTCCTTGAACTTCTTCAGCTCCTGGTACATGTAGTTCTCCCCCTGGACATAAGCCATCTTCTTCTACTTGCTGTCTTGCAGCAGGTACATCTTCTATGGTTAGCTTGTCCATCTTCTTAATAAGACCTGAGGGGCTGCACACACTACTAGACAACTCATTGTTAATTAGTTGTGACTCATCAAAAACTACATGCACAGATTCCTCTACAACTTGTGTAGTCAAGTTGTAGACTCTATAAGCCTTACTATTATTGCTGTACCCAACAAACACTCCCTCTTGGGACTTGGCAGCAAACTTAGTTAAGTAAGACTTCCCATTGTTAAGTATGAAGCATTTACAACCAAAGATCCTAAAATAGGATAGATTTGGTTTCCTGCCTTTCACTACTTCATAGGGGGTCTTGTTTAACCTTTTAGTGATGGTAGCCCTATTTATCACATGGCATGCAGTGTTAACTGCTTCAGCCCAGAAATATTCTGGCAGTGATGAATCACTTAATAGGGTTCTACCAGCCTCTATCAAGGTCCTATTTTTCCTTTCAGCAATGCCATTTTGCTGAGGTGTTCTAGGTGAAGAGAATTCTTGAAATATCCCATAGTCTTCACACAGCTTTGTCATGCTTTCAGACTGAAACTCAGTACCATGGTCACTTCTAATTTTGACCACTGTACAGTTCAATTCATTCTGAATTTGCCTAACAAAACTGTGGAAGACACTAGGTGTTTCAGATTTCTGCTTTAAGAAGAACACCCAGGAAAACCTTGAGTAGTCATCAACAACTACAAAGGTGTAGACCTTCCTACCTAAGCTGTGAACTGGCATTGGACCAAATAGATCCATATGCAAGAGGTATAAACACCTCACAGCATCCTTGTTGTCAATGCTTCTAAAGGTGGATTTAGTCTGCTTGCCCTTTTGACAAGCTGAGCAAATGCCATCTTTGACACACTTAACTTGAGGACCATTCCTCACTAACTCTTTACTAAAGAGTTTGCCAATAGTCTTGTAATTAAGATGAGCAAGCCTCTTGTGCCACTTGACACATTGAGAGACTGTCTCATCAGCTACAAGACAAACTGGAGAACTATTGTTCTCAACCATAATGTCTAAACAATAGACATTTCTCTTCCTATAACCTGTCAAAATGATCTTTTGATCACTTGACCTCTTGATATGACAACCATTTTTAACAAATGAGATGTCATACCCTACATCACTTAATTGACTTATACTAATGAGGTTATGTTTCAAACCTTTAACATAAGCCACTTGAGTAATGGTAACAAGGTTAGAAGAAATGTTACCAAACCCTTTGATGATTCCTTTTTCAGAACCACCAAAGGTCACCTTTGGACCATTTTTGATTGGGATGTAGTCCTTCAGTAGTCCCCTAGTTCCAGTCATGTGTCTGGAACATCCACTATCCAAGTACCATGTAGGGGTATGGCCACTTGGATTTTCCTGCAAAACAAATTAATGAACCTTAGAACCCAAAGTAAACTTGGGTCCTTGGTGATTGTTAGTTTGCAATTTGACATAGCTACCTGCTGTCTTTCCAACAGGTAACTTGCTACACAACTTGGCACTGGCATTGTGCCAACAATCCAAAGCAAAGTGGCCAACCTTGCCACAGCACCAACATTCAAATTTGTTGTACCTTTGCTTAGGTTCTGACTTAGCTGTCTTAACTACAGCAGTCTTGTTGAATGTTGGGGCTTTGCCCTTGGACTTGGACTGATCCTGAACAGTCCTAGCTGGATTAACAAAACCCAGTCCAGTCTTTCCTTTATGATGAACAAAATCATCAATCAAGGGTAGCACTGATTTAGGTTTTGAAAACCTAGCTGCTAGCTCTTTCTCCTTCTGAAGATTAATCTCCAGTTTCTTAATTTGATCATTCTTAAATGTAATAGTACCCATCTGAATCACAGTAATGTGTTTCAGCCTGGCCACTTCATTCAGTTTTTGATCATAATTCTTCTCATAATCTATTGCAGCTGCCTTGAGATCAGCAATTTCCTTGGCCAAATTTTTGGCTAGGGTCTTGCTTTTCTTATAGGCTTGCAATAGTACTTGATATTCATCTAGGAGTTGATGAATATCTCCCTCAGACTCAGATATATTCTCATCACTTGATGAAGAATAATCTGACTCTGAACTAGAACTGAAATCAGAACTTTGAGTTAAACCTTGTACCTGACTGGGTCCTGGCTGCTCCAGGTTTTTGGTACTTTCAGTCAAAGCCATCAGTCCTTGGCTTTGACAGTCTTCTTGCTCATAGATAGATTCCATGATCTGCATAAACTCTTCTTCTTCTTCAGCAAATAGCCCAATATAGGCTTCAGCATCTGTCTCAGTGTCTGAAGAAGACATATCTGAAAGAGTCTTCTCATTCTTTGCAACAAAGGACTTCTCCTTCTTTCCTTTGAAGTGTGTTTTCTTTTTGTCACTGGATTCTTTCCTTCTTTCAGGACAGTCTGCAATAACATGGCCCTGTCTATTGCAGCAGTAACAAATTATCTTGGATCCAGTTGCCTTACTAGTCTTGGTCCTTTTCTTGTCCTTCTTTGAAGGCTTCTTTTCCTGATACTGAACCTCTTTCCCTTTGGAAGATGAAGGTCTAGACCTCCACTGTTTCTTCTTAAGGAACTTCTGAAAATGTCTGGTGAATGCAGCAAAGTCTTCATCACTTTCACTGCTTGTAGATTTTGTACTTTCTGACTCTTCAGATTCTGATTCAACTACCTCAGGAGGAGGAGTTGATGACTTGGTCCTGCTCTTTCTGGGTACATCTGACTTAAAGGCAACAGTCTTTTCTCTGTATTCAGTCCTTGTTGACTTTTCTTCTTCTTTTCTCACTGACAATTGCATCTCATAAGATAACAACTTGCCAAAAAGTGTGGGAGGAGGAATTTCTCCCAACTTTGCCATTTCTCTGATGGCACAGATCTTGGTGTCCCAGTCTTTGGTGAGGGACCTTAAGAATTTATCATTCAACTCATAGTTTGTGAACTCTCTTCCATATGACATGAGTTCATTTACAATTCTATAAAATTTCTTGTAGCATTCAGTGATGCTATCTCCTCTTCCTTGCCTAAAGCTCTCATATTCTTGATTAAGCAAGGACTTCCTATCTTGCCTTACTTCTTCAGAACCTTCCATATAGACAATGAGGGTGTCCCACATTTCTTTTGCAGTTTTACAGTGAATAAGGTTCTGGAAGGTGGCATCATCAATTGCACTAACTATTATATTCTGTGCTCTTTTGTCCATGGTTGCTAGGACAATCTCATCCTTGGTCATTTCAGAGAAATCCTTTGGAGTCCTCTGATTTGCATCCAATACTGAAATCTTCATGGGCACATATGGCCCTTCTTTGACTGTGATGTATATCCTAGGGTCAGAGGCTTCCATAAAAAGCCTAACCCTCTCTTTCCAGATCCCAAAGATCTCTTTTCTGCATATAGGTAGTTTCATTGAACCCAACTCCTTATGATTCTCTGAAGAACCCATGTTCTTGATTTTCTTGAAACTGTTTCCTGTTTCCTGACTTATACTGAATCTGCCAAACTGGATCTCCTCAGACAGTTAGTCCTGATTTTGAGGAACCTCGCTCTGATACCACTTGAAAGATATGGTACCTAAACACCTAGAGGGGGGGTGAATAGGTGACCTAAACCTTTTTAGACTTTTGTTTGGCAGCACAACAGTTTTTCACTGATTACTACAGCTAACAGCAAATACAGAAATTAAGCATTCAATTCACAGCACAGCACAGCACAGAAGACACACTAATTTTATAGTGGTTCCCCAATCTTTGGGTACATCCACTTTCCCCCTTCGCCTATCTAGCAGTGTACTAGATTCGGCCAAACTTCTCCACTAGCTCAGAACCCAACAAGGTTCCTACCTCAGGCCCAAAGCCTTACACTCAGCCAAAAGGCCTACACTCAGCCACCCAGGCCTACACTCAGCCAATCAAGGCTTACACTCAGCCAATTAAAGGCCTACACTCAGAGTTCTTCAACTCCTACACTCAGGCACCAAGCCCTACCCTCAGCCTTTATAAAATAGGCTTACAATCACTCAGATCCAATGGATCTTACAAGTTTAAAATAGAAATTACAAATGCTAACTCTACAACTCAGAAAGGATGAGAGGAGTTGAGAGTTTCTTGATGAGTTCTTGGAAGAACTCAGCTTGATCCAAACTGACTTAGCTTTCTTCAAAGCTTCTTGAGTAGAACTGAATTAGTCTGAATCTACTGCAGTTGATCCTTGATCTCTGCTTCTTGAAATCCAGATGACTCTGAATTGTTCTTCTCAGCCTTAGTTCCAAAGACTGAATCCTTGGTTGGAGCTCTCTCTCTCCAACTACTTAGATCTGCAGTTGGACTGCCTGATCTTCTTGTGTTGATCCTCTGTGTATCACTTCTTGATTTAGACTGATCAACAACTTCAATTATTATCACACCATGTAATGATTGTGAACTTCTTAACCACTTAACAACCTCATTCTGTAAACTCTGGGTGCCTATTTATAGGCTTCCTTCATGGTAACCGGCTGATCCGGTTCATAACAGACTTCTGACTTCTCTGACAGTTGATGTAGACCGGCTGGATTGGCAGCTGTCATGTCAACCAGTCACTTCTTGAAATTCTCTAACTGTCAGATAGTGTCGAGACTTTCTGTTCTTAAGTGTCGACACTTATAGACCAAGTGTCGACACATGTTGTGTAAGTGTCGACACAAGTCTACAAGGTGTCGACACAATTCCTTGTATGTCTCGACACAGTTTCTTCTGCATGTGTCGACACTGAAATTGAGTGTCGACACAAGTACTTGCACTTCATTCTTTATCTGTATTCTTCTAAGTGTCGACACATCTCCTTTGTGTCGACACATCTTCATGTGTTGAAACTGTCAAGTGTCGACACTGCTTCTTGGTGTCGACACAAGTCTTCAATCTTGTTTCTTCAGCTGAGTGTCGACACATTCCTTTAGTGTCGACACTTGTACTTAGAATATTTTACAACTTTTCTGTTCTTTGCTAAGTGTCGACACAGCTCCTTGTGTCGACACTTTCTTCAAGTGTTGAGTCTTCTGGTTATGTGTCGACACATTGTGCTGAGTGTCGACACAATCTTCAAGTGTTGACTCCTTTGAGTGTGTGTCGACACATTGTGTTGAGTGTCGACACATTCTTCATATTTTGACTCTGCTGATTGAGTGTCGACACATTGTGTTGAGTGTCGACACTTGTACTTAGTCTCTGCAGAATTTTGCTGAGTGTCGACACAACTCCAAGTGTCGACACTTTCTGATGTAGACTCAGCTCTTCTAGGTGTCGACACTTCTGCCAAGTGTCGACACAGCTTTTCTGCATCCTTCTACACTGAGTGTCGACACAGCTCCAAGTGTCGACACTTTCTGACTGGTGTCGACACTTCTTCCCAGGTGTCGACACAATGACTCCAAGTGTCGACACTGCATGTCTGGGTGTCGACACAAGCTTTCTCAAGTGTCGACACTTTGCCTCTGGGTGTCGACACATGGACTTAGAAATTTTCAGCTTCAGTCCAGTGTATATCTAACCTGCACAAGTAACTCAAACAAACATCAAATACATTCTGATGTATATCATTGAGTTAGGTGAGGCTTCTTCAAATCAGGTACATTTGACCAATGTACCCAACAGAAGCCCTATTGAGCGCATGGCATGCAGTGTTTACTGCCCCTGCCCAAAAATATTCTGGGAGAGAAGTGTCACTCAATAGTGTTCTTCCAGCCTCAATCAATGTCCTATTCTTTCTTTCAGCAATGCCATTTTACTGAGTTGTTATAGGTGAGGAGAATTCCTGATGAATCCCAAATTCTTCACACAACCTTGTCATACTTTCAGATTAGAATTCAGTTCTATGGTCACTACTGATTTTGACCACTGAACTATCTAATTCATTCTAAATTTGTTTGACAAAATTGCAGAAGACATTTGGGGTTTCAGATTTCTGCCTCAGAAAAAATACCCATGAAAATCTAGAATAGTCATCTACTACCACAAAAGTGTAGACCTTCCTACCTAGACTATGAACTGGCATAGCACCCAATAAATCCATATGCAAGAGGTATAAGCACCTCACTGAATCTTTGGTTTCTAGGCTATGAAAGGAGGATCTGGTCTGCTTGCCCTTTTGACAAGTTGAGCATATCTCATCCTTATAACACTTAATTTGAGGACCATTCCTCACTAACTCTTTACTAAAGAGTTGGCCAATAGTCTTGTAATTTAGATGAGCTAGCCTCTTATGCCATTTGACACAATGAGTGGCTTTCTCATCAGCCACAAGACAGATAGGATAATTTTTATTCTTACACTCAAAATTCAGGCAATACACATTTCTATTTCTATAGCCAGTCAATATGACTTTTTGATCACTAGACCTCTTGATATGACACCCATTCTTGACAAATGAAATGTCATATCCAAGATCACTCAGCTGGCTAATGCTTATTAGGTTGTGTTTCAAAGCCTTCACATAAGCCACTTGAGTGATAGTGATTAAGTTGTTAGAAATGTTACCAAACCCTTTGATGACTCCTTTTTCAGAACCACCAAAGATTACTTTAGGCCCATTCAATACCGGTGAGTAGTCCTTCAACAATCCCCTTGTTCCAATCATGTGCCTGGAACATCCACTATCCAAGTACCATATAGGGGTATGACAACTTGGACTCACCTGCAACAAAGATTACTTAACCTTAGAACCCAAATAACTTTTGGGTCCTTGGTTCAAGTTAGCCTGAAACTTGACAAATCTGCATGCAGCTTTTCTTACAGGTAGATTGTTATTCTCCCTGAAACTGATATTGTGCCAACAGTCTAAGGCATAATGGCCTATCTTTCCACAACACCAGCACTCATACTTATTATACCTCTTTTTAGGTACAACCTTAGCTGTATTGTTAGCAGCAGATCTCTTATTTTGTGTTGGGGCTTTGCCTTTCTTATTGGACTGTGCAGCCCATGCAGTTCTCTTAAAGCCTAATCTTGTCTTACCCTTTTGAGACACAAAGTCATCAATTAGGGGTAGGACAGATTTTGGCTTAGAGAAACTAGCCACTATCTCCTTCTCTTTTTGAAGTCTGTCTTCCAGACTTTTGATCTGATTATTTTTGAATGTGATTGTACCCATCTAAATAGCAATTATGTTTTTCAGCCTGGCAATCTCATTCATCTTCTGATCCAGCAGCTTCTCTGAATCAGATGCAACCAACTTAAGAGCTACAATTTCCTTAGCCTCATTTTTGGCCAGGTGTTTGCTTCTCTTGAGTGTCTGCAACAAATCCCCATATTCATCTTTAAGCTGATGAATATCTCCTTCAGATTCAGACCCATCCACATCTATTGATGCAGATGCATCTGATTCTGACCCAGTGAAGTAATCAGAATCTACAGATGAACTTTTTACCTTACCGGGGCCAGGTTGATCCTGGGACTGGTCCTCTTCAGACATAGCCATCAGTCCTTTGCACTGATGGTCTTATTGTTCATAGATAAGAGTCCAGTAATCTCAAGAACTCATCCTCTTCTTCTGTTGAATACAGACCAATATAGGCCTCAGCCTCAGATTCAGACTCTGAAGTTGATTGATCTGTCCAACTTTTCTCTTTCTTAGCTACCAAGGATTTCTCCTTCTTGCTCTTATGCTGAGACTTCTTTTTATCAGTAGACTCCTTCCTTTTGTCTGGATAGTCAGCCACAATATGTCTAGGTCTGTTGCAGCAGTAGCAAATAATCTTTGATGTAGTTGACTTGCTAGGCTTTGTCCCACTCTTGTCCTTCCTGGATGATTTCCTCTTCTGATAATAGTCATCCCTAGACTAAGATGAGGATGGCTTACATTTCCACTGCTTCGTCTTTAAGAATCTCTGAAAATGCCTAGTGAAAGCAGCAAAATATTCATCTGAATTACTGCTGTCTGAACTGGGATTATCAGAATTTTCTGAGTTCACTTCTGCATCTTTCTTAGGAGAAGATGGATACATTCTCCTTGTAACACCCCAGTTTTGCAAGAGGTTCAGTCTGCAGTTCTGGAAAATTTTTTGGTTTTCTGGCAGGAGGCACATGGCCTGCGACACGGGCGTGTCGCAGGGCGTGTCGAGGCCGTGTCGACACTCGGCCCAAGTGTCGACACTTTCGCTCGACAAAGTGTCGAGAGTGGGGCACACGGCCTGCGACACGGGCATGTCGCAGGGCGTGTCGAGGCCGTGTCGACACTCGGCCCAAGTGTCGACACTTTCGCTTGACAAGGTGTCGAGAGTGTGGAACATGGCCTGCGACACGGGCGTGTCACAGGGCGTGTCGAGGCCGTGTCGACACTCGTCCCAAGTGTCGACACTTTTGCTCGACAGGGTGTCGAGACTGGGGCACACGGCCTGTGACACGGGCGTGTCACAGGGCGTGTCCCGTTTGGTCGACGATCTTCGCTCGACGTTTTCCGCGGTGTCGACACAAAGCCTGTCGACAGGTGTCGAGACTTGGCACATAGCTTGGGACACGGGCGTGTCCCAGGCCGTGTCACCTCTCGGGTTGGTTTTGGGGCCGTGTCATTGGAGGCACACGGTCGGCCACACGGCCGTGTCACTGGGGACACGGGCGTGTCGGATTGAACACGGGCGTGTCGGATGCCCGTGTCCGATTCCAGGCGCGTCGATTTGAGACGGCGAATGAGGCACACGGCCCTGGACACGGGCGTGTGCCAGGCCGTGTTCGGCCCAGTTTTTATTTTTCCAGGCGAATCGCGGCCATTCTTTTTCTGGTTTTGGGATCTAACGGTTCAGGCCATCTCCTGGGAAGTTAAGCCCGATTTTAGGGTTGGAGACCCTCATTTGTTTTCCAAGTCTTCTCTTTCTAAGTTCTTGAGAGAAGCTAGAGCAATGAGGAAGGAGAAGAAGGTCTTGGGCTCTAGGGAGAGTTTCGGTGCTCCAAATCGCGAGCCGAGTCCGGATCCGTGAAGCTTAGAGCGTTGCGAAGATTTCCATCCGGCTATTTTTGCCATGGCAAGGAAGAGGAGTCGGAAGGTAACGACATCTCTCCTCTCGGTCCTTAGGATGCATGTCTTAGCATCATGTATTTTCTTTCTTTCTAATTTATGGGCACCAAACTCTCAAATGAGAGGGGCTTTGGTTTGCCAAGGTTCAAGAGGAACCTCCGGGTTCATTGAGTCCGTCCCCGGCATATTTTGCATTAGAGATCCGCTTCGCTAGTGGATTAGGCATGGTGGGTGAAGCCGTGGTCGCGACCGTTAGTCCGACTCGGTGATGTTGCATACGAACTTAGGGATTCGTAGAGATTTCCGTTGCGGCAAGATGTCGTTTGTGTTGTGGTGGTGAGTGTCCCGTTTGCTTGAAAAGGTAAGTGTAGTCGAACTCGGACAAGGTTAGCTCCTCGTGGCGGTAGATGGTTTCCTTGAGGGACAAGGTTAGCTCCGTATGAGTTGGAGATGGTTTCCTTGGTGGACAAGGTTAGCTCCGCACGAGTTGGAGATGGTTTCCTTAGTGCGCGGGAACGCTGCAGTACAAAGAGGGATTACGATGTATTTAGTCTTGGTTTGTGTTGTGCCAAGGCGTGGCTATGTCTCCGTGGTCGGCTGGCTATCCCGTGACATGTGCGTCATCTGTGGAGAGTGTCCCGGCGAGACTAGTCCCCTTCCGTGAGACTGACGAGAATGCCAAGCTTGGGGCAAGCCCGGGCAAAGAGGCCATGAGCGGGTGGGGTCCAGCAAGGCTTCTTAGAATCGGTCAGTCTGTGTTTGTTGGAATCCTGACATGAGACGTCAGAGCTTGCAGGCAAGCCCGGGGCTAAGCCCACAAGCGGGTGGGGCCTTGGCAAGTATTCCTTGTGGCGGCCTGTGCGCCGTTTGAGGGAGAGGTGTCTCCCTTAGTGTTTGCGGCTTTATGCCAATTGGGGAAATGTGAGTACCCAAATGATGTGATGTTGTGCTAGATTCATACGCAGTAGGGTACCTTGGGGGAAGCCCGGGTGTTGCATTCATGTTGCATAGTAGGCCCTTTCTTTATATGCTCAACCAATAGAGAACATGTTTGATGATTGAGACATCCAAGCATGTTTTAATGTTCTTCTGTTTATAGCTATTTTTATTGCATATGAAGTGCTGACTTGCAGGTTGGAGGGTTCCCCGGGGTCCGTTAGGGGCGGCCGGGAGGAGATGTGTTGTTACACAGTTTGAGGTCAGCCTTTGCTGACCCACGTTACTAATAATTTTTACAGGGCAAGGATCGCATGCAGAAGCTAGCACGCCGGCCAGAAAGGCCTAAGCCCCATGAAGTGTTTTTCCCTCTTTTGTAGCACTACAGTTATGATGATGGTTGTTTGAGACTATTTTGTCCGTCTTGCATGCCGAGGTAGACTAGGGGTGCTGAGCACATTCATGTTTGATGTACTATTTGTTGTATGACTCTTTTGGACACTCGATGTTAGGCCTTAAGGCCATTTCTTTTACTCTTTAGTGGTGGATAACTTCTAGTCCTGTTTTGTTTCCGTTGTGTTGTGCAAGTGTTTTGAGTTTGGGTAGTTATATCAACTTATAATACTAAAGCTGTGGAGTCCGTATGTTGTGGGGCCCCGGCCGGACCCATATTATACGTTCATTACAGGGTAGGTGTTACAATTTGGTATCAGAGCGAGGTTAGATTCAAGGTTAGTGCGTAGAGAAGTTATCCACATAAGAGTAACGCGGGACCGTGAGTGTCCTTATGTTTTAGTCTTGAGATTGGAGACTAATCCCTTATTTCTTGTTTTCCTGAAGAGTGCAAGCAACGAGGCGGGCACTTCAAGAGCAAGGGATGATCTCTCGGCGAGCAGTGCTACTGCTCCAGGCCTTTTGGGCACGGGTGTAAACCCGGCCGACTTCTGTCATATGCTTGCAGAAGCGATGGTGGCAGCCCAAGCGACGGCTGCAGCCCAGGTAGCAACCCCTGCTACACCGGACACGGCGATGGCCGTGCCAGGCGGAGAAGCCAGGCGAGTGGAGCCTTTGGCAGAAAGGGTGGTGGTAGGACATGGAGACCGACACATGAAGTATTTCCTGAGTTTCCATCCCCCGTCCTTCAAGGGTGTTGGAACGCCAACGGATGCGGAGGATTGGTGGGTTCGTATTCAAGAACTGTTAAGGGTGGCAGAGACGCCAGAGGAAAAGAAAGCTGACTATGCGGCGTTCATGTTGGAAGGAGACGCCAAATTGTGGTGGGTGAGCCATAGCGGCCGCCTGTTCCCGGGACGCACCCCGTCGGTGGGGGAATTTGGGGACGCTTTTCTAAAGAGATATATTCCAGTTTCTACGCGGTTGGCCCTGTAGAGGCAGTTTCTGCATCTAATGCAGCGAGACAAGATGGTGGACGAATACGTGCAAGAATTCACCCGTTTGGATCGTTATGCGGGAACGACAATGGCGGATGATGTAGAGAGGGATAACCTCTTCTACCAAGGGTTGAGGGAAAATCTGAGACAACCCCTCATCTCCATGAAGAGGGCGGGATTTAATGATCTAGTTGAAGCCGCCAGGAGTTTGGAGAATGATCTGGAGCGAACCCAGCGTCGTAAGGGTTTTACTCCCAAGCAAGGGGAAGGGAAGCCTTCCCAATCTCATGTAAAGTCTAATGGGAGTAGATGGAGGAAGAAGCCTCACTTTTCCGGGTCCGGTGAAAAGAGCAAGTGGGCGCCAGGAGGTTCTCACTCTAGGGGACCACCGACGTGCTACAACTGCGGGAAGGTTGGGCACATAGCCCGTGCTTGTCAGCAAGGAGGAGCGGGGCAAGAGACAAAGCAGGAGCAGACTGTGCGCTCGGGCCCCAGTGCTGCAGAGAAAGGAAAGATGGCGGAGTCGAGCGCTTCTCGGTTCCAACCGGTGCAACCAAGGGCTTACAACCTTGGACAGCAAGAAGCGATCCGTCAAACCGATGTGGTGACAGGTATGAAGAAAATTTAAGTTTAAATTTTGTGCTTCATCCTTTTAGACTTTTGTGTGATGTCCATGTTGTAGGCTTCGTATTAGTTTCCGGATACCCCGCTAGGGTATTGTTTGACATGGGAGCATCGCACTCCTTTCTTGCGGAGAGCTTCATCCGGAGAATAGGAGTTGAGTCTTTCTCGTCGGGAGCAGAGCTGAAAGTGCGCATGCCCAATGGGTCATCTATGACCACTGGGGCTAAAGGGCGCATTGGTTGGGAGCTAGAAGGAGTTGGCTTCGTTTTGGAAGAAGCATTGTTACCATTAGTAGAGTTCGATGTCATTTTGGGCATGGACTGGCTTGCAGAGCAGCGCGCCAGCATTGATTGTTTATCCAAGATAGTGACCCTAAAGAGTAAGGGGCAAGCGGAAGTCAAATTTGTGGCCTTTGTGGAGTAGCCCATTCCCTAATTACGGCCATGCAAATGATGCGGGCGGTTAACCAGGGAGGTGTGGCGCTGGTAGCGTTGTTGGAGGTTCGTCTCTCCCAGCTATCTATTGAGGAAATGCCTGTGGTGGCAGAGTTCAGGGATGTGTTTCCGGATGAACTTCCTGGAGCGCCTCCTCGGCGGGAGATCGACTTCTCGATCGAGTTAGTGCCGGAGGCTAGACCGGTGTCGCGTCCCCCATTTAGGATGGCACCAAAGGAGTTAGCGGAACTTAAAGTACAGTTACAGGAACTGTTGGAGCAAGGGTATATTAGACCCAGTTCTTCACCGTGGAGCGCACCGGTGTTGTTTGTAAAGAAGAAAGACGGTAGCATGCGCCTGTGCATAGACTACCGAGAGCTGAATAAATTGACCGTCAAGAATAAGTATCCGATCCCTCGGATAGACGATTTGTTCGACCAATTGGTGGGGTCAGTGGTATATTCGAAACTGGACTTGAAGTCAGGCTACTATCAACTGCGAATTCGAGATGAGGACATACCCAAAACTGCCTTTGGTACAAGGTATGGACACTTTGAGTTCACGGTGATGCCGTTCGGGTTGACGAACGCACCATCGGTGTTCATGGATCTGATGAATCGAGTATTTCAGGATTACTTGGATTCGTTTGTGGTTGTCTTTATTGATGACATCTTGGTGTACTCCAAGTCTGAAGTGGAGCATGAGACCCACTTGAGAGTGGTCCTGCAAGTGTTGAGGGAGAACCAATTGTTTGCAAAGTTCTCAAAGTGCGAGTTCTAGTTAGCCAAGGTGGCATTTTTGGGCCACGTGATTAGTGGTGATGGGGTGGCAGTGGATCCAGCGAAAGTGGAGGCCATCAGAGATTGGCCGGTGTTGAGGACCGTGGCGGAAGTCCGAAGTTTTCTTGGACTAGCCGGGTATTATAGGAGATTCGTGGAGAATTTCTCGAAGATAGCTCTACCCCTCACCTCTCTCACTCGTAAAGACCATAATTTTGTGTGGACCCAAGAGTGCAGTCAAGCATTCGAGGCACTGAAGGAGAGGCTTATGATGGCTCCAATCCTGAGTCTACCGCAAGGGACCGAGGGATTTCAGATCTTCAGTGACGCATCAGGATGCGGTTTGGGTTGCGTTTTGGTACAACATGGGAAGGTGATAGCTTTTGGGTCTAGACAGCTGAAACCTCATGAGAGGAATTACCTCGTCCATGATTTGGAGTTGGCGGCGGTAATCTTCGCGTTGAAAATATGGCGACACTATGTGTATGGCGCAAGGGTGGAGATCTTCACGGATCATAAAAGCCTGAAGTATCTCTTGGATCAGAAGGACTTGAACATGCGGCAACGCAGATGGGTTGAGTTTCTTGGCGACTACGAAGTGGCGATTCAGTATACGCCGGGTAAAGCCAATGTGGTGGCGGACGCGTTGATTAGAAAGTACTCGGGGCAGGGAAATTGGATCGAAGCTCATGATGAGCAGTTGGTACGGGAATGGGAGTCCCTTGGATTGGAATGTGTTGCGAGAGGCGAGTCTAGCGTGGCTCGGTTGAACTGGATTGAAGTGCAAAACGACTTGTCCGATCGTATTCGGGAAGCGACTCGATTGGATGTGAAGTTTCAACCTTTTGTGTTGGAGGCTCAAAAGGGCGAGAGCAGCGCCTGGGAGATGATTGGGGGAATCTTGAGAAAGGATGGAAGGGTTTGTGTACCGCAGTTTGGCAATCTCCGTGAGGAGTTGATGTTTAAGGCTCACTTCTCAAAGTACTCCATTCACCCGGGCAGTACAAAGATGTACTTGGATATGAAGAAATCCTTTTGGTGGCCGGGGTTGAAGCGAGATGTAGCTTTGTATGTGAGTTGTTGCCAAACATGTGCCTTGGTGAAGGCCGAATGTCAGAAACCGGGCGGGTTCCTGAAGCCCCTTTCAATTCCTGAGTGGAAATTTGAGGACATCTCCATGGACTTTGTGCATGGTTTGCCTAGATCGCAGCATGGTAATGATGCTATTTGGGTGATCGTGGATCGCCTAACCAAGGTGGCTCACTTCATCCCAAATCGGAAAGAGGACAGCGTGGAGAAGCTGGTGGAGTTGTATGTTCGCAACATTGTGCGACTGCACGGAATTCCTAAGAGCATAGTCAGTGATCGAGATGGACGGTTTACGTCTAAGGACTGGAGATTGGTTCAGAAGAGCTTGGGCACGAAGCTAAAGTTCAGTACGGCGTTCCATCCTCAAACTGATGGGCAAACGGAGAGAACGAACTGTACTATGGAGGATATGCTGAGAATGTGCGTTCTTGATTTTGGCAAGAGGTGGGAGGATCACCTCTTCATGGTAGAATTTGCGTACAACAATAGTTTTCAAGCCAGAATAAAGATGGCGCCATACGAAGCTTTGTATGGGAGGCGGTGTCGAACGCCAATGTCTTGGGCAGAGGCGGGAGACACCAAACTGTTGGGAAAGGATGCGGTGGTGGACGCTTGTGAGTTGGTACGGACCATCCAAGTGCGTATGAAGGTGGCGCAAGACAGGCAAGCAAAATATTTTAATGCTCGTCACCGGAAGATGGAATTTGCAGTTGGTGATTGGGTTTATCTGAAGGTCAAGCCGTTCAAAGGCGTCTCACGGATTCGCCGACTCAAGAAGTTGAGTCCAAGGTTTTGGGGCCTTTTGAAATTGTTGAGCGGGTAGGAGAAGCAGCCTATCGGTTGGCGTTGTCCGCAGATTTAAGTGGATTACATGATGTCTTCCACATCTCCGTTTTGAGGAAAGCCTTGGTGGAGGCTAGTGTAGTGATTGAGCCGGCATCGGTGCCGATTGAGGAAGACTTGAGGACGCAAGTCCTTCCAATTGCTATAGAGGATTCGGAGACACGGCAGTTGCGGAATAAAGAAGTCAAACTCGTAAAATTTCGATGGGACAACTGCGGTCGTGAGTAGTTCTCTTGGGAACGAGAACAGGCCATGCTAGAAGATTATCCAGAACTCTTCTTGTCAGGTACAATTTAAGTTTTGTGCCCTTTTGTTTTGAAATTTCGGGACGAAATTCTGTTAAGTGGGGGAGAGTTATAACACCCCAGTTTTGCAAGAGGTTCAGTCTGCAGTTCTGGAAAATTTTTTGGTTTTCTGGCAGGAGGCACACGGCCTACGACACGGGCGTGTCGCAGGGCGTGTCGAGGTCGTGTCGACACTCGGCCCAAGTGTCGACACTTTCGCTCGACAAGGTGTCGAGAGTGGGGCACACGGCCTGCGACACGGGCGTGTCGCAGGGCGTGTCGAGGCCGTGTCGACACTCAGCCCAAGTGTCGACACTTTCGCTTGACAAGGTGTCGAGAGTGTGGCACACGGCCTGCGACACGGGCGTATCACAGGGTGTGTCGAGGCCGTGTCGACACTCGTCCCAAGTGTCGACACTTTTGCTCGACAGGGTGTCGAGACTGGGGCACACGGCCTGTGACACGGGCGTGTCCCGTTTGGTCGACGATCTTCGCTCCACGTTTTCCGCGGTGTCGACACAAAGCCTGTCGACAGGTGTCGAGACTTGGCACACGGCTTGGGACACGGGCGTGTCCCAGGCCGTGTCACCTCTCGGGTTGGTTTTGGGGCCGTGTCGTTGGAGGCACACGACCGGCCACACGGCCGTGTCACTGGGGACACGGGCGTGTCGGATTGAACACGGGCGTGTAGGATGCCCGTGTCCGATTCCAGGCGCGTCGATTTGAGACGGCGAATGAGGCACACGGCCCTGGACACGGGCGTGTGCCAGGCCGTGTTCGGCCCAGTTTTTCTATTTTCCAGGCGAATCGCGGCCATTCTTTTTCTGGTTTTGGGATCTAACGGTTCGGGCCATCTCCTGGGAAGTTAAGCCCGATTTTAGGGTTGGAGACCCTCATTTGTTTTCCAAGTCTTCTCTTTCTAAGTTCTTGAGAGAAGCTAGAGCAAGGAGGAAGGAGAAGAAGGTCTTGGGCTGTAGGGAGAGTTTCGGTGCTCCAAATCATGAGCCGAGTCCGGATCCGTGAAGCTTAGAGCGTTGCGAAGATTTCTATCCGGCTATTTTTGCGATGGCAAGGAAGAGGAGTCGGAAGGTAACTACATCTCTCCTCTTGGTCCTTAGGATGCATTTCTTAGCATCATGTATTTTCTTTCTTTCTAATTTATGGGCACCAAACTCTCAAATGAGAGGGGCTTTGGTTTGCCAAGGTTCAAGAGGAACCTCCGGGTTGATTGAGTCCGTCCCCGGCATATTTTGCATTAGAGATCCGCTTCGCTAGTGGATTAGGCATGGTGGGTGAAGCCGTGGTCGCGACCGTTAGTCCGACTCGGTGATGTTGCATACGAACTTAGGGATTCGTAGAGATTTCTGTTGCGGCAAGATGTCGTTTGTGTTGTGGTGGTGAGTGTCCCGTTTGCTTGAAAAGGTAAGTGTAGTCGAACCCGGACAAGGTTAGCTCCTCGTGGCGGTAGATGGTTTCCTTGAGGGACAAGGTTAGCTCCGTATGAGTTGGAGATGGTTTCCTTGGTGGACAAGGTTAGCTCCGCACGAGTTGGAGATGGTTTCCTTAGTGCGCGGGAACGCTGCAATACAAAGAGGGATTACGATGTATTTAGTCTTGGTTTGTGTTGTGCCAAGGCGTGGCTATGTCTCCGTGGTCGGCTGGCTATCCCGTGACATGTGCGTCATCTGTGGAGAGTGTCCCGGCGAGACTAGTCCCCTTCCGTGAGACTGACGAGAATGCCAAGCTTGGGGCAAGCCCGGGCAAAGAGGCCATGAGCGGGTGGGGTCCAGCAAGGCTTCTTAGAATCGGTCAGTCTGTGTTTGTTGGAATCCTGACATGAGACGTCAGAGCTTGCAGGCAAGCCCGGGGCTAAGCCCACAAGCGGGTGGGGCCTTGGCAAGTATTCCTTGTGGCGGCCTGTGCGCCGTTTGAGGGAGAGGTGTCTCCCTTAGTGTTTGCGGCTTTATGCCAATTGGGGAAATGTGAGTACCCAAATGATGTGATGTTGTGCTAGATGCATACGCAGTAGGGTACCTTGGGGGAAGCCCGGGTGTTGCATTCATGTTGCATAGTAGGCCCTTTCTTTATATGCTCAACCAATAGAGAACATGTTTGATGATTGAGACATCCAAGCCTGTTTTAATGTTCTTCTGTTTATAGCTATTTTTATTGCATATGAAGTGCTGACTTGCAGGTTGGAGGGTTCCCCGGGGTCCGTTAGGGGTGGCCGGGAGGAGATGTGTTGTTACACAGTTTGAGGTCAGCCTTTGCTGACCCACGTTACTAATAATTTTTACAGGGCAAGGATCTCATGCAGAAGCTAGCATGCCGGCCAGAAAGGCCTAAGCCCCATGAAGTGTTTTTCCCTCTTTTGTAGCACTACAGTTATGATGATGTTTGTTTGAGACTATTTTGTCCGGCTTGCATGCCGAGGTAGACTAGGGTGCTGAGCACATTCATGTTTGATGTACTATTTGTGGTATGACTCTTTTGGACACTCGATGTTAGGCCTTAAGGCCATTTCTTTTACTCTTTAGTGGTGGATAACTTCTAGTCCTGTTTTGTTTCCGCTGTGTTGTGCAAGTGTTTTGAGTTTGGGTAGTTATATCAACTTATAATACTAAAGTTGTGGAGTCCGTATGTTGTGGGGCCCCGGCTGGACCCATATTATACGTTCATTACAGGGGAGGTGTTACACTCCTATTCTTCCTTGTGGCTTCTACCTTGAAGTCCACAGACTTTTCTCTATGGTCAACCTTTGTATATTTTTCTTCCTCCTTTCTGGCCAACAGCTGCATCTCATATGACAACAATTTATTAAACAGTGTTGGAGGTGAAATCTCTGCCAGTCTGGCCACTTCCCTTACGGCACAGATCTTTGTATCTCAATCCTTAGTCAAAGATCTTAGGAATTTGTCATTCAGCTCATATGTACTGAAAATTCTTCCATAGGACATTAGTTCATTTACTATTCTATAGAACTTCTTATAACATTCAGTTATACTATCATACTTGACTTGTATGAAACTCTCATACTCTTGATTAAGCATAGACTTTCTATCTTGTCTAACCTCTTCAGAACCCTCCATGAAGACAATCAATGTGTCCCACATTTCCTTGGAAGTTTTGCAGTGAATCAGATTCTGGAATGTTGAATCATTTATGGCACTCGCTATAATATTCTGTGCTCTTTTATCCATTGTAGCCAAGATGACCTCATCCTTTGTCATTTCTGAAAAATCCTTAGGAATCCTCTGATTAGCATCAAGAACAGAAACCTTCATTGGAATATATGGTCCTTCCTAAACTGTTATATAAATTCTAGGATCAGATGCCTCCATAAATAATCTGACCCTCTCCTTCCAAATTCCAAAAATTTTCTTCCTACAGATGGGCAACTTCATTGAATCAAGTTCTTTATGGTTTTCTCCTGAACCCATCTTCTTTAACTTAGTTCTATTCTGCCTCACAGATCTTACTCAGACTGGTAAGTCTATTTTTGAGTAACCTCGCTTTGATACCACTTGGAAGAATTGGTTCCTAAACACCTAGAGGGGGTGAATAGGTGCAATTCCTTTTTATTCTAAGACAGAATTTATAATTCAGTTAATTAACAAACACAGTAATTTCTACAGCTATCACAGCACAGAATTATTAATACTACACACAATCACAGATTGCACACAGATTTATAGTGGTTCCCTAAGGTTTGGGTACATCCACTTTCCCCCTTCGCCTATCTAGCGGTGTGCTAGATTCGGCCTAACTTCTTTCCTTCTTCTCAGATCCTCAGATCTTACAGCTCAGAACCCAAACAAGGCTCCTACAACTCAGAGTGAGTCCACACTCCTACAGCTCAGGCAATCTGCCCTACCTCAGCCTTCAACAAGGCCTACAACTCAGAGATCAAAATCTCCTACAACTCAGGCTCACAGCCCTATCTCAGCCTTCAACAAGGCCTACCACTCAGAGAACTTATCTCCTACAACCCAGCCTTTATAAATCAGTCTTACAACTCAGATCTTAAAAAGATCCTATAGAAAATTGATGTAAATCTAAACTTTAACTACCACCCTGGTTGAGAGAGAATGGATGGACAGTTTCTTGATCAGTTCTTGAAAGAATCTGATGTTAGAGATCGACCTGACTTAGCTTTCTTCAAAGCTTCTTGAATCTGAACACAGTAGGGTTGATCTCCTTTGAATTGATCTTCAATCAGCTTCTTTCTTGAAATTCAGAAATCAATCTGAATCCTTCTTGGCAGACTGGTTCAAACTCTGCACTTGAGAGACTTGTTGATGCAAGTCCCTTTCTTCACTTGAATAGATGGAGCTCTCTCTCTCTCCAACTTCTTCTGAAGATTCTTCTGAATTCTACTTTGAATTCTCTTGACAAAATCTAAGTAGATCACCACTTCAGAATGACTTCTTAGATCTTCTGTTGAAAATCTTCTTCTGGTTTTTTTCGTTTTTGTGTATAACACTTGTTCTATATTTTTTCATCTGTTGATAGAGAATGTCTTTATATAGACTTTCTCCATGGTAACTGGCTGATCCGGTTTCTAACTAACTTCTGACAGCTCTGACAGTTGCAGAAGACCGGTTGGTTATGGCATCTATCAAGTCTTCCAGTCACTTCTTGAAACTCTGTCTCTGTCAGCAAAGTTTCGAGACTGAACTTTATCATGTGTCGACACAAGTAGACTAAGTGTCGACACAAGACTTGGTAGTGTCGACACAGCTCCCTTGGTGTTGACACAGCTTCTCGACACAGCTTCTATAGAATGTGTCGACACTAGTTCTGTGTGTCGACACAGTCACTTCTTTTCTTCACACAAATTGACTTTGTTAAAACTCTGTCATGTGTCGACACAAGTCCTGTGTGTCGACATAGTTGATGTCGACAAAGTCTTCTGTGTGTCGACACTGCCTCTGTGTGTCGACACAGTTGATGTCGACTAAGCCTTCTCTGTGTGTTGATACTACCTCTGTGTGTCGACACAGTTGATGTCGACTAAGCCTTCTCTGTGTGTCGGCACTGCAACTCTGTGTCGACACAGTTTCTTCTGGTGTCGACACAGCCTTTCTAAGTGTCGATACAGTTGACTCCCAGTGTCGACACAGCTTTTCTCTAGTGTCGACATAAGCCTTCATAAGTGTCGACACAGCTTCTTCTGGTGTCGACTCATGGACTTAGAAACTTTTTCATGCATTCTTGCATTTTCTTAACCTGCACATATAAACTCAAAACAATATCAAAAACACCTTGATGCATATCATTGCGTAAGGTGAGGCTTCTTCAAATCTGGTACACATTTTCCAATGTACCCAACACCTCCCAAATCTGCTTCCCCCATTATTGCATCCCCTCCAAAAGTTATTCCTGCTCCAACTTTTATCATGGATGATTCCCCAATGCTCGATCTAGATGACTTGATCATGGCTAACATAGAAGAATAAAATAAATTAGTTGCTGAAAGCACTGATATGCACAGCTCTCCTGCTCCAGCTCTAGCTCCTCCTCCAGTTCTTTCTCCAGCTCCTACTCTGGCTGAAAAGCCCATTGATAAATCAGTACTAAAGGTTATTGATGCCTTATATGATACTCCTCAAGATTCTTCTGATGATGATGATGAAGAGGACTTTGATGATGAGCCTAAGAAAAAGAAAGTCTCCAAGAAAAGAAAGGCTCCTCCACCTCCTGCCCCAAAACCAAATACAGTAAATGACACTTCATATTATATACTATAGAAAATCACACATTATGAGGGCATGCCAGCGTGGATGTGGCTGTCCAAGAACCAGCAAAAAGAGAGAAAGAAAAGCAGGAAGTACTCACCTCCACCTCAGAGATATAGAAAGGACCCTCCTCCTCGTCCTCCACCTGTTGTTGGTGCTTCAAGTTCTTCAACTCAGAGGACTACCCAGTATCACACATATCAGAGACATCAGGGTAGATCCTCCTCTTCTTCAGGAAGCAGCCAGTAGAGGCATTACTCATCAGGCAGACAGCAACCACAGCAACATCAACAACAATAAATTACTGAACATAAAGATGATAGCCCAAAGAGACCTGCCTCCCCTCCTGTACCCTTTGAAGATCCAGAGACAGCTATAACTGAAAGGATGGCTAGGTTCCAGGAACTGGTTGGCCTATCCATGATTAATAAAGCAAAAGCTGAAGGGAAGGATCCCTCTCAATACTCAACCATGTCCAAATACAGGAAGGAATAACTTAACAGGTTTGTTAAGGCTAATAAATACTTTAATGTTGATGATTATATGAAACTGCATCCTGAAGCTGTAGTGCCAAGGGCTATCTCCCTTAATATCATTGGAGTTGCTGACATGACAATGACTAAAACTCAAGCATCAACCCCTAATAGGGAATTTAAGTTTACTCAGCCTGGTGACAAAGCTAAGGAGGATAAACCAAAGGAGCCCAAGAAGAAGAAATGAACATTTTGAACTATTCTTAATCTCTCTATTATTTTAAAACTGTCTGTATATATTCTTGATATAAAGCCCTCTGTATATATATATATATCTGCTGCATATGTTAAAATTCCTGCCAAATATATTTTTTTTGCTTTGGTATTAATGTGAGTCTGTAATTAGTGACCTTACCCAAATATTGTGAGATTGTTTGATCCTTAGTTGGATTTGGGCTAGGTTCACTAAACTAGGATGTTTGACCCAACATGTATAGCTAGGGTCATGGTTGTGTCCTAGAGTCTAGTCCATGTCCTTAGAGTCAACACTTCATGGACCAGCCATCAACAGACTGCAAAATACTCAAGACTTATAGAAATTTCAAAGACTCGGAAAATGACTTCGACGTTCGTCGAACTCAGGTCGACGAAATTCATGCTCTGCTTGACGAATTCAGAGAAAATTCTCTAAGCTGAGCTCGACGAACTTGGTTCTCAGTTCGACGATCTCTTGACACTATACTTCAATATTCCAAGTCCAGAATTCCTTTCTCTGAACTCCAGTCGACGAACTCAGTTCTTAGGTCGATAATTTCAGGGTATTCTACTTCAACATTTTATTCCAGAAACATATAAATATTCTAAGTCCAGAATTATACTCCAATCGATGAATTCATCTTCTCAGCTCAACAAACTTAGATCACATTCTTGGCAAGCTTTATCAAGTAGCATTTACAAGTTATCAGCTCGACGAACTTAGTTCTCAGGTCGACGATTTCTGGACACTTTACTTCAGCATTCTAAAGTTCAAGAAACATTTCACTGAACTCCAGTCGATGAAGTTAGAATCTCAGCTCGACGATCGTGATGCACAGAATTAGCATGGTTCCAGAGAAAGCAGTTAACTACTCTCAGGTCGACGATCTTGGATCTCAGCTCGACGAACAAAGATTATCTGGTTGACGAACATAATCTCTCAGCTCGACAAACTCTAGACCAAGGTCGATGAATTCTGTTTTTTTCTCAACGATTTCTGTGAAGTTCCAGACTTGGATATTTTCCTCCCTCTATCCTTAATTTATTGCAATAATTCTGGAGTAATCAATGCTAAATATTCTCTGAATATTACCGTTAAACGCAGCATTGATTATGGACTTCATCAGGATTATTGCTTGTCGTTTTTCAATGGGACAGTTGGGGAAATCTGTAACGCCCCCGGTTTTTCGATGATTTTATTTGTTTGGGAACGTCAGATTTATGACGTCGTGGCGTTACTTTTAACGTCGATTTGACGACGCAATGTCGTTAAGGCAATTTCGCGTCCGTGCGGTCTAGTAGGCCGAATTATTGTTGTAATGGGAAGATTTTGCATTTTGAATTTAAGTTAAGTAATTTTGGACTTGCTCGTCAAGTTTCATCGCAATCCGAGCATTTTTGGAGTCTCGGCGCGCGATTGAAGTTTTGGATTGTTTATGTTCGTCGTATACTTCGAAAATTAATATCTCGGGAATGGCTCGTCGGATTCTGGTTTTGACTTCATCGTTGAGTTTGTAGCCTCAGTGTTTGCATATGGTGTGAGTTTCGTTTAATTCGGCGCTCATTCGGGCTTCCGTGCTGAGTCGTCTCGAGAAGCTATGGTTCTACTCGATTAGCCCGTTTTAGAATTTTGTTTTACTCGGGCGCCTTTTTGGGGGTCAAAACGGAGTTGTATCAAACTATGGTCAACATGACATTTATTCGTCTCGACGATATCTACAACTTTCATGTTGACCACGTTTCGATTTGAGGTCATTTTAAACCCCTAATTCTGTTTGTTCTGCAATAACTCGAGTGGTGTGCTGCTACTCGAGTATATGCTGCTTCTACTCGAGTAAGTCATGTTTTTACACGAGTAATGAGCCCCTACTCGAGTATATAGTGTTACTACTCGAGTAGGTATGTTATTACACGAGTAGGTATGTTACTACTCGAGTAGTTATGTTGTTACTCGAGTAGGTATGCTGCTACTCGAGTAGGTATGCTGCCACTCGAGTAGGCTGTTTTATGTCTGCATTTAGAGGCCGTTATGAGGATCAAAACGGCGTTGTATCAAACAATGGTCAACATGAAATTTGTTCGTCGCGACGAGATCTACAACTTTCATGTTGACCACGTTTCGATTTGAGGTCGTTTTAAACCCCTAATTCTGTTTTTTCCGCTATAACTCGTGTGGTGAGCTGCTACTCGAGTATATGCTGCTTCTACTCGAGTAAGTCATGTTTTTACTCGAGTAATGAGCCTCTACTCGAGTATATTGTGTTACTACTCGAGTAGGTATGTTATTACTCGAGTAGGTATGTTACTACTCGAGTAAGTATGATGTTACTCGAGTAGGTATGCTGCTACTCGAGTAGGTATGCTGCCACTCGAGTAGGCTGTTTCTGTCTGAGCTCATAGGCCGTTTTGAGGGTTAAAACGGCATCGTATCAAAAACTGGTCAACATGAAATTTGTTCGTCTCGACGAGATCTACAACTTTCATGGTGACAACCTTTTGATTTGAAGTCATCCTATACCTCTATTTTTGGGTTCCCGTAAAACTGCTCGAAATAAACCGTTTTTGACAAAACTTTTTATAAACATATATATATATATTTTTGGACTTAGGTTTTAGAACCAAAATTCATCTTCTCCATTATTTTTCTCCCGAACCAGAGCAACGAGCGAGAGAGAGAGTTTCTTTTTCGTGAATCTTCCGGTGGCCGCCGACGGTTCTCCGGTGCTCGAAATCTTCAACCGAACTTAGATCCGGAAAGCTCTCGCCGAGAACTACGCTATCGTGGTAATTTCTTCCCCATTCCTTGAGTTTTTTTCGTTAGGGTTTTTCGGCCCTAACCTCTTTTCCACCATTTTTGTCTAGATCTCAACCTCTCCCGCATCCTTTTGCCCTGATCTATGACGTGTAGTGATTTCGGTGGACTTTTCCGGTAAAACCAAGGCAAGTGGTGGTTTCTCCTCGTTTCTCCTTGTCCGATTCGATGGTAACGGCTATGTTTTTCATGTCCCCTAACATTTTCTATAATTATTCTTCTAAATTATTGTTATTATTAGCCGCTCTGTTGATCACATGTCGTTATGATGTTTTGTCGTGCTAAACTCGATCTTGTCTATTTATGTTTAATCGTTCTTGAAGCGTTTTAGCGATGGTTTAAATACCTTAGCTCTCATTATCAAATGTTTTAGAGTTTAATTAAGGTTGTAAATCATTTCTAAGGGTTGATCAACCGCGTCTCGAGTCTAGAAATGCCAAGTAGAATCTGTCGAGCCAAATCCTGAGATATTTTGTGTTGTGATTTCTTTGGGTTCTTAAATGCGAGAGTTGGTGGACGATTCCACCTCTGTAGTGTTTGTCACCTTCATTAGTGCCCTATGGAAGTCTACCTGGTTTTTGGATGTCTACAGTGTATGGTGTAGAGTATGAGACTCCCTCACAGTTAGACGGATTATATATCTGTTTTGTTTCTTTTTGGGGGGTGTGTCCAAGAGAGACCACTTCGCCCGTGACTTTTTGGGGGGTGTGACCAAGAGCGACCACTTCGCCCGTGTTTTTGGGTGGTGCATCCAAGAGTGACCACTTCGCTCGTGCTTTTTGGGGGGTGTGTCCAAGAGCGACCACTTCGCCTGTGTTTTTGGGTGGTGCGTCCAAGAGTGGCCACTTCGCCCGTGTGTTCGGGTAGAGTCGACCACAGGTGCCTAATAAGGTTTTTTTTGTGTTTTTCTTTCTGGTGAAATAATCATGTAGCCACCTTATAGCCTTGTGCATCTGGTGCACCCTTGTGGACGTGAAAAATCACGAAGGAGTTCTTTTCCTATTGATGCTCTGTTTTCTTTTGTACTTTACTTCAGTGCTTTTGGTCTTGGGTTGGTACCCCTGTTGACCTTTGTTTATTTTGGCTTATTACTTTTCCTGCCACTACTTGTAACTTCTTGCTGAGGTATTCTGTTTTTGGAATGCCTCAGGTTCAGAGCTGTAGCAGTTAGCAGTGCCGGTATTGGATTTCTGGCGGCAGTGTTGGTCGTGGTTGTTGCCTCGTCTTAGCGAGGTAGTAGGTTGTTGGCTTTTTAGTTTTACTAGTTCAGACATACTTTTGTTCGTGGGTTTGTGTCAGATTGTTGGCGCCCACTGATTTTTGTTAATTGTTGATACTTGCTAGCTGCTCATTTATTTAAAAGTGGATGTGTTTTGCTTGCTCTCTGGGAGGATTTATGCTAGGAATGCATGTTAGGTATTTTCAACTATAAAATCTACTACTATTACTTCATACATTACATGATTTGAAACTCTAACCCGTTACGTTTAGCGACCGTAAAAGTTATCTTTCCTACTATAATAAATTTAGAGTTCTGCATGACATGAGTTGTCCTTTGGGGACGTTTATTCTCATGTAGGATGTTTGAGTTAATCTAATCAAGTATTTTTCCGCAGCATATCTTATATTTTGATTCGTGGACTTGATAAGCCACTAAGCCGAGGGATACGGCTAACTTCTACTCGTGACTGATTTTTCCTTAAAACAACTTAAAAAGGAACCTTTCTTCATTGTCAGTTGGTGTCTGCCTGAGCGCCCGTAGTTATCCCCTACTGGCGTGGCATCATGACACGCATTTTCCCTTACTCTGATAAACTTTATTTGCGGTGAAAATGCGGGTTGTGACAGTTGGTATCAGAGGGAGGTTGCTTGACAATTTGTCTGGCAACCTTTCCTTGTTGGTATTAGGTGTTTAGCATCATATCATACACACACCGATATGTCATCAGCATATCTTGGCCGAAGCACGAACACTACACTCATAGCATAACATGAAGTATACGGGGCATATTATGTACTATGGGATGCATAATATGTGTTTGTATATGGATCCACCATAGGGGCAACATGTGAGGGTTATGTAGTATGGGATGCATAACCTCACCACATGAATGCGACTAGCACGTTTCTTTTTTCGTTGCATGAGAATGTCATGTCGTATGGGATGCATAAAATTTTCATGCGTACGCCGCTCATAACATGCATTAGGGCCTTTTTAGAATGCATAGCATAACACTGCATAAGCACAACGTGCCAAGCTAAAGATTTGCGGGATGACATATGTACACACATGGTTTTAAATAAAAAATAATAATAATAATAAAGAATACATGCATTCATGTCATAAGCACAAGAGTCAATAGGATGAGAGGATATCATCCTAAGTAGGACATAGCATCATTATAAAATCCTAGAGCAAGTTGCAGCGTAAGTAAGTGTCTTTTAAGTATGGTCTGAACTAAGTGGTGTAGTCCTAGTTTAAGCTAGAGTTTTAATGAGGTGTTACGTGTTTTTTTTAGAATGTCGCATGAGCGTGTTACGACCAGGTCGACTCCCCAGTCTGAGGGCGAGTCGTCAGGTACGCGGCGTGAGGCGATGATTGTTGAACTACGCCAGAGCATGGGGACCATGGCAGGTCAGATCGTGGCAATGCAAGCACAGTTGCAGGCATTGTTGGCTACCACCTTAGGACAGCATCCTGGTGAGCAAACCCCCGTAGTGATTGGGTATGAGAGTGAGATCAGTAAATTTAATAAGTTTGCTTCTGAGTTGAGAGCTGCTGAGGAGCGCAGGGTTAAAGGTTTCTTGGGCGGTCTCCAAAATGACATTCAGCAGTTCGCCAATACTTACCAGTCTGAGACTAATGTGAGGACAATAGAAGTTTCTCTTGAAGTTGAGACCATTGGATATGCTAAGTATCGTGATATGATACCGAGGAAAGAGAAGAGGAAGGGTGTCGAGCATGGAAGCTCTAGGGCATCTGTCCCTTTTTCAAAAAAGAAAAGTGGAGAAATATGTAGCTTCTGTGGTCGACCTGGCCACCTTTTCGAAAGGTGTTTCAAGAGAAGTGCCACTCAAAAGAAGCAGCGGGTGCTCGCCATCCAAGGAGTACACAAGGGAGATCTGGTGTGCACGTTCTGCTCAAAGAAGGGACATGACGTGAGTCATTTCTGGTTGAAGGAAAAGACTTGCTTCCATTGCGGGCAGAAGGGACATCTGAAGACTTCGTGTCCCCAGGCTCAGTCCCCACTGCAGCCGGCCCCGCCTCGGGCTCTACCGCTGCCACAAAATCAGGACAAGGGAAAAGGTAAACTGATCGCGACGACCGAAGAAGAAACTCAGTCTTCAACACAAGTGATTTCAGGTTAGGTTCTATCTGGTTTTGTTATTGATTGAATAAGTATGTATACGATTTTATAAGTAAATTAAGGTAAAGAACTGTTGGGCGCGTGTTCCTTTTGATTGTGTCGCTACCCACCCGTTCGTGGCTAGGCCTTTTGTAGAGCATCATGGTTTGACCCTCGATCAGGTTGGTGACGTGTTTTGTGTCAAGTTTCCTTCTGGTGCTTCTGTGGTATTGGACGAAGATATTCAGGGTTGTCCGATTCAGTTACTTGTTTTTCTAGTGGTTGCTGATTTAAAGGTGATAGACCTGGAAGGTTTTGTGTAGTCTTAGGCCTGTACTGGTTGTCTAGGCATGACTCTGTTACCCAGTGTAAGGTTAAGCGCTTGGACTTTAAGATGGACGACGGTCAACCCAGGAGTGGTTATGGTTATCCGCGTCAGGCTTCTCCAGTTATTTCTGTGGTATGTGCTCGAAGTCTTTTAGCTTCTGGGTGTTTTCTTATTTGGTTCCAGTTCTGGAAACCAAGGTAGGTTTACCGTGTCTAGAGGATGATGTCTTGGTGTATTCCCGCAATGCTGAGGATCATACTCAGCATTTGCCTTTGATTTTGTCGACCCTGAGGGAGCATAAGCTATATGCGAAGTTGAGCAAGTGTGAGTTTTGGCTACCCTAGGTGTCCTTCTTGGTCATGTTGTAAGCAAGGGCAGTATTTCGGTAGATCCGACCAAGATTTCTATCGTGATGGAATGGGAGAGACCTTCCACACCCAAGAAGATTATGAGTTTCTTATGCCTAGCTGGCTATTATAGAAGATTCATGGAGGGGTTTTCGGTGTTGTCTTCTCCTCTAACTAGACTTACTCAGAAGAATACTGCTTTTATTTGGAGCGATAAGTGCGAAGAGGCTTTCCAAGAGTTGAAGAAGATATTATGTACTGCTCCGATTTTAACCTTACCTACGGAAGGAGTTGAGTATGTTGTATATGTTGACGCGTCACACATCGGACTTGGTTGTGTTCTAATGCAAGATGGTAAGGTGATCGCGTATGCACCAAGGCAACTAAAGATCCACGAGAGAAACTATCCTACGCATGATTTGGAAGTTTACTGCCGTAATTTATGCGCTGAAGCTTTGGAGACACTTATTACATGGTGCATTGTGCAAGATCTATACTGACCATAAGAGTTTGAAGTACGTCTTCACTCAGAAGGAGCTAAATCTGCGCTAAGTAGTAGCCGATGCCTTGAGTAGAAAGACCGCTAAGATTTTTAATCTGTCGGTGCAGTCCTTGATAGAAGAATTTTTGTTGATGGATATTGAGGTTGGGAGTAGTACTGTGCCTGCTAGTCTAGAAGCAGAAGAACCCTCTTGGATTTCCCTTACTCGAGCACATCAGAAGGATGATCTGGACTTGTTACATCTCCGGAATAGAACGGTGAAGGGAGAGCTACCCGATTTCTCTGTGGACGAGTTGGACACCCTGAAGTATCGGGGTAGATTTTGCGTTCCCGCCTTTGACGATATTCGAGCTAAGATCTGTGCTGAAGCTCATGGTTCCAGTGTAGCCTACCACCCTGGCTCCACAAAGATGTATAAAGATCTGAAGCAAATTGTTTGGTGGTCAGGGATGAAGAACGACATCGCAAATTTTGTATCAGAATGTTTTACATGTCAGCGTGTTAAGGCTGATCATAGAAGGCCTGGTGGTAAGTTGGCACCGCTTGATATTCCAAGTTGGAAGTGGAAAAGTATTTCAATGGATTTTATCACCGGTCTGCCAAAGTCTCCCCGTGGGCATGACTCCGTTTGGGTGATAGTCGACAGATTGACAAAGTGTGCTCACTTTGTTCCATTTAAGATTGGGTACTCAATGAAGAAGATAGCTGAGTTATATCTTGAGGAGGCCATCAGGTTACATGGTGTGTCTGTGTAACAGTCCAAATTTCTGAAACAGGAATTTTTGGGGTGACACGGCCTGGGACACGGGCGTGTCCCCGGGCGTGTCAGCTGACACGGCCTGCGACACGGGCGTGTCGCAGGGCGTGTCGAGGTTGTGTCGACGATCGGGCTTTGTCTCGATGATTTTCGCTCGACGATGTATCGAGAGGGAGCACACGGCCCAGGACACGGGCGTGTCCAAGGCCGTGTCGCATGCTCGATGACTTTATCTCGACGATCGTCGAGTGTCGAGACGTGTGTGTGTCGAGTACCGAGAATTTGCACACGGCTTGTGACACGGGCGTGTCACAGGGCGTGTCAAATCGGGTCGACGAACTCAGCCCGCCGAAGGATTTCGACAGGGCGTGTCTTTGTGCCGTGTCTGGGCACACGGCCTGGGACACGGGCGTGTCACAGGCCGTGTGAAGTCTCGGGATGATTTGGGATTTTTTTTCGCCCAGGCACACGGCCACAGACACGGGCGTGTTCGAAGGCGTGTTGGTGACACGGCCCATGACACGGGCGTGTCCCATGGGCGTGTCACTGGTTTGGATAAGTCGGTTGACCACCACTTGAGGCACACGGCCTGGCACACGGCCGTGTCCGAGGCCGTGTCGGGTCAAAATCTGTGTTTTTGGCAAAATCGTGGTCGTCCATTCCTTCAGCTGGGATCCAAGGGCAGAAGCCTCTTCCTCTTTTTCCTAAAGGCCAAAAACTGAGAAGTGCTTCTCATTTGTTTTGGCCTTAATCTTTCTTCAAGATAAGAGAAAGAGAGAGAGAAAGGAGGAGGAAGAAGGAAAGGGGGCTGCTGCTGGTGTTGCTGCTGGTTACCGACGAGCAATCCGAAGCCTGCGTTGCGGAGGAAACGCGCTTGCGAGTCTTGCAAGCAAGCTTTGCGGTCATGGCACCGAAGCGGTCGTCAAGGGTAACGACTTTTCTTCCTAGCCATGTGAAGGCTTCTTTTTGGCATAGCTTTGTGATTTCCCCCACCAAGAGGTGGTTGATTTTGGAAATCCTTGGGTGGATGCTTGAAATCCCCTTTGTTAGCATATAGATCCGGAAATGGAGTACGGAATAGGCATGCTGTGTGAAGCCCATCTGGACAGGTTGGTCTGGATTGGTGATGTTGCATATGAACCGGAGAAGACTCCGTGATAACGTGTAGGTTAAGGAGTCAACGGGTTATGCCTGCGAAAAGGAGTAGCAGGAAGTACTGGGGTGGTAGCCCAGGAAAAATAGCCATGTGATGTTTTTGGGTCCAACCTGTGGATGAAGCACAGGAAGTACTGGTGTGACCAGGAAATGCCCTTTTGTGATGCTTGATGTCGTAGGGTGTCCACCTGTGAAGCGAGTAACAGGAAGTACTGGCATGATAGCCATGAAATACCCCTGACATTTGTGCTTGTGCGGTGTCCACCTGTGAAGAGAGTCACAGGAAGTACTGGGAAGCCCAGGAAAGACCCGCTGTTGTGCTAAGGAAATGGGTATCGAGATATGCCCAGGCTTGAATGCCAGGAACAGGATTGGTGAGACCGACCCGCGCCTTTGATATAGCCATGAGTTCGCTATACTCGGAGAAGGCAAGGCGATTTGAGCAACGGGGGTGGAGGATCCGACCTGCGCTATGTCCGTTCGACGTGAGACCAAAAGGTGCGGTCTGTTGGAGCGCATAGCAAGAGTCTTCGGCCTGCGCGCCATGACACAATGGGGGGCTACGGGCCATCCCGGTGTAGGAAGACTAACTCCGGCTGCACGCCATGGAGTAAATGCTCAAGAGATTTACCGTTGGGTTGTGACCCGAATACGGTGGTGGGCAAGAGCTTTGCCAGAACACCAAGAATGTGCCCTGAGTGCACGGACCGTTGGGTCGGGTGGCGAACGGTTGTGATGGCTTGTGTGCGTGAAAGCACATTTTGATGATATATATATATTGTCATCCTTGTGATTTGTTATGCTTGCAGGGAAGTACCGCTGCCCCGAGAGAAGGGGTAGGGTCGTTATAATTTGGTCAGCTGAACGCTGACCGTTGCTTTTGTTTGCCACCGTTGGGTGGATTGTCCCTGTACAGGTGCTGGAGAGCCGAGCGGGACTCATAGAGGTTGATGTTCCTGCTGCTGTTGCTGCTGCTGCTGCGAGCCCTCAAAGGCACTATGTTATGTTGTGTGTTTTCTTTTCGTGTGGCCGGCCTGCGCGTCAATTGTTTTAGGCCACTGTGTGAAAGCCATGTAAAGGCCATAAGGCCAACTCTTTTGACTTGTTGTAAGACATTCTTATATTGTATAAAATGTGGAGTTTTATGTTTGGACATTCATGAGGAGTTCAAGTTGTAGTCTAGGCTTCCGCTAGAATGATTTGTGATAGGTGTGATGCGCTACTCTGGTATCATCCTGTACCTTCACCGCCTGTTTTGTGATATATACTGTGGGGCCCCGGCCGGACCTTCTAGAATATACCATATGAACGGATGGGGTTGTTACATTTTTGGTATCGGTTGTCTTGGTCTTTCCCTCTCGAAGTCGTGGCCGACTTCTTTTGTGGGGTGGCGAGCACGTGTTTGTGCAAACCAAAGTCTACGAATGAACTCCTGAATGTCCATGATAGGAATGCATATTTGTGTGTTTGAGGAACCTGCGTGTTCTTATTTTGTGTTGTTTGCTTGGGTACGACCGCTAATGTGTGTGTCTTGTCCACCTTAGGTGACACGAAGTGGAGCTGGGCCGTCTGAGTCCCAGCGTTCTGATGAAAGTATGGCACCAGCCGCGGTGCCTACTCCTCCACCGTCTGCGGAACATGTGCGTTTAGTTGCGGAGGCCTTATTTACCATGATCCAAGGCCAGCCCCTTAGGTAGGAGCAAGCGGCTGTGAGGCCAGAACAGGTGGCGGCGATGCCTGAACCTGTATTGGTTGTGGCTCCTCGAGCGGCTGAGAAGCAGCTAACGCGGTTTATGAGTTTCCATCCGCCTACGTTCTCGGGAGCGGGAATGCCGACGCAGGCTGAGGATTGGCTATCGCGCGTTAAGCAAGTGATGACGGCGATAGGAACGGCGGAGCATCAGAAAGTTACTTTAGTTACCTTCTTGCTTGAAGGAGAAGCGCGATTGTGGTGGGATGAGATGGAGTTGCATCATTTGGCGGGTCGTCCGTTAACCCAAGTCTCAATGGAAGAATTCTCCCGGCTCTTCCTCGCGAAGCACCTTCCTGCGGCTCAGCGGATAGCCATGGAAAATGAGTTCCAAAGGTTAACCCAAGGTGATGGCAGTGTTGACGCATACCTACATGAATTTACTCGCTTGGGGCGGTATGCGGGTTCGATATTTGCTGATGAGCAGCGGAAGACTAATCGGTTCTATGAAGGACTGAGGGACGAGCTGAGGTTCCTTGTGTCAAGTTCTGTGAATCAAGGTTTCCAAGCGTTGGTTGACACCGCGACCGCGTTGGAAAAGGATATGAAAAGGGTGCAAGGGAAGAGAGCTTTGGTTGTGTCGCAACAGGAGTGGAAGGCGCCCCGATCGGGAAAACCATTTTATAAGAAGAGATGGGGCAAGAAGTCCAAACCTAGTGGACAAGCTCCTTCCTCCGTTGCAACGGGAGCAACGTCAGGGGCTACCTCCAAGCCAGATACTCAGGTCTGCTTCAATTGTGGCCGTATGGGGCATATTGCGCGAGATTGTCGGATGCCGCCAAGAGTGAAAAGAAGGCGGGAGCATCTTATGCGGAAAAAGGAAAGGCAGTGGTGGATTCCTCTGCCTCGCAGGCGCAACCCCGGGTCTACAATCTTGGCCTGCAAGAGGCCATCAAGCAGAGTGACGTGGTCACAGGTATGAGTTAGTTTTGCATATGCTTTTAGTTGTATGCTTTGCTTCGTACCCCTATATTTGCGGTTTGTATGTGTGACATGTTTGTCATAGGCTTTGTGATGATTCGGGACACGCTGGCGCGAGCACTGTTTGATACAGGTGCATCGCATTCTTTTCTGTCTAGTGAGTTTAGGACGCGGCTTGGGCTACCCAGTCGTGCAAAGACAGATAGCGTCAGAGTGGTGTTGCCGAATGGCTGTTGGATGCTTGCGGATCAAGCTTGCGATGTGGCGGTTCAATTAGGAAGTCGGGATTTTTATTTAACTGCATTTGTTTTGCCAATATCGGAATTCGACGTGATTTTTGGGATGGATTGACTTGCGGAGCAGCATACTATGATTGATTGCTAGTCCAAAGAAATTACGTTGGGCTAGAATACCGAACAGGAGACAAAGTTCACGGGTATGCGAGGAGTGGGCGGGACGTTGATGTCTGCACTCCAGGTAGTCAAGGTTGTTCGGAAGGGTGCGGAATGTTACTTTGCACTAATTCAGGCTGTTGAGCCTAAGGCCAGTTTGTGCGAGGTTCCGATTGTGGCAGAATTTACAGATGTGTTTCCCACGGATCTCCCTGGGCTACCACCCCAGCGGGAGATTGACTTCACAATTGAGTTGGTGTCAGGTGCGAAACCTGTGGCCCGCTCGCCATATCGCGTTGCGCCAAAAGAAATGGCTGAATTGAAGGTTCAACTCCAAGAAATGTTGGAGCAAGGTTATATACGCCCAAGTATGTCACCTTGGAGCGCGGCTGTGCTTTTTGTAAAGAAGAAAGACGGTGGGTTGCGGTTGTGTATCGATTACCATGAACTGAATAAGCTGACCGAGAAGAATAAGTATCTGATACCCCGGATTGATGAGTTGTTCGATCAGCTGGTGAGATCGACCGTCTATTCGAAGTTGGACCTGAAGTCTGGTTATTACCAGTTAAGAATTCGGGAAGGTGACATTCCCAAAACCGCATTTGGAACGCGTTATGGGCACTATGAGTTCACAGTCATGCCATTTGGACTGTGCAATGCGCCCTCGGTGTTTATGGATCTGATGCACCGTATTTTTCGCGAGTACCTGGATATGTTTGTGATAGTGTTCATTGATGACATCCTGGTGTACTCGAAGTCCAAAGCTGAACATGAGATTCACTTGCGGTTGGTGTTGAACACGTTGAGGCAAAATCAGCTCTATGCCAAGTTCTCGAAGTGCGAGTTTTGGCTATCGTCAGTGACATTTTTGGGCCATGTGGTGAGTGGAGCGGGCATTACAGTGGATCCAGTGAAGATAAGGGTCATACAGGAGTGGACAATGTTGTCTTCCGTGGCCGAGGTCAGGAGTTTTCTTGGACTTGCGGGCTACTATAGAAGATTTGTGGAAAACTTCTCGCGGATCGCTTTGCTGCTAACCACACTGACGCGAAAAGATCAGAAGTTCGTTTGGACGCCAGAGTGCGTACGAGCTTTTGAAGAGCTGAAGGTTCGGTTGACCACGGCGCCGGTGTTGTCTTCGCCCAGTGGAACCGATGGATTTGTGATTTATAGTGATGCCTCAGGGAGCGACTTAGGCTGCGTTCTTCTGCAGAGCGGAAAGGTTATTGCTTATGGCTCACGCCAACTGAAGGTGCACGAGCGAAATTATCCCGTCCATGATTTGGAACTAGCGGCGGTGATTTTTGCACTCAAGTTGTGGCGACACTACCTTTATGGAGTGAAGGTGGAGATCTATACCGATCATAAGAGCCTAAAGTATCTTTTGGAGCAGAAAGACTTGAACATGCGACAACGAAGGTGGTTGGAGTTCCTTGGGGACTACACTTTCGAGATTCACTATACGCCCGGGAAGGGAATGTTGTCGCGGATGCCTTGAGTCGGCGGGTTCCGGCTAGAGCGAATTGGTTACAAAGGCATGATAATCGCCTTATCTAGGAGTTGGAGGCATTAGAGATATATTGTGTTGACAAGAATTCCACTGCCACTGCATGTTTGAACTGGGTCGAGGTGCAATGTGACCTTGCGGACCGAGTTCGACGGGCAACGGAGTTGGATGACGATCTCTTACGCTATGTGAATGAAGGGCCAGAGGGCAAATTCACCTGGATTGACGGTCTTTTGCGAAAAGAGGGTCGTTTGTGCGTCCCAAGTGTGGGGAAGTTGAGGGAAGAACTGATGTATGAAGCGCATTATTCAAAGTATTCCATTCACCCCGGGAGCACAAAGATGTTCAACGACATGAAGAAGCTTTTCTGGTGGCCAGGGCTCAAGAAAGATGTTGCCCTTTATGTAGCCAAATGTCAAACATGTGCGATGGTGAAGGCGGAATGCCAAAAGCCGGGCGGTTATTTGAAGTCACTGCCAATCCCAAAGTGGAAATTTGATGATATTTCCATGGATTTTGTGCACGGGTTGCCAAGATCGCAGGGAGGAAATGATTCCATTTGGGTGATTGTTGACCGGCTAACGAAAGTAGCACATTTTCTCCCGAACAGGCGGGATGATTCAGTTGAAAGTTTGGCAAAGTTATATGTTGACCAGATTGTGCGGCTTCACGGTGTTCCTCGGAGCATCGTAAGTGATCGAGATGGGCGATTCACGTCAAATGATTGGAGGCTAGTTCACCGACTGTTGGGCACGAAGTTGACTTTCAGTACGGCCTTTCATCCCCAAACGGATGGCCAAACTGAACGTACCAACAGAACAATGGAGGACATGCTCCGCATGTGCGCCCTTGACTTCGGAAAGAGATGGGAAGAGCATATCTATATGGTCGAGTTTGCATATAATAACAGCTACCAGGCGAGCATTGGGATGGCACCATATGAAGCTCTATATGGAAGGAAGTGTCGTACTCCCTTGGCTTGGATAGAAGCGGGCGAAGCTCGGGTTGTTAACCTAAATGAGGTTGAGGAAGCAAACTCAACCATACGAACGATTCGAGAGCGATTGCTTATTGCTCAAGATCGACAAGCGAAGGACTACAACGCCAAGCACCGGAACGTGGCATTTGCAGTTGGCGATTGGGTCTACTTGAAGATCAAGCCATTCAAAGGTATCTCCAGGATTCGATGATTGAAAAAGTTGAGTCCAAGATATTTGGGTCCTTTTGAAGTGGTTGAGCGAGTTGGCGAAGCGGCTTATCGGCTAGCTCTGTCGGCATACTTGGGTGGGTTGCATGATGTCTTTCACATCTCGGTGCTTCGAAAGGCCGTGAAAGAGCCAGCTCAAGTGATCGCGGTTGATCGTGTGCCGGTGGAGTATGGGCTAACAACGAAAGTTAGACCCATTCAGATCGAATATCGAGCCGAGAAACAGTTGCGGAACAAGGCGGTCGCCATGGTAAAAGTCCGGTGGGACAATTATGGCCGTGAAGAACTGTCATGGGAGCGAGAGCAAACCATGCGCGAAGAGTTCCCTGAACTATTTTTGTAATCTCGAGAGAGAGGATGTTGTAACATAACATTTTGTATGTTGTAACATATTTCTTGCTGTTTACTGTTGCCTTCCTGTGTCTGAATTTCGAGGACGAAATTTCCTGTAGGAGGGGAGGATTGTAACAGTCCAAATTTCTAAAACAGGAATTTTTGGGGTGACACAGCCTAGGACACGGGCGTGTCCCAGGGCGTGTCAGCTGACACGGCCTGCGACACGGGCGTGTCGCAGGGCGTGTCGAGGTTGTGTCGACGATCGAGCTTTGTCTCGACGATTTTCGCTCGACGATGTGTCGAGAGGGGGCACACGGCCCAGGACACGGGTGTGTCCAAGGCCGTGTCGCATGCTCGACGACTTTATCTCGAAGATCGTCGAGTGTCGAGACGTGTGTGTGTCGAGTGCCGAGAAGTTGCACACGGCCTGTGACACGGGCGTGTCATAGGGCGTGTCAAATCGGGTCGACGAACTCAGCCCGCCGAAGGATTTCGACAGGGCGTGTCTTTGTGCCGTGTCTGGGCACACGTCCTGGGCCACAGGCGTGTCACAGGCCGTGTGAAGTCTCGGGATGATTTGGGATTTTTTTCGCCCAGGCACACGGCCACAGACACGGGCGTGTTCGAAGGCGTGTTGGTGACACGGCCCATGACACGGGCGTGTCCCATTTGCGTGTCACTGGTTTGGATAAGTCGGTTGACCACCGCTTGAGGCACACGGCCTGGCACACGGCCGTGTCCGAGGCCGTGTCGGGTCAAAATCTGTGTTTTTGGCAAAATCGTGGCCGTCCATTCCTTTAGCTGGGATCCAAGGGCTGAAGCCTCTTCCTCTTTTTCCTAAAGGCCAAAAACTGAGAAGTGCTTCTCATTTGTTTTGGCCTTAATCTTTCTTCAAGATAAGAGAAAGAGAGAGATAAAGGAGGAGGAAGAAGGAAAGGGGGCTCCTGCTGGTGGTGCTGCTGGTTACCGACGAGCAATCTGAAGCCGGCGTTGCGGAGGAAACGCTCTTGCGAGTCTTGCAAGCAAGCTTTGCGGTCATGGCACCGAAGCGGTCGTCAAGGGTAACGACTTTTCTTCCTAGCCATGTGAAGGCTTCTTTTTGGCATAGCTTTGTGATTTCCCCCACCAAGAGGTGGCTGATTTTGGAAATCCTTGGGTGGATGCTTGAAATCCCCTTTGTTAGCATATAGATCCGGAAATGGAGTACGGAATAGGCATGCTGTGTGAAGCCCATCTGGACAGGTTGGTCTGGATTGGTGATGTTGCATACGAACCGGAGAAGACTCCGTGATAACGTGTAGGTTAAGGAGTCAACGGGTTATGCCTGCGAAAAGGAGTAGCAGGAAGTACTGGGGTGGTAGCCCAGGAAAAATAGCCATGTGATGTTTTTGGGTCCAACCTGTGGATGAAGCCAGGAAGTACTGGTGTGACCAGGAAATGCCCTTTTGTGATGCTTGATGTCGTAGGGTGTCCACCTGTGAAGCGAGTAACAGGAAGTACTGGCATGATAGCCAGGAAAGACCCCTGATATTTGTGCTTGTGCGGTGTCCACCTGTGAAGAGAGTCACAGGAAGTACTGGGAAGCCCAGGAAAGACCCGTTGTTGTGCTAAGGAAATGGGTATCGAGATATGCCCAAGCTTGAATGCCAGGAACAGGATTAGTGAGACCGACCCGCGCCTTTGATATAGCCATGAGTACGCTATACTCGGAGAAGGCAAGGCGATTTGAGCAACGGGGGGTGGAGGATCCGACCTGCGCTATGTCCGTCCGACGTGAGACCAAAAGGTGCGGTCTATTGGAGCGCATAGCAAGAGTCTTCGGCCTGTGCGCCATGACACAATGGGGGGCTACGGGTCATCCCGGTATAGGAAGACTAACTCCGGCTGCACGCCATGGAGTAAATGCTCAAGAGATTTACCGTTGGGTTGTGACCCGAATACGGTGGTGGGCAAGAGCTTTGCCAGAACACCAAGAATGTGCCCTGAGTGCACGGACCGTTGGGCCGGGTGGCGAACGGTTGTGATGGCTTGTGTGCGTGAAAGCACATTTTGATGATATATATATATTTCCATCCTTGTGATTTGCTATGCTTGCAGGGAAGTACCGCTGCCCCGAGAGAAGGGGTAGGGTCGTTATAATTTGGTCAGCTGAACGCTGACCGTTGCTTTTGTTTGCCACCGTTGGGTGGATTGTCCCTGTACAGGTGCTGGAGAGCCGAGCGGGACTCATAGAGGTTGATGTTCCTGCTGCTGTTGTTGCTGCTGCTGCGAGCCCTCGAAGGCTCTATGTTATGTTGTGTGTTTTCTTTTCGTGTGGCCGGCCTGCGCGCCAATTGTTTTAGGCCACTGTGTGAAAGCCATGTAAAGGCCATAAGGCCAACTCTTTTGACTTGTTGTAAGACATTCCTATATTGTATAAAATGTGGAGTTTTATGTTTGGACATTCATGAGGAGTTCAAGTTGTAGTCTAGGCTTCCGCTAGAATGATTTGTGATAGGTGCGATGCGCTACTCTGGTATCATCCTGTACCTTCACCGCCTGTTTTGTGATATATACTGTGGGGCCCCGGCCGGACCTTCTAGAATATACCATATGAACGGATGGGGTTGTTACAGTCTGTTAGCATCGTATCAGATCGGGACTCTAGATTTACGTCTCGCTTTTGGAAGAGTTTACAGGAGGGGTTGGGTACCGATTTAAGGTATTCCACCTCCTATCATCCGCAGACTAATGGTCAGACGGAAAGGGTAAATCAGATCGCAGAGGATATGATCAGATGTTATGTTTTGGATCATGGTGGTGTGTTGGATGAGCGTCTCAGGCTCATGGAGTTTGCATACAATAATAGTTATCAAGAGTGTCTGCAGATGGCTCCGTTTGAGGCCTTGTATGGGAGGCGTTGTAGAACTCCACTATTTTGGGCTGAAGTTGGTGAGAGGCCGTTGTTAGGTCCGGAAGCCCTAAAGAGATGAATTGTGTTGTGACTCATATTCAAGAAAAGCTTCGTGTGGCTCAAGAATGCTATGAGAAATATGCTAATCTTCGAAGGGTCGATCTGGAGTTTGCGGTTGGAGACTTGGTGTTTCTGAAGGTTTCTCCAATGTCCGGTGTTAAAAGATTTGGTAGGAACCACAAGTTAGACCCCCGATATGTGGGACCTTTCCAGATTCTTGAGCGTATCAGAGTGTCGGCTTATAGGTTGGAATTGCCTGCGACCTTCCCTGGTGTCCATGATGTGTTCCATGTGAGCCAGTTGCGGAAATGTGTTCGTAATGATCGTCAAGTCCTCGACTCGATGCCCCAGATTCAGCCCAACCTTACTTATGTGGAAGAACATGTTCGTGTTCTGGATTTTCAAGAGCGTGTGTTGTGGAGAAAGACCATCTCTATGGTCAAGATTCTTTGGAGAAATCAAGACGTCGAGAGCGCGACGTGGGAATTGGAATCGGTGATGAGGGGATCTCACCCGCACCTCTTCTCTTAGTTTCAGGTATGTCGTTATGTTTTCAGTTATGTTTGATTTTAACCTTTTGATTGTTTTTGGAGTTGTGTTAAGTTTCGGGACGAAACTTATTTTTAGGGGGAGTGACTGTAACGCCCTCGGTTTTTCGATGATTTTATTTGTTTGGGAACGTCAGATTTATGACGTCGTGGCGTTACTTTTAACGTCGATTTGACGGCGCAATGTCGTTAAGGCAATTTCACGTCCGTGCGGTCGAGTAGGCCGAATTATTGTTGTAATGGGAATATTTTGCATTTTGAATTTAAGTTAAGTAATTTTGAACTTGCTCGTCAAGTTTCATCGCAATCCGAGCATTTTTGGAGTCTCGGCGCGCGATTGAAGTTTTGGATTGTTTATGTTCGTCGTATACTTCGAAGATTAATATCTCGGGAATGGCTCGTCGGATTCTAGTTTTGACTTCGCCGTTGAGTTCGTAGCATCAGTGTTTGCCTACGGTGTGAGTTTCGTTTAATTCGGCGCTCGTTCGGGCTTCCGTGCTGAGTCGTCTCGAGAAGCTATGGTTCTACTCGATTAGCCTGTTTTAGAATTTTGTTTTACTCGGACGCCTTTTTGGGGGTCACAACGGAGTTGTATCAAAATATGGTCAACATGAACTTTGTTCTTCTCGACGATATCTACAACTTTCATGTTGACCACGTTTCGATTTGAGGTGGTTTTAAACCCCTAATTCCGTTTGTTCTGCAATAACTCGAGTGGTGGGCTGCTACTCGAGTATATGCTGCTTCTACTCGAGTAAGTCATGTTTTTACACGAGTAATGAGCCCCTACTCGAGTATATTGTGTTACTACACGAGTAGGTATGTTATTACTTGAGTAGGTATGTTACTACTCGAGTAGGTATGCTGTTACTCGAGTAGGTATGCTGCTACTCGAGTAGGTATGCTGCCACTCGAGTAGGTTGTTTTCTGTCTGCGTTTAGAGGCCATTTGGAGGGTCAAAACGGCGTTGTATCAAACAATGGTCAACATGAACTTTATTCGTCTCGACGAGATCTACAACTTTCATGTTGACCACGTTTCGATTGGAGTCGTTTTAAACCCCTAATTCCGTTTTTTCCGCTATAACCCGAGTGGTGAGCTGCTACTCGAGTATATGTTGCTTCTACTCGAGTAAGTCATGTTTTTACTCGAGTAATGAGCCTCTACTCGAGTATATTGTGTTACTACTCGAGTAGGTATGTTATTACTCGATTAGGTATGTTACTACTCGAGTAGGTATGCTGTTACTCGAGTAGGTATGCTGCTACTCGAGTAGGTATGCTGCCACTCGAGTAGGCTGTTTCTGTCTGAGTTCAGAGGCCGTTTTGAGGGTTAAAACGGCATCGTATCAAACAATGGTCAACATGAAATTTGTTCGTCTCGACGATATCTACAACTTTCATGTTGACAACGTTTTGATTTGAAGTCATGCTAGACCTCTATTTTGGGTTCCCGTAAAATTGCTCGAAATAAACCGTTTTTGACAACTTTTTATAAACATATATATATATATATATATATATATATATATATATATATATATATATATTTTGGACTTAGGTTTTAGAACCAAAATTCATCTTCTCCGTTATTTTTCTCCCGAACCAGAGCAACGAGCGAGAGAGAGAGTTTCTTTTTCGTGAATCTTCCGGTGGCCGCCGACGGTTCTCCGGTGCTCGAAATCTTCAACCAAACTTAGATCCGGAAAGCTCTCGCCGAGAGCTACGCTATCGTGGTAATTTCTTCCCCATTCCTTGAGTTTTTTCGTTAGGGTTTTTCGGCCCTAACCCCTTTTTCACCATTTTTGTCTAGATCTCAACCTCTCCCGCATCCTTTTGCCCCGATCTATGACGTGGAGTGATTTCGGTGGACTTTTCCGGTAAAACCAAGGCAAGTGGTGGTTTCTCCTCGTTTCTCCTTGTCCGATTCGATGGTAATGGCTATGTTTTTCATGTCCCCTAACATTTTCTATAATTATTCTTCTAAATTATTGTTATTATTAACCGCTCTGTTGATCACATGTCGTTATGATGTTTTGTCGTGCTAAACTCGATCTTGTCTATTTATGTTTAATCGTTCTTGAAGCATTTTAGCGATGGTTTAAATACCTTAGCTCTCGTTATCAAATGTTTTAGAGTTTAATTAAGGTTGTAAATCGTTCCTAAGGGTTGATCAACCGCATCTCGAGTCTAGAAATGTCAAGTAGAATCTGTCGAGCCAAATCCTGAGATATTTTGTGTTGTGGTTTCTTTGGGTTCTTAAATGCGAGAGTTGGTGGACGATTCCACCTCTGCAGTGTTTGTCACCTTCATTAGTGCCCTATGGAAGTCTACCTGGTTTTTGGATGTCTACAGTGTATGGTGGAGAGTATGAGACTCCCTCACAGTTAGACGGATTATATATCCGTTTTGTTTCTTTTGGGGGGGTGTGTCCAAGAGCGACCACTTCGCCCGTGCCTTTTTGGGGGGTGTGTCCAAGAGCGACCACTTCGCCCGTGTTTTTGGGTGGTGCGTCCAAGAGTGACCACTTCGCCCGTGCTTTTTGGGGGGTGTGTCCAAGAGCGACCACTTCGCCTGTGTTTTTGGGTGGTACGTCCAAGAGTGGCCACTTCGCCCGTGTGTTCGGGTAGAGTCGACCACAGGTGCCTAATAAGGTTTTTTTTGTATTTTTCTTTCTGGTGAAATAATCATGTAGCCACCTTATAACCTTGTGCATCTGGTGCGCCCTTGTGGACGTGAAAAATCACGAAGGAGTTCTTTTCTTATTGATGCCCTGTTTTCTTTTGTACTTTACTTCAGTGCTTTTGGTCTTGGGTTGGTACCCCTGTTGACCTTTGTTTATTTTGGCTTATTACTTTTCCTGCCTCTATATGTACCTTCTTGCTGAGGTATTTTGTTTTTGGAATGCCTCAGGTTCAGAGCTGTAGCATTTAGCAGTGCCGGTGTTGGATTTCTGGCGGCAGTGTTGGCCGTGGTTGTTGCCTCGTCTTAGCGAGGTAGTAGTTTGTTGGCTTTTTAGTTTTACTAGTTCAGACATACTTTTGTTCGTGGGTTCGTGTCAGATTGTTGGCGCCCACTGATTTTTGTTAATTGTTGATACTTGCTAGCTGCTCATTTATTTAAAAGTGGATGTGTTTTGCTTGCTCTCTGGGAGGATTTATGCTAGGAATGGATGTTAGGTATTTTCAACTATAAAATCTACTACTATTACTTCATACATTACATGATTTGAAACTCTAACCCGTTACTTTTAGCGACCGTAAAAGCTATCTTTCCTACTATAATAAATTTAGAGTTCTGCATGGCATGAGTTGTCCTTTGGGGACGTTTATTCTCATGTAGGATGTTTGAGTTAATCTAATCAAGTATGTTTCCGCAGCGTATCTTATATTTTGATTTGTGGACTTGATGAGCCACTAAGCCGAGGGATACGGCTAACTTCTACTCATGACTGATTTTTCCTTAAAACAACTTAAAAAGGAACCTTTCTTCATTGTCAGTTGGTGTCTGCCTGAGCGCCCGCAGTTATCCCCTGCTGGCGTGGCATCATGACGCGCATTTTCCCTTACTCTGATAAACTTTATTTGCGGTGAAAATGCGGGTTGTGACAAAATCAATCAATGCATAAACTCTTCAGGCCGTCAGCATTGAATGAAGGAAGGAATTCAAAATTCAGAAGGAAGATTTCATGAAAAATATATAAAAAAAGGGATTCTTCCTCTTTCTTGAGATATATACAACATAGGGATTTTCTTCTTCCCTCTCGACTGAACACAGAGAACAATATACACAGGATAATAATACAGTAACACAAAAAAAGGGAAGAAGCCCTAGACCAGAGAAATCAAACAAGCTAAAGAAGAAGAATAAGAACATCCATCCAAAATCAGGAGTCTTCTTCCTTCTTCATCCCAGGCTTCTTTAGAGGACAACAAATACTCTATCAGTCAAAGAAGTTCATGGATATATTCTGGACAAAGCTAATAATTGAAGACCTACTCACCCTACAGCAAGGCTCAAATCTTCCTGAGTTCAATATCTCAGGGGAGCTTTGCTAACATCATATATCCACAAAGTCTTCTCAGTTGTATTTTGAGAAAGAGAAGACATCATCACTCTCTCATCCCCCACTGTAAAAGGGTTCTTTAACTCCCTTCAAAAGTTATTCTTGGTTGCAAGTCTCTTGATCAAAAGACTTGGGGTTGGTTTTTGAGCACCTAATCAAAAGCTCATTGGTGGCAGTCACCTGATCGAAAATCTGAGTGGATTCCTACCAGGGTGGTAGAAGAGTGGATGTACCCAGGTTGGGGGAACCACTATAAAATTCCTCTATTGTCTGGTTGCAATTTTTCTTTTGTTCTTGCTGTGGCTTTGTTACTTAGGTTTGCTGTGTTAATTCTGGTTAGTTTGAGATTTGCAGTACTTGTGGTAGTTTAGGTTACCTTAGGATTGCTCTTTAAATTACTACATAGTTTTGGTATCAAATAGCTTCCCAATTCTAACCCTTTAATTTACAGCAAAAAGTTGTTATAGATTTTAAGTTTTCAAATATACTCTATTCACCCCCCACCCCTAGAGTATATCAGGTCTAACCCCTAACTTTCACTCTCGATGATCATTGAGTAATACCATGCGTTGGTAGTTAATTACCGCCGATGGTATTGTGCATTGACTGGATTCGGCGAATGTCAAGTGTATTCGACGATCGTCAAGGTACTACCGCGCGGCGGTAGCAGAATACCACACGGCGGCAGTCGACCTGGGTATAGGCAAAGCCCTCTGTGAGCAACCGCCTGGCGGTAGAAGTATAGTTGGCGGTAGAAGTTTGACATACATAATGCACAGTGGTAGAAAGAATTTCGCACAGTGATAGTGGGTCGGGTGGCATCTTCCAAGTGGTTGATCTAGAGGTACTGTTAGGCAGTAGCAATATCGCGCAGTGGTAGCTCCCGGATTGGGAAACCCTAGATCTAACTGGCCGCTCCTTTATAAATGATGTCCAAGACTTATCGCCAATCTTCTTCCTCACGAACCGTGCCCTTCACTGAGAAGAACGGGAGCCCAAGGTTGATGTCGTCATACCGCCAAAAAGGAGGACACGATGCATGGTCGGATATCTGGTGAGCTTCCGACCCTCTCCCTTGCTGCTAGATCTTTAGATCTATTATAGAAGAGATGTTCTCTCAAGAGAGCTTGGCTTTGGTGTATAATGGAGATCTCCTAGGTAGAGACCACGCTAGGACCTTTGTCCTAGGGTTTGTTGTCTTCAACATTTCCTCTCTTGATTATGAGGACGATGGACTTGGTTTCGTGAAGAATGGTGGTCTATTGAGGGTGAATATGGGAGGAGGAAGAGCTGAATGTATCTTTGTATGAATGGATACGGGAGGAAGACGAACTGATGTCGTTCGTTCCACTTTACGATGTGTGCAGAAATCTGATTTTTGTACGCAGCAGGTTTCACGCTTAATTTAAGCCATGATTCGAGCACTTCTAAGTCTTGGGCTGAACATGAAAGTTGTAGCCCTCAGAAAGAACTTTCCAACGGATGGTTACACATTTTCTGGTGAGTAATGTGGCTCCTGCAAAGTGCGGCGGATTTTGCTGCATTGAATTAACAAAAGGCCAAGATGGATTTTCTATCTAAGTAGTTGATGTGTTAGCCTGGTGTTCGAATCTTGGATTTGGTAGGAAGTTGTAACCCTGGATGACATCTTGCATTGGGAGAATCTAGTTTGAGGATACTGTGATGAGCTAATGCATTATGTATGTGTTTTGATGGACCTTGGATGTACAAATGGTTTATCAATGCAATCCGATGAAAGTGCGTACAATAATACTATGATGGTTGATATGTATTGGAAGAGTAATTTGTGTGCTTGTATAATATACACAGTCGATAGCAAGTGATGAATATTATGCCCATAGTCATGCTATGAGCTTATTGATCTTATGAATTGAAAGTATGATTGGAATAAGTCCACTACCTAGAGTTGTGTTAAATCCCTACGGTAGCGGTGAGGGTCGTATAACAATAGAAGGGATTTGATATCTTAGGTTATGATGGAACCATGCATGCTTGGAGCACGGGTAAGTTGGTATTAAGGGACTCAATATGGAGCCCTTACGTACTTTGAAGCACGGGTTTGGTATGATGATAAGGGACTTAGTGTGGAGCCATTACATGCTTTTGAGCATGAGATTGGTATGATGAGAAGGGACTCAGTTGGAGCCCTTGGAGGTTTGATGGCATGGTTAAGTGTACTTGAATGCAGTGTGTGTTGACATACGGTGTCATAATCTTGAGTTAAGGACAGTGTGGCAGGTTTATGGACTCGCCAGTCATCACACTGATGGGAGTTGACAGATAGACCTTGGGGGTTGGGCTTGATCCCTGGTGCTCATTCCCGAGGCTCCTTCCATGTCAGTGGATGGCTGGGCTTGGTCCTTTGGTGATACGCTCCCAAAGGGTCCTTCCATGCCAGTTATAGGCTAGTTGGGCTATGTTATTAGTGTACATCTACCCGAGACCCCTTCTGAGTCGTAGTACAAAGAGTCTCTGTTGTTGTGTTCTTAGCGTTGAGGCGTACGGAGGCCTAGTCCTGGTAGTGTGGATACCTACCTAATAGTGGAGATGCCCCCTCTACTATCACCATTTTTCCATGACGGATGACGCCTGAGAGGTTAGCTAGCTGCTCGAAAAATTGGAACTAAAGGACTATGTCAACATAGCAAAACAAAGTGCGTGAGTTGCATGGGCGCATCATAAACCATCATTGCATTGCATTACACAGTATAAGATCCTCATCATATAAATTTGTATGGGTACTTTTATATGATGAGTTACTTTCTATTAACCGACCCTTAACTTATAAATCTGTATGGGTATTTTTATAATATAAGTTCTATTTCTGTTGTAGAATAACATGTTGGTACTTGATTGCTCTTACTCTTACAACACTTCTAGTGTAGAATAATGTTGTTATTTGATGTACATTGCTGCCATTACTCTTATGATATATAGAGATATACCACCTGCTTGTACTTACAGTTTATATACATATATTGTACCTTTCCTTCTTTCTCTTGCCTGATGCCTAAGAGTCGCCGGGGTGAGAGGATGAGATAGCCACTTAGTCTTTATGACGAACAGTTGCTACGACTATCATTTTAGGTGGACACCCAGCAGATAGAGCAGCAGCAGTAGCAGGTTATGCAGCAGGGCAGCCAGGCCAGGGGGACAGGGCCTGAAATGACGATACCCTTGCTGTCGTCGGTTACTGATGTGAGATTTTGAGAGACTATATGTTATAGCCCTTGGGGCAATTATCTCTAATATATATACCTAAGAACTATGTATCTATCTATATCTTTTTTTTGGACTTTTACTAGTGTGGATTTTGACTTCTGTTTATTGTCTTTATGTTGGGTTGGTATAGATGATATTTGTGAGAGTCGGCAGAATAGGCATCTTGTAAATGTTTGTTTTAGGATTGAAAGTGACATAGAGGGGGGTGAATATATCTAATTTGAATCTTGGCTACCTTTTTTAATTAAGAGATATACTTTCTTTATGTTAAATAACTCAGTCAGATAAAATAAGATAATCTTAACAGTAATTTAGATCTATCACAGAATAGCAATCACAACACAGTGCACACAGTTTTTATAGTGGTTCCCCAATTTATGGGTACATCTACTTTCCCCCTTCGCTTATCTAGCAATGAACTAGATTCGACCAAACTCCTTCTTCTTCCTTTACTCAGAACCTTAGATCTTACAGCTCAGAGCTCAGCTGCCCCTATAACTCAGACTTTACAAGTCTTACCACTCAAATCACCAAGATCCTACACCTCAAGTTCTTCCCAAGAACTCTACCTTAGAATATAACCACACTCCTACTCCTCAAGCAGATCCTGCCGTACAACTCAGAGAAATCCCACTTCTCCTACCTCAGGCAATCCCTGTCCTACCTCAGCCTTTATAACACAGGCTTACAACTCAGGAAAATGATTCCCCTACACTCAGATCTACAGGTAGATCTTATAAAATTAATAAAGAAAAAAGAAATTGATTCAGAATTAGTCACCCAGCAAGAGAGAAATGGGTGAATGTTTCTTGATCTGATTCTGATGTGTTTGCTTCCCTTGATCTTGTAGTGATGGATCTGATCCAACCCTTCTTAGCTCTTCAAAGCTTCTTGAAGTTATAATTAGGGTAGATCTAGGTTGGAGAATGTTGAAGACGATTCTTGATCCAGCTTCTCTCCACCTTCTGAATTCTAGCTGATTGCTACTTAGATCTGGTCTTGCCAAATTTTTCTATCTATCTTTTCTGAAGAGTTGATTCCTTTATATAGGCTCTATCAAAGATAACCGGCTGATCTGGTTAATAACTGACATCTGATAGTTCTGACAATTGTCAGACCCTCTGGCTTGATTTCTATACTTAGGAAACAAATATGCTTGAAGTGTTGAAACTTGATTGTTGGATGTGTCGACACCAGTCCTGGGTGTCGACACTACTCTTGTAGTGGTGTCGACATACTTCTGAATATGTCGACACAATCTTCACCTTGTCTCGACACAGCTGATTTAGAATGTGTCAACACTAATCCTGAGTGTCGACACTGCTTGGTTCCAGTCTTTACTCGGCTTGTGAAGTGTGTTGACACTAGTCCTGAGTGTCGACACAGTTGTTTTCTGTCCCGACGTTGCTTGTATAGAGTGTGTCGACACTTGTCCTTAGTATCGACACATCTTCTCTTTTTCTCAACATAACTTGTGCAGTGTGTGTCGACACTACTCCTGGGTGTCGACATAGTTACTTTCTTGTATCATAGTGTCGACCCAAGTCCTGGGTGTAGCAACAACTTTCTCCTTGAGTCAGCACTTCTTGTATAAGTGTGTCAATACTAGTCCTGAATATCGACACAACTTTCTCCTTATCTCAGCACATCCTTGGCAAAGTTGTCGACACTTGCCTAGTGTCTCGACACTCTTGTACTTAGCTTTATTTGCCTACACACATGAACTTAACATTCATCAAATACAACTATGTGTATATCATTGAGCTGAAAGGACTTCTTCAAATCAAGTGCATTGTGACCAATGTACCCAACAATCTCCCCCTATTTGGAGAAGTCATAACTCCAATTCAATGATATACAACATGATATCAAAAATATATTATGATAAAGACATTTAAGAGTATAGTGCAGTACACAAATAAAAACACATATTTAATAACAATACTGAATCAGAAAGTAAGGCAAACAATTGCAATCCTAATTAATAGCACATGAAATGTTGAGTAAACCAAAATTTTCATTAAATGTTCACCACAAGGTTTACAGATACATGCTTTGGTCATTCAATAGTTACATAACAAGTTTTTTATGAAATTTAAAACTAAGAACACTCTATGGCAGCTCTGGTTCTTTGATACTATGCCTTTTCCAGATTGTATCTTTGTTTTCACCTCAAGCAACTTGTCATCAGCAACCTTATTCCCTTTGTCATCCTTAGCTTTAGCTTTTGCATTAGCTTATTCTTTCATCCTTTGTCTTTCAAAATAATTGTATGGCTTTGGGAAATATTTACTGGGCTCAGCAGAATTAGCAGGAAGCTTTCCTTTCTTCAGATCATGTCTGTAATTCTAGATAACTTCTTACTGCTTTAAATATTTTGCCCATTCCTATTCTGAATACCATTTACCTATGTCTGTCACATTTTCATTTACTGCCTTCCATGTAGTGAGAATTATTGATCTGGAGGTTGGACTCCACTGTTCAAAATTTGGTTTAGCCTCAACTTATTCTCTAACCCTTTTATTTGAAAGTTGGCCTCTTTTTCTTTGATCATAGCAAATTCAGGCATCTCCACCTTTTCACATATAATATTTTGAACTGATGGTGAAGGACTGTACATGTGTTGGACAGCTGCTTGGACAGTCTCAAAAGTAGCTTGTGTTGTAGGATTGTATATGGTTTGCTCAGCAACATGAGTACTAGTAGTATGATGTACTTTAAGGTGAGCTGGTTGACAACCAGACTCGGTAGTTTGATCTCCATCATACTATAGGGGAGGAAAGCCTAAAGTGTCTCTGATATTATTGGATATCCATGTAGCATGTTCAGAACTTGCTCTTATCATTACCCTCTCCCCTTTTATGACTTTTCTTTCAACATGATCTCTTAGATCATTCTTATGAAATCTGACCTGTCCATCTAAGTAATTGATAAATGAAGTGACAGTATTCTTTACTCTCAGTAAATTGTTGTTCAAACTCTTATCAGAAGCCTTTATATCTTGAAGCAATGAGGTTGAATGGTTGGCCAGCTGAGTTTCCATGGCCCTTATAGCAGCAGCTATTTTATTGTCTAACTCAGTAGACTGCTCAGTTAGTTTAACCATTATTTCTGTATGCAGGACAGTCATGTTTTCATCCAAAATTCTCTGATTTCGACAGACATAGACTTGTCTGATAACCATGTCATCTGCAGTTATCTTGGATTCTTGCTGATGTTTAGCAATATAGACTACAACGTTAGCTTCTTTCTCAAAGAAAATAGTCATTTCAGTTTTCAAGAGATTGACTTCAAATCTTATTGACTTAATATCTGGAGCCAGTGGAAACTGCAGCTTTTATTTCTTTCATCTACATACTTCTCTAGATCCTGCCTTTGCTTATCCAGCATTTTCTGAATTTGTACTAGCAGGGAGCTAGTATCTCCTGTAGGAGAAGCTGGTGTCCCAGATTGTAAATTTTGTTTGTAGCTCTTGCTCCTCTTCTTCATTTCAGAAAACTTTCTTTTCTTCAGTTGAGATTCTTCTGCTTCTTCAGATTCAGAAGGACTTACCTCTTCAACTTGAGGTGTCTCTTTATTTTTGTCAATATTTGGGCCCAAATCCCCCTCAACTCTTGTACTTTCCTCATTAATGTTGATATTATCTAAGTTATCAACTACAAGCTGAATGGCAACATCAGGAACTTGAATCTGGGGAACTTCATCTATCTCCCCTATATGTTAGTGTCTTTAAATAGAAGAATTTTTTCTTCAGTTTCTATTGGAATTTATTCCACCATCTCTTTCTCAGATATTTCTTGTTCATGAATCTTTGAGTGTCAAAGTTCCTGTGCAACATCCATTATGATAGTGGTAGCAGTATCCATTGGCAATTCATTGAGATTCTCCCCCTCAATTTATTCTTTTTCTGGAATGTTCTCCCCCTACACCTGATCTCTAGTTCCAGGTGAGAGTCTTGGAGATATTCTTTGTTATTCCTCAGCATCCTTATCTGAGCTAAATTCCACTTATTCCTCAGAATCACTAGAGGACTCAACTTCCTCTACCACCACTTTCTTCCCTTTTACCTCCTTTTTCTTCTTTGGTTCTAGAGTCTCCTTAGATAAAACTCTGTCCCATCTTGATAGAATTATCATGTCCATTCTCCTCATATGATTTATCTTGGACCCAATATTCTGATTGATACTATCTCAAATTACCTTTACCAGATGTAGACTAATAATTTTGCATATATTGGGCTTCTGAATCCCTTCTGCTATTTTATCAAACACCACCTTGTTCCAATCATTCTTGATTCTGAAAATGATCCTTGTCATCAATCTAAACATATAGGTTAAAATCCTGTCATGTGCTCTAGTATTGCAGAGGAGCACCTTTCCAACCACTTCAGATAGAAATTTTCCCGAGGAATTCATTCCCTTCCTATTTAAGGAACTACCAAACCTAGTGGTTGGAGCTAGTCCACACCACTCTAAGTACCCTACAGTCTTGCTTGAATCTAATTCATTTTACTGTGCAGTTCTTGGAAATTGAAAGACTTTAGCATGTCTTTTGGTTGTGATCTTTACTCTTGCTCCATTAACACTAGATTTTATCTTGCCTAACTTAGGGTTTAGTGAGGCATTGGAATAGAATTCTGATACTTCACTCTTCCATATTGAAGTTGGTTCTGAAAGCAGATATTCAAGACCTACCTCATTGACAAGGTCAATCGCGTCCTTTATTTCTTCTGGTGTGGAGTCGAAGGCGTTTCGCACCAGTTCGTAACCCTCGTTGATGTTGTCGTCTATCTTGGGTACTATTAAAGTTGAAAGAGCTTGAGTTTGAGAGGTGTCGACTAAGGATTTCTAGGTCTCGACACATAGCGATCAGTCTCTCAAGATTTTTGGTAAGCGTAGTCGACAATTCCTTATACCTCCTATTTATAGCAACTGTCTATTGAAGATGAAAAGGCATGCTGCATTTAGCAATTTTCTCAATATTGGGAAATATCTAGTGTCGAAATGGAAAAACTATCCTGTCAAGATGTGTCGACTTATGTCGACACAAGGTTCATGTCTCTCGACACAGACGTCAAGGTTTCAACAACCGTATGTCTCAATACTAAATTATAATATCTCGACATACTATTTCTCATCAGTGTCGACACACTAATAGGTATCTCGACACATGACTACTTATTATGTCGACACATATTCTGGTGTCTCGACACAATACTGCCATAGTGTCGACGCACACTGTGGTGTCTTGACACAATTCTTTGACTTAGACAAAATTTGTGTTCTGAATATTTTTTTTCTTGACTTATATCAAGTCTTTCTTGGTTGTGACTCTTTGTTGACCTGATTAGTCATCTTTTATATGTTGTACAAACTTTTGTTGCTACTAATTGAAAATATTTATTCAATGTTCAAAATTCCTAGTTCAAATTTAAAGAAATTGAACTTGCTTTCATCTAGGAGTTTTGTAAAGATGTCAGCAACTTGTCTTTCTATTGGAGTATACTGTAAACTAATAATTTCTTTTTCAACATTCTCTCTAAGAAAGTGATATCTAATTTCTATATGTTTAGTTCTACTGTGTGAAACAAGAATATTAGTAATAGAAATTGCACTAGTAGAATCACAAAACATAACAGATTTACTTATATGTACACTGTAGTCAAGTAGTTGATGTTGAATCCATAGCAACTGTACATAGCAGCTTCCAGCAGATATGTACTCAGATTCTGCTGTAGAAATTGCAACACTTGTTTGCTTCTTGCTACTCCAACTTATTAGTCTTTTTCTTAGAAACCAGCAAGTTCCCGAAGTACTTTTTCTGTCTTCTTTACACCCTGCAAAATCTGCATTTATGTACCCTGTGAGTTCAAAATCACTATCCCTAGGATACCAAAGCCCAAGATTGGGTGTGCCCTTAAGATATCTCAGTATTTTATTTACAATAGTATAATGACACTCTTTGGGGCATGCTTGGTACCTAGCATAGACACATATTGAGAACATAATATCTGGCCTACTTGCAGCCAAATACAGGAGTGATCCAATAATACCTCTATACAAGGTTTCATCAACTGATTTTTTAGATTCATCCTTGTGTAGTGACACAAAAGAACCCTTTGGAGTTCTCATGGTAGAAGAATTCTCCATACCATATCTCTTAATCAACTCCTTAGTGAACTTAGATTGAGAGATGGATATACCATCCTCAGATTGTCTAACTTGGAATTCAAATAAGAACTTTAGCTCACCCATGCTGCTCATTTCAAACTTGCCTTGCATAAGCCTGACAAATTTTCTACATAGCTTCTCATTAGTAGACCCAAAAATTATTTCATCTACATAAATCTGGAGTAGTATGCTTGAACCTTTGATGTCCATATGGAATAGTGTCTTGTCTATCTTTCTTCTAGGGAACTTATTCTCTATAGGAAAGGTAGACAGAGTCTCATACTAGGCTCTAGGTGCCTGTTTTAACCCATGCAAAGCCTTATGCAATCTAAAGACATATGTGTTATGTTTAGGGTTAACAAAACCTGGTGGCTGCTCTACATAGACTTCCTCCTTCAGTGTGTCATTGAGGAATGTTGACAGTACATCCATCTGGTAGACCTTGTATCCTTTATATGATACATGAGCTAAAAACAACCTTATGGCTTCTAGACAAGCTATAGGAGCAAAGGTTTGGTCAAAGTCTATCCCTTCCTCCTGTCTATATCCTTTAGCCACTAATCTAGCTTTGTTCTTAACTATAACCCCATGCTTATCTTGTTTATTCCTGTAAATCCACTTAGTGTCTATGACATTATGATCACTAGGTCTAGGAACTAGAGTCCAGACTTTGCATCTATCAAATTGATTGAGCTCTTCTTGAATAGACATAATCCAGTTGGGGTCTAAACTGCCTTCTTCAAACTTTTTAGGTTCTACCTCAGAGAGAAAACTAGAGTATAAAATCTCATTGTGATGTTTACTTCTAGTAGTTACTCCTAGCCTAACATCACCTATTATTTGATCAATATGATGATCTTTAAGATGTTTAACTGCTACTGGCAGGTGCATACCATCACCTAGTTCTATAGGAGGATTAGGATGATTCTCTTCATCCCCCTGGTCAGTTACTGAATCTTCTATAGGAATTTCTACATTATTTCTAGTGTGTAACTCTAGATCAAGTGAATCACCTATATTTAATTTTTCCATCCTAGTGTCTATATCACCTATACTAGAGTTGTTAGATATCTCATTATATAAAACAGAAGTTTCATCAAAAACTACATTAATTGATTCTTCTACAACTTAATGTTTCACGTTGTAGATCCTATATGCTTTGCTATGTACACTATACCCTATAAAGATTCCTTCATAGGATTTCTCTAAAAACTTAGTTAGATAAGTTTTCCCATTGTCCAATACATAGTACTTACTACCAAAAATTTTGAAGTAGGACAGATTTGGTTTTCTGCCTTTCATTAGTTCATAGGTAATCTTGTTGTGATTCTTGTTGATCAATGCTCTATTCTGAACATAGCATGCTATATTTACAGTCTTAGCCCAGAAATATTCTGAGAGAGATGCATCACTCAGCATTGTTCTAGCTGGCTCAATGAGAGTTCTATTTTTCCTCTGAGCAACTCCATTTTGCTGTGGTGTTCTTGGAGAGGAGAACTCCTGAAAGATCTCTAGTTCCTTATAGAAATTTGTCATTTTTCAGATTGAAATTCTGTACCATGGTCACTTCTAAGTTTGACCACAGAACATCCCATCTCATTTTGAACTTGTTGGATAAAATCAACAAGGATGTCTAATGTTTCAAACTTTCTCCTTAAGAAGAATACCCAAGCAAACCTAGAGTGATCATCCATAATCACATTTTTATAGGACTTCCTACCCAAACTAAGAACTTGTATAGGACCAAATAGATCCATATGAAGTAAGTAGAGACACCTCTCAGTGTCTTTGGACTAAATGCTCTTAAAGTAGACTTTTGTTTGTTTGCATTTTTGACATGCAAGACATATGTAAAATCCCCATCTGTCACATGGGATATAACAGAAGGTCCGGTCGGGGCCCCACGCAATATACCACGGGCAGCTAGTGGAGTTACGTATTCATACCAAATTACTGCCAAAGGGACACACATCCTAACTCAGAGCATTCCAGTAGAAGCTTTTTAAAATAGTTATAAGAACCCAAACCACGGCATGAATGTCCACTAAAAACCCCAAAGCAGGAATGAGCATACAAATACACAAAGTACTTGGTCTTAGGCCTTACAAGAGTTTACTTAAATAATAAATGCCTTCCAAACATTGGCACGCAGGCCGGCCACACATGAGCATAAAAGTAAACGTTTTCTTTGGCCTTTTAGGGCCAACACAGCAACCAGGGCTTCATCTTGCTACTTGCCACTAGGCTCCGCAGCACCTGCAATCAACATTCCACCGCAGTGGTGGCAAACAAAAGCAACGGTCAGCTAAGCTGACCAAATTATAACGATCCCGCCCCTAAACTCTAGGTGGCGATGCTCCTTCCCTGCACTTTGTTAGCATAGCAAACATTAAAGTGAAAGTACAACAAAAGCACACTTCACTAGAGGTGCAGGCTCGCACGGCCACACACACCGTGCTCTCAGGGCACTAACACGGTGAAGCCGGTCCGAACCCGGTCCGTCCCGCAACTCCACCACCGCCCCCAGGATGGCAAACCTCGTGAGCAATTATTCCTTTTAGCCGCAGCCTAGACTCTCTCTCCAAGTTATTGGTAAGTCCCATGTACCTTAGGTCACTTTAACTGAAGCAAATGGAGTGGGTAGGGTTCCACCTGCCCGTTGCTCACTTCGCCATGGTAATTGAGCCATCGGTGCGGGCCAAGTTTCACCCAGTCCCAAAGTATTGATCAAACAATCATACATAACCCGGTTATGTACACAGTTGGCTCCCAGGCCACCAATATGGCAGAAATTCGCTTCTGCCCAGATTTCCCGGTGCACCTTGGAGTTAATACCCAAGGATCCCTGTTGCAATCTACCATGGAGAAAAACCCGAAAACAAACATCGGCACAGAGTCTTCTCCGGCTATTCATGCATAATGAAACATCACCGATCCAGACCAACTTATCCGGGTAGGCTTCACACATCATGCATATGTCCGTACTTCGATTCTGGATTCTACATGCAAAACTAGGGGCGCCATTCATATCCACCCAAAGGAACACCTCACACTCACCGCACACTCGCGAGAGATGGTTTCCTATGTAGAAAGAGGACTTCACATGTCCAAGAAGAGAATCGTTACCCTAGAAGTTTCTTTAGGCCCCATGGAGAAGAGAAGAAACTTAGACGGATGAAAAGCACCGCAACGGCCTCGCCTCCAAGGATCTGGACTCGGCTTGAAATTCGGAGCTTCGAAGCTCCACCGGCAGCCGGATTTCTCCTTCTCCTTCTTCCTTGCTCTCCCCTCTCTCTAACACTTTAGAAAGAGAATGACCAAAGGAAAATGAGGAGTAAACCCTACACTCCCGAATATAACATACTAGGGAGGACTCCAGGCCATCGGATCATTTCCAAATAGAATGAAAGGCCATGATTCGCTCTTAAAATCAACTTCCTGGCCAGAACAAGGCATGTGACATGCCCGTATCACAGGCCGTGTCTCACGATCCGAACACGATCATTGAATGCAGGATAGGATACGGGCTCAGACACGCCCGTGTACTGCTTGACACGCCCGTGTCAGCTGATGGCATGCCCATGTCGCGGGGCGTATCCTTCAAGCGACACGAGAAACCATCACATCCCGACCAAGACACATGCTTAGACACGCTCGTATTCCGGGTCGTGTCCCTCACCCGACATAGACCGTCTGACACAGAGAAGGACATGGTCTTGGACACGATCGTGTCCGTACTAGACATGCCCGTGTCCGACCTGGACATGCCCGTGTCCTAGGCCCTGTGCCTCACTCGACACCCCCTGCCGACATAGAGCAGGACAGGGCCCTGGACACGCCTATGTCTCAGGCCGTGTGCCCGACCTCCAAGGATCGTTGAACGCATTTCGTCAACTACACAGAAAATTGTTGAGCTCGTAGTAGGACATGGCCATGGACACGCCTGTGTTCAAGGCCATGTGACCCTTGTCAGGCCCCAGATTGGCCTTAAGACGCTACCAGATCATTTCCGAGTTTTGGGGCATTACTATTCTCCCCCTTAAATGAATTTTGTCCCAAAATTATAGAATGAAAAGTACTCAAACTTAAACGGTACCTGAGTAGAAGAGCTCGGGATACTCCTCAAGCATGGTCTGCTCTCGCTCCCACCAAAGCTCCTCACGACCGCAGTTGTCCCATCGGACTTTGACCATTCTGATGTCTTTGTTACGAAGTCGCTTGACTTCAAAGTCCTCAATGTGAACGGGCTTGACCTTCGTCGTCAACCCACTATCAACAGGTACTTGATCGATCGCAATCACTTGTGAAGGTTCTTGCACCGCCTTCCACAACACCGATATGTGGAACACATCATGTAGACCACTCAATTCCACCGATAACTTCAATCGATAAGCCGCTTCACCAATTCGCTCTAGAATATCAAATGGTCCAAGGTACCTCGGACTCAACTTCTTCAAGCGTCGTACCGGAGAGACACCCTTGAACGGCTTAATTTTCAAATATACCCAGTCGCCAACAGCGAACTCAATGTTCCTGTGCTTGGCATTATAATATTTTGTCTGCCTTTCCTGAGCGATCAGCAATCATTCTCGTATTGTGTGTACCAATGAAGTGGCGCCTTCCACTTCCTATCATTTGTACAGCTTCGACTCACCAGTCTCCAACCAAGACAACGGCGTGCGACATTTCTAACGTAAAGGGCCTCGAAGGGCGTCATTTGAATATTCGCTTAGTAGTTGTTGTTATAAACAAACTCCACCATGTACAGGTTATCTTCCCACCACTTTACGAAATCCAAGACGCACATGCGAAGCATGTCCTCCATCATCATGTTGACCCTCTCGATCTGACCATCCGTCTGCGGATGAAAGGTCGTGTTGAAACTCAGCTTAGTTTCCAACATTTGTTGCACCAACCTCCAGTCATTGGACATGAAGCGCCCATCTCGGTCACTCACGTGCTGCGAGGCACACTGTGCAGTCGAACAATAATATATACATAGAGTATTGCTAGCTTATCCACTGAATCATCTGTCCTATTTGGAATGAAGTGTGATACCTTCGTCAATCGATCTATGATCACCCAGATGGCGTCGTTTCCCTTCTGCGACCTTGGCAACCCATGCACAAAATCCTTTGAAATATCGTCGAACTTCCACTCCGGGATAGCCAGGGGCTTCAACAAACCTCCGGGCTTCTGGCACTCCGCCTTCACCAAGGCACATGTTTGACACTTCGCCACATACAGTGCCACGTCCTTCTTAAGTCCTATCCACCAGAACAACTTTTTCATATCACAATACATTTTCGTGCTCCCAGGGTGAATCGAGTACTTGGTATGATGAGCCTCGTTCATTAATTCCTCTCATATTTTACCCACATTTGGGATGCACAGACGACTGTCCCTCCATAACAGTCAATCAATAATAATAAATTAGGAATTTGGCCCATCCAAAGCCTCAACCATAGTCTGCTTCATGTTGCTATCCAAGTCCAGAGCCTGCTGAATCCTATCAGCAAGGTCATACTGCACCTCTGTCTAGTTCAATTGTGCTTCGACACTCATCTGCTTGTCAACACGAGAGATTTCTAATGCCTCCAAATCCCGTATCAAATGCTCGTCATGAACCGACAACCAATTGGCCTACGCGGGGGCCCTGCGACTCAACGCATCTACCACCGCATTGCCTTTCCCAGGCACATAATGTATATTGAATGTGTAGTCACCAAAGAACTCCATCCACCTCCGATGTTGCATGTTTAGGTCTTTTTGATCCAACAAGTACTTCAGGCTCTTATGATCGGTATAGAAATCGACCTTCACACCGTACAGGTAATGCCTCGACAGCTTCAGGTCAAATATCACGGCCATTAGCTCAAAGTCATGGACCGGATAATTCCTCTCGTGCACCTTCAGTTGATGCGAGCCATAAGCTATTACACTCCCATGCTGTAGTAGAACACAACCTAAGCCACTGCACGAAGCATCACTATAGATCTCAAATCCTTCAGTCCCACTTGGAGAACATAGAATAGGCGTTGTGGTCAACCGACTTTTCAGTTCTTCGAAAGCTTGCGCGCACTCCAGCGACCACACAAACTTTTGATCTTTCCTTATCAAAGTTATGAGGGGTAATACTATCTACGAGAAGTTCTCTACGAAGCGCTTGTAGTAGCCCGCAAGTCCAAGGAAACTCCGGACTTCTGCCACTGAAGATAACACAGACCACTCTCGTATCGCAACTATATTCGTCGGATCTAAAGCAATCCCTTCTCCACTAACTATATGACCAAGGAATGCTACCGAGGATAACCAGAATTCACATTTGGAGAATTTGGCATAAAGTTGATTCCTCCTCAATGTCTCCAACACCATATGTAGATACTTGAAATGATCCTCCTCGCACTACGAGTACACCAATATATCGTCGATAAAGACTATCACGAAGAGGTCCAGGTACTCTCTGAACATTCTGTTCATCAAATCCATAAATACGGATGGCGCATTAGTCAGCCCAAACGGCATGACAGTGAACTCATAATGCCCATATCGTGTGCTGAAAGCCGTCTTGGGGATGTCACTTTCCCTTATCCGCTGTTGATAGTATTCGGATTTTAGATCCAAATTTGAGTACACAGTTGACCCCACCAGCTGGTCGAACAGATCATCAATTCATGGGATTAGATACTTATTCTTCTCTGTTAATTTGTTCAACTCCCGGTAGTCGATACAAAGCCGTAAACTTCCATCCTTCTTCTTAACAAAGAGGACCGGTGTGCTCCAAGATGACGAGCTTGGATGCACATACCCCTGCTCCAACAGCTTTTGCATCTATACTTTCAACTCTGACATCTCCTTAGGCGCTAACCGATACAGAGAGCATGATACAGGTTTGGCACCTAGCACTAGCTCAATGGTGAAGTCAATCTCTCGCTGAGGCAGGGCTCCAGGGATATCATCAGGGAACACGTTAGGATACTCAGACGTAACAGGGATACTGTCCATATTAGGCTTGGGCTTCGAAGCCTACACTAAAGTGAAAAATAGCTCTGCACCAGCACGAACTGCCTTAACCACCTGGAAAGCGGACATCAAATTCTTGCTCGACCCTTTCATGCCCGCAAATATCGTCACGCGATCAGTTCCCAATTTGACCTCCTTGCGGTTGTAATCAATGTATGCCTGCTGCTCCGAGAGCCAATCCATCCCAAAAATCATGTCGAACTCCACCAACGGCAGTAGCGACGCTTGCAAGTCGAACTCTTGACTCCCGATCCGTATATTTATGCAACAAAATATATCCGCGTGCATTGAACACCCATTAGGCAACAACACATCTAGTTTGTCCCTTGGCATCGAAGAATGTACTCCAATGCGCAATATAAATCCTTCGAACAAAAAGTAATGCAAAGCTCCCGTATCGAACAGTGCTCTTGCTGGACAATCGAAAATTAAAACAAAGCATAGCACAAGCAGTCATAAGCTAACGCGCAAAAGGGTAACAAATATATATATAAAGTTAATCTGCTTTTAATTAACTCATATCAGTCACCACGTTGGTCTGCTTTATGGCCTCCTGAAGGCCAAGATCGTACACTCTAGGCTGGGCTGGAGCATAGTGGGATGCGGCTGACTCCACCGCCTTCCCCTTTTCCTCGTATGTTGCTCGAAGCTTCCTCCCGGACTTTGGACATCCGCTCCAACACTCTCGGGCAAAATGCCCCGGCTTTCCACAGTTGTAGCATGCACCTTTAGCTCGGCCTGTGGTTGCCCCAGACCCGCCAGAAGAAGGGTTTGGACTCGAAGTCCTAGCCTTCTTATTCCACTTATGGAACTTAGATTTCGAGGAGTTCGGCACCTTGAACTCCTCCTTCTGCACACCCAAGTCTTTGCACCCTTGTATTCTCTTCAGATCTCTTTCCATTGATCGGCCCGAACTGACCAAGGTTAGGAAACCTTGCATCATAGGCCCAGTAATTAGTACCCTCAGGTCATCGCGCAGACCCTCAAAGAACCGGTTGGTCTTCTGCTCGTCATTGCCAAACGTAGGGGCAGCGTAACGACCCAACCGTGTGAATTCATGTAGGTACTCATCCACGCTACAGGCTCCTTGCTTCAACCTCAGAAACTGATTCTCCATCTCAATTCGCTCAGCAGAGGGTAGGTATCTAGCCAACAACAGCCTTGAGAATTTTTCAATCGAGGCATCGGCGAGTTGTCTCCCAGCTAAGTGATGTTGCTCCAGATCTTCCCACCATAACCTTGCCTCGTAATCTAGCAGGAAAGTGGTTATGGCGGTCTTCTGTCATTCCTCTGTTCTGTTGTCGACAAGATTCTCTTAACTCTGGCGATCCAATCCTCGACTTGAGTAGGGGTTTCAGTCCCTGTAAATATTGGAGGACTGAAACTCATCACATTTTTAAGTTGTCTTTCAGTCTCTCTTCTTGGCGGCAAAGGCTCTTCTGCCACGTGTTCCACAACTCTAGGCTCTGCCGCTCGAAGTGGTTCTTGTTCCATCGCAGGGGTTGGGTGTTGCACCTACCTTGCTGACTGGGCATTTATCATTGCAAACACTGCTTTCGCTATGAGTCTTATAGTTTTTGCTAAAGGAGTGGTTGCAGGCACGTAATTAAGCACACTGCTTGCCTCCGAAAGCGGGTGCTCTGACTGTCTTGCGCCACTCCTAGTCACCTATAGTAGCAAAAACCCTCAATTAGGCAGCACACAAATTTCAAAAAGAAATCATTTGAACACTCAGGTTCCTCAAAACAAGTGTATTTTCATTCCTAAGTGGAGATTCATGGGTTCTTTTCATGTTATAACGATGATACACACACATGTGCTCACCACCCCTTAAAAGAATTCGCCCACGATTTCAAATAAGCAAGACCGAAGCCATCAGTCTGATACCAAATTGTAACACCCCCATCTGTCACATGGGATATAATAGAAGGTTCGGTCGGGGCCCCATGCCATATACCACGGGCAGCTAGTGGAGTTATGTATTAATACCAAATTACTGCCAAAGGGACACGCATCCTAACTCAGAGCATTCGAGCGGAAGCTTTTAAAATAGTTCTAAGAACCCAAACCACAACATGAATGTCCACTAAAATTCCTAAAGCAGGAATGAGCGTACAAATACACAAAGTACTTGGCCTTATGGCCTTACAAGAGTTTACTTAAATAATAAATTTCTTCCAAACATCGGCATGCAGGCTGGCCACACATGAGCATAAAAGTAAACATTTTCTTTGGCCTTCGAGGGCCTGCACAGCAACCAAGGCTTCAACCCGCTACTTGTCACTAGGCTCTGCAGCACCTGCAATCAACATTGCACCGCAGTGGTGGTAAAAAAAAGCAACGGTCAGCTAAGCTGACCAAATTATAACGATCTCGCCCCTAAACTCGGGGCAGCAATGCTCCTTCCCTGCACTTCATTAGCATAGCAAACATTAAAGTGAAAGTACAATAAAAGCACACTTCACCACAGGTGCAGGCCCGCACGGCCACACACCTCGTGCTCTCAGGGCACTTACACAGTGAAGCCGGTCCAAACCCGGTCCGTCCCGTGACTCTACCATCGCCCACAGGATGGCAAACCTCGTGAGCAATTAGTCCTTTCAGCCGCAGCCTAGACTCGCTCTCCAAGTTATCGGTAATTTCCATGTACCTTAGGTTGCTTTAACCGAAGCAAATGGAGTGGGTAGGGTTCCACCTGCCTGTTGCTCACTTCGCAACGGCAATTGAGTCATTGGCGCGGGCCAAGTTTCCCGCAGTCCCAAAGTATCAATCAAACAATCGTACATAACCCGGATATGTACACGGATGGCTCCCAGGCCATCAATATGGCATAAATTCGCTTCTGTCTAGATTTTCGGGTGCACCTTGGAGTTAATCCCTAAGGATCCCTATTGCAATCTACCACGGAGAAAAACCCGAAAACAAACATCGGCACGGAGTCTTCTCCGTCTATTAATGCATAATGAAACATCACTGATCCATACCAACTTGTCCGGGTAGGCTTCACACACCATGCCTATGTCCGGACTCTGCATGCAAAACTAGGGGGACCATTTATATCCACCCGAAGGAACACCTCACACTCACCGCATACACGCGAGAGCGGGTTTCCTATGCAGAACGAAAGAGGACTTCACATATCCAAGAAGAGAATTATTACCCTAGAAGTTTATTTAGGCCCCATGGAGAAGAGACGAAACTTAGATGGATGAAAAGCACTGCAACGGCCTCGCCTCCAAGGATCTGGACTCGGCTTGCGATTCGAAGCTCCAAAGCTCCACCGGCGGCCAGATTTCTCCTTCTTGTTCTTCCTTGCTCTCCCCTCTCTCTAACACTTTAGAAAGATAATGGCCAAAGGAAAATGAGGAGTAAACCCTACACTCCCGAATATAACATACCAGCGAGGACTCCAGGTTGTCTGATCATTTCCAAATGGAAGGAAAGGCCCTGATTCGCTCTTAAAATCAACTTCCTGTGCCGAACACGGCTTATGACACGCCCATGTCACAGGCCGTGTCTTACAATCTGAACACGATCATCGAATGAAGAATAGGACATAGGCTCAGACAAGCCCGTATACTGCTTGACACGCCCATGTCACGGGGTTTGTCCTTCAAGCGATAGGAGAAACCGTCACATCCCGACCATGACATGGGCTTAGACACACCCATGTTCCGGGCCAGGTCCCTCACCTGACATAGCCTGTCTGACATAGAGAAGGACACGGCCTTATACACGCCAATGTTCGTACTGGGCATGCCCATGTCCAACCTGGACACGCCTGTGCCGTAGGTCGTGTGCCTCACTCAACACCACCTGCTGACACAGAGCAGGACACAGCCCTGTACACGCCCGTGTCTCAGGCTATGTGCCCGACCTCCAAGGATCGTCGAATGCATTTCGTCGACCACACTGAAAATCGTCGAACTTATAGCAGGACAAAACTATGGACACGCCCGTGTTCAAGGTCGTGTAACCCTTACCAGGCCCTAGATTGTCCTTAAGAAGCTACCAGATCATTTCTGAGTTTTGGGGAGTTACAACATAAGCTTCTTTGGAGCATTTAAGTTGTGTACTGTTTCTAACTAAATTCATAGAGAATAGGTTTCTCATTGCTTTATAGTTTAAATGAGCCAGACTCTTATGACATTGCACACATAGAGTCTTTCCCACTAGCTACAAGGCATACAGGTGATTTCTCATTTACACTTAGAAATTTAGAAAATAAATGTTCACACTCCTAGTGCCTGACAAGATGATCTCTAGATCACTTGGATTCCTTATCAGACACTTGTCATTATGGAAAACAATTTCATAACTAATATCACAAAGCTGACTTATGCTTATCAGATTATGGTTCAATCCTTCCACATAAGCCACTTTAGTGATGGTAACTAGGCCATTAGAAATGTTACCATATCCTTTAGTGAGTCCTTTCTCTGACCCTCCAAAGATGACTTTTGGTCAATTCCTAACTGGAGTATAATCCCTAAGAAAACTCCTTGTTCCAGTCATGTGTCTGGAACAGCCACTATCCAAGTACCAGATTGGCCTTCATGTCGTACTTGGTTGCACCTACAAACACAGAATTAATTCACCTTAGGCACCCAAATAGTTTTAGGCCATTAGTTCCTGTTAGGCTTTGTTGTGTGAAACAAAGCAGGTTTTCTAAACAAACCTGATTGAGTCTTATATGAAGGTACGGTTTGATTATAACAACAATCTAGGGCAAAATGCCCAACATTCCCACAGCACCAACACTCAAATCGATTATATCTTTTCTTTAGTTGCATATTTGAAGTTGTTCTTTTATGCAAATTGGATTTGTCATCCAACTTCCAAGGTAGTGGTGGAAAGTTTACACCCTTACCTTTCAGATTTTAGTATGGTGCACTCAGACTAGCTCCAAGAATTCCTTGGCTTTTTGGATTGATCACCCTTTGTGGTGGTTTTTGGCCTTTATTACATTTAGATGTATGTCCCTCCCAGTAAGGCTCTTTATTGATATTGTTGGTAATGCACTCAGAGTTCATGTGTCCAAGAACACATGATTCATTACATTTGTTAGAAGTCAAATGCTTGGGAGGTATCTTAACTGGATCCATTGGGGCTTTTCCCTTAGGATCATACTTCTTAAAAAACTTTTTATTTTGCTCATAACCAACACCGCTTCTAAATGGTGCAGAAAATGTATCTATGATAGGTAGCACTGACTTCGGTTTTATGAACTAAGTTAGGAGCTGTCTTTCTTGGGTGAGGTTTGCTTCCAGGTCATTGACAGTCTTGACCTGTTCAACTATTACTTCTGCCTGGCTTTCTATCTTGTTAGTTAGTTCTATAAGTTTCAGTTTTTTTAGGTCCAACTTTATGTTGGCCCTTTCCAATTGAAAAGATACTCCTCTCAAGGATTCTAATTCACTGGCTTGATTCTTAGCAAGCTCTTTGCTTGCAATGAAGGCCTTTAATAACTTCCCATATCTATTGATAAGGGTGTTGAAATCAACTTCAGTATCTGAATCATGTTCTCTATTATTAGAGGAGTAAGAACATGATTTATTTTCTGACGCAGAAAAAGAAACCGATGCAAAACTAGGAGAGGTTGGTTTTACCTCAGCAGGATTTGAACAATCATGTCCTTCTTCTCCTGATTGAGTTTCCTCAACAGCCATCAGGCCCATGAGAGCCTCCTCCTCTTCTAATTCAGATGAATCAGACTCACTGTCAGACAGTGTAGACTGTTTCTTTGCCAAGAGGATTTTATCAGCCTTTTTGTGTTGTTCAGTCTTCAAGTTTTCTAACTTTTTCTCCTTTCTTTTTGTTGGGCAATCAGCTATGACATGCCCTTGCCTGTTGCAACAATTAACACACAATATTAGTCTTAATATATTTATTCTGTGAAGCACCATACCTGTCCCCAGATTTCTTCTTCATGGGTTTCTCTGGATGATTGGTCTTTTTGAGAGAAGAGTCTCCAGCTGGACCCTTCTAGCTGCCCTGCCTTCTTCTCCTCAACATCTTCTTAAACTGTCTAGAGAAGAGAGACAGTTCCTCCTCAGTTAGGTCTCCTCCTTATGAGGATGATTCTGTACACTTAGAGGCTGTATCTTATTTCTCTGAGAGTGTTGACTTCTCTCTCACCTTCCTAGAAGTCTCAGCCTTTAGGGCCAAGGACTCTTATCTACTGTGTGCTCTAGCTGAATCTTCTTCAGACTTCCTGAGGTTGATTTGTAACTCATGGGACAGCAGGTTGCCAAATAGAGCCTCGGGTCTATATTGTCTAAATTGCTCATTTCTCTTATAGCACAGATCTTGATGTCCCATTTCTTGTTCAGGGACCTCAAGAACTTGTCATTAAGTTCATAGTTAGTAAAGCACCTGCCATAAGTCCTTACGTTGTTCACAATTCTGAAGTATTTTCAAAACATTCAGCACCTGTGTCTTTCGTATCATGTTTGAAGGCTTCATACTGTTGGTTTAGCAGAGATTTTCTATCATCTCTGACCTCTTCAATTCCTTCCATATAGACAATTAGTGACTCCCACATTTCTTTTAATGTTTTATAATAAATCAAATTTTGAAAAGTGGAATCATCTATTGCACTGACTATAATATTCTGAGCCCTCTTGTCCATAGAGGCCAGAATGATTTCATCCTTATCCATCTTCATGTAAGTCTTAGGTGTCTTGATGTTTGGATTAAAAACTGACGCTTTCATGAGAATGAAAGGTCCTTCAATCACTGTGACGTAAATTCTTGGATCTGCTGCCTCCATGAATAATCTAACTCTCTCCTTCCATATTCCAAAATTTTCTTTGGAGCAGACAGGTAGCTTGAAGGAACTATTTTCCCTCTGAGCCATGATAAATCTTTCTCTGCAATCCTTTGGATTCTCACTAGACTGTTATGCCTTTTTCGGTGAACCTCCCTCTGATAACAATTGTAAATGTTTATTTAGGATTAAGAGTGACCTAGAGGGGGTGAATAGGTCCAATTTGAATCTTGTCTACCTTTTTTAATTCATAGATATACTTTCTTTATGTTAAATAACTCAGTCAGATAAAATAAGATAATCTTAACAACAATTTAGATCTCTCACAGCATAGCAATCACAGCACAGTACACACTATTTTTACAGTAGTTCCCCCATTTATGGGTACATCCACTTTCCCCCTTCGCCTATCTAGCAATGAACTAGATTTGGCCAAACTCCTTCTTCTTCCTTTACTCAGATCCTTAGATCTTACAGCTCAGAGCCCAGCTGGCTCCTATAACTCAGACTTTACAAGTCTTACCACTCATATCACCAAGATCCTACACCTCAAGTTCTTCCCAAGAGCTCTACCTCAAAATGTAACCACACTCCTACTCCTCAGGAAGATCATGCTCTACAACTCAGAGAAATTCTCACTTCTCCTAACTCAGGCAATCCCTGGCCTACCTCAACCTTTATAGCACAGCCTTACAACTCAAGAAAATGATTCCCCAACACTCATATCTATAGGTAGATCTTACAAAATTAATAAAAATAAAAGAAATTGATTCAGAATTAGTCACCCAGCAAGAGAGAAATGGGTGACTGTTTCTTGATTTGATTATGATGTGTTTGCTTCCCTTGATCTTGAAGTTATGGATCTGATCCAACCCTTCTTAGCTTTTCAAAGCTTCTTTAAGTTAAAATTAGGGTAGATCTAGGCTGGAGAATGTTGAAGACGATTCTTGATCTGGCTTCTCTCCACCTTCTGAATTCTAGCTGATTGCTACTTAGATATGGTATTGCCAAATTTTTCACTCTATCTTTTCTGAAGAGTTGATCCCTTTATATAGGCTCTGTCAAATATAACCGGCTGATCCAGTTAATAACTGACATCTGACAGTTGTCAGGCCCTCTGACTTGATTTCTGTACTTAGGAAATAAATTTGTTTGATGTGTTGAAACTTGACTGTTGGATGTATCGATACCAGTCCTGGGTGTCGACACTACTCTTTCAGTGGTGTCGACATACTTCTGAATGTGTCGATACAATCTTCACCTTGTCCCGACACAGCCGATGTAGAATGTGTCGACACTGCTTGCTTTCAGTCTTGACTCAGCTTGTGAAGTGTGTCGACACTAGTCCAGAGTGTCAATACAGTTGCCTTCTGTCTCAACATTACTTGTATAGAGTGTCTCGACACTTGTCCTTAGTGTCAATATAGCATCTATTTGTCTCGACACAACATGTGCAGTGTGTGTCGACACTAGTCTTGAGTGTCTACATAGTTTCTTTCTTGTATCATAGTGTCGACCCAAGTCCTGGGTGTCGGCACAACTTTCTCCTTGACTCAGCACTTCTTGTATAAGTGTGTCGTCACTAGTCCTGAGTATCAACATAGCTTTCTCCTTGTCTCAGCACATCCTTGACAAAGGTTTGCACACTTGCCTAGTGTCTCGACACTCTTGTACTTAGCTTTATTTGCCTGCACACATAAACTTAACATTCATCGAATACAACTATGTGTATATCATTGAGCTGAATGGACTTCTTCAAATCAAGTACATTATGACTAATGTAGCCAACACATCTTGTAGTACTGATCAACCCGTGTGTTGACGCTATCGCAAGGCGGCTGTTCTGGGCATAAAGCTCCCTTTGGCCGTGTGTTGTGTTCCGGGAGGGGGTTCTACAAATAATATTATCTTACAACAATCCTGAATTGAAGAAGTCATTGAACAATGTTTGCCACCCCCACTCGATTGGTCATTTTGGGTTCAAAATGACAGCGGAAGTAGTGGTGTGCCCATGTATAATTCATACTAAATATGTCCAGTTGTTACCCTACGAATAGCCAACCTGACCTTAGCTTTGTGCCTTTATATATAGATCCCAACACGTACAGAGCCAGTAGTGGGCACTCCCGGCCTTTCCGTCCCTACTAAATTTCTGCAGTAGGAACTTGGACAAACCATCATGGCAATCTTAAATGCATTCAGATCTCAGCAGGCCCCGGTGCAGCAGCAAGACCTGAGTTCTAACTGGTTGAGTATCTTCCGAGCCCCCTCCCTGCCTACTTACCATGGGATGGAGTCGGCTGTTCATACTTAGGAGTGGCTAGATGTTGTGCAAGAATTGATGGTCGGAATCAGATGTCCAACTAGTATGGCTATTACTGAGGAGTGGATAGATGATCGCGGGTACGCGTGACCGTGTCCAGGGCCGTGTGCCGCATTCGCCGTCAAAATCGAATCACCTGGAACCTCACACGGGTATCGAACAAGCCCGTGTTCGAGCTGACACACCCGTGTTCCACCTGACACGGCCGTGTAGCCGGCCGTGTACACCATGGGTTTTCCCCATTTTCAACCCGAGCACTGCACGGGTTCTAGGACACGCCCGTGTCCTTGCCCGTGTCACATTGACACGCCTGGACCCCAGGCCGTGTACACGGGACATTTCGTCGAGGGAAGATCGACGACTTGATGACAAGGCCTTGGACACGCCCGTGTCCTAGGCCGTGTTCCTTGTCTCGACGATCGTCGAGTGAATCTCGACGACTCCCCGGGATGATCGTCGACACGGGTCGACACGCCCTGCGACACGCCCGTGTCGCAGGCCGTATGCCCATTCTCGACGAATCGTCGAGTATAACTCGACGACTTCACGGCTAAGTGTCGACACGGCTCGACACGCCCTGCGACACGCCCGTGTCACAGGCCGTGTGCCCACTCTCGACGAATCGTCGAGTAAAACACGACGACTTCGCGGCTAAGTGTCGACACACGCTTGACACGCCCTGGGATACGCCCGTGTCCCAGGCCGTGTGCCTGCTGCCAGAACCCAAACTGGCCCAAAACGTCCCCCTTTGCTCCTTTGAGTTTCGGGGCGTTACAGATCTACCTGAGACTCTCACTGAGCCGTAGTTCGCATTTGAGCTCTGCTGTTGCGTTCTTAGCGTTGAGGCGTACGGAGGCCTAAGCGAGGGAGTGTGGATGCCTGCTTAGTAGTAGAGAAGCCCGCTCTAATGTCACTGCCTGGCCACAATAGTTGACGCCTGAGAGGTTAGCTACCTGCTCGAAAAGTGAGAACTACAAGTCTGTGTCGACATAGCAGTTGCACGTGCTTGTGCATGAGTGAGGCATTGCATTGCATACATACCATTATAATACATTGCATACACAATATCCTCATCGTATAAGTTTGTATCGGCACTCCTATATAATGAGATACTTTACTGTTAAACTAATTCTTAACTTATAAATTTGTACGGGCATTCTTATAAGTAAAGTTACTTTCCTGTTGTAGATCTATATACTTGATGATTGATATAGCTGTTGTAGAATTACTAGAATATACTGTTGTTAATGATATTATACATTTCTTCTATTGCTACTCACGACATATGCACTAATTCCACCTCCTTGTACCTGCTTATATTACTATATATATTTTGTACCCTTGTTCCTTTCTCCGCCCGGGGCCGAGGAGTCACCAGGGGAGCGAATGTGAAAGCTACTTAGTCTTTATGACTAACGGTTACTACGTCTTCCTTTTTAGGAGGAAATCCTGCAGGTAGTGCAGTCGCAGATTATGCAGCAGGACAGCCAGGCCAGGATGACAAGGCCTGAAGGGACGGTTCCGTCCCTACCGCCAGTAACCGATGTGAGTTTTGAGAGATTTTGATGTAGCCCTTTGGGCATGTTTTAGCTGTACTATGATACTTTAGAAGCTCATTGTAGCTTCTTTTCTTGATGTACTTTTGGACATATTATACTTATGTGTAGATGGACTTCTATTATATTTTTGGTTGGGTTGGCATTGGATGATATTGGTTATAGCCGGCAGGATAGGCGTCTTGTGGTACAGGTTAGCACGTGTGCTAATGCTACCGCAAGGCGGCTATTCTGGCCATAAGACCCCCTTCTTGTCGTATCTTGTGTTCTGGGAGGGGGGCCTTACAAAAGTTAGTCTAGGGCACAAGTCATTAGACTTCTCCTCGCTCTTATGTGCGCGAGACCATTTAGACTTTTACTTTCATCTCTCCGCGAGACAAATCCAGCGCGGGTAGACCCTGGGGATCAAACTGTTCCTTACGAGAAGTCACCACTTTTTATGCAAGACCTGTGTTTTGCACGCGAGTGCCCGCTCATTATGGGCGAGACCCCCTTCGCCGAGGTCCAGTCTGAAATCCTCATCCTCACTATTATTTCCTCCAATCCCCCTTTTCATAGGAATCTTCTACCAATTCCCTGATAAGTATAGACACCCTTCTTTGAGAGCTCTTACCACTTGACTTGCCTCTGAGTGAGCCTACAACACTGCCAGTTAGATGAGAGCCTGGTCAACGGCTCTACTTGGAGTCTCCACTCCAAATCATCTCCAACCACCGAGTGAGCCTACAGTCCTTCCAGCTAGATGCGAGTTTGGTCAGCGGGTCTTCTTGGGGTCTCCACTTCCAATCCATCTCCAGCCACCGAGTGAGCCTATAGCCCTGCTAGCTGGATGAGAGCCTGGTCAGCGGTTCTGCTCGGGGTCTCCTCTCCCAATCCATCTCCAACCACCGAGTGAGCCTACATCCCTGCTAGCTAGATGAGAGCCTGGTCAGCGGGTCTGCTCGGGGTCTCCACTTCCAATCCATCTCCAACCACTGAGTGAGCGTACAACCCTGACAGCCAGATGAGAGTCGGGTGAGCAGGACTACTCAGGGTCTCCTCTCCAAATCATCTCCAACCACCGAGTGAGCCTACAACCCTGCCAGCTAGATGAGAGCCCAGTCAGCGGGTCTACTAAGGATCTCCACTTACAATCCATCTCCAACCACCGAGTGAGCATATTGCCCTGCCAACTAGATGAGAGCCTGGTCAGCAGGTCTGTTCGGGGTCTCCACTTCCAATCCATCTCCAACCACCGAGTGAGCCTACAGGCCTGCCAGCTAGATGAGAGCCTAGTCAGCGGGTCTGCTCGGGGTCTCCACTTCCAATCCATCTCCAACCAACGAGTGAGCCTACAGCCCTACCAGCTAAATGATAGCCTGGTCAGTGGGTCTGCTCGGGGTGTACACTTCCAATCCATCTCCAACCACCGAGTTAGCTTGCAGCCTTGCCAGCTAGATAAGAGCCTGGTCAGCGGGTCTGCTCGGGGCTGCCACTTCTAATCCATATCCAACCACCGAGTGAGCCAACAGTCCTGCTAGGTAGATGAGAGCCTGGTCAGCTGGTCAGCTAGAGGTATCCACTTCCAATCCATCTCCAACCAACGAGTGAGCCTACAGCCCTACCAACTAAATGAGAGCCTGGTTAGCGGGTCTGCTCGGGCTCTCCACTTCCAATCCATCTCCAACCACCGAGTGAGCCTACAACCCTGCCAGCTAGATGAGAGCCTGGTCAATGGGTCTGCTCGGGGTCTCCACTTCCAATCCAGCTCCAAACATCGAGTGAGCCTACAACCCTGTTAGTTAGATGAGAGCCTGGTCAGCGGGTCTGCTTGGGGTCTCCTCTCCAAATCCATCTCCAACCACCGAGTGAGCCTACAGCCCTGCCAGGTAGATGAGATCCTGGTCAGCGGGTCTACTCAGGGTCTCCTCTCCCAAACCATCTCTAACCACCAAGTCAGCCTACAGCCCTGCCAGCTAGATGAGAGCATGTTCTGCGGGTCTACTCAGGGTCTCCACTTCCAATCCATCTCCAACCACCGATTGAGCCTACAACCCTGCCATCTAGATGAGAGCCTGGTCAGCGGGTCTGCTTGGGGTCTCCAGTTCCAATCCATCTCCAACCACCGAGTGAACCTACAGCCTTGCCAGCTAGATGAGAGCCTGGTCAACGGGTCCGCTTGGGGTCTCCATGAACCCACTTCACTCTTAATGCCATGAAAGAGGACACCTGCGGTTTCATCATATCGGGCGGCCATATAAAAATTACATGTATTGAAAAATAAAAAATGTAATGGATAAAGAGTATTATGGATAAAGTCTATTTAAGTCATCGCCGCTTCGGGCACGATCAAGGGGTACCCCATCCACATCCTGGAGGTGGTATCCTCCGGTCCTTAAGACCTTTTTCACTACAAAGGGACCTTCTCAGTTGGGATTGAGCTTTATTATTGATGCTCCTCTACCTACTGCGTCCACTTTCTTGAGGACCAAGTCGCCTTTCTGGAACTGCTTGATTCTTATATTCTTATCAAAGTACTTTGCCATCCGGAGTTTGACTTCCTCCTGCCGGATCAGCGCCAAGTCCCAGAGTTCTTCCACGAGATCAAGCAAGAGTTTTTGCTCTTCCTCATTCTCTGTCATCTATCCTTTGTCTCCCTTCCTTACAATGGCTACTCTTGGAGAAGTGACTTCGGATTCTATAGGTATGATGGCCTCCGAGCCATGAGATAGTTTAAATGGAGTCTCTCCCGTGGCGGTGTTTGGTGTGGTCCTCAAGGCCCAAAGAACCGAAGGGAGCTCTTCCACCCCACTTCCTCTCAGGTTATCCACTTTCTTCTTTAAGAGATTAACGATGATCTTATTTACCGATTCCCCATGTCCATTGCTCCGATTATGATGAACCGAGGCAAAACGGAGGTCTACTCCCAGCCGGATATAGAAATCGACGAATTCCCTGCTAGCAAATTGCGATCTGTTTTCAGTAACGATGGGCAGAGGTAGCCCATGACTATAGATGATCTCCCCCCATACGAAACTTTTGACCACCTGTGATGTCACCTAAGCCAACGCCTTCACCTCCAGCCATTTCGAAAAGTAATCCACTATAACCAGCAGAAACTTCCTCTGGCCACTAGCTTGGGGAAAATGACCCACCAGGTCTAGCCCCCATATCGCGAAGGGACAGGGAGCCGTGATTGTACGTAACATTTTGGCGGGAAGGAGTTGGAGAGGGGCGAACTGCTGGAACTTTTGGCATTTTTTTGCGAATTCTTCCGCATCCTTCCTGATGGTAGGCCAGAAGTAGCCTTGCCTCAACACTCTCCCCTCCAAAGTCCGACTTCCCGAATGACTCCCGCACTCTCCTGAATGAATTTCTTCCAGGACCCTTGGAACCTCCTCCTCAGATACTCATCGAGCCAGCAGACATGACAACGTCTTACAGTACAATGCCCCATCTTTTAGCTGGTTGCACGTTGATTTATACCCGACCCGCTTCTTATCGAGATCGCTCTCGGGAAGTTGTCTCGAGTTCAAGAAGACGATGAAGGGGTTCATGCAAAACCCTTGCTGGTTTATCTTCATGAGTTCTCCCTCTTCTATGGACGGCCTAAAGAGATCCGTCACCGTTCCTCTGGCTCGAGGGCCGTATTTGGCGAGTTGGTCAGCCTGAGCTCTTTCGCCCCACAGGACGTGTTGATTCGAAAAGCTACGGAACTGCACGATGATGTCTTTGACCTTCCCTAAGTACAGCTGGAGGGTGGGCTCCCTTGGTTCGAACTTCCCTTTGATCTAGCCCACAACCACCATAGAGTCCGTTGAGACCCTAATATCTTATATACCCAGCTCCCAAGTTAACCTAAGCCCTGTGATGATCGCCTCATATTTTGCTTGGTTATTGGTGATTGTGAAGTGGATCTTCAAAGCCTGCTCAATTCTGGTCCCCTCTGGACTTTCCAAGATCATCCCTCCTCCAAAAGAGTTTTTTCCTGACGTTCCATATACCAGCATCTCCCAAGCCGCTCTAGGGGGTGCTTAAGCCTCTTGGATCTCAACTATGTAATCGACTAGGAAGTCAGCCACCGCTTGTGCCTTGATGGCAAGTTGAGGAGTAAAAGTGAGGTCGAATTCACTGAGCTCTATCGACCATTTGGCAAACCCGCAAGAGTGCTCCACCCCCTCTAAGATATGACAGAGGGGGTGATCCGTCATAACCTGAATCGAATGGGCCTAAAAATACAGCCTAAGCTTCCCGATTGATATGATGAGAGCAAATACTACCTTTTCAAGGATGGGGTACCCGAGTTCCGCCTTATTTAGGACCCTGCTCACATAATAGATCGGGAATTGCTTTTTTTCCTTCCTCTCGTACAAGAACCGAACTCACAGAACTTGAAAGAAAACTGTTGTCGACCTAAATCACCTAGAGGGGGCTGAATAGGTGGTTTGTGCGCCTTTTGCGGAATAAAAAATAATTAGAGCACAGCACAAAAATATCTACCAATATCACAGACGACACAAGATGTATAGTGGTTCCCCAACCTTGGGTACATCCACTTTCCCTCACCGATCTAGCAATCAACTAGACTCGGCTACTCCACTATCTCGGATCAAAAATCGATCCTACCCTCGGAACAAAGTTCCTACAAACTCGATCCAAACAAAGGGATCTACACCTCGGAAGATAACACTTCCTACAAACTCGGAGTGAAAAACTCCTACACTCGGAGAAGATTTCTCCTACAAGAATAAAATGTGGTTTATAAGAATACAAACAGTAAACCACTCAGATCTGGAAGACACGGCCATGATCTTCTTCTTTTCAACTTTGTAGCACTTTCAGAAATCGGTAAAGAAGTTCTCAGCTTCGAACTGGATTTACTCGCTTTTACAGAAATCGAGGGAGAATATGATCAATGAAGTCGATCTCGATCTGTAACTCTCTTCAGAATAGTCCTCTGAAAATAGAAGCTTTGGCCGGAGAAGAAGGCGGCGGCGGTGGCTTCCGATTTGTGAAAATCAAAGAGGAGTCGGTTGAAGAATATTTCTTGAAATAGAATGACAAGAAAGCTTGGAGAATACTTAGGGTTTGTCATTTTCTGATAAGACCTTATATAGGAGACACTAACGGTCATAATCGGTCATAATGATGTACACGTGGACCAATCATGTCGCGTGATTTGAAAAATCTCGCCAGAAAAAAAACTTAGAAAAATTTCGGAAAGATTCAACCAACTACACGAGTAAGTCAATAACTACTCGAGTAGTTGAATAACTACTCGAGTATATTATGGAGAACATACTCGGGTAAATATATAAAGACTACTCGAGTATATAGAGATCAACTACTCGAGTAGGCAGACAGAACTACTCGAGTATGTGTAGAGACCTACTCGAGTACATAAAGGATCTACTCGAGTACTGGAGAAGTTACTCAAGTATATTGCATGAACTACTCGAGTACATGAAGTAGTACTCAAGTGGAATACTTAGAAAAATTCTGAAGAGCTCTGCTGGCAACTACTCGAGTAGTTGAACTAAACTACTCGAGAGGAAGTAATCTACTCGAGTAGGTGAAAGTTGTACTCGAGTAAAAGACTTAGAAAAATTCTGGAGTAGGGAAATATCAAGGTATACGAGTGACACATGATCTACTCGAGTATGTATAATGAACTACTCGAGTATATTTCTATCTACTCGAGTAAGTGAGTATACTTACCCAAGTATATGAGTGTACTTACTCGAGTATGTGACTTAGAGAAATTTAGATGAGGAAACCCTTTAGTACTCGGGTATAAAGAGTAATCTACTCGAGTATATAAGCATGCTACTCGAGTATATGACTTTGTCTACTCGAGTAGGTGACTTAGCTACTCGAGTATATGACTATGTCTACTCGAGTACAAGGTTCCTTTACTCGAGTAAATTATACTCAGACTACTCGAGTAGGTGAAAGCTCTACTCGAGTAAAGCACTTAGAAAATTTCTGATGTTGGAAAAACTGATTCTTCTAGAGTATCCAACTTCAAATTTCTTTCCCATAGTCCAATAGCTTGAATATGAAGTGTATCCCAATAGAGAGACCACACATGAGTCAACACCTTGGAATATGCAATGAGGGATTACATTGCACAGTTCCTGTATTTGAAGACCCACTATGGACTAACAATGGTCTACACTTCCAGTGAAATTCCTGCAAGCATATAACTCAAACCAAGCATCAGATACAACTTAATTCATCTTAGTTCCAGGGTGACTTCATCAAATCTGGGTTCGTGTGGATGAAATACCCAACAATCTCCCCTATTTGTTGAATTCAGAACCCTTTACAGTAAGGTGAATTATGGATATAAAAGAAACTAAGTAGAAAAAATATGAGCAGGTAAGCAAAGGATAATGAAAAAGATAATTAGAAAGTAATGAAGAATTGTATATATATGAGTTTCCAAAAGCATCAAGTCTACAATTTGTCATTTCAATTTCTCATCATCTTTTAGGTTTGGGTTTGGATTGCTGCTTATCCATCTTTTCTTGCTGTCTTCTTAGATAGCTGAATGACTTTGGGAAATACTTAGGAGGCCTTGGAGGAGCAGCAGGGTTATTTCTCCCAAATTCTTTCTATGTCATGGATCTTCCTTTTCAGCATTGACTTCTCATATAACTCCCATTCCTGGGAACTGTAGTGCATGTTTCTGTTCTCATTGTGATCCATAACTAGCCTGAGTGTGTCCAAAATGAGAGACTTTGAAGTTGGAGACCAGGCTTCAGCATGTTCAGGGGCCTTAGAAGGAGCAGTCCAGCTAGCAGAGGGACCTTCACCATATTTCCTTTTCTTCTTGTGGATTCTGATCTCTGGAGGGGCTTGAAGGAATATATCAGCAGGATCATCTTCTTCCTAGCCTGGAACATAAGTGTATGGAGGAGCAACTGAGTCTCCAGGCCTAGGAGAGAAGGTAGGTTGTTGAGGAACAGCTGGGGCAGTGACATCTGTGGCTAGAGGATTGAGATGATGGGGAATGATGTTTGGGTCAACTGCAAGATCTGGCAAGATCTGATTGTGCATCCAGATAGCAGTGTCATATGTGTGAAATTTGACACTCTGTAACTGGGCAAGCACATCATCATGAATGGTCTTCACATGAGCTTCCCATATATCTGTCTTTTGAGCAGTAGATTTTTCTACCTGTTCTTTGAGTTCTTTTATCAAACCCTCCCCCTTTCTGATTTCAACAGATACTTTCTCTATGGTGTCATCTTTGAAAATGCCAACCTCTTCACAGATCTTCATCTTGTTTGCTTCAGTCCTCTTGTCTAGTTCTATCTGATTGTTTGCCAAGGTGATACCTTGTTCCATAACATTGCCCACACTAGTGATAGTATGGTCAAGGGCTTTGACACCAAGTTGGAACAGGTACTTGAGCTTGTCAGTGTTATGCTGAATTTCAGCAAAACATATGCTCATCTCAGTCTCAAGAGCAGTGACCTTGTCAGTGACCACCTTTAGAGAGGTGTCAAAATGATGTCTTTGTTCTTGAAAAAGAATGGTGATGTGTTGCAGCAAATCAGAGGAGGAGGAAACTATAGCAGCAGCAGTAGAGGGAGCAGCAGTAGGGATAGGAGGAGTTACCCAAGGAGCTATTTCTTCAATTATCACTGAGCTGAGAGATCTAGTGGTAGGATTGACAGCATCCAATTCTTCTGTATCATGGGGGATGGAGAAATCGAGGTTTCTGAGAGGAGCCTCAGCTGGTTCAGGAGAAGGCTCATCAGAAATAAAAATGGTGTCTGGCTTATCTGCTGGAGGATTTGGAGAAGGTGTGGGAGTCCTGGCTGGAGAGTGAGCAGGAGTCTGTGCTGGAGAAAAGTCCTTGTTACCTTCAGAGGTTGGTGCTGTAGGAGAGAGAGGAGGAGGAGGGAGCACATCTTCAGAAAGCTCTGCAATCATGGCATCTATAGCAGCAGCTGTTGATAGAAGAGTGTCTTGAGGTAGGTGATCTGAGGGAGTGGCTGGACTCTGTAGAGTATGAGGTAGGGATGGAATCTCTGGCTGAGGAGAGGGCTGCCTGACTGGGCTAGAAGGAGCAGGCTCCCCCTCACTTTGTGCACCAGAGGAGCTGGCCACATGATGAGGAGAGGGAGATGGAGTCCTGTCCTCGACAGCTGGAACCTCTGAAAGCTTGGCAGCTTGGGCAGAATTCTTTAACCTGATATCACATCTCTAAATGGAAGAGATGGAGACCTTCTTCATATGGTGAAGTGGAGTCCCTTTGGAGAGGTTGAAGACTTCAGGATTTGTTTCATGAAGGAGCAGAGAGATAATTCGTGCGTAGTTGGGGGATTTCATGCTGTCCTTGATTTTTTCCAAAATCAGCATACCAAATTGGTATTTCTTGCAGCATACAATGTCTTGCATTATATTGAAGAAATTGGAGGGAATGTCTCGGATGGAGCGAGTCTTGCACAGTAAGATTTTACCAATAACATCGACCAAGAATTTGCCTTCTGCATTCATATCTGACCTTTTGAAATATTGAGCATCAGTGGAAAAACCACAGAAGAGGGCTGTCCTGTCGGAATCCTTAGCAACTAGGTGATCTTCTTCATCAACAATCGGTAAACGGAGAAGTTGAGAGACAGAGGTCTTCGTGAACTTTAGTTTCAAACCCTTTACTGTAGATTTTAGGACTGCCATTTCGTCGAACCTTGAGATTTGAGAATAATTCTGCAACTTCAGGGAAGAGAACGCGACAGGGTTCTTGGAGGATGAAGGAGAGGCCAGCGGTGTCGAGGAGGATGAGGAGGTTGCGAAAATCATCGGAGAGCTCTGCGATACCCTCGGTGACTTGTTCGGAGCCGACGCCAATCTTGTGAGAAGTCTCCATGGATGCGAATGACTGGAGGAATGAGAGAGAGAGAGAGCTCTACAACTGCGGCGGAGGCGAGTCGGCAGGGTAGACGAAGAGACAGAGGGTACTCGAGAGACAGAAGTGATGTCGAGTAGGTTTGATGTTTCGGAATTTCAGATGTATATAATTCTTGAATTACCGCTAATAAATTTAAAGAGTAAGGCGGCATATAGCCTTGGGGGGCGAATAGAACAATTTTCAAAATCTGGGAAACAGGACACGAGAGAGAGATAGACTACTCGAGTAGGTAAAGGAGCTACTCGAGTAGGTCGTCAGGAGGTACTCGAGTAGGTCTGCAAAGAGTACTCGAGTAGGTAGATGACTTACTCGAGTAGGTCGACAGGAGTTACTCGAGTAGGAGGAGAAAGCTACTCGAGTAGATGGGTGACTTACTCGAGTAGGTAAAGGACTTACTCGAGTAGGTCTTTAGATACTCGAGTAGGCACATCCTCATACTCGAGTAGGTCAGTATACATACTCGAGTTGGTGCATTCTTATACTCGAGTAGGTAGAGAGGAGTACTCGAGTATGTCTCAGCTTCTCGAGTTGAATTTTGAAAAAGTTGAGAAGGGAGAGATTTTGACTAACCCCTTGCAATTACGAGTTTCTTGGTCAGCTAGCCTTCTTTAGTCCTCTTTGTTGAGTATCCCAAGCTCTGTCTTGAAGAACGAGAACTTGGTCTCATCCAGCGGCTTTGTGAAGATATCTGCAACTTGCCTATCTGTAGGCACATATTGGAGATCTATGTCTCCATGCTCCACATGTTCCCGGATGAAGTGATACCTGAGCTCAATGTGCTTTGTCCGGCTGTGGGAGACTGGATTGTTGGCTTTTGCAATTGCACTGGAGGAGTCACAATACAAGGGTATATCCTTGAACTGCAGGTTGGAGTCCTCGAACTGATTCTTTATCCATAGCAACTGTGCGCAACAACTGCCTTCAGAGATACACTCTGACTCGGCCGTTGAGATTGCGACACAGTTCTGCTTCTTGCTACTCGAGGAAATTAGCCTTCTTCCGAAGAATTGGCAAGTCCCTGAGGTGCTTTTCCGGTCGTCTTTGCTACCTGCAAAATCTGCTTCTGAAAATCCAATTAGTTCGCTGTCATTACTTCTTGGGTGCCATAAGCCAAGATTTGGTGTGCCTTTAAGGTATCTCAGAATCTGCTTTGCAGCAGCGTAATGAGATTCCTTAGAGTTCACCTGAAATCTAGCACATACACATGTTAAGAACATTATGTCAGGCCTACTGGCAGTAAGGTAGAGCAGGGATCCAATTATGCTTCTGTACTTGGTTTCATCAAAAGGTTTCCCTTTTTCATCCTAATCCAGAGACATAGTTGAGCCCATTGGAGTCCTCATAGAGGTTGCGTTCTCCATTCCGAATTTCTTAATGAGCTCTTTGGTGAATTTGGTCTGTGAGATGAAAATTCCATCTTCAGATTGTTTTACTTGAAGCCCTAAGAAATACTTCAGCTCGCTCATACTGCTCATTTCAAACTTCCCTTGCATAAGTTTTGAGAACTTTTTGCAGAGGTGGTTATCGGTAGAGCCAAAGATAATGTCGTCGACATAGATTTGCACTAGCAAAATCTTGCCTTTTATTTCCCTAAGAAATAATGTCTTGTCTATCTTTCCCCTTGTGAACTTGTTCTCAAGTAGAAAGGTAGACAACGTTTCATACCAAGCTCGAGGAGCTTGTTTCAGACCATATAGGGCCTTGTGCAGGAAATAAACATGATCGGGAAGGTTAGGATCAACGAAACCTGGAGGTTGTTCCACATACACTTCCTCCTTTAAGTTACCATTTAGGAATGCCGACTTCACGTCCATCTGATAGACGGTGAAGCCTTTGAAGGTAGCATATGCTAGGAACAACCTTATTGCCTCCAGCCTGGCCACTGGAGCATATGTCTGGTCGAAGTCGATTCCTTCTTCTTGACGATAGCCTTTAGCGATGAGTCTGGCCTTGTTCTTTATGATAGTCCCGTCTTCATCCATCTTGTTCCTGAAGACCCATTTTGTTCCAATGATGTTCTTTCCCTTAGGTCTTGGAACCAGCATCCAGACATTGCAGCGCTTGAACTGATTTAGTTCTTCTTCCATTGCCATTATCCACGATGCGTCTAAGTTTTCTTCCTCAAATTTCTTTGGTTCAACCTGTGAGAGAAAACTCAAATGAAGATTCTCATTAGTTGAACCTCTCCGAGTTCTGACACCATCCCGGGGATCTCCTATGATCTGGTCCATGGGGTGATCCTTCAAATGTATGAGCTCTAGAGTCCTTGCATCTGGATTATCTTCAAGCGCCGGAGTTATTTCTTCATCCTGGATGACTTCTTCATTTTGATCATCAGCCTCTCCAATAGGAGTGGGAGTGGTGATCTTAATGAACTTCTCGCCTTCTTCTTCGGACGGATCATCCAAGCTAGTTTCTTTCAGCTTTTCACCTGCATCTTCAATGAGCACACTAGACGGATTGCTTTGCAGCAAGCTCGTCTCATCAAATACAACATGTATCGATTCTTCCACCACCAGGGTTTTTCTATTGAAAATCCTGTATGCCTTACTATGGCTACTATATCCTACAAAAATACCTTCAAAGCTCTTTTCGCTAAACTTGGTGGTATGATACTTCCCATTGTTAAGTACGAAGCATTTGTAGCCAAAGATTCTAAAGTAAGAGACTGTTGGTTTTCTGCCTTTCAGAAGTTCGTAAGGAGTCTTATTGTGGTCTTTGTTTATGAGTGCTCGATTTTGCACGTGGCATGCAGTGTTGACGGCCTCAGTACAGAAGTACTCCGGTAGTGAAGCATCACTCAACATGGTCCTGCAGGCCTCTATGAGTGTTCTGTTCCTTCTCTCAGCCACTCCATTTTGTTGTGGAGTACGAGGAGAGGAAAACTCATGAAAGATACCTAAGCTTTCACAGAATTCTGTAATGGCCCCAGATTTGAACTCTGTTCCGTTATCACTTCTGATTTTGACTATGGAGCAGTTGTGTTCATTCTGGACTTGCCTGACAAAATTGGTAAAGATATCGAAGGTATCTGACTTGTGTTTAAGAAAGAACACCCACGCAAAGCGCGAGTAGTCATCAACAATTACCAATGTATATTCCTTGCCTCCCAAACTTCTAATCTGCAGTGGACCAAACAAGTCCATGTGCAATAGATGGAGACATCTGTTAGAGTCTTTGCCAACGGTGTTTTTAAAGGTAGCCCTTGTTTGCTTGCCTTTCACGCATGCATGACAAGGTCTGTCTTTGATGCATTTGACATTTGGGGCATCACGTACCAAGTTCATTGAAAATAGTTTATTAATTGTTTTGAAATTAATATGTGCTAGTATCTTGTGTCATTGATCACCAAGAGACGCACTATCTTTTGCCAAAAGACACACTGGTGTGGAGGATTCTATACAGATGAAATTTAAACAGAAAATATTTCTGCTTCGAGTGCCGGATAGAATCGTTTCCATATTGTCAACGGATTTTATCAAGCACTTATCAGCATGGAACTCAACTATGTATCCTTTGTCACAGAGTTGGCTTATGCTAATGAGATTGTGTTCCAATCCTTCAACATAGGCCACATCCGAGAAGGATACATTGCCGTTAGTAATCATACCATAGCCTCTAGTAATTCCACGGTCTGAACCTCCAAAGATGACCTTTGGTCCGTTCACGACTGGAGTAAAGTTCTGAATGAGGCTTCTCGTCCCGGTCATATGCCGAGAGCATCCGCTGTCCAAGTACCAGATAGGCATTTTGTTGGCCTTTGTACATCCCTACAATTACAATCAATTCGCATTAGGAACCCAAACACGTTTGGGTCCTTGGTCTCGGGTTAGAGTGCTTCCCCTACGAGTGTTGGCATTATGATCGGTCTTTCTCATATTGCTGACATGAGAGGTTGCAGCATTTCGGGAATTGAACCAGCAATCGATGGCGAAGTGACCAACCTTGCCACAGCACCAACAGTCAAATCTGGTGTACCTTTACCTCAAGATCTCCTGCTTGACCTTCTGGAGCTTTGGTCTATCAGGGGCAGCATTTTGGAGGAAGATGCCTCATGATGATGGCAATCACATGGCTTCTTCTCCTTTGTGGTCTTCTCTGCAACAGGCTTTATTTTTGGTGTGTTTTTGAAGTTATGCCCATGATTGAAAGGGTCGTAGCTCTGAAGAACAACTTCTTCATAAGGTGCCTTAAAGACACTTTCGCCAAAGTTTCGGGGTCGAGCCCATCCTTGATAGCGGGACTTTGGCTCTACATGAGTAGGCCTAGCAAAGTGCCCGTATGATGAGTCAAAATCAAACTCATTTTTTGGAAAGATGACCTTTCTGAATGTGGTTTGATTTTGAGGGGCTTTTCCCTTTTCTTTGGCTGAGGCCTTTTTGGCGGCCTTATTTTTCCTTTGATTCTTGTTTCTCCTAGAGGATTTACTAGGAGCTTCTTCATGGCCTAGTCCAGCTCCCTTGGCCTTTGCTGAGAATTCAGCAACGAATGGAAGAACCGTCTTGGGCTTAGAGAAACTCTCAATAAGTTTCCTTTCAGCCGCAAGTTCGGCTTCCAAACCTTTGATGATCTTCTCCTTCAGGTCAAGGTGCTCGAGAGCCTTGTTGTATTCTTCAATAGCATTATTGAAGTTTTCTTCGAGGGAGTCAGTCTTTGCGACTTTCTCTCTCAAGTTGCTCTCTTCGGCTTTTAGAGATTTGATCTCTTTAGCCTGAGTCTTCACGACTCGACGACATTTGTCGTAAGCCATGATTAACTCCTTATACTGGGCCATCAATTTTGACTCATCGTCAGAGGATCTACTCTCGCAATCATGTTCAGAGACTTCAGACTCTGAGATAGGGGTATGAGAGTTTACCTTCCCAGTGAATTGAGGCTCCTGTTTATCATCTGTTTGAGCCATTAGCCCAAAGTAAGCTTCTTCTTCTTCGCTTGACTCATCTGAGTCGGAGTCGCTAAGAGTCTTGCTCATTTTGGCTATGAAGCTCTTCTCTTTCCTCTTCTTGTTGTATGAGGATTTCTTTTCTTCTCTTCTACCACCCTCCTTCTTCTTGTGAGGGCAATCATCAATGACATGGCCTGTCTTATTACAGCAATAACAAATGATGTCAGTTGAAATGTATTTGTTCTGTTTAGTGTTATACCTGTCGTGGCTGCTTGAGCCTTTTCTTTGTCGATCGTCATCGCGCCGCGATCTTCTGTATGAGGCATCCTTGCCTTTCCATTGTTTCTTTTTATTTAGAAACTTCTTGAATTGCCTTGAGAGTAAGGAGAACTCTCCTTCAGATAGTTTAGAGCCTGAGGTGCTAGGCTCTGATGATTCTTCTTCTTCATCAACTTCTGGAGCTGGAGCGGGGGAGGCAGCCTTAGTCTTTCTGGAGTTGTCTGCCTTCAGAGCGACAGATTTCTCCTTTAGGGCAGACCTGCCCTTCTCTTCTTCAGCTTTTCTTGTATTGATTTGGAGTTCATAAGACATAAGCTTTCCAAAGAGATTTTGCGGGTCCGTTTCAGCCAGCTTCCCGAACTCCCTGATGGCGCATACCTTGTTATCCCATTCCTTGGTTAGGGATCTCAAGAATTTGTCGTTTAGTTCTCCGTTAGTGAAGACACGGCCGTACACCCTTAGGCCATTTACAATCTTGAAGAAGTTCTCAAAGGTGTCGGCAATTGTTTCCTTATTCCCTTGTCGGAACGCTTCATATTTTTGATTGAGAAGGGATCTCCGATCATCCCTTACTTCTTCAGTTCCTTCCATCAAAGTGACTAAGGAATGCCACATCTCCTTAGCTGATTGACAGTGAATCAAATTCTGTAGCATCGAGTCATCGACTGCACTTGCAATAATGTTCTTAGCTTTCTTGTCGAGAGAGACAAGTGCAATCTCGTCTTTGTCGAGATCCATTAGCTTTTTGAGAACTTTCTTGGTAGGGTCGATAGTGGACACAGTCATGGGAATGTAAGGACCTTCTTCATCGATCATGAAGATCCTTGTATCCACAGCTTCCATGAAAAATTTTATCCTTTCTTTCCACATGGGAAAGTTATTTTTGTTGCACAGTGGAAGCTTGGAGAAATCTTTTCCCTTGTCTATTTTATGGTAGAATCTTTCAGACAACAGATCTGGATTTGATCAAGGTGTTAACCTTTTGACGATCAACCTCCCTCTGATACCAATTGAAAGAAAACTGTTGTCGACCTAAATCACCTAGAGGGGGGTGAATAGGTGATTTGTGCGTCTTTTGTGAAATAAAAAATAATTAGAGCACGACACAGAAATATCTACCAATATCACAGACGACACAAGATGTATAGTGGTTCCCCAACCTTGGGTACATCCACTTTCCCTCACCGATCTAGCAGTCAACTAGACTCGGCTACTCCACTATCTCGGATCAAAAATTGATCCTACCCTCGGAACAAAGTTCCTACAAACTCGATCCAAACAAAGGGATCTACACCTCGGAAGATAACACTTCCTACAAACTCGGAGTGAAAAACTCCTGCACTCGGAGAAGATTTCTCCTACAAAAATAAAATGAGGTTTACAAGAATACAAACAGTAAATCACTCAGATCTGGAAGACACGGCCAGGATCTTCTTCTTTTCAACTTTGTAGCACTTTCAGAAATCGGTAAAGAAGTTCTCGGCTTCGATCTGGATTAACTCGCTTTTACAGAAATCGAGAGAGAATATGATCAGCGAAGTCGATCTCGATCTATAACTCTCTTCAGAATAGTCCTCTGAAAATAGAAGCTTTGGCTGGGGAAGAAGGAGGCGGCGGCAACGGCTTCCGATTTGCGAAAATCAGAGAGGAGTCGGCTGAAGAATATTTCTCGAAATAGAATGACAAGAAAGCTTGGAGAATACTTAGAGTTTGTCATTTTCTGATAAGACCTTATATAGGAGACACTAATGGTCATAATCGGTCATAATGATGTACACGTGGATCAATCATGTCGCGTGATTTGAAAAATCTCGTCAGAAAAAAAAGGACTTAGAAAAATTTCGGAAAGATTCAGCCAACTACACGAGTAAGTCAATAACTACTCGAGTAGTTGAATAACTACTCGAGTATATTATGGAGAACATACTCAGGTAAATATATAAAGACTACTCGAGTATATAGAGATCAACTACTCGAGTAAGCAGACAGAACTACTCGAGTATATGTAGAGACCTACTCGAGTACATAAAGGATCTACTCGAGTACTGGAGAAGTTACTCGAGTATATTGCATGAACTACTCGAGTACATTAAGTACTACTCGAGTGGAATACTTAGAAAAATTCTGAAGAGGTCTGCTGGCAACTACTCGAGTAGTTGAACTAAACTACTCGAGAGGAAGTAATCTACTCGAGTAGGTGAAAGTTCTACTCGAGTAAAAGACTTAGAAAAATTCTGGAGTAGGGAAATATCAAGATACACGAGTGACACATGATCTACTCGAGTAGGTATAATGAACTACTCGAGTATGTTTCTATCTACTCGAGTAAGTGAGTATACTTACCCGAGTATATGAGTGTACTTACTCGAGTATGTGACTTAGAGAAATTTAGATGAGGAAACCCTTTAGTACTAGGGTATAAAGAGTAATCTACTCGAGTATATAAGCATGCTACTTGAGTATATGACTTTGTCTACTCGAGTAGGTGACTTAGCTACTCGAGTATATGACTATGTCTACTCGAGTACAAGGTCCTTTACTCGAGTAAATTATACTCAGACTACTCGAGTAGGTGAAAGCTCTACTCGAGTAAAATACTTAGAAAATTTCTGATGTTGGAAAAACTGATTCTTCTAGAGTAGCCAACTTCAAATTTCTTTCCCATAGTCCAATAGCTTGAATATGAAGTGTATCCCAATAGAGAGACCACACATGAGTCAACACCTTGGAATATGCAATGAGGGATTACATTGCACAGTTCCTGTGTTTGAAGACCCACTGGGGACTGACAATGGTCTACACTTCCAGTGAAATTCCTGCAAGCATATAACTCAAACCAAGCATCAGAATACAACTTAATTCATCTTAGTTCCAGGGTGACTTCATCAAATCTGGGTTCATGTGGATGAAATACCCAACAGAACTGGTCCCCACTCTTAATTATAAGAACAAGACCTCCCCTTCCCTTGACCCCTTGAGTAGAGGTGTCCGGGTGATCTGCTGCTTTAGAGACTGAAAAGCCTCCTTGCATTCGGGGGTCCATTTGAACTTATTTCCTCCTCTTAATGAGCATTTTTCCCCATCCCGAGAGAGAAACCTGCTTAGTCCGGCCAGCTTGCCGAAGAGATGTTGAACTTCCTTGGTATTTCAGGGAGATTCCAGTTCTAGGATTGACTTTACCTTATCGTGATTGGGTTCTACTCCGGATGGGGTAAGGATATGCCCGAGGAACTTTCCCCTATTGGCTCGAAAGACACATTTTAGGGGGTTGAGTCTCATTTTATATTTTCTTAAGGTTCCAAAGGTCTCCTTGAGATCCAAGACATGAGATCTGAGATCCCGACTTTTGATCGTCAGGTCATCCACATAAACTTCGAGGTTCTTCCCTTTCTGCTCTTATAAGATCCGATCCATCATTCTTTGATAAGTCGCCCCCCATTTTTCAACCCAAAGGACATCATGTTAAAACAGAAGCATCCATCCTCCGTGACGAAGGTGTCGTCCTTGACGTTCGGAGGGTGCAAGCATATTTGCTGGTATCCTGAAAACGCATCTAAAAACTCATTAGTGAGAAACCGACAACTGAGTCAACCAGCGCATCGATTCGAGGCAGAGGGTAATAATCATTCGGGCATGCTTTACTCAAGAGAGAGAAATCTACACACATTATCCACTTACCCTCCCCTTTTTTTACCCTTACAACATTGCTTACCCACCTCGAATACTTACATGCAGACACAAACCCTTCCTTAAGAAGGTTTTCTACTTTCTCTCTTATGGGTCCGACCATCTTTATGGCGATGGTCCTCTTCTTCTGTTGCACAGGACGAGTGATGGGGTCGAGGTTGAGACGGTGGTAGGCCACGTCCGCATCAACCCCTGGCATGTCAGCCGCACTCCAGGCGAAGACGTTAATGTTCCTCTGTATGCTTGCCTTGATCTCCTCATGGTCTTCTGGACTGAGCTCACCACTAACCTTTATCTTCTCTTTTCTTCCTTCTTTAGTGAGGATCTCCATCTCTAGTACCTCTACGGCTGTCTTCAACCTTGACGACTCCTCCTCTTTCTCCTACTGTCCCAGCATATCCTGTTCTCTGGCCTCCTGGTTCGTTGCCTCGTGCTCCGTCACAGTCACCACCATTTCTTCCCAAAGCTTCTCCACCTCCAGCTCGCTGGTGCTCCCTCCTTCCAGTAGTGAAGTTCTCCTTTTTTCTAGCTGGGCTTCCCCCCGGGTGACCCTCCTGCTTCCTTCATCTTTCTCTTTTCTTTCCTCCTCCCTCCACCATCCTTTGACTCCTTTTCCTCTTCCACCTCCATCTCTCCATCTTTCTCTCCCGTCGTTTCCGGCTCCACCGCAATGCCTCCCGCCTTCTCCACTTCTCTTTCTCCTCCGACCTCCTTTTATTTCTCCTCTTCAACTTCCATCTCTCCATCCTTCTCTCCTGCCGTTTTCAGCCCCACCGCAATGCCTCCCACCATCTCCACTTCTATTTCTCCTCCGACGTCCTTTTCTTTCTCCTCTTCCACTTCCATCTCTCCATCCTTCTCTCCTGCTATTTTCGGCTCCACCGCAATGCCTCCCGCCATCTCCACTTCTCTTTCTCCTCCGACCTCCTTTTCTTTCTCCTCCTCTGCTTCGCCACCAAACTACTGCTGCCATCGTTCCATCCACTTCCCCATCTCCTCGGCCTCTCCTTGCCATGAGATGATGTTTACCACCATAACGTAGCTTTCCCTCGCCGTCTTTGGGTCTCCCTGTGCTATGATTTGGAAACATCTGACATTGAGCTTCAGGCATTGGTGGAAAGAGGACGGGACACATCGAAAATAACTGATCAAGGGGCGCCCAAAAATAGCATTGTAACTTCTGGGGTCATCCAATATGACAAAGCGGTAGTACCTAGATAGCCCCCCGAGGGTTACCTGGAGTCTCAATCCCCCCTCGAATTCCTTCCTCTCTCCTGAGAATTCGAACAATGGTCCATCCGCTGCCAGCACCATTCGGGCCTCCACCCTCATCTCGTTAAATGTCATTTTGAAGATAACATTTACTGAGCTTCCATTATCGAGCAGGATTTGTGATACCGTGAAGTTTTCAATGGCAGTCCGGATCAGCAGTGCGTCACAAAAGGGGTCTTCATGGTCCGACATGTATTTTCGAGAGAAGGGGATCTCTTGACTGGGGGAGGGTCTTATCACGTCGAAGCTACGCTCCGACGGTACATGGTAAGAATGCTTGCCTTTCGGGCAACCTCGATCCCCACCCGTCCATGGATTACTCTGATCCCTCCTCGGTCTCCTACATTCGCTCGATCCACACACAGGTCTTCCACTCCGGTCCCGGTCACCTCCACTGTCTACACCATCCTCTTTTGCTCTCCTCCTCCCCTAGCTCTTCTCATTTCCAAGAATTCCGGACAGGTAGTTGTTGCATGACCCTCCTCATGGAAGTCACAGTATGGCAACTCTACCTCCTCCCCTCGTCTCCCCTCCTGAGGGTTTCTCTTCCTTATAGCTCCTGCTCCTACTCTTCCTCTCTCTCGGCCTCTACCTCTCGCTCAGCCGATGGTCATAGCTTGCTACAACAGGGGTAGGGTTGGTCTATGACCGTACCCCCACCCCTGCTGGTTAAACCTTCCGGGTCCTCCTAGTTGGTTCCTTCCCTCCTAGGGAAATCCTCTCCCTTGCCCTTGGGCAGGGTCTCCCTGCTGCCTCCATCCCAACTCCTGGTACATCGGTTGCCTCAACTCTTCTCTTCTCCTCCCTTCTTGCTGTCTCCCTCCTCCTGGTTCTCTTATTTCAACCTCTGTCAGCCTTGCTAGCTTTTTTGCAAAAGCTGGATTCGCTGCCTCCATTGTTATTTCTTTTGCAGCCTTCTCCATCAACCCTTCAAATGACAGTGGCGCCTTCCGAGTGAGGCCCATCTTGAAGAAGCCTTCCCGTAGTCCCACGGTAAAGGCCATATGGAGGGCGAATCCAGGAACCTCCTGAATATCCAAGATCTCCTCCTGGAATCTATCTACATACGGGGCCAGAGACTCGTCCGCCCTCTGCTTGATAAGAAAAATCGACTCCGGGTTCTTCTTCATCTTCTTTGAAGTTGACAAGCGCAGCTGAAAGCTCCTACTCAGGTCTTAAAAGCTGTATATCGAGCCCGTAGGGAGCTGACGAAACCAGTCTCTAGCCTTGTCCTTCAGAGTGATGATGAAGATATGGCACTTGAATGCGTCCGTCATTGGTCTGATGAAACCACGTCTTCGAACCATTGCAAGTGCTGGAGTGGATCGTCTTTCCCCACATAATAGTTCATCTTGGGCTCTCTAAACCCTTCTGGGACTGGATCTGATAGGATCAACTCGCAGAATGGCGATCCTCTCGCTTCTGGTCTCGACGCCCCCACTCGCGCGACCACGTCCCATGGCAAGACGTCGCCCACATGGCTCGGGAACAACTCCCTTCCCGCCAAGTCTCGCCCGCCTCCTTCCACCATCACTTCCTTCCCCGGTCGCCTCCCGGGGGCATCTTCTCCTACTCTTGCCGGGACGAGCTCCTCCTGCGGTGCAAGATCAGGCACCTGAGGTAGCAGGGTCGAGCAATCACCCTATCGTGAGATCCCCTCTAGCATGTCCATAATGCCTTTGATTGACGCCACGAAATCCTCCCTTCCAACGAATCCTCCTGGGTTATCTGGCCCATCTCCGTCTCCTTCTCCATGACCTCATATCATGAGGTAGCTTGAGGTTCTTCCGTGTGGGATGCAGTCCACGCTCACCACACCAAAAATGTTAGAACCAATCACCCGGTTCCACCTAGAGTTCGGACCTGAAGCTGCAGCACACACTTACTCTTCTCGAATCTCCCTCTCGACGCGAGTCACAAGACTAGAAATAGACCGAAGGTCTCAGCTCGGAGGTCCCACCTCTTACCCGGAAGAATATGAAGTTCTCCCCCTCCCTAGACAATGTAACAACCCGGCACACAGCACGCTCGCCGACCCCAAGCATCGTTACAGGGCTGCAGCCCGTACACCCCAACGCCTCTCCCACCAGTTTTTCAGTAAGGCACATTGTTGGCGGAGGGATTCGAACCCGCAACCCTTGATAACACACTCTTCCGCCAGTGGCCATCACCAACTGAGCTGTAGCTCAGTTGGTGATGGCCACTGGCGGAAGAGTGTGTTATCAAGGGTTGCGGTTTCGAATCCGTATGCTAGCAACGTGCCTTGCTGAAAAAATAGGCAGGAGAGGCGTTGTGGTGTATGGGCTGCAGCCCTGTAACGATGTTTGGAGTCTGCGAGCGTGCCGTGGGCCAGGTCGTTACAAAAAGTGCACTTTTTATGTAATGACCCGGCCCACGACACGCTCGCCGACCCCGAGCGACGTTACAGGGCTGCAGCTCGTGCCACCCAAACTCATCTCCGACCTGTTTCTCAGCACGACGGTTTTTTCAGAATCCCACGTTTCGAACCCAGCACCTCCTTAACAAGGCACCTTCAACAACCCTCATCACCAACTGAGCTGCAACTCAGTTGGTGATGAGGGCTGTTGAAGGTGCCTTGTTAAGGAGGTGCTGGCTTCCAAACCTGGAATTCTCAAAAACCTTCCGTGCTGAGAAATACGCCGGAGATGTGTTTGGGTGGCACAGGATGCAGCCCTGTAACGTCGCTTGGGGTCAGCGAGCGTGCGATGGGTCGGGTCGTTACATAAAAATTGCACTTTTTATGTAACGACCCGGCCCATGGCACACTCGCCTACCCCAAGCGTCGTTACAGGGCTGCAGCCGGTACACCCCGAGGCCTCTCCGGCTAGTTTTTCAGGATGGCGCATTGTTGGCGCTGGGATTCGAACCCGCAACCCTTGATAACACACTCTTCCACCAGCGGTCATCACCAGCTGAGCGAAAGCTCAGTTGGTGATGGTCGCTGGTGGAAGAGTGTGTTATCAAGGGTTGGGGGTTCGAATCCCTGTGCCAACAATGCGCCTTGCTGAAAAACACGCGGGAGAGTTGTTGGGGTGTACGGGCTGCAGCCCTGTAACGACGCTTGGGGTCGACGAGTGTGTCATGGGCCGGGTGGTTACATAAAAACAGCCCCCATCACCACATAGCGTGGCTCGCTCGGAAGGCCCGTTACAGGGCTACAGCCCAATACACCCCAACGCCTCTCCCACCTGTTTTCTAGCAAGGCGCGTTGTTGGCGCAGGGTTTCGAACCCGCAACCCTTGATAACACACTCTTTCACCAGTGGCCATCACCAACTAAGCTATTGGGGCAGGGTTTGGGTGGCACGGGCTACAGCCCTGTAACGTCGCTTGGGGTCGGAAAGCGTGACGTGGGCCGGGTCGTTACATAAAAAGTGTACTTTTTATGTAACGACACGGTTTAGAGCTCAGAGGCTACCGCACCAAACTATGGGCCGCCTAGCATGTCTCGCCCCAAAGGCCCGTTACAGGGCTACAACCCAATACACCTCAACGCCTCTCCCGCCTATTTTTCAGCAAGGCACGTTGTTGGCGCTAGGTATCGAACACGCAACCCTTAATAACACACTCTTTCACCAGTGGCCATCACCAACTGAGCTCAGCTCAGTTGGTGATGAGGGCTGTTGAAGGTGCCTTGTTAAGGAGGTGCTGGATTCAAAACATGGCATTCATAAAAACCCACCGTGCTGAGAAACATGCCAGAGATGGGTTTGGGTGGCACGGGATGCAGCCATGTAACGTCGCTTGGGGTCGGCGAGCATTCCGTGGGCTGGGTCGTTATATAAAAAGTGCACTTTTTATGTAACGACCCGGTTTAGAGCTCAGAGGCTACCAAACCCAAATATAGGCCGCATAGCGTGTATGTCCCCAAAGGCCCATTACAGGGCTGCAACTCAGTTGGTGATGAGGGTGTTGAAGGTGCCTTGTTAAGGTGGTGCTGGGTTCGAAACCTGGCATTCTCAAAAACCCGCCGTGCTGAGAAACAGGCCAGAGATGGGTTTGGGTGGCACGAGTTGCAGCCCTGTAACGTCGCTTGGCGTCAGCGAGCGTACCGTGGGCCGAGTCTTTACAGCCAATACCGAGCTAGGTGAGTATGTGGAAGAATATGGAAAGGTTCAACAACCTATTCAAGGCACCTTATCGGTCTATTTGTTGGCCTCTGAGTTTGATCTGCAAATAACCACACTGAACCGACCTGAAATTACTAAAATACCATGGGTTGGGTCTGCCAACAGCCAAACTCTGCTGTTCTGAAGGATTATATGCAGACCACCGAGGGTAGAAGGGTAAAATTACCTGGGGTAGAAGAGTAAAATCCCCCTTGAGGGTAAGAAGTTAAAAAAGCCTTTCTCCTATACGACGAGTGGGGAAAAGTCCCGCGAGCGGGACGAGCTCATTCGATTGTCTCGCCAGCCTCCTTCCTTACAAGAGCCATCCCACCTCAAGGGCCATCTCGTACCGTGAAAAGCATCTTGCCTACCCAGACGAGCCCCGTCTCGCCTATGGCGAGTGGACCATTTTGTCCCACTCGCTTCTTCAGTTCCTCTCTCCCGTCTCCCCGCTCTGCTACTTGAGCCGCCTCCCGCGAGCCCAATGTTGTACAGCCTTAATGTTTATCTTTGAATTCCATTCCTAATTATATGCCTAAACCAAACGTTTCAGTCCTAATAAGTTCTTTTGATTCATGCTTTTGATTTTTATTTATTACCTAAGTAAAGAAGAAAAGTAAAATAGTATAGTTTTGGATTTAAATTTAGATTTTTGTTATTTAATTGATATATTTATAATGTGTCCCTTGCATCTAGTAACAACTCAATTCGTTTTTTTCATTTCGTTGCTTTGCTTAAATTTATTTAAAGAATTTCGTTAAAATCTTGGATGATCTATTTTCGTTAGTAAAGTTTATAAATTATTAAAACATGTTTAAGTAATTATTTTAGTTTTACGTTTCACCTTCTCCCTAATTAGAATTTCGCATTATACATACATTAGTATAATTATAATTTTCCTGATTAGTCACTTTTATGTTAGCTAGTTTTTATATCTTTGCTTGGGGACAAGCAAGGCTTAAGTTTGGGGGAATTTGATAGTGTATTTTGTAGTCTAAACTACTAGGGTATTTTTAGGTTTTTAATACACAAATCTTGTCTTGTAAGCTTATATATTGACCTCCTCTTGTATATTTTGTTGCCACTAATGTTTTCACTCCTTTTTGCAGGTTTTCTCAGATTTCGTCCAAAATGGCCTGACACGCCCCCCTTACACACCCTACCTGGGCATGTCATCGGGCGTGTCGCCCGATCCAGAGGAAGCTTGCTGCCAGAACCCAAATCATAAGAAAAATACCTGACACACACCCCTGACACGCCCTCCATGGGCGTGTCACTGGGCGTGTTACCCTATTCCCGAAGCTTGCTGCCGCATTTAAAGATTTCTCGTTGCTACACGTCAGTAGTACTGAGACGCCCACCGTACACGGGCATGTCACCGGGCGTGTAGCACATTTTTCGACATTTGACGGATTTCCAACTGCTGATTGAAGCTTGACGTGCCTTACACGCACACCCTACACAGGCATGTCCTTGGGCGTGTCCACCAACGTACAGAAGAAACATCATTTCCGTCAGAATAAGGCTCTCGATGTCAACCCCGTACCTGTCACACCCCTCTAACACGCCCTCCCCGGGCGTGTTGCCGGGCTTGACCATCCCGAAAAATATTCTATAAATTCAGACCCCCGTATGTCGAAAAGCAGTTTTGGAGTGAGAGGGAGGTGCTGACCTTTTGTTTCGTGTAGTTTTTCATGCTTCTCCTCTCCCTCTTTCTCATTTTAAGCTCTTTAATCCTGGTTTGTGTACTCTTTTTGTAATAGTTTTTGTAATTGCTTTAGTAGATTAATGTACATTCTAGCATAGGTTTTTTTTTCATTGCACTTGTAATCTTTTATTCCATGTTGTAACTCTCTTTTAGTATTAATATAAAGTGTCGTTTATTTTTATCTTTGTTCTCTTAATGTTCTTCTACCCAACTCTCTTCCTCCATTTCTCCATGATTAACTAATCCTCCTTGTACTCGATCTTGATGATCAGAGGTTCGAGTTGATTAAGTTATGATGCCTTAACTTAACTTTTTATTTTTAGGGTTTAGGCCTTGATTTACTCTTGATTAATCTTGTTTGGAGTTATATCATCGATATATAATTTCCATATTTGTTTTCACTCTTATCTAGCCGAGAGGCTCGTAGTTTGAAGTGAACACTTATGAGTAAAGAGAGTTGCATGCACCCTTTGAGAGACGCAGACGTTAAATCTCCCAGATTGGAGTGAAATCAAATAGTGGGGTTCACAGCGTAAAGCGAGTTTATGTCTCCGATTTGGACGAGAGTTCGTTCGGACCTTCCTAAACTCAGTTGGGCATGGCTTAGAGAGAAGCGTGTTCATGCTTTGGGAACTTCCACGGTCAAGAACCTTTACTTTATTAAGTTTGTGTTTATTATTGCATTTTTAATCAACTTTTGCCGAGGTGATTCTCGATCGAATGCGGTTCTATTTCATCGTCTTAGCCCCTCGTTGTAATCACTTTTAGTAGCTCTCTATTAAACTGCAAGTAGTTCTCCTTTTAGCGCTATATTTCTTTTCTTAATCGTAATTAGCTTTCTCTTAAAGCCTAAAATAATCCTTCGCTAAGATAATAGTTTTAGTGTGAGTAAGATTACTCAACAGTTCCCAGATCTTAATACGACACTTGTGTCCCCTAGCTATAATTCGATAGGTACACTCGCCTTGTTGGGTTGCTAGTTTGGTTTTTATTCTCTACGCGATTAGTAGACACCAACATGTCGGCAAACTACCCGGTAGATCGCATCAATTAACGACACTCTAGCCACTATAATTCGGTGACTAGACTCACAACCTGCAGCAGTGCCAGATACTATAGTCAACCCAGCAGTGGGGAATCCATATTCTTATCTGCCAACTTTTCTGCAAGTTGATCCTTATACTTATCTAGCAAGTTACCAACCTAGGAAGGCCACAGTCCCTTTGCAGTCTCCAGTTGCTGAACAAAGGGAGAGTTTCTGCAAATTCATTCCTCAAACCATTGCTTATTCTGACAAACACCTGAGAGAGCTACCCAACTCTTCCAATAAAAGGAAAAGAGGCCCAGATGATTTATTCCAAATCAAGCAACGTGAGGACAAGACTTTGGCCCACTTTGTCAAGCGCTTCCAAGAAGAGATCTCAGAAGTTGAGAACGTTGATCCAGAATTCTACAAAGTCGCTTTGATGGTTGGTTTAAAAGAAGGTTCACTCAAGTTCGAAACCTGCCTCCGACAGCCAAAGACGTATCCGGAGATAATTATTCTTGCCAATGAATATATTTGCATTTAAGAGAGTAATCCCAACTACATCTCCAGATTTTTTTCAAAGGGAGATTCTTCTTCTTCTTACAAGCAACCCCCGAGGTCTCCTCGGAAGGATTCTCAACCACGAGAAAGGAAGGGAAGAATTGGCCAGCGACATCGACACTTCTTCCCAAATAAAGAATTCGAGATTGACAACACAATGGGAGGGGCAACTCAGGTCATGAAGAGCAATCCAAGCGATATGGGATCTTCTCAGCCTGTTGATCAAAAGGCCAAAGACTCTGACCAATACTTCCAATATCACAAAAGAAACGGTCATGCAATAGAAGACTTCAAAGCTCTTTAGCAACTAGTAGAGAAAATGCTGAAATAGGGTAAATACCAACATTTGCTCCAGGAGAATGACCATTTTAACCCATCCACATCAAAAAGCAATGAAGTAGTGAGCAGCCCTTTTGACTCAAAGTGGGCAAACCAAATCAACAACATGAACTTCAGTCTTGGCACCAAAAGCATCAACGATGTCTATGCAGACACCCTCAGAGACCTATTCTGAGCTGAAGGAGAACAACGCAAAGTCCTCGAAGCTCATCACAATCATGGCCGATTGTTTCTATTTACTCTTCAAACATTTAAATCTTTAAAAACACTTCTAAGTGTTGTTTATTTCATTTTAATAAATTTTACGTCAGAGATCCCATACTGACACATTTCCCTTTTTGGAGTGCCTCCTCCTCTATTTTCTCTTTGCCAAAGGGATCACTGAACCACCACGATATCGCCGAGTCTTATTGTTCCCTCCATAGATTGTCCTCGGGTTTAAGGTTATGATGACCACATATAGTGGGGAGTGTTCAGTGGGTGCCGTTCAATCTATGCAGGTGAACTTCAGGACATCGGATCCTAGTTGGTATCTGACAAGAAGCATGTATCAAGGGAGGTCCCATGTGTTAGCTCTGTTGTACTTCGTTAGGGATACATTACAGTTACGATGATCTTTGCTTGACAAAGAATGACAATCAAGTGTAGCCTTATCTCTTCGATCAGCCTTATCTCTTCGATCATCTCGTCGAATACTCTATGTTACTCTCAATCAGTGCTTTCACGGGGACCACAACACCGTTGATCTTTCCAAAGACAAGAAATGCTATAGGCCACTTGGCGCAACTAGTCTAATTGATCAGCGATGTTTGTAACCCGAGGCAAGAGAGCAATGTATCTATCATTCCTTCTCAGGATTCTGTGCATTTTCTCTTTTGTGCCATTCTAAGGGAACGTGGCTAGTCTGCTCTAGGTAGGACTACACCCTTGGTGACCTTTCATGGGTAAGCGATGCATAAGGCCCACAGGGAACACATGTGGCAACATCCGGCCTCTTTTGGTCATCTTCGGGTGTAGCCCTCCTTTTTTATTCTGCCTTTTTACAAGTTAACAGGCTAAATCCAACCTATCAAAAGGATTTGCAACATCTTTTTGCCTATGCTTATACTTATCTTGTATACTCAGCTTCCATGAAGCTCTACCAGATGATGACTAACATGCTCTCTGTTACCCTTATTGGTTGTTACTAGCACCAATCATTAATCAGAGTATCTGGTCCCCTTTATTAACAAACTATTCAGCTGAAGTCTAGTTAGTGTTTTCATCTTACTGATTTGGATTTCATATTGGGATATCATATCTGATCTCACGAAAAGATCATTACCACGGTTTTATCTTTATTTGGTTAATAACAGAGCTTGTCGGACGTTTCTTCTGCTATCCAATTATATCTTCCTTATCACATCAACAGTTAATCTTTGAAGGTTCTCTTTAAGTACTTGCAATTTACTTTTCTTTCATATATGCTTCTCACTTTTCTTTTTTCAGAGATTAGCAGATATTTGGAAGTCCCCTTCAGGTAATTGTAGCTTAGTCTTTCCTTTCATATCTACTTCTCACTCTTAGTTTTGCAGAGATTAGTAGATATTTGCAAGTCCTCCTCAGGTACTTGCAACTTAGTTTTTCTTTTCATATCTGCTTCTCACTCTTCTTTTTGCAGAGATTAGCAGATATTTGCAAGTACATCTTAGGTACTTGCATCTTAGTTTTTCCTTTCATATCTGCTTCTAACTCCGCTTTTGCAGAGACTAGCAGATATTTGCAAGTTCCATACAGATACTTACAACTTAGTTTTTCTTTTATATCTTCCGCTCACTCTTCCTTTTGTAGAGATTAACAGATATTTGAAAGTTCCATCCAGTTACTTGCAACTTACTTTTCTTTCATATCTACCACTTACTCTTGCTTTTGCAGAGATTAGCAGATATTTGCAAGTTCCCTCCAGATCTTGCAACTTAGTGTTCTTTCATATCTGTCACTTACTTTTCATTTTATAGAGATTAGCAGATATTTGCAAGTTCCGTCCAGGTACTTGCAACTTAGTTTTTCTTTTATATCTTCCGCATACTCTTCCTTTTGCAGAGATTAGCAGATATTTGCAAGTTCCTTCCAGGTACATGCAACTTTGTTTTCTTGCATATCTGCCGCTTATAGTTCCTTTTGCAGAGATTAGTAGATATTTGCAAGTTCCATCTAAGTACTTGCAATTTACTTTTCTATCATATCTGCTGCTCACTCTTCCTTCTTGCAGAGATTAGCAGATGTTTGCAAGTTCCCGTTACGTACATGCAACTTACTTTTTCTTTCACATATGCTGCTTAATCTTCCTTTTGCAGTGGTTAACAGGTGCTTACAAGCTTCCTTCAGGTACTTGCAAGTCATTTTCCTTCAATACTTCCTCTCATCTTTGTTTTGCAGAGCTCAATGGAAGATATTCACAAGTCTTCTTTGTTTTGCATAAGCAATTTAGGTACACACAAGATGTGCCTCTTTTCGTCTGTATTAACTTTTCCTTTACAGGAAAAAACATAGGCATTGGCAAACTTTTTCTCTAAGGAGAGACATCAGGTTCTATCTCTCCATGCCTCTTATTTATTCGATGGGTGGATCACGATTTTCATGGGTCTCCTACTTTTTTGAAGTTCCCTTCGGGACTTAAAAAAGTGCAGGGATTATGTTAACACAAAAATCGGTGATCCTTCCCTAAGGTAGCCAGCTTGCACGTAGAGGCCTGCACCAGGTTCCCCTTGGGGGTCGCGACCTGTCTTAGCCCTCTTTGGGTCTGGCGGATAGAATCTTCTCTCTCCGCCCGGGCCGCACGGCGAGGGCGGTCTCCCTAGTCTGAGCGCCAAGGTCACGCAGCAGCTGTTCATTCTGCAGGGGCTGCGTACTGCTTCCACAGTATGCCCCTGCAGGCCGTGTAGTTAGATCGGCTAACCGCGCAATGGTTCCATCATTTCCAACAGGAGCGGACTACCCAAGTAGGTGGCAGACTCGCAATGCTATCCACCAAGGCCGCTCGGTGATAGCATGCTCAACAGGAGGCGCGGTCTGCTCTCCAGCCCGCTCCTGCAGGTTGGCCGGCTAGCAAGGCAATGTTATCGCCAGGCGAACACCCATTCTACAGGTGTGGACAGCTCTCTGTTATGTTTCAATCTGCCTAGAAGTAGGCGGACTACCTCCAAGTTGCCCAACAGTGCGCGACAATCTTCGGGTCGCTAGGCAAGCGACAACTCCTCAGGTCGCCCAAGCTACAAGCGTTAGGCCGCCCATTAGGGTTGACAAGCCTGTCCATCCAATAGGAGATGGACTTCAACAGTGAGGGCGACCTTCTCCTTCAGTCCGCCAGGTCGCCCAGTTAGCGACCAACTCTCTTGTTTGCCAGCAGTAGGCGGACTCAGTCTTCAATCTGCCTGAGGAAGGACTTGGCAGTAGGACCGACAACACTTCACCAGACCGCACAACACACGCAGACTCAACTTTATCCCGACATATAGTGGAGAGCTAACTCCTCCAGTAGTTGACCTGCTTCTTCTACTTGGGAGAAGGTGGCAGACTCATATCCACACAACAGAAGAGGCAGACTCAACCCGTCCACCGCGATCTAGGCGGACTCATTCTGCAATCCGCCAGGAGCACTCCAGATTTCTAGCACCGTCCTCTTCAGCTCACACAGCTTGGCACAGTCTCGCTTAATTCAGCAGAGGCAGATTGGTCCTAGTCCGCCAGCAGAAGAATAGTTCAAGAAGGCATCTGCACAACTCGACGCGGACTCAACGGATATCTCGTTTACTCGCACAGCTCAAAGACATATGTGGTGTAACGTTACCAAGATCGTTACCTCCTTGGGCCTATAAATAGACCCCCATACCTCTCATTCGGGAGAGGACACACACAGTTGACACACGATAGTCAAAGACTAGCTAGCCCAGCAGACCCTGCGGACTCAATTTCCTAGTCCGCGCAGTTAAGTCTCCCTGTCCTTCTTCTCCACTTGATTGCGCAGCCCAATGCACCTTGTTTTACGAGCTGCGAGATCAACAGCCCCCGCGGTCTACCAACCTCTCTTCTTAGTCCACGCGGCCTCTGGCATCTTCTTTCCTCTAGCCGCCAGCTTCCCCTTGTACCCTTTATTTTCTCATGTAAAGGACTCAACTCAAGTTGTAACACTGAATTATAATCAAATGAAAGCCTGTCGCAAGAGTGGCATTTAAGCCACGATGGGCAAAGTCTGCTGTTGTCGCTGCAAGCGGCCTCTATGCTCTTCTCCTCCCCTCACTCGACATCAGACTACAAACCTAACAATCAAAGTTACCATCTGATCGACATTCCCTGATCAACCTACTCTGTTATTCCCCGCATCTTCAACAACCTCTCCTCTATCCCCGTAATCTCTTCACCTCGCTTGTGAGACCAAACACCTATTAGATGCTGGTGTGACGTGCCCCATTTTCGCTCATCAACAGAACCCCTTAGAAAATCCGAATTTAATTTTTGCTATTCAAGGTGTGCGGAGGGGTTAAGTTGATAGTGGGTAAGGTTGGGCAAAGAGAAACCCAAAATGAAATCAATCTCGTGTTGAAGTTGTCTCATGGGGGGTAATTCAGATAGTAAATCATCTGGGTAGGCATCCTTAAACTCTTCTAAGAGTTTCATCAGTTCTAGTGGTAAGTTCTCAAAGGGCGAACTCTATTCCTTGAATTGTAAACTTACTAATGCATATATGACACCGTCCATAAAGGTATCAAACTCAAACTCATTACCAATCAAGCTTAATGTTTTCTTCTCTATAGGCATAATTGTGTCTTTAGACGAGACCGACTGATCTTTATGCGGGGTGGGTTTAAAGATAATGGTCTTGCCATTAAATTTGAACTCATACGTGTTGGCTCTCCCTAAATGAGTAACATCATGGTTATAAAGCCATGGGAGTTCTAGTAAGACGTCCATGACATGAATTCATGGGGATTACATCACACCACACCTTTTTAGAATAAGCCTTGATGGTAAGGGGTACCAAACAACACTTCGAAAACAGGAGGGATGATTTATTTACCCAAGCTACCTTATAGGGGTGATGGTGCGCCTCAGTCATTAGTAACATTCAGGACACCACATTTTCATAAATCACATTCATACAACTTCCACTATCAATAATCAACTCACATCACTCTCTCCACTCTTAAAATTTAACAAAAAAATATTTTTCCTATTCCAATCATCCAAAGCACGTGGAGTAGCCAGAATACACCTCATTACCATCAAATTAGCATCATCATCTATATCCCTGGGTACTCCTTCCGACTCATATTCTTCTCCCGTTTCATACGTAAGCTCGATAGACTCTAACGAGGAATCTAAAAGGGCTAGGGGCTTGGGCTTGGCAGGGCACTCACTAGTGTAATGGCCCTGAATTCCACAAGCAAAACAAGTAGCATTCGTTTTACTGACCCTTCCTACAGGAACTCTCTCACCTATTGGATTTTTCATATTCCTAGCCGTAATGATAACAATGTTTAAGTCAGTGGACCGGAACTTAACCTTATCCTTATAGGTGGATGTGGGGGTGGTCTTAAGATGGACTTTCCCTTCTGAAACGAGCGAGTCTTAGATTCGAGAACATTGTGCTTCTCAATATCCAAGGCGGCATTGAAAGTGGTATTTAGGTCGGTGTGACTATATCATTCGAAATAGCACTCTATCTCCATAATCCAGTCTAAGAAGACTTGGGGTTCACCCAATCCATCATACGACGGGGGTTTTACTCAGACCACCCTAGTAATATCAAAATCAAAAGGTGCTTGGTTATTGTGAAACGATGCACGTGGTTCATGATTATTATTATTGTTATTATTAAGGTTATTTCCTTCATCACGTTGATTGGCAGCATGATTATGGGGAGCCTCTTGATTTAATCTCAATTTGTGAAACATCTCCCTAATCTCTGTCAACTGATCAGTGAAATCATGGTAGAGTTCATCAATCGCTGTGGGAAAATGACCCGCAGCCTGCTCGTCCGCAATATGGGAGGGAGACGGGGAATACTCCGTGCCAAATCTAGTGCGCATGCAAATAACAGTGATTCTGACCCAATAAAATTATAACAGATGAAATTTGTTCCCTCTTAATAACTAAGGTAATAAATATTTTTTTTATTTTCTTGATGAAAATAAATAGGAGATTTTTTAAAAAAAATTTATTTTTTTGCAAAAAAATAAAAGTTTTAGCCACTATTTGCATACCAAAAATTAAAAATTTATTTTATTATTTTGGACAACGGGTCGTGCAAGCGCGTGTCGGCGTTCTAAGAGAAAGGGGGAGGGTGATAATTAGGAAATTGACATGAACCTCTCTCTGATACCAAATTGATGCAGGCTCACAAGTTGTCACCGAAAAAATTACGGAGAAACATGAATTTATCTCTACGTCCCAATTATACGTTCGCACAAAACTTTCAACGCGGCACACGTTATTCAATTTTTTCAATTAAATGCTAACGTACGGGTAGCCAAACCGTTTGAGATCGAACAAAGGCTATAGGACAATATTCTTTCAGGCTAAAAGGACCCACCCGATCCGATCGAGCGAATGTTGTACCAAAAGAGATCCACAAAAATTTACGATTCGGAAAAGGTAGATCTATCCCAATAAATAGAAAACGAGCTTCGCCAATCCTCTCAAACTTAAATAAAATTATGATGAACAACAATCAAATCAGAGAAAACCACGATAAATCCAATGCTATCAAGAGATCACACTAAAGTAATTCCACCATAATAAAATCTAGAGGGAAACACACAAAAGGTAGAGATTTTTGTTACCCAATCATAATAGATGATTCCAATTTACTAACTTGGTTCGCTCTTCAACGGTTCCGCTGGAGTCGCGCTGAATGAAGAGAAACTTGTCCGCCTTCTTCGTTTCACGCCGGGATTGATGTCATAAGATTGGATCCTTGCTCCTTGGTCGAACCCTTCAAGGAGGTGGCAGGCCAAAACTTTCTAAGGAGGACGGAGATGGGCGGTGGCTTGAAGTTGGCCGAAACCCTAAGGAGTCTTAGTGGGAGGCTGGCGGCTTGGAGAAAGAGGGAAGAGAGGGGGTGGCCGAATTACCAAGAGGGGGAGAGGGAGGCCGACTGCTTGGAGAGAGAGGGAAGGAGGGTGGCCGAATTACTAACAGGGGGAGAGGGTGGCCGGCGGATAAGAGGAAGGAGGAGAGGTAATTCTGAACATAGAATTAGGGTTCAATTTTCATTCATCAACTTATCATTCCTCAACATAAGTTGGCCTTTTATAGGCATACAACACAAACTGGCTACATGCAGCCCAATAGAAAATAAAACAAAATACATAAGTTTTAAACAGCATAAAATGAAATTGCAACTAAAATAAAATAGAAATTCAAAAAAATTTTAAAAAGTCATCTTGCGCCGAGGGCAGAGATTGTAACGTCACTCCACAAGGTCACCACAGTGCCACAAGTCTTTCGTTGGAGATGGAGAAGGATCTTCCACAAGCATGTCGTCATCATCTTGAACATGTCGGGGATAACCGTCTCCATCACTTATACAATCATCTCATCAAAGACCTTCTTGCATATCACATTCACGGAGCTCCCATTATCAACCAGGATCCTTGAGATCATGAAGTTTTCAGTGGTCATTTGGATCACTAAGGCGTCACAGAATGGGTCCTCATAGTCTGACATGTCCTTTGAAGAGAAGGTATTCTTCTCTACTAGGGGTGGGGTCATAGAGATCTAAGTGACGCTCCGATGGAACTTAGTTCAGAGGTTCCACTTATAGGTGTCCGGAATCCCTCCCACTCACCATAGATTACCCAGATCCCTCCACGGGTACCCATGCCTGCCCGATATTTTCACCAATATTCCACCTCAACCCTTCCATCTTCCGACCTCTGCTTCCTCAATCCACAGTGGCTGCATTCTTAAGGCCCTTGCTGCTCCTCGAAACTCCAAGAACTCAGGGCATGTGGCTGTTGCATTGCTCTCCTCCTAGTGGAAGTCGCAAAAGAGCAACAACATCCCCCCCTATTCCTCCTATCTCGGGCTGGTTCCTCCTTCCCCTTCCTCTACCTCTTCCTCAGACTATCACCATGGCTTGCGGGGGAGGAGGTGGCAGTAACCTCGGGCTTGGACTCCATCCTGGAGGGTTGAACCTGTAATATCCTGAATATTATTGAGCCACCAGAAACCCCAGTAGGCCCAATAAAAGTGACCCGAACCTCTACCCGTGGCCCATGCCCAGGTAGGAGGTAACCCTAGACAGGGAGATAGAGCTAAAAATCTCTGATTTGAGTTTTGACAGTTCCTATAGCTTTGTATAGTCGATACAAATGCAGTGGAATTCGCTGTGTCACAATTCGATGTCTGATGATGAATATGAGCATTTTGACCGTTTTTGCGCGCTGCGATGCATATATTTTGGATATTTAGCAAACGAACCCTAATTAATCCCCGATCAGTGGCTTTGACTCGTATAGTCAATACGAAGTCAACCGAGTTCGTCCCGGTTAATTTTAATAATGGGTGGTCAACTCGTGCTAAAATCACAGTTGTGCACCGAAAATCATGCGCAAACAAATTATGACACAACACCCAAACTTTGACCCGACCACAATGACGTAGACTTACTTTGACTTTGACCATTATGGGGTACCCACCCTATGGTTGACTTTAGTCAAACCCCCCTAAAAATTCCTTTTTTGGAAAATTTTCTCAAAGTGGCGGACACCTCCTCTCCATAGTTTAAGTTGGGCCTTGCTGCCTTCACTCTTGGGCCATCAAGATAACTAGGGAGATGGCAAATGGGCCAGGAGCGAAGGTAAGCCCAACTCCCCCTCTCCATTCCACGCTTCCTCACTACCAAGCCCAATCCCAAGGCAGATTATGTCACAACCCGAATTTTCTCCGAATTTAAGAAGTATCAGAGTATGAGAAAACACGCGTCGTGATGGCACGTCGAGCAGGGGATAACTGTCGAAGCTCAGTCGAACACCATCTAACTAGACTATGAAAATCTCATAAGTTTAATGATTAGAAAATCAGAAATAATTTTAAGGGTCGTATCCCTCGGCTCGGTGGATCATCTAGTCCACAGTGTAAAACTATACTTATACGCGGCGGAAAATACTTTATTTATATTTGACATCCTATGAGAGTGCATAAGTGAGCCCCGAGGTCAACTTAAACTATGCAAGACTCTAGATTTATATTATATTATAAGTAGGAAAACGATCTTTTTACGTTACTTGGAAAGTAATGTATGAGTTTTAATAAACATGTTGATCATGAGATTTACTTATTATAGTGTTTTTAGGTTTAAAAATAACTAGCACCCTAGCATAAAACTTCCCAAGAGCAAGTAAACTATCTCCAGAAAAGGTAGCAATAAAAGAAACATATCTAGTATCATAAGGAAAAACTACCAGTGGGCGCCAACAAACTGACACGAACCCACTATCAAGTATGTATGTCTGTAAGAAAACAGGAAAACTACCGCACAACAGCAAGAGAAAGATCCCTACAACTCAAGAGATCGCCAGCAACACCATAGCAAAACTAGTCGTCTACTCGGCTACTAGTCAGAACCTGAGGCATTCAGAAAAGAAAAGAATACTTCAACAAGTAAAACAAGAAAATCTGAATTAGGGCATTAAATCCAAATGGAACATGAGTGTAAGTAAACAAGACAGTAAAGGCAAACACTGTCCAAAGTAAACAAAAGTACACCAAGTACCAAGTAATAACACCAAGCCCTGCTCAAATCCTGTAGAGGCTACTAGGCAAAAGACAAGAAAAAAACCTGCCACAATATGTTGCATTCAACCAAGAAGAAACACCTAACAATCCTAAGTTGTGAGTTAATGGCAGCAGTAAACAAAATGGACCTGAGTTGGTGACCAAAAACAGTCCCCCAAGCCAAACAGTTCCAAAAGAAAAATTCACCGTGTCAGCACAAAATCACCACAAACCCAGCCCGTAGCTGGGATTAAAAAGGGTGGTGGCCACAGCAATACCCAGCCCATACCTGGGACTAAAAAGTGGCGGCCACGGCTCGCACACAAAACATCCCACTCCTTTAGAGCGTCAAAAAACCACTGCCTGCCATAAACCACGATTCAGCCCTCAAAACAAAGGAAGAACGAAAGGCCGACAAGACATCCCCCCTAGGAGGTATTCACTCGGGAAGAAGAAAAAAAACTGAGAAGAAATAAATCTCAGCCTACAAGAATCGTCGATCGTAGCTCGACGATTTTCGTCGAGCGTAGGAAAATCGTTGGACGCATGAAAAATCGTCGAACACAGCTCGATGATTTTCGTCGAACACAGGCTACGGGGAATCGTCGAACTCCATTCGATGATTTGCCGTTAAACGCAGACCACAGGAAATCGTCGAATACTGGCCAAAGGAAAAATCGTCGAACTCCATTTGACGATTTTCCTTTCGCCGAACAAAGGTCACGGGAAAAATCGTCGAACGTCGTTCGACGATTTTCCTCACGTCGAACAAAGGTCACGGGATAAATCTTCGAACGTCGTTTGACGATTTTACGTTAAACACATGCCACAGGAAATCGTTGCATTCCATTCGATGATTTCGCGTTGAACACTGGACACAGAAAATCATCGAACTCAGTTCGACGATCCTCGTCAAACTCAGCTCGACGATCCTTGCCAAACTCAAGCAACCGGAAATCGTCGATCTCAGTTCGACGATCTTCGTCGAACTTAGGTGGATGATCTTTGTCGATCTCAAGAAACCAGAGATCGTCGATCTCAGTTCGACGATCTTCGTCGAACTCAGGTCGATGATCTTCGCAGAACTGGCTGCGTTGGGTACACCGCAATCCTGCACAACCACCTTCATTTCCGACCAAACCTCTTAGCATAATTCGATCCCATTACTCGCAAAGTCAGTAAGAAAACCCCCTGCTACTAAATTCTAGGGCTAATAGGCTAATTGCTACCCCAAACCGAGATTAACAGGGAACCATTTGATAAAACAAACAAGAATACATCACTCCAGCCGAAGATTTGAGTTTCAGAACTTGAGAGAATGCAAACAGAACATAAAGGGGCATTATGGTTTAAGATTCACATGCTTTTGACGGAAAAATAGAGTAAAATATCAAGCAAATATGACCATGAAAAGGAGAAAGAAACTTGTCAAGGGTAGGAGCACCACTTGCCTTAAATACTAGCGACTTATCTTGCACAGCCCTTCCTCTCTCTCTCGGCTCCAGTCGTAACAGCACCTAAATAGGGTTTCTAGAGTTTAATGGAGGAGAAGTATCAAACCAGAAATTCCGAGACGCCTAGAAACACCACGAAAATTGAATCTCTTACCGTAGGAATGAAGGTCTAGGCGAGAGCACTCCAAATCCGCTTTCGGAATCGATTTCTGTCCACTAACGTTCCCAGAATCGGCGTCTGAAGGGTAGCTGGGTTGGCGGTTTTTTCTTCCTCTCGACACTGCGATAGTTACTCTTTCAAGGAAGGAGACAATGAATAGTCTCGATTTTGTCTAAGGCTTTATATATATGCATGGACACATCTAATCAACCTTAACAGACACCTAAAAGCCAGCGGATTCCTTCAAACTTTATTAATTAACTATTTGCATCATTATTATTAATACCATAAAACGACGCAAAAACCGAAACACCTCGGATTCCGACGAAATTCACACCGTAGCTAAATACCCACTCTACGAACGGAACGGCGAAGTCGAAATCAACTTCCGACGAACAAAACTCAGGTTATCACTACCCGAAGTCAAAACACAAGCATCCCCCGAGAGGCCTCACCGGTCACCAAAACAGACCCGGCTTGCTAGGGGATCTTGCCAAAAAGGCTGCTAACAACCACATAAGGAACCTAAAGTGCTAAAACCACGCTCTAACAAATGACACATGTCGGAAACGCGTCAACGTAAAGCCCAACGAGAATTAAATAATCTCAGAAAATCGGGGGCGTTACAGTCACTCCCCCTAAAAGAAAGTTTCGTCCTGAAACTTTATATACGCTACTTCTACTATAGAAGGAAAGTAACAAAAACAAGAGCTACAAAAAAGAAAAGTACAAAAGAAATCAAGGGAACAGATGAGGGTGAGCCTCCCTCATAGCCGACTCTAGCTCCCAAGTCGCGCTTTCCAAATCCTGATTCTTCTATAGAACTTTCACCATCGGGATAGACTTTGTCCGCAGCACCCGATCTTGAGTATCCAAGATGTGGACCGGCACCTCAACATACTAAAGATTAGGCTCCAACTGGGGCACAACATCCAATACTTGCCCACTGCTTCGCACACACTTCCGCAATTGGCTTACATGAAGCACATTATGAATACCTGGGAAATTTGCTGGCAAATCCAATCTATATGCTGACATGCCAATCCGCTCAACAATCTTAAACGGGCCCACATACCTCGGATCCAACTTCCAGTTTTTACCGAACCTCTTAACACCGACCATCGGGGAAACCTTAAGAAACACAAGGTCCCCTACAAAAAATTCCAAGTCAGACCTACGCCAGTTGACATTCTTCTCATATCTCTCCTGAGCTATACGAAGCTTTTCTCGAATAAGCTTCACTGCGACTTCCATTTCCTCGAGCGCATCCGGACCCAGCACAGGCCTTTCACCGACCTCGGTCCAAAATAAGGGAGTTCTGCAGCACCTACCATACAAAGATTCAAACGGAGCCATTTGCAAGCTCTCTTGGTAACTGTTATTGTATGTAAATTCCATAAGCCGCAAACGCTCATCCCACGGTCCACCGTGGTCCAAGATGTAGCACCTGATCATATCCTCAACTATCTGGTTCACTCGCTCAGTTTGACCATTGGTCTGCGGGTGGTAAGCTGTAGAATACCTCAAATCTGTACCCAAACCCTCTTGCAGACTCCTGCAGAAGCGAGATGTAAAATGGGAGTCTCGGTCCGAAATGATGCTAATTGGCACACATGTAATTTGATGACTTCATTCAGATACAACTCTGCTATCTTTTTCATCGGATAATCAATCACAACAGAAATCTTTTCCGGGTCCACCGAAATGGCGTCTTTGTTCACCACATGACCCAGGAAGGAAACCTGGGACAACCAGAATTCACATTTACTCAACTTGGCGAATAACTGATGGTCTCTCAAGGCAGATAAAACCAATCGCAGATGCTTCTCATGCTACTCAGCACTGCGAGATTAGATCAAAACATCATCAATGAATACCATAACGAACTTGTCTCGGAAGTTCTTGAACACCCGGTTCATCATGTCCATGAATGCTGATGGCGCGTTGGTCAAACCAAATGACATAACAAGGAATTTGAAATGCCCATGCCTCGATTTGAAAGCAGTCCATGGAATGTCCGACTCACGGATCCTGAGCTGATGATAGCCTGATCGAAGGTCAATCTTAGAAAACACCGTGCTACCATACAACTGATTAAATAAATCATCGATACTCGGCAGTGTGTACCTGTTCTTAATGGTAACTTTGTTCAGCTCCTTATAGTAAATACACAGCCTCATCGACCCATCGTTCTTCACAAACAGAACAGGAGCACCCCAAGGCAACGAACTCGGCCTGATAAAACCTTTAGCCAATAACTCGTCCAGCTGGACTCGCAACTCCTCCAACTCACGAGGGGCCATCCGATACGACGCCTTAGCAATAGGATGCGTACTCGGTTCCAAATCAATCACAAACTCAACTTCTCACTCGGGGGGAAGACCAGGAAGGTCATCAGGAAAAACATCAGAGAAACCATGAACCACAGGAATCTCCTCCAAGCGCGGTACACTAACAACAGTCTCAACCATCGAGACTAAACAAGCAAAACAATTAGAATGAAACAGCTTCTGAGCACATACCGCAGAAAAGATAAGAGAAACCTGGCACGGATATGCATACACACTTCCAGGCTGACAGTTGTCCTTGATGAAGTCCAAGAGCTTCCCTTTGCACTGAATAACCGCATCATACTTAGACAACCAGTCCATGCCCAGAATAACATCGAAGTCCTCTAGATCAATCATCTTCAAGTCTGCCTTTGCAAGAAAGTCCCCCAACAAAACATGACAATCCAAAATGCCCAAATCTGACAACACAGATTCACTAGAAGGGAACTTGACACGGAAGTTGTCACAAACTTGATCTAGAATCAACCGAGAACGCTCTACAAAAGCTCTAGCCACAAACGAGTGGGTAGCGTTGGAGTCAAACAGAACACGGGCCCAGCAGTTATTCACCTTAAATTTCCCTATAGGAGTATATAAGCAACTAAGGAACAACCACAACAAAACTGTAACCATTCTAGCAAATAAAACTTTCAAGTTAGGAAAACAACTAACTTGAGATGACCTGAGTCGAAGTCTGAGCCTCCTCGAAAGAGATCACATTCAGCTTTCCTTTGCCCTTGTTCACACGGTGAGGCGGGGGTAAATCCTAAATTGGAACTGACTGAAGAATAGGCTGGACCTGAGGACACCTTGTCTTGATATGGCCCTTCTGGTCACACTAATAGTAGACTTTATCCTTGGACCAGCACTGTGCAGCATCATGCCCGGGTCGCATGCACACAGAACAGGGAACATCCTTCCTAGGATCACCTTGAATAGCATGAACTTGCTCCTTCTTCTGAGCTCCCGCCTTCTTCAAACACCTCTCAACAGGGTGGCCTGACCGGCCACAGAAGCTACACACTACCTTGTTCTTCCTTCCCGAAGCAGCATCGAGTACCTGAGGGTTCTTCTCTTCAGCAAACTTCCACTTGTCCTTCCTCATTTGCTGGCCTCTGTTCTTTGCGGTCTCAATTGCCTCCACTTTCAGAGTAGCCTCCACTACCCCTGCATAAGTCACTGATCCATAAGCACTGGCCAACTGCTTAACCTCTCTCCTCAAGCCACCAAGGAATCGCTTGACTTGATCTGCTTCAACACTCACCAACCGACGGGCAAACCGGCTCAACTTGCTAAACTCTATCTCGTACTCACTGATCGTTAGTTGCCTCTGCTTTAGGTGAAGGAAGTCCTTCATTAGTCGGTCACGCGCGACCGAAGACAAGAACTTTCTCAACAGCATCTCCTTGAACAATCCCCAAGAGCAACCAGCCACCAAGCTCTCCTTTTTCCTAAGCCACCAGCTCTTAGCCAAACCCTTTAGCTGATAGGCAGCTATAATCACACACTGATCATCTGCAACACCGGACTACGAGAACATCTCCTCCATGGAGATCAGCCAATCATCTATGACCATGAAATCTGCCTTCCCATCATATGTAGGAGGGCTAAGTCTCTGAAACTGAGAAATGAAGGCCATCTCCGCTGGCACCACCACTGGAGGTCTCAGGGGAGCAGGAGGGGGAGGGGCAGTTGACCCCCCTGTAGGGTCTTGCACTCCCTGAGTCTGTCCTGCCACAACTTCCGCCAGAGACTGGATCTGGACCTGCATCTCCACCAACTGCCTGGTCAAAGAATTGTTCCTCAACCGCAAGCTCTCGATCACCGCATCACTCTGCGCTCCAGAAGTCTCACCCTCAGACAGGGGAGTCGACCTGGTCGAAGGACGCCTTGCCATCCTATAGTCATATCAACATTAGTCAAATCCTGGTACAATAGTTGGAACTAACTACAAGTACAAACAATACATATATAAATATGATCTTAAAACTGCTAAACTTGCTCTGGGAGTTTATTTGGACAAAAGTGATATGATGCCTAACCTAGGATGGTTAACCACCATCATCTAACTCTTGTGCCTAGATCGGGAATGCATGAATTTATATTCTTTTTTTGATTTAAATTCATGTGTGTACATATGTCATCCTGCAAATCTTAAACTTGACACATTGTGCTTATGCAATGTTATGCTATGCATGATTGTGCTATGCATTCTAAAAAGGCCCTAATGCATGTCATGAGCGGCGTAGGCATGAAATTGTTATGCATCCCATACTACATAAAATTCTCACGCAATGAAAAAGAAACGTGCTAGTCGCATTCATGTGGTGAGGATATGCATCCCGTACTACATAACCCTCACATGTTGCCCCAATGGTGGATCCATATACAGACACATATTATGCATCCCATACTACATAATATGCCCCGTATAATTCATGTCATGCTATGAGTGTAGTGTTCGTAATTCAGCCAAGACATGCTGATAACATATCAGTGTGTGTATGATATAATGCTAAACATCTAATACCTATAAGGAAAGGTTGCCCGACAATTTATCAAGCAACCTCCCTTTGATACCAACTGTCACAACCCGCATTTTCTCTGAATTTAAGAAGTATCAAAATATGAGAAAACACGCGTCGTGATGCCACGTCGAGCAGGGGATAACTGTCAACTCTCAGGCGAACACCATCTAACTAGACTATGAAAATCTCATAAGTTTAATGATTAGAAAATCAGGTATAATTTTAAGGGCCGTATCCCTCGGCTCGGTGGATCATCTAGTCCACCTTGTAAAACTATGCTTATACGCGACGGAAAATACTTTATTTATATTTGACATCCTATGAGAGTGCATAAGTAACCCCCGAGGTCAACTTATACTATGCAAGACTCTAGATTTATATTATATTATAAGTAGGAAAATGATCTTTTTACATTACTTTGGAAAGTAATGTATTAGTTTAAATAAATATGCCGATCATGAGATTTACTTATTATAGTGTTTTAGGTTTAAAAATAACTAGCAACCTAACATAAAGCTTCCCAAGAGCAAGTAGACTATCTCCAGAAAAGGTGGCAGTAAAAGAAACATATCTAGTATCATAAGGTAAAACTACCAGTGGGCGCCAACAAACTGACCCGAGCCCACTTACAAGTATGTATGTCTGTAAGAAAACATGAAAACTACCTCACAACAGCAAGAGAAAGATCCCTCCAACTCAAGGTATCACTGTTGGAGTTACCATTGTGATCTGTAAGTGATCAAGCATGTAATCTCACTGACAACGCGATATGAGTCTGCAGGGTCGCACATAAGAGATGTGGAGAAGTTGGATGACTGACTGTGTTGGTAAAGGTTACCAATCACCGACCTGAATAGGGTTATGAGCAAAGTGTTGCCTTATAGGATCATCAGGTTGGGCAAATGTTGCCTTGAAGGGTTGGTTGGGATTGTCGTCCGAGGGTCGATGACATTAGTCGAGAATCGTCTTCTGATTCCCGCCGATCGGCGAGAATCGTCTCTCTGATTCTCGCCGATCGACGAGAATCGTCGAGAATCAATTGTTGATTCTCGACGATCGACTACTTCGACAATTGTCGTCGACCGCGGCTCGACGATCGTCGAGTATCGTTGTGTATCGTCGAGCGCGGCTAGACGATCGGCGAGAATCGTCGAGTATTGTACTCTGATTCTCGCCGATCCTGTATGATACTCGTCGACTGATTCTCGCCGAACCTGCTCAGTGATTCTCGCCGATTGTCGCCGATTCTCACCGATTGATACTCGCCGATTCTGAACCCTATTTTCGGGTGGTTTGCGGATAGCGATTTTCCTGGGTTTATTTATACCTTGGTATAAATAGGACTCTTAGGGTTTATCGGGACATAAGGTTTTGGGCTCGCTATTTTCTCCGGTAGCAGATCGAAACCCGACGGAAGCCGTTCCGCCTTTCGCTCCGCCGATCCCGATCCCCGCCGCCGACGGAAGAGTTCCGCCGCCGCCGTGTTTGCTCCGTCGACCGCCTCTTCTCCAGCGACTGTCGCTGGTGCTGCTGATAATACGTTTGCAGTCAATTTTATTAGGATATTTTCGGGGTTTTAAAGTCAATCATGTCTTGTAAAGTACTTGTTTTGATTCCCCTTTGTATATATTTTTGTCGCTAATGCATTTTTTCTGCTTTTTGCAGGTTTTCACGGCTTTCAGCCGAATTTTGCTGTGACACGCCCCAAGGTCACGCTCTACCAGGGCGTGTACCTAGGGCGTGTAACCCAGAGGAATGAAGCAATTGGTCCGAAACTGCATTCCGTGGAAACTTAATGTACACACCCTAGGTAACGCCCGTGACACACCCGACACGGGCGTGTACTATAGGCGTGTCCCCAGGTTCCGAGGAATCGCCGCAGCGCGCTCGTTTTTTCCCGCTCCACCGCCGCACCGAAAGTGTCACGCCCCAGGGTCACGCCTGACCCGGCGTGACATATGGGCGTGTACTTCAGCAATTCCGCCCGTCACCTCCAGCATTCAATTTCAGCTCCCAAAGTCACGCCGCAAAGAACACGCCCCAGGGTCACCCCCTACCAGGGCGTGACCTGTGGGCGTGTACCGCAACAACTCTGTCAGAATTCAATTCCTGCCCGAAAAAGTCGCGCCGAATGTGTCACGCCCCAGGGTCACGCCCGACCAGGGCGTGACAGGGGGGCATGACCCGACCCGAAAAATTCTATAAATAGAGCCCAACTCCAGGGGTTTTAGGACAACTTTTCGCTTTGAGAGGGGTGGTTCTGTCCTTTGTATTTCTGAACTTTTTAAGCATGTCTTTCCATTTTTAGTTCGTAGCTCTAGCTTTATGCTTTCCCTGTATTAGCTCCTAGCTTCTTTCTGTAGTATGATGCTAATAATAGTGTAGTTTCCTTTTCATGTTCTTGTAATCTCTGGTTTTCAAGCTGTAAGATCACTGTTTCTCTTAATAAAAAGTGATGTTTTCTTTTTCGTTCCTGCTCTGTTTTCAGTATTTTTCTTCTACTCATCCCCCTCTTCCACCTCACCATGATTAACTAATCCTCCATGTACTCGATCTAATTGATCCGAGGTTCGAGTGATTAGGTTATGATGCTTTGAATCTTACCTTTTCTTTTTAGGGTTTAGCTTTGAATTACTCTTGATTTATCATGGGTTGGAGGTATATTATCGATATATACTCTCCACCTTTGCTTTCATTCTGGGCTAGCCGAGAGGCTGAAAGTTTGAAATGAGCACTCAAGAGTAAAGGGAGTTGTTCGCACCCCTCGAGAGAGGCAGACGTTCAAATCTCCCGGATTGGAGTAAAATCCAATAGAGGGGTTCACCGCGTAAAGCGAGTTTTAGGCCTCCGATTTAGGCGAGAGTTGGTCGGACCTTCCTAAACTCAGTTAGGCACGGCCTTCGAGAGAAGCGTGTCAATATTCATGGAACCTCCATGGTCAAGGACCTTTACCCTAATTAGCTTAGGTTTATTTATCGTATTTTTCTAACCACTCTTGCCGAGGTGATTTCTGATCGAGTGCATTTTCCCTTCATCGTTACTAAGCTTAAGTTAATCGCTCTTTTAGCTCTCTTTATCTTTTCATTCAAGTAGTTCTCTTCTTTTAGTACATTTAGCCAAACCTTATTTTGTCGTCGATAAAATAATAGATTTCGTGTGAGTAAGCTTACTCAATTGTTCCCGGATTTCAATACGACACTTGTGTCCCCTAGCTGCATTTCGATAGGTATACTTGCCTTGATGAATTGTTAGTTTGGTATTTTCTCTTTGCAGATATCTCAGAGGCAATCAAGTTTTTGGCGCCGTTGCCGGGGAAGCAACGCTTGTTGATAAATTGAAAACGCGAATATATTAATTTTATCACTCTCTTTCTCAGCCTCCTTCTTAAATTTTTTCCGCCTACTCACTTGAGTTAATTGGCTGGATTTATTTCAGTAGAGTGTGCGTATTTTATTTTTCCGCCTACTCACTTGAGTTAATTGGCTTGATTTATTTCAGTAGAGTGTGCGTATTTTATTTTTTCGCCTACTCACTTGAGTTAATTGGCAGGCTTTATTTCAGTAGAGTGTGTTTACTTTCTGTAGAGTGGGTGTGTTTTAATTTTCTGTCGAGTGCGTGAGTATAGCTTTTAATATCCGCCTACTCGCACAGAGATAAATGGCTGGATTTTAATTACCGCGTTCTTAATAGAAACACACATCACAAATTTTTCTACACCACCTAATTCTCTCGAAAAGGGCAAAGTGTCTCTAAATGCCACTATCTTGTCTAGTACCTTGCAAACCCTTCACCGGGTAGCCCTTGGGAAGTTCGGGAGTTAAAATATAAAAAAATCTATTTCAAAAAATTTTTTTCCAACTTCATTAGCTCTTTTACTTTTTAGTCTTGCTTCTCCTCTTTTCTTCTAGTGTATGACCCGCGGTAGTCCGTCGGTTACTTTGGACGTGGACCACGAAATTGAGTGTACTCTTCGGAGAAGATCGCGATTTCAAGGCCCTACTACCCAAGTGCCGGTTGAGGATTCCGAGTCATTTTCTACCTTAAGAATGACAGAACCCGACGTGGAGGAAGTCGTGCAAAGGCCTATGTCCTATTATGCACGACCAAATCTCGAGGGTACAGAAACTAGTAAAGTTCGCCCTGCAATAAATAATAATAATTTTGAACTGAAGCCTAGCATAATTCAAATGGTGCAGCAGTATGTGCAATTTGACGGGCTTCAAGATGAAGACCCGAACGTACACATAGCCAGCTTTCTTGAGATTTGTGACACCTTCAAGATAAATGGTGTCACAAATGATGCTATTAGGCTAAGATTATTTCCTTTCTCTCTTAGAATTAAGGCTAAGCAGTGGCTGAACACCCTTCCTAAAAATAGCATAACTACTTGGACGCAATTAACTGAAAAATTTTTGGCCAAGTATTTTCCGCCTGCTAAAACTGCTAAACTTAGGAATAACATTTCTGCCTTTGGACAAATAGACTCTGAGACCCTTTACGAAACCTGGGAAAGATTAAAAGTATTATTAAGATGATGCCCACATCACGCTCTGCCTGTATGGTTGCAGGTGCAGACATTTTATAATGGGCTAAATCAAAGCACGAAGCGAATGATAGACGCAGCTTCTGGCGGTACTTTAAACCATAAGACCCCGGAAGCAGCTCTTGAGCTATTTGAAGACATGGCCATGAACACTTACCAGTGGAATGTGCCTAGGTCCCGCCCAAACAAACCTGCAGGTCTCTTTGAAGTGGGCAACGTCTCACAACTCGCATTGCAAGTTGAAATATTAAGCAAAAAAATTATGGAGATGACTGCTGCCTCCGCCCCTCAGGTATGGGAATCTGCAACTCCTCCCGCCGAACATTTGGATTATGTAAATAATATGCCTAGAACTGCTTTTAATAATTTTTCTGCTGCGAATTATCATCCTCCTGGTTTTAATTTTCCGAATAGTTATAATCCTGCGTTAAGAAATCATCCGAATTTTTCGTGGAGCAATCCATCGAATGCTGTGCGCCTGCCACCGCAAAGTGATTTTTCTGCTCCACCACCACCTCCTCAAAGTTTTCCAAAACCTCCAAATTTGGAGGAAGTGTTTTCAAAATACATGAATGCTAATGACGCTACGATTAGGACCTTAACCGGAAGTGTTAAAAACTTAGAAAATCAGGTAGGACAGCTCGCTAAAATGATTTCTGAGCAACCCGTAGGTTCTCTTCCTTCCAATACCGAGCCCAACCCGAGAGAGCAAACGAAAGCTATAACTCTTCGGAGTGGGAAGAAAGTTCCTGGTATGGTAAGTGAAGAACCCGAGGCAAGCTCCGCTCCCGTTTTTAAAAATCAAAGCTCCGTTCCCGTTTTAAAAATTCCACCCTCTGCCAAAGAAATTATCACCCCTATCGTAGAAAAAGAACTCACTCCACCACCCACCTTTAAAAATAATCCATCCCCGCCATACCCTTTCGAACTTAATAAACAACGACAGGATGATCAATACACCCATTTTTTGGAAATGTTTAAGCAAATCCACGTAAATCTGCCTTTCCACGAAGCCATATCCCAGATGCCGAAGTACGCAAAATACCTTAAGGACCTCCTAACTAATAAGAAGAAGTTAGAGAACCTTTCTCATGTCACGTTAAATGCCGCGTGCTCGGCGGTTTTGACAAACGGATTAACGAAAAAAATCAGTGACCTGGGTAGTTTCTCTATCCCGTGTGTCTTTGGTGATCTCTTTGTCAAACACGCTTTAGCCGACTTAGGTGCGAGTATTAATCTTATGCCCCTCTCGTTGTTTAAAAAGTTAGGAATTGGTAGTCTCAACCCCACACGCATGAGTATCCAGCTAGCCGACAGGTCAGTCAAATACCTGTTAGGAATAGTGGAGGACGTCCTAGTCAAAGTTGACAAGTTCATCTTCCCGGTGGACTTTGTCATTTTAGACATCGAAGAAGACGTCGAGGTTCCCCTGATCCTTGGCCGACCCTTCCTTGCCACCTCCCGAGCTATCATTGATGTAAGCAATGGTAAGCTCTTCCTTCGAGTGGGCGACGATGAGGTAACTTTCTCTATCACCCCCTCGATGAAGAACACACTAGCTAATGATGACTCCTGTTTTTTCATGGATACCATAAGTGAAGAATCCTTCTCTCCCACCTCTGATTTTGACAAAGAATTTTCCAATTTTTGTTCCTCTCCTACTCTTCCAACTGAATCTCTACACCTAAGTGAAGAATCCTCCACCCGCCCCTCTGATTTTGAAAAAGAATTTTTTGATTTCTGTTCCTCTTCTACTTTTCCAACAGAATCGCTGCACGAAGCCTCCATGGCCGCTAGCAACACCCCTTTTAATTTTACATATAAAAAAGTGTACGAGGACATAGTTTTTGAAAAAGAACAAATTTCCAAGACCTCGTATGATGACCCCCCTACCTTGGAACTGAAAGAACTACCAGAGCACCTTCAATACGCTTTCTTAGAAAAGGACTCTAAGCTGCCTGTCATAATTTCGGCCTACCTCACGGATGCACAAAAAAATAAACTTCTTTCAATTTTACAAAAGCATCGCCAAGCTATTGCTTGGCAGATATCTGATATCAAGGGCATAAGCCCATCTTTCTGCACTCATAAAATCTTAATGGAAGATAATTCTCGTAACTCTATACAACCTCAGCGTCGTATAAACCCAAACATGAAAGACGTAGTTAAGGGCGAGGTTATGAAATTGTTAGACGCAGGAATTATCTATCCTATTTCCGACAGCAAGTGGGTTAGCCCAGTACATGTAGTACCAAAGAAGGGAGGGATAATGGTCGTAAGTAATGAAAATAATGAATTAATCCCGACTCGGACGGTGACCGGATGGCGAATGTGTATAGATTACCGTAAGTTGAATGACGACACCCGCAAGGATCACTTCCCCTTGTCGTTCATTGATCAAATTTTAGAACGACTTTCCGGACATAGCTTTTATTGTTTTCTCGATGGCCTCTCGGGGTATCTTCAAATCCCCATCTCCCCCGAGGACCAGGAGAAAACTACGTTTACTTGTCCCTTCGGCACCTTCGCCTACCGAAGAATGTCGTTTGGATTGTGCAATGCGCCGGCTACATTCCAACGATGTATGCTCGCCATCTTTGACAAGTACGTAGAAAGCATTATGGAAGTCTTCATGGATGATTTCTCCGTCTTCGGGAATTCCTTCGATAGTTGCTTAGAAAACCTCGAAAAAGTCTTAGAGCGATGCGAAGAAACTAACCTCGCCTTAAATTGGGAAAAATGTCATTTTATGGTAAGGGAAGGGTTAGTTTTGGGACATAAAATTTCTGAAAGGGGTATTGAAGTAGACGTTGCAAAAATAGAAGTTATCGAGAAACTGCCGCCACCTACGAACATAAAAGCCATAAGAAGTTTCCTGGGTCATGCGGGTTTCTACCGCCGCTTCATAAAGGACTTTTCCAAAATCATCAAGCCCCTTACCCATCTCTTAGAAAAAGACGCCTCATTCATCTTTGATGACCTCTGTCTAGCTGCCTTCAATTTAATAAAAGAAAAATTAGTTAATGCGCCAATCATGATAGCTCCGGTGTGGGATCTTCCATTTGAAATAATGTGTGATGCGAGTAGTTATGCGGTGGGAGCCGTACTAGGTCAACGTATTTCCAAAAACTTCCACCCCATTTATTACGCTAGTAAAACTCTCACATCTGCACAGGAAAATTACACCACAACCGAGAAGGAGCTCTTAGCTGTAGTATTCGCATTTGACAAATTTCGCCCTTATATTACTCTTTCGAAAATTATTGTTTTTACGGACCACTCGGCCCTCAAATATCTTCTCTCTAAAATGGATGCCAAACCTCGCTTGATTCGCTGGGTCTTACTCCTTCAGGAGTTTGACTTAGATATCCGTGATAAGCGAGGTGCCGAGAACTTGGCCGCCGACCACCTTTCGCGCCTAGACAACCCGTTTATCGAGCAATTAGACGAAAATTCTTTTCATTACTATTTTCCTGATGAGAAGCTGTTCATAATTAACACATCTACTTCTCCTTGGTTTGCCCGCATCGCCAACTATCTAGTGGCTCGTGTGCTCCCAAAAGAGTTCTCGTCTCAGCAAAAGAAGAAATTCTTTTCTGAATTGAAGAACTACTTTTGGGAGGACCCACATCTTTTTAAAGTCTGTGCAGACCAAGTGATCAGGAGGTGTGTTTCCTTTGATGAAGGATTAGATATTATTAAACATTTGCATGAAGGACCGACAGGTGGGAACTATCAAGCTGCTCGCACCACTCACAAAGTGTTAAGCGCGGGTTTTTACTGGCCCAGCCTGTTTAAAGACGCGCATGCCTTTGTGAGTAGGTGTGATAGTTGCCAACGGTCGGGGAATATTTCGAATAAAAATGAATTTCCACAAAATTATTTCCTCGAGTGCGAAGTTTTCGACCTCTAGGGGATTGATTTTGTCGGACCTTTTCCTTCTAGCTTCGGGAATAAGTATATTTTAGTTGCCGTTGATTATGTTTCACGTTGGGCCGAAGCCCAAGCTCTTCCTACGAATGACGCCCGAGTCGTAGTTAATTTCCTCAAAAAATTATTTTCTCGATTCGGTACGACGCGCGCTATTGTTAGTGATAGGGGTTCCCATTTCTGTAACGCACAATTTTCAAAAATCCTAACTAAATATGGCGTTACTCATAAGCTTTCCACTGCCTACCACCCCCAAACTAACGGACAAGTCGAAGTAGTGAATAGAGAAATAAAAAGAATTTTAGAAAAGACTGTTTCAACATCTAGAAAAGACTGGTCCGCCAAATTAGACGATGCTCTGTGGGCCTACCGAACAGCGTACAAAACCGCCCTCGGCTGTACGCCATATCGGTTGGTTTATGGAAAATCGTGTCATGTACCCGTAGAGTTAGAACACCGCGCCTTTTGGGCCTTGCGATTTTTAAACTTCGATCCCCACTCTGTCGGCGATTTTAGAAAATTTCAACTTAACGAACTCGACGAGTGGCGCTCTTACGCTTATGAAAATAATAGACTTTATAAAGAGCGGACGAAGCGTTTACACGACCGACATCTTAGGCACCCAAAAATCTTTAAGCCAGGCGACCAAGTGCTTCTTTATAACTCTCGTTTACGTTTATTCCCGAGTAAATTAAAATCACGTTGGTCTGGGCCTTTTATTGTTTTAGAAGTCTTTTCTTATGGTACTGTTTTAATTTCTCACCCTGATAAGGGTACTTTCAAAGTGAATGGTCAGCGTCTTAAACTGTATTTCTGTGATGATGTCAGTCTCAACCCTGTTAACTCTATCTTTCCGGTCCTGACATTTGATTAATCTGAACATTATTTTACTCACAAACTTTGACATTTATTCGAACTTTATTTTTAAAACAATATTTGGGACAATCTTATTTTGATGCGTCGAGCTCAAACGACGCTTTAAACAAAGGGCGCTCTTGGGAGGCAACCCAAGTTATCTTTTTCTGTTTTCTTTCTTTACACTTTTTGCCCCGAATGGCTCCGGCGAGTTGAAACTTCTGCGATCGCCTGCTCCAACGGTTCTGCTTCCATGCCAAAGTCCGCCGGACGACGTTTCATGAAGAACCACAGCACAGGCATGGAGGAGCGGCATCACTCAACTTGCCCTGCAAAATAAAACCGGGGAAGTACCTGCTTTTCAATTCTGTCTTTTATTTCTGTACTTTACTTTTCTCTCGTTCTCCGACCTCCTTCTCCATTGAGGACAATGTAGATTTTAAGCTTGGGGGATATGAGTTCCTCCTTTTTGCTTTTTGTAAATATCCAAATAAATTCAAAAATTTCAAAAAATTATTATATATATATAGCTGCATTTTGGTATTTCAATAAGTACCCCATGTTTATGATTTGTTTTTCTCAAACTTCTTTATAAACAACGTAGTTAATTATAATTTTTCTAATCATTCTTTTTAATCATATTTCACAAGTAAAATGTTGGCCATGCTGTGTTTCTAATTCACGGTAGCATGTTAAGGTAAAATATTTCTCCAAAACGTGCATTTCTATTATGGTTTTCCGTTCTTTATTTTCTTTACTTTCTCTAAAAATTTATCATCCATTATTTTCCTTTTCGTCTTTAGATAATTTTTGTAAGAATAAATTCTGAATAACGTAGTAGATATGAACGATCCACGTCACATATTATTTTTATTTTCAAGAAAATTTCATCAATCTTCTTTTATTATCTCGAACTTGCTTTTTGAAATTTATCAACTCTATGTTGTAAATAAATTAAAAAACAAAAGCGTGAAAATGATTTAGGCCATTTTTGTTTACGTTTGAGCTTTCCTGCCAACCTAAAATCTTTTACCACTAGTTAGCCGCTTTTGATCCTTTTTTCTAAATTCATTTGATAACTCCACACAGCATTTCATTTTCACCAAAGCCCAAATTCCTACCTATCTAATCACGCTAATTTTTTTTGATAGGAAATTTTGTGTTATCTTTGGAGAAATTATTGAAAAAAAGTGTACTCAAAAGCAGTGTATTGAAAAAAAAAACAGAGAAAAAATGAATGAAAATAATAATAATAAAAAAAGAGAGATAAATAATCATAAAGAAAAAAAAATAAATTTATTTATACATATTTTGTTTAAAATAAATTTATTTTTTTTGAAACTCGTTGTTTTGGTTTAGTGTGATTTTTAAGCCGTCATGTTTATATTTGAATTCCACTCCTATTCATATTCCTAAACCAAACGTTTCGGTCCTATTAAGTCCTTTTGATTCACGCCTTTTTTTTATTATTTTATTTAACAACTAAGAAACGACGAAAAGTAAATCAGTTTTAGTTTTGGATTTAAACTTAGATTTTTGTTATTTAATTGATATAATTATAATACGTTGCTTGGATCTAGTAATAACTCAATACGTTCTTTTCATTTTCATTGCCTTACTTAAATCTATTTAAAGAATTTCATCAAAATTCTGGATGATTTATTTTTATTAAGTAAAGTTTATAAAAGTTAAACCATACCTAAATAATTGTTTTAGATTTACGTTTTACATTCTCCCTACCTAGAATTTCGCATAGTACTTGTGTGAGTATGATTAAAACTTTTTGAATTAGTCACTTTTTATGATTAGCTTGTCTTTATATCTTTGCTTGGGGACACGCAAAACTTAAGCTTGGGGGAATTTGATAATACGTTTGCAGTCAATTTTATTAGGATATTTTCGGGGTTTTAAAGCCAATCATGTCTTGTAAAGTACTTGTTTTGATTCCCCTTTGTATATATTTTTGTCGCTAATGCATTTTTTCTGCTTTTTGCAGGTTTTCATGGCTTTCAGCCGAATTTTGCTGTGACACGCCCTAAGGTCACGCCCTACCAGGGCGTGTACCTAGGGCGTGTAACCCAGAGGAATGAAGCAATTGGTCCGAAACTGCATTCCGTGGAAACTTAGTGTACACTCCCTAGGTCACGCCCGTGACACACCTGACACGGGCGTGTACTATAGGCGTGTCCCCAGGTTCCGAGGAATCGCCGCAGCGCGCTCGTTTTTTCCCGCTCCACCGCCGCACCGAAAGTGTCACGCCCCAGGGTCACGCCTGACCCGAGCGTGACATATGGGCGTGTACTTCAGCAATTCCGCCCGTCACCTCCAGCATTCAATTTCAGCTCCCAAAGTCACGCCGCAAAGAACACGCCCCAGGGTCACGCCCTACCAGGGCATGACCTGTGGGCGTGTACCGCAACAACTCCGTCAGAATTCAATTCCTGCCCGAAAAAGTCGCGCCAAATGTGTCACGCCCCAGGGTCACGCCCGACCAGGGCGTGACAGGGGGGCGTGACCCGACCCGAAAAATTCTATAAATAGAGCCCAACTCCAGGGGTTTTAGGACAACTTTTCGCTTTGAGAGGGGAGGTTCTGTCCTTTGTATTTCTGAACTTTTTAAGCATGTCTTTCCATTTTTAGTTCGTAGCTCTAGCTTTATGCTTTCCCTATATTAGCTCCTAGCTTCTTTCTGTAGTATGATGCTAATAATAGTGTAGTTTCCTTTTCATGTTCTTGTAATCTCTGGTTTTCAAGCTGTAAGATCACTGTTTCTCTTAATAAAAAGTGCTGTTTTTTTTTTCGTTCCTGCTCTGTTTTCAGTATTTTTCTTCTACTCATCCCCCTCTTCCACCTCACCTTGATTAACTAATCCTCCATGTACTCGATCTAATTGATCCGAGGTTCGAGTGATTAGGTTATGATGCTTTGAATCTTACCTTTTCTTTTTAGGGTTTAGCTTTGAATTACTCTTGATTTATCACGGGTTGGAGGTATATTATCGATATATACTCTCCACCTTTGCTTTCATTCTGGGCTAGCCGAGAGGCCGAAAGTTTGAAATGAGCACTCAAGAGTAAAGGGAGTTGTTTGCACCCCTCGAGAGAGGCAGACGTTCAAATCTCCCGGATTGGAGTAAAATCCAATAGAGTGGTTCACCGCGTAAAGCGAGTTTTAGGCCTCCGATTTAGGCGAGAGTCGGTCGGACCTTCCTAAACTCAGTTAGGCACGACCTTCGAGAGAAGCGTGTCAATATTCATGGAACCTCCACGGTCAAGGACCTTTACCCTAATTAGCTTAGGTTTATTTATCATATTTTTCTAACCACTCTTGCCGAGGTGATTTCTGATCGAGTGCATTTTCCCTTCATCGTTACTAAGCTTAAGTTAATCGCTCTTTTAGCTCTCTTTATCTTTTCATTCAAGTAGTTCTCTTCTTTTAGTACATTTAGCCAAACCTTATTTTGCCGTCGATAAAATAATAGATTTCGTGTGAGTAAGCTTACTCAACTGTTCCCGGATTTCAATACGACACTTGTGTCCCCTAGCTGCATTTCGATAGGTATACTTGCCTTGATGAATTGTTAGTTTGGTATTTTCTCTTTGCAGATATGTCAAAGACAATCAGCTGCTCTTCCTGGCACGGACCTAGCAGTTCGTGGAATAGCCGAGGTGCGGTCTTCTCCTTCCCGATCTTCCGTGCGACGGAAAGCTCGGCGTTCTCCCGCTCGTGTGAACTTCTGCAGAAACGTGGACACTATTCCACGTAGAACTCGCCACTAGCAAGCAGATAAAGTTTGGAGCATCTCCGTTGAGTTGTGACTCAACGCCACCGAGGTAATTTTTGCCTAGTCTTGCTAACTTCTTGATTCAACTATTCATGGCCCGATCCACATCTCTTTGGGTTTTTCTTGATATTTATTTTTCCGCTGCGTGCACAAGCGTTGTGCCAACCCTATAGAGAAACCCAACAGTGGTATCAGAGGGAGGTTTCGGCCATGACTGTTGTTTTGGAAGTTGTGTTATTCCAGTGCGTGTAAACCTAGAGATTTAGAAGTGTTCTAAATGTCTAGATTTAGTCTTGGTACCTCGCCAAGAACGATTGGAATTTCGGTGGATTTCTAAGTGTTAGAAATTGTGATCTCCTTAGCAGTAACCATCCCTCGATTTTGTTTTGGATTTTGAATCCAACAAAGAGAGATGAGCTTGTCTACTGCTTTAAGTTGAGCTGTCTTTGCCTTTGTCCAATGCATGTAAATCTGAGGATTTGGAAATTTCCGGATGTTCAGATTTAGCCCTTCCTTCTATCAAATGTTGATGGTGTCAGGATGTGCACATAAGAGATGCATGTGGTTTTAGAAGAATTATTTTTCTTTGGATGTGCACGTCGATCAAATGTTGATCGTGGTTAATTGTTAACCTATATTTGAAATCCCTTCATCAAATATTAAGTGTTCGGATGCCTTCCGATGGATGACACTCTTCCTGCCTCGATCGATGAAGTGTGGGCTTGCCAAAGCAAGGTGCATTAATCTATCTTGGTAAGGGTGCGAGCGGATAATTGTGATATCCCACTGTCGACATCGGGTCCAGCTTAACTAGGTGACCTCAAAGGTTGAGTGCCTAGAGGCATAGGGTTGGCATGCACCATATGATGGATGCGAATAAGGAGTTATTCACCAACCATACAAGAATTGCATGAGGATGCAATTGGCAAGCGTTGCCTACCTAAATAACCGCATCGTGAGAGGAACGCCAAAGCGGACTCATAGTGTTGGTGAAATACAGATCTTGTCCACTAAGAGAGTAGCTCGCATGAACTCTCTGAATTGTTAGTGAGGGATATCATTTCGAATAAAATAGTGGGAGTATTTTTAATTGAAGTCCTAATTAGAATAAATTGTAATTGAAATTTAGGTACTGATTTTATTCTGCATAAATTCTTGTAGAATTCCATGGCAAGCGTTGCGCACTACACGTTGTCTTTGAGAGCCATCCTTGAGAAGGATAAGCTCAGTGGGACAAATTATATGGACTGGTATAGGAACCTGAGAATTGTTCTCAGGCAAGAGCGAAAGCTCTATATCTTGGAAGAAGAAGCCCCCGAGGTGCCAACCGGGAATTCTTCCCGTGCTGAGAAAGATACTTATAAGAAGTATACTGACGATGCTTTGGATGTCGAGTGCATTATGCTTGCCACCATGAACTCTGAGCTTCAGAAGCAACATGAGAACATGGGGTGCAAGGAGATTGACGAGCCTCTCAAGAAAATGTTTCAAGGGCATGCTCGTCAAGAGAGGTTCGACATCACTAAAGCGTTGTTTCAGTGTAAGATGGGAGTTCGAGACTCAGTAGGGACTCACGTACTCAAGATGATTGGGTATATAGAGAACCTTGAAAGGCTGGGTTTTCCTCTTGGTCAAGAGTTGGCCACGGATCTGATCCTGCAATCGTTGCCGGACAGTTATGAGCAGTTCGTCTTGAACTACAACATGAAAGAGATAGACAAGACACTGCCCGAACTCCTAGGCATGTTGAGAACTGCCGAAATCAATATGAAGAAGGCCAAGCCTGTCAGCCCCATACTGATGGTGCATAAGGGCAAGGGCAAAGCCAAGGGCTCCAAGAAGACGAAGGTAGGACCTAAGTCATATCTTGAGCCCAAGTCTTCAGCACTGATGAAAAAGAAGAGCACGGTGAAGGATGGGAAATGCCACCACTGTGGCAAGGCTGGTCATTGGCGGAGGAACTGTCCTTCGTATATTGAGGGTCTGTAGAAATTGAGGGGAGGTATGACTTCCGCTTCTAATGTTTACGTTATATAGATAAACCTTTCTGCTCCTTCATCTTGGGTATTGGATACCGGATGTGGTTCTCACATTTGTACAAATGTGCAGGAACTGGGAAGGAGAAGATTGCTGAGTAAAGGGGAGGTGGACCTCCGCGTCGGCAATGGAGCAAGAGTTGCTGCTGTAGCCGTAGGAGTTTACCGTCTTTCTTTGCCCAGTGGGCTTATAATAGAACTAGACAACGGTTATTTTGTTCCGGCGATAACTAGAAACATTATATCTATTTCATGTTTGGACATGATGAGATTTTCTTTTATAATTAAGAACAATTGTTGTTCTATATTTAAGAATGATGTTTGTTATGTTGTAGCCCAATTGTTTAATGGTCTTTATGTTTTGAACTTGGACCATCTGATCTGTAATTTAGAAAACAATAAAAGACTAAGAACAAATGATTCGAACCCTACTTTTCTCTGGCATTGTCGTTTGGGCCATATCAACGAGAAGCGCATATCCAAGCTCCATAGAGATGGACTTTTGGACTCATTTGATTATGAATCATTTGAGCGATGCGAATCTTGTTTGTTAGACAAGATGACTAAGGCTCCTTTCACTGGTTATACTGAGAGGGCTGAGGATCTCTTGGGTGTTGTACATAGTGATGTATGCGGACCCATGAGTACCATGGCTAGAGGTGGGTATTTCTACTTTGTTACGTTTACTGATGATTTCATTAGATACGGATATGTGTATCTTATGAAGTGCAAATCCGAGACCTTTGAAAAGTTCAAAGAGTTCAAAAATGAAGTAGAAATCAGTTGGGTAAAAGGGTTAAAGCACTCCGATCTGATCGAGGTGGTGAATACCTGAGTCATGAGTTCCGTGATCATCTAAAAGAGTGTGGTATTGTATCACAGCTCACTCCACCTAGAACACCACAACATAATGGTGTGTTTGAGAGGAGAAATCGTACTCTGTTAGACATGGTACGTTCGATGATGAGTCATGCAGACTTGCCTGTTTCCTTTTGGGGTTTTGCTTTAGAGACTGCTGCAATGACATTGAATCACGCTCCAACAAAAACGGTTCTGAAGACACCATATGAGATATGGACTGGGAAGCGTCCTAGTATGTCATTCATTAAAATTTGGGGCTGTGAGGCATACGTGAGATGTCAAATGCCTGACAAGCTGGAACCCAAATCGGATTAATGTTATCTGGTGGGATATCCTAAGGAAACGAAAGGGTATTACTTTTACCTACCGTCCGAGGGCAAAGTGTTTGTCACAAGGACTGGTGTCTTCTTGGAGAAAGAGTTCTTATCAAGAAAGACTGAAAAAGTAGAGCTTGAAGAAGTTCAAGAACCACATGTAGTGAATGAACCAGAATTGGATTCTGAGACAGGACTACAAGATGTTGTAGCTAGAGAACCTGCTCAGGGAACACAAGTCCTACGTAGATCTGGTAGACCGAGGTTTGAGGCTGAGAGATATGGATTTCTCGTGTCTCAAATAGGTAATGTGTTGCTCATGGATCATGATGATGAACCAGCAACCTACCAAGAGGCTATGAATGGACCGGACTCCGACAAATGCCTTGAGGCTGTGAAATCCGAAATGGACTCCATGTATGCAAACCAAGTTTGGAACTTGGTGGAACCACCTGAAGGGGTACGACCCATAGGGTGCAAGTGGGTCTTCAAGAAGAAGACCGACATGGATGGGAATGTACAGACATTCAAAGGGCGACTGGTGGCTAAAGGTTTCAAGTAAATTCATGGTATTGACTATGATGAGACCTTTTCCCCTGTTGCCATGGTAAAGTCCATAAGGATATTGCTTGCTATTGCTGCGTATTATGACTACGAGATCTGACAGATGGATGTCAAAACGGCTTTCCTTAATGGAAACCTCCTTGAGGAAGTGTATATGACACAACCTGAGGGTTTTGTATCCTCAGATGAAGCCACTAAAACATGCAAGCTGAATAAGTCCATTTATGGACTGAAATAGGCCTCTTGAAGTTGGAATCTTCGTTTTGATGAGAAAATCAAAGAGTTTGGTTTCATCAAGAATGAAGATGAGCCTTGTGTTTACAAGCGAATCAGTGGGAGCATTATTGTCTTCCTGATATTGTATGTAGATGACATACTGTTGATTGGGAATGATATTCCTACCCTAAAAGTTATTAAGAACAACCTAGGGAACTGCTTTTCAATGAAGGACTTGGGTGATGCGACTTATATACTCGGTATTAAGATCTATAGAGATAGATCGAAGAAGTTGCTGGGTTTGACCCAGAGTACGTACATCGAAAAGGTGTTGAAGCGGTTCAACATGCTTGAGTCCAAGAAAGGATTTTTGCCCATGTCTCATGGTGTGAATCTCTCTAAGGACCAGTGTCCAAAGTCTTGTGAAGATAAGGACCGCATGAAGTTGATTCCATATGCTTCGGCAATTGGATCAATCATGTACGCGATGTTATGTACTCGACCCGATGTCTCCTTTGCCTTGAGCATGACTAGCAGGAATTAGTCAGACCCCGGTGAGTGTCACTGGATTGCAGTCAAGAATATCCTGAAGTACTTGATAAGGACTAAGGATGTGTTCTTGGTGTATGGTGGAGAGGAAGAGCTCGTTGTAAGTGGTTACACAGATGCTAGCTTCCAAACTGACAGAGACGACTCCAAGTCTCAGTCAGGTTTTGTGTTTTGCCTGAATGGAGGAGCTGTGAGCTGGAAGAGTTCCAAGCAAGAGAGAGTTGCTGATTCTACAACAGAGGCCGAGTATATCGCAGCAGCTAATGCGGCGAAGGAGGCTGTATGGATTAGGAAATTCGTCGGCGAGCTTGATGTAGTTCCTAGTATTGTTGGTCCCGTAGTTCTCTACTGTGATAACAATGGTGCAATTGCACAATCTAAGGAACCTAGATCCCATCAGCGCTCCAAGCACATACTCCGGCGGTTTCATATTATTCGTGAGATTGTCGAACGAGGAGATGTAAACATTTGCAGAGTGCCGACTGAGGAAAATATTGCGGATCCGCTGACAAAGCCTCTCACGCAGAGAAAGCATGATGGTCATACTAGATCGATGGGTATACGATACCTAAATGATCAACTCTAGCGAGAATCTTGTGGGTTGCATGTAATCTTGCATTTTGTTGGCTGTTTGTTCATATGATGAACTGTGTACCTAGTTTTTCTTTTATAATTAATGGCAAATTCTTTTATTATGAGTTTTTCTATATATGATAGTTAAATGTTAACATAATAGACACCCTTAGAATGTTCGCTTCCATAGGACATCAAGTACGTGACTTGAATGTGAGATCCTATGATTTATTTGAAGCTTCATTCTTAAAGGTCCCTGGTCAAGTATCATCATAGAAGCTAAGGGTGATGATGATACATGAAGTCTAGAACGTGCGTTGACTGATGACTGGTTCTCACAGGTCATGATATTGTGATATCAAGTCATCACGTGGGTACTTGTTAGTGAACAAGTTGTACTGGACAGACCCAACCTGAGACTACTCTGTGGATTGTCATCCAATCGTGTCATGAGTAGGTCTCAATTGACAATGATGTTGTGATACTTTGACCTGAAGTCACATCATTCATCAAGTGAGGAAGAGCGTGCTTTGATGCCATCTAAAGTCTTCCTTGATAAAGGTTGATGATAAGGGTGGTTGTTGGGCATGTTACGAATCATTTGGGTGTTTGTGTGTGAGCAGATATGGGATTTGTCCTCCTGTATGACAGGAGTTGCATCCATGGGCCCCTTGATGGAACTGGACTGAGAAATGCATGGCCATGCTTGGTTGAGTCAATATGTGATATTGGACTCACCATTCTCTGGAAGTCCGTCCTGGATCAAGAAACTTGGATTGAGCTATTACGAGGGTGACACGGTCCATACCTCTAGTTCTTTCCGGATGTAAGGGACAAAGGGACAAAGACAACGCTGATACATTGGTCATAAAGGCTTATGAGTTATAAACTCATATTGCTTGGGGAGAAATGATGCATTGCTAGATGCCGCTCATTGTTTGTGAGGTTTTTGGTTTGATACTTTCGAGATCAAGTGGGAGTCTGTTGGAGTTACCATTGTGATCTAGAAGTGATCAAGCATGTAATCTCACTGCCAACGCGATATGAGCCTGCAGGGTCGCACATAAGAGATGTGGAGAAGTTGGATGACTGACTGTGTTGGTAAAGGTTACCAATCACCGACCTGAATAGGGTTATGGGCAAAGTGTTGCCTTATAGGATCATCGGGTTGGGCAAATGTTGCCTTGAAGGGCTGGTTGGGATTGTCGTCCGAGGGTCGATGACATTAGTCGAGAATCGTCTTCTGATTCCCGCCGATCGGCGAGAATCGTCTCTCTATTTCTCGCCGATCGACGAGAATCGTCGAGAATCAATTGTTGATTCTCGACGATCGACTACTTCGATAATTGTCGTCGACCGCGGCTCGACGATCGTCGAGTATCGTTGTGTATCGTCGAGCGCGGCTCGACGATCGGCGAGAATCGTCGAGTATTGTACTCTGATTCTCGCCGATCCTGTATGATACTCGTCGACTGATTCTCGCCGAACCTGCTCAGTGATTCTCGCCGATTGTCGCCGATTCTCACCGATTGATACTCGCCGATTCTGAACCCTATTTTCGGGTGGTCTGCGGATAGCGATTTTCCTGGGTTTATTTATACCTTGGTATAAATAGGACTCTTAGGGTTTATCGGGACATAAGGTTTTGGGCTCGCTATTTTCTCCGGTAGCAGATCGAAACCCGACGGAAGCCGTTCCGCCTTTCGCTCCGCCAATCCCGATCCCCGCCGCCGATGGAAGAGTTCCGCCGCCGCCGTGTTTGCTCCGTCGACCGCCTCTTCTCCAGCGACTGTCGCTGGTGCTGCTCTTCCTGGCGCGGACCTAGCAGTTCGTGGAATAGCCGAGGTGTGGTCTTCTCCTTCCCGATCTTCCGTGCGACGGAAAGCTCGTCGTTCTCCCGCTCGTGTGGACTTCTGCAGAAACGTGGACACTATTCCACGTAGAACTCGCCACTAGCAAGCAGATAAAGTTTGGAGCATCTCCGTTGAGTTGTGACTCAACGCCACCGAGGTAATTTTTGCCTAGTCTTGCTAACTTCTTGATTCAACTGTTCATGGCCCGATCCACATCTCTTTGGGTTTTTCTTGATATTTATTTTTCCGCTGCGTGCACAAGCGTTGTGCTAACCCTATAGAGAAACCCAACAATCACCAGCAACACCACAACAAAACTTGATGCATGCCTGTTTTCTCTCCAGATTGAACCTCTCTCCATCCATGAAGCTGAGCAATATCCCCTCTGGATCATTGCAATGTAAGAGAAACTAAATCAGTTTGAGAGATGTAGAGTTTGAGATTTGGTTCCAAGACCTCATAACTAGCCAGTTATTTGAACCAAATGGGTCTACAGAAACAAGCTGGATGCTCAAGGAAACATTGTGACAAATAAGGCCAGGCTTGTTGCTCAGGGCTACAGGCAAGAGGAAGGAATTGACAATGACCAAACCTTTGCCATGAAGCTGTCTAATCGGCTACTAGTCAGAACCCGAGGCATTCAGAAAATAAAAGAATACCTTAGATAGTAAAACAAGAAAATCTGAATTAGGGCATTAAATCAAAATGGAACAGGAGTGTAAGTAAACAAGACAGTAAAAGCAAACACTGTCCAAAGTAAACAAAAGTACACCAAGTACCATGTAACAACACCAAGCCCTGCTTAAATCCTGCAGAGGCTACAAGGCAAAAGACAAGAAAAAAACCTGCCACAATAAGTTGCATTCAACCAGGAAGAAACACCTAACAATCCTAAGTTGTGAGTTAATGCCAGCAGTAAAAAAATGGACCTGAGTTGGTGACCAAAAACAGTCCCCCAAGCCAAACAGTTCCAAAAGAAAAATTCACTGTGTCAGCACAAAATCACCACAAACCCAGCCCGTACCTGGGATTAAAAAGGGTGGCGGCCACAACAACACCCAGCCCGTACCTGGGACTAAAAGTGGCGGCCACGGCTCGCACACAAAACATCCTGCTCCTTTAGAGCGTCAAAATACCACTACCTGCCATAACCCACGATTCGGCCCTCAATACAAAGGAAGAATGAAAGGACGACAAGACATCCCCCCTAGGACGTATTCACTCGGGAAGAAGAAAAAAACAGAGAAGAAATAAATCTCAGCATACAGGAATCGTCGAACGCAGCTCGATGATTTTCGTCGAGCGCGGGAAAATCGTCAAAAGCATTAAAAGTCGTCGAACGCAACTCGATGATTTTCGTCGAACGCAGGCCACGGGGAATCGTCGAACTCCGTTCGGCGATTTGCCGTTAAACGCAGACCACAGAAAATCGTCGAATACTGGCCAAGAGAAAAATCGTCGAACGTCGTTCGACGATTTTCCTTTCGCCGAACAAAGGTCACGGGAAAAATCGTCGAACGCCGTTCGATGATTTTCCTCTCGTCGAACAAAGGTCATGGGATAAATCGTCGAATGTCGTTCGATGATTTTACGTTAAACACAGGCCACAGGAAATCGTCGCATTCCATTCGACGATTTCTCATTAAACACCGGACAAAGAAAATTGTCGAACTCAGTTCGACGATCCTCGTCGAACTCAGTTCGACGATCCTCGTCGAACTCAGCTCGACGATCCTCGTCGAACTCAGCTCGACAATCCTCGCCGAACTCATGCAACTGGAGATCGTCAATCTCAGTTCGACAATATTCGTCGAACTCAGGTCGACGATCTTCGTAGATCTCAAGCAACCAGAGATCGTCGATCTCAGTTTAATGATCTTCGTCGAACTCAGGTCAACGATCTTCACAGAACTGGCTGCGTTGGGTACACCGCAATCCTGCACAACCACCTTCATTTCCGACCAAACCTCTTAGCATAATTCGATCCCATTACTCGCAAAGTCAGTAAGAAAACCCCATGCTACTAAATTCTATGGATAATAGGCTAATTGCTACCCCAAACCGAGATTAACAGGGAACCATTTGATAAAACAAACAAGACTATAGCACTCCAGCCGAAGATTTGAGTTTCAGAACTTGAGAGAATGCAAACAGAACATAAAGGGGCATTATGGTTTAAGATTCACATGCTTTTGACGAAAAAATAGAGTAAAATATCAAGCTCGGGAAATAGGGAAAAATTATAGCAAATATGACCATGAAAAGGAGAAGGAAACTTGGCAAGGGTAGGAGCACCACTTGCCTTAAATACGAGTGACTTATCTTGCACAGCCCTTCCTCTCTCTCTCGGCTCCAGCCGCAACAGCACCTAAACAGGGTTTCTATTGTTTAATGGCGGAGAAGGATCAAACCAGAAATTCCGAGACCCCTAGAAACACCACGAAAATTGAATCTCTTACCGTAGGAATGAAGGTCTAGGCGAGAGCACTCCAAATCCACTTTCGGAATCGAATTCCGTGCACTAACGCTCCCAGAATCGGCGTTTGAAGGGTAGTAGGGTTGGTGGTTTTTTCTTCCTCTCGACACTGCGGCGGTTACTCTTTCAAGGAAGGAGACAATGAATAGTCTCGATTTTGTCTAAGGCTTTATATATATGCATGGACACGTCTAATCAACCTTAACAGACACCTAAAAGCCACTGGATTCCTTCAAACTTTATTAATTTAATATTTGCATCATTATTATTAATACCACAAAACGACGCAAAAACCGAAACACCTTGGATTCCGACGAAATTCACACCGTAGCTAAATAAACATGCTACGAACGTAACGACGAAGTCGAAATCAACTTTTGACAAACAAAACTCGGGTTATCACTACCCGAATCCAAAACACAAGCATCCCCCGAGAGGCCTCACCGGTCACCAAAACAGACCCGACTTCTTAGGGGATCTTGCCAGAAAGGCTGCCAATAACCACACAAGGAACCTAAAGCACTAAAACCATGCTCTAACAAACCGCACATGCCGAAAATGCGTCAACGTAACGCCCAACGAGAATTAAATAATCGCAGAAAATCGGGGGCGTTACAGATTAGGCCTTATTTTCCCCTCACTTCTCATATTGCAGAGGGATCAACCTCCAGTTGTACATGGACAACTGGAGGGTGGAGATTAATCCTCCTATGGAAGGATTAATCCCACACCGATGTGGGAGGGGTAGTGGCCCCCTCCCTTAGCAATTTATATCGCCCCCCCCCCCCCCCCGCTTCGCACAGCTCTGGTGAGCCCTTCCTCTTCCACCTCCCTCCGTAGATTTAACTCGCCGAAAAAGTCAACCCGAGCTCTCCTCCTCCGCCACCTTTAATGGCATCTCATCCCGGGCCTTCCCAAGCTCCCCCAGCCTAAGTAGAAACCTTCTTGCTCCTCCTTCCTAAACCTATTAATGTTCTGCATGCTCCTCCCAATGGCCGGAGCGCCACCGGCACCACCCGTGAAAAGTTCTAGGCCAGGTGGTGGCCGCATGAGGAGAGCCTTACCTAGTGCAGGTGGTGGTGCTAGGGAAGTGCTACAACTCCGGGGATAACCTTCCCTGGCGGTGGAAGTCCAAGGTACGGTCGGAAATCATCGCTCCGGTGCTGCCGAAAACAGAGTAAAACTATGTTAAATTACTGCGGCGGCGGCCAGTGGCGCCAGGTCATCAGACCACCATCGAAGATTAGGTCAACCCCCGGCGCATCGATCGGGGATTATTTTGGGTCTGAGGGAGTCACCAGAGAGGCGGGGTGGTGAGGTGGCACTGGGACCAGAGCCAGCCGCCACCCTGCTCCCGATTTGGTAAATTCCGGCGGTGGTCAATGGCGGCACGCCGCCGGACCAACTCAGAAAGAGGTCGCCGACCCCCCGATAAGTTGATTGGGGGCAGCATCGGCATCCAGCAGCGGTTGGCCGATCGTGGTAGAAGGCCACCACCTTCTCCATCAATGGGAATAAGCAGCTACTGTCCGATCACCGTGATGGGGTCGCACGGTGCGGATTTCATTTCCCCCCTACCTGAACTTCAACGCCCCTTATAGCGGATATGTGGTCGATCCATTATGGGGAAAATCCCGCAAATCTACCGCCCGGCGCATTCCTGGCCGCTGGGTTGGATTGATCTGGCTATATGTAGAGCAATTTTTAAATAGAGGTTTGTACATTTTTTTTTAAAAAAATCTAGGCTCCTAAGGATAGTGTTTAACATGAAATTGTTCCCCTTATTGTGGGCCTCCTCCACAAAAATTTTGAGAATTTTTGAAATTGATTTGGTATTTTTAAAAGTCTAAATATATTTTATTCGGTCAAATTTTAAGGCCCAAAATTGCTCGGAAAATTTTTAGAAAATTACTAGGCGATTTTTACGACCTTTTAAATATTGTGTCAAAATTTGAGAACCATGAGATAAAATTTAAAGATTTTCCGATTTATTGGATCCTAGGGTTGCGCTCGAAAATTGATACGCTCAATTTCTTCGAAAATGAAAATTGGAGGGCACGACCACCATTTAAATTGAATGATAAGTTCAATTATTTTACCGATGAATGTAATCGAGGTAAGTGTCCATGCTCTGAGTATTCCGAGGTTTCGTCAAACCGCCGAGCACCTCATTTTAAAAAGGACTCTCAGGTAATTTAGGTAGACTCGGAAGATGAGAGTATGAGAAAATAAGTTGCTAATTATTCTCGATGAATAATAAAGATGTAACTCCTAATAAGTCTCCTGATTTGATTAAGATTTAACTGAAAGGGGCGTAACTGAATTATTATCGGTTCTTAATAGTGTTTGGAACCCAATGAAGCCTCCTAAAAGCTGAAATAAAACTGAACATGCCTCCTGAGAACAGAGATGGAACTGAACATGCCTCTTGAGAAAGGAGATAGAACTGAACATGCCTCCTGAGAACGGAGATGGAACTGAACTTGCCTCCTAAGGACAGGAGATGGAACTAAAGCCTCATGAATGAAGTGATTGGACTTCTAATCAATTTTTTATGATTTATGCCAGTCTTGGATTGCTCCAGTTTCTTTATTTATTTCAGTTTAGTTATTTCTTTTCAAGTACTCCAGTCTCGTACTGGTCCTACTTATTTACTTTTAGTTCAGTTCTTTTTTTAGGTACTATTCTAATCTCGTACTGGCCAAGTTCCTTTCAGTACTAACTTTTAGTTCAGTTTTTTTAAGTTCAATACTACTCCAGTATCCTACTAGTCTTATTTTAATACAACATTTTAATTCTACAGCTTATACTATCAGCAGTTTCTTTTACCACACTTTTGTCTCTGCAATTTACTATTTTAAGCACGGGTCCTGCTCTGACGGGCAGTTATTTGATGGGTGGAGCCTTAGTTGGGGATAACAGGAGTTGAGATGTTCCTTTTAAATTAGCCCCAAATAAAGTGCTCCCACGCTCCTTGTCAAAAGTCGAGCGAACTGCCATTTTCCCAAATTATTATAAAGCATAGTAGGACAAACAACTGTAGACCTAGTTCTTGCTAGTAAAATTGATAAATTTGATTACTTGTAAATTGCTTGTGGTAAATTGTGGCGGGTCAGTCACTTCCCCAAACCGAGCTTACCGGTGCGGGAAGTTCGACGACTAAAGGAGACAAGGAGATGAGTACCACGGGTAACCGTATGTTATATTTTTACCCATTAGGTTTCCTCCACTGGTCGGCCAAAATGTTGCATCGCCGGATGTTCCTCACATGTAAGAGTACATGGGGTTGTATATTGGAGCATGGGTTGTGTGGTACGACCACCCCCATAAGTGGCAGGATTGGACACTTTCACAGACAGCCATATCGGTGAGTCCCGCGGGGCTCGCTACCCTGCTTGAAAAGAAGCGGTCCATACTATATTGACATATGGTCTTTTACGTGCCTGTGAATGCCACGATATTTGCGCGGCTGTGAATGCTCGCGATGTTTGCGCGGCTGTGAATGCTTGCGATGTTTGTGCGTCTATGAATGCCTTCTGTATGAATTCAGTTTGTGAATACTTGTTATACTGATGTGCTATTAGATCTTTAATTATAACAGATGCATATTGCCGCTACTATTCCAGTTATACTATGTTGCACCTCCTTTCATGGTTGCTCCCTAGCTTATATATATATGAAATGTTGTACTAATGTTCTCTTTCTTTGGCTATCTACCTTTGCTGGGTGTGTGCACTCATCCCCAGGATATTGATCCGAGGAGGAGATTTGATTCCACTCACCTCTATGACTAACAATTATTTTAATAACCATTCATAGGAGAGGGAGCACCGTAGTGACCAGCTATTGTAGTATAATACGCCCGCTGATAGGACTACCCGAGTAGAGGTACCCTTGTCATCTCTAAAGTTTAGAGATGTGAGAACTGGCGGCAGAGTTGAGAGAGAGAGAGGAGTTATTAGTTGTAGTACTTTTATAACCTATGGGCTTCGTATATAAACAATGGCTAATACCTTTTGCATTTCCTTAAATATTGAAAGAATTAGTGCCTAACCACCTAGGGGGGGGGGGTTGAATAGGTGTAATTCCGTTTTCTACAAGGGCAGAATATCTATGTAGTTACTTAATTAAAAACAGTTTATTCTACAGCTAACACAACACAACATTCACAAAAACATTCAATCACAGAGTGTACACAGTTTTTATAGTGGTTCCCCAAGGTCTGGGTACATCCACTTTCCCCCTTCGCCTATCTAGCAGTGTGCTAGATTCGGCCTAACTTCTGCTCTTCACCTCAGATCCTCAAATCTTACAACTCAGAACCCAATAAAGCTCCTACAACTCAGAGTGAGTCCACACTCCTACAACACAGGCAATCTGCCCTACCTCAGCCTACACAAGGCCTACAACTCAGAGATATCAATCTCCTACAACTCAGGCTCACAGCCCTACCTCAGCCTTCAACAAGGCCTACCACTCAGAGATCTAAATCTCCTATAACTCAGCCTTTATAAAACAGGCTTACAACTCAGATCTAGAATAGATCCTACAGAAAATAGATTTAACAAAGTGTTTTACCACCACCCTGATAGAGAGAGAAAGGATGGATGGCTTCTTCATCAGTTCTTGGAAAAATCTGATGGCAGAGATCAACAACTCTTAGCTTTCTTCAAAGCTTCTTGAATCTGAACTCAGTAGGGTTGAACTCCTTTGAAGTTTATCTTTAATCAGCTTCTTTCTTGAAATTCAGATCTCAATATGAATCCTTCTTAGCAGCCTGGTTCAGCAACTGCACTTGAGTAGACGGAGCTCTCTCTCTCCAACTTCTTCTTAGATTTTCTGATGAAAATCTTCTTCTGTATTCTATTATAACTGTTCCTTTTTTCAGTAGTCGTTTTCTGTTGAAGGAGAATGCCTTTATATAGACTTTCTCCATGGTAACCGGCTGATCCAGTTTCTAACAAACTTCTGACAACTCTGATAGTTGTCGTAGACCGGTTGGTAATAGCAGCTGTCAAGTCATCCAGTCACTTCTTGAACTCTGTCTCTGTCAGTGAAGTGTCGAGACTGAAATTCATCATGTGTCGACACAAATAGACTAAGTGTCGACACAAGTTGACTAAGTATCGACACAAGCCTTTGGTGGTGTCGACACATCTCCTTTGTTATTGATACTGCTCTCGACATAGCTTCTGTAGAATGTATCGACACTGATTCTGTGTGTCGACACAATCACTTCTTCTCTTTAACATTGTTGAAGCTCTGCAGTGTGTCGACACAAGTCCTCTGTGTCGACACAATTGATGTCGACAAAGTCTTCTGTGTGTCGACAATGCCTCTTGGTGTCGACACAGTTGGTGTCGACTAAGTATTTCTGTGTGTCGACACTGCCTCTTGGTGTCGACACAGTTGATGTCGACTAAGCTTCTCTGTGTGTCGACACTGCCTCTTTATGTTGACTTAGTTTCTTCAGGTGTCGACACAGCCTTTCCAAGTGTCGACACAATAAACTCCAAGTGTCGACACAACTTTTCTCCAGTGTCGACACAAGCCTTCATAAGTGTCGACACAACTTCTCCTTTTGTCGAAACATTGACTTAGAAATTTTTCTGCATTCCTGCATTTACTTAACCTGCACATATAAACTCAGAACAACATCAAATACACCTTGATGCATATCATTGAGTAAGGTGAGGTTTCTTCAAATCTGGTACACATTTTCCAATGTACCCAACAATCTCCCCCTATTTGGAGATGTCGTAACCCTTAGTCAATGATATACACCATTCATAACAAATACACATTATGATGTATAACAACATTATATGACAGGGTAATTTCTAAACAAAACATATGTAATATATCATCACAGAATAATAATGCCAACACAATGAGCATTCATCATAGTTTTGTTTAAACTTACAAAAGTTTCTTTATCAAAAGTGTACATAGATTTCAAAACTAAAGATTTCAAAGTTGTAAACTAAAGTAAATCTAATCTAAAGCTGATCTGGCTCCTTGATAACTATGTCTTTGCTTGATTGGGCCTTGGCTTGAACTGGAGCAACAGTATCATCAACTGGCTTCTTTCCCTTTAGATCTTTCTTCTTAAGTTCTTCAGCCCTTATCCTTTGCCTTTCAAAGTAGTGAAAGGGCTTTGGGAAATATTTGCTAGGCTCTTGAGCATTAGGAGGTGGCTTCCCAGTCTTAGCCTTTCTTCTATATTGAACAATGGTTTCTTGTCTGGCTTCATACTTTTGCCATTCTTGTGCAGAGTACCATTTGCCCCTATCATGGGTTTTATCCTTTATAGCTTTCCAAGAAGTCAGTATAATGTTCCTGTATGTTGGACTCCACTGCTCAAAATCAGGCTTCAACTCTACCTGTTCTCTGAATCTTTTCTTAGAAAATAGAGCTTCTAGCTCTTTGTTCAATACTACCTCTGACACTGGCATGTCTACTTTCTCAAGGATAACATTGTTATTACCCTCTGGAGGGCTGTACATTGATTGTACTACTTGGTGAATCATTTCAAAATTAGCTGGAGGATAAATAACTTGAGCAACTTCAGCTTGATCACCTCCAAAATAAGCAGGGTGTATACCTAACTCAGTCATATTGTCATCATCACAGAGGGGTGGATATCCAAGTGTGGCTCTGATGCTATTAGATATCCATTTAGCATGATCTGAGCCAGCTTTGACTAATACTCTCTCCCCCTTTATGACTTCTCTGGCAACATGATCCCTGAGGTCATTTTTTTGAAATCTGATTTGTTCATCCAGAAAACTTACACCATCTTTTTAAAAAGACTTTAACTTCAGTAGCTGTGCAGAAATAGTCTTTTGGGATTCCTTAATAGATGTTTGGACAGCAGCTAATCCTTCCTGTAATTGCTTGTCAAAATCTGTCTTGGCTATAGTCCTTGCTGCAGTTTGGGCAGTAGCAGTATTTTTCATCTCTATAACAATCACATTATGTGATTCTGTCAGATTATCATTCATTCTAATTTGATTCTCTAAGACATATCCTTGCTTCACAGCTATATCATCAACTTGAGTCTTGATCTTTTCTTGATGAGTGGCTAGGAAAACCATAGCATTGCCTCCTTTATGAAAACAATCAGTCATTTCCTTCTTATGCTGATTAACTTCAAATCTTATAGATTTAAAATCTGTAGCCAAGGAGAGTTGCAGATCTTTGTGAGTTTCATCCATATATTTCTCCATTGCAATCCTTTGTTCATCCAACTTTACTTGTAAAGATATCAACAAAGAATTGTAATCAGTTACTGGGGCTGGTTGAGGAGCAGTTTGTAAAGCCCTCTTATAGCTCTGACATCTTCTTTTGAATACCATTAGCTTCCTCTTTTTGGCTTGAATTGCAGCTTCATCTTCTGAAGCTGAAGTACTGGCTATATCAACTCTATCCTTTGGACTAGGCGACAATTCCTGTTCAGTCCTAGGATGCTGCCCCTGAGTCCCTTACTCCTCCCTTACAGTACTTATTTGCTGCTCCTCAAGGTTAACTTGCTCCCCCTCAAAGTCTGCTTTCTCCCCCTCAAATTCAGTTTGCCCTAGATTAGGGAACAACTCTTCTAGAGTGAATTCTTGTTGAGTTGGGACTGGAGATACTCTTATCTCTGGAGCATTATCAGTAGCAGATGTATCTTCCATTATAACATCTTGTGCTTGATTGTTTAGTTGAGTTGGCTGGTCAACATCAATCAAAGATTCAATTAGTGTTTCATCTTTATCAATGAGAATTGATTGATTAACCTCATGTATTACCTCAAGTATAGTTTGTGTAGCAATATCACTTTCCAAGTGTATTGGCTCTTCCAAAACATGAGGCTCCCCCTGCACTTGAGCACCATCTGTAGGGTCTTGTGCAGGAATATCTTGTGTTGTAGATTTTTCAGGAATCTCTTGCCTCTCTTCATCAGACATATCCTTTGTTAGGACCTTATCCCATCTTGAGATAATCCTGATATCCATTCTCCTCATATGATTGATCTTTGAACCAGCTGTGTGTTCCATTATCTCAGGAATTGTTTTAGCCAAGTACAGACTCATAATCCTACCCAGATTTGGCTTCTTAAGACTTTCCTTAATCTTTTCAAATATTACTGTTGACAAATCAGTGTTTAGTCTGTAGATCATCCTGGTCATCAGATTGAACATATAAGCAGAAATCCTATCATGCCCCCTGGCTTACAGAGTATGACCTTGCCAACTATTTCTGAAAGGAATTTGCCTTGTTGATTCATTCCTTTTCTGTTCATTGAGGATCCAATCTTCATGGTGGGATCCAATCCACACCATTGATGTGCTTCCCTTGTCTTGGATGAGGTAACTTCTACTTCCTCTTGAATTCTTGGTAGTTGAAGAGTTTTCCTCAAGCTCTTCAAAGTTAGTTTAACTTTAGTTCCCTGAACTGTAGACTTGATCTTGAGTCCAGTTGAGTCCATAGTAGCTGCGCCATAGAAATCTAGTATTTCTTTCTTCCAAATCTTTGTTGGTTCAGATACCAAAAATTCTAACCATTCTCAGCAATTAGGGTTAATACGGCTTTAATTTCAGGTTTCGCATGATCAAAGGCGTTGCGTACCAGCCCATAGCCTTCATTGACATTGTCTTCTAGCTTTGGCACCATTAGGGTTGAGTGAAAACTTGAATTTAGATGAGAGAATTTGTCGACACAAATTTTGGTCTCGAAACTATGGAGAGCGTGTCAATAGACAATGTTGTTGACCTATTTATTCCTTTCTAAAAATGAAGGTGAAAAGGCACGTCAAAATTCTCTTAATGTATCGACACTGTTGAAAAGTGTCGACACAGCCTTCTAATGACTCGACATCAATTCTATTTGACTTTGTCGAGTTCGACGATCTGAGGTCGATGAATCTGCGCCTATATTCTAAGTATCGACACCACATCAAGATGTGTTGACACCACTTCTATGAAGCGTCGACACCGATTCTCTAGATGTGTCGACACCACTTTCCTGGAGTGTCGACACCAACTACTATCTGTCGACACAGACAACTTCTTGTGTCGACACAAATTTACTTAGCCAATTTTGTTAAACTAATTTATGTTCAACATTCCTAAATAAATTTTAAAATTGTTGAATTTAGTTTCATCTAAAGGCTTAGTAAACATGTCAGCTAGTTCTAAATCAGTACTAACAAATTCTAAAGAGATATCCTCTTTCTCTACATGGTCTCTAAGAAAATGGTACCTTATTTTTATATGCTTAGTTCTACTATGAGAAATTGGATTATGTGCAATAGAAATAGAACTAGTAGAATCACATAATAATGGGGTTCTACTTACCTGAATACCATAGTCTTCTAACTGATGTTGTATCCATAATAGTTGTGCACAGCAACTTCCAGCAGCAACATACTCTGACTCAGCTGTGGATATTGCCACACTGGTCTGCTTCTTACAGCTCCAAGACACCAATCTTCCTCCTAGAAATTTTCAGGTGTCTATAGTACTTTTCATATCTACTTTGCAACCTGCAATGTCTGCATCTGAATAACCCATTAGTAGAAAATCCCTATCCCTAGGATACCAAAGTCCTAGATTAGTTGTGCCCTTAAGATATCTCAAAATCCGTTTGACTGTAGTAAGATGAGACTCTTTATGGCAGGATTGTACCCAGCACAAAAACATGTAACATACATGATATCTGGTCTACTAGCAGTCAGATATAGGAGGGAGCCAACTATTCTTCTATACAAAGTTTCATCTACAGGTTTCCCTGCATCATCTTTGCTAAGAGATACACTTGTCCCCAAAGGAGTTCTCATGGTAGTGGAGAGATGAGAGAATACAAATAAGAGATGTGGGACTAAAAATTTACAGGACTAAGCGGACTATACAAAATAAACCGCACAAGCCGCGCGGTTAGACAGAAGGGCTAACCGCACGGCTACCATCAGAGAGAAAGAGAGACTACCAGGGTAGACCGCCAGACCGCGCGGTCTTCATGCCGGCTGAGACAAACCGCCAGACCGCGCGGTCTTCAACCCGCCAAGACAGACCGCCAGACCGCCCGGTCACCATCTTCAACACCGACGAAGACGTGTAACCACTCGATGGAAAGGTCTTTTCATGGGTTATAACGTTGATATTCAGCCCACAACCCAGATTTGAATGTATCCTATTTAAATTTCGCTTCAAAGTCCGCTGCGCACAGAACACAATTCTGCATGCAGGATTTATCGGATGTCATTTTCGTCTAGGCTTTCCTGTGGCTACAGACTTCACCTAAAGTCGTGCAACCATTCGTTGGAAAGGTATTTTCAATGGATTCAACGTTCCTGTTTAGCTGAAAGCCCAGATCTGGAAACATCACACCTAAAAATGGCCACGAAGTTTGCTGCGCGCAGTATACAGATTCTGGACGCATCTTAAGGCGGAATGAACGGCATCGGTTCATCTACCTCCTCAAGGCGATCTTCCCGAGTCATTCCAGAAAACCTCCTCCCTTATTCAATCTCAAGAGGCCAATACCCTTCACGAAACCATCCCCTATCATCACATAGAAGAAGGGAGTGGTTGAAGAGATCTAAAACCTAGGACATAAGTCCTAGCATGGCCTTTCCTAGAAAACTCCTCCTCTCCATCAAGACTCTCTTGATTCGATGTCTCGCATACGAAAATAACTGTAGATCTAGCACCAAGGGAGAGGGTAGGAAACCCACCTCACTTCCAACTGTTCCATTTCCGGCCATAGACCTTGAGATTCTTCGCGGTGACATCCTCTCCTCTACGGCGATGGCCGATCTCCTTCCCTAGATCTTCCTCCAGTAAACTCTACTTCTCCACAGGACTTCTCTCAGAAAAATACGGCTGGGAGGAAGAGTGAAATGGCTAAGGTTTTTCCACTGTTCCTTATATATATATTATGTGATACGGGTAGGGACACGCACATGTCCTTACCCGTGTCCCGCTCGGGCGAAGCGTTCAGGCGGTTACGTTGTCGGTTCGATCTATAATGGCGGATAGGATGTACACGCCCGTATCAGTCAAGTCACGCCTGTGATACGGGGCGTGACACCTAAATCGTCGAACTCAACTATCGAGAATTCGTCGAACTCACTTAAAATCGTCGAACGGAGGTCACGCCCATGGTCACGCCCGTGACATAGGGCGTGTAACCCTGTCACTCGAGAACCAACCACCTACTCGAGTACCTTGGGCACCTACTCGAGTACCTTAAGTCACGCCCCTAGGTCACGCCCGTGTCCCAGGGAGTGTAACCCACATTACTCGAGTACTTTGAAACCTACTCGAGTAACCTCAGCAGCTACTCGAGTACCTTCAGTCATGCCCCTGGGTCACGCCCGTGACCCAGGGCATGTAACCCATTTTACTTGAGTATTTTGAAACTACTCGAGTAACCTCGACAGCTACTCGAGTACCTTCTGTCACGCCCCTGGGTCACACCCGTGACCCAGGGCGTGTAACCCATTTTACTCGAGTATTTTGAAAACTACTCGGGTAACCTCGGCAGCTACTCGAGTACCTGCAATCAGGCCCCTGGGTCACGCCTGTGACCCAGAGCGTGTAACCTGCTCTGGACTAACTTCCCCAGTTCACAAGTGCCACCCTTTTTCCTCCACTTTCCTGAACTCAATCCTGCCCTCCTGACTCAAAACTCGCACGGGGGCCTAGCGCGAATCGGGACATTACAAATCCTATAAACAAAATAAAAGATTTCGTCCCCGAAATCAGGTTAGGGCTATGGGGAAGACAAGCATACAGAAAATAAATATGCCTTTAAACAAAATTACCTGGAGGAAATTATCCTGGGTAGCATTTTTGCATCAAGTCCACCGGCTCCCAGGTAAACTCCACCTTCCCATGATTGGACCATTGTACCTTTACTAAGGGAACACTTTTGCGGCGTAATGTTCTTGTCTCGTTGTCCACAATACGCATCGACTCTAGTCACGCAGACTTGTCCGACGCCACTGCACCATCAGTAGTGGGAATATATTGATCGGGCCACAACAACGCCTTTCGAAGCGACGACACATGGAACAAGTCGTCGAGATTCTCTAGTTCTGGTGGTAACTCCAACCGATAGGCAATGGGCCAATCCTTTCCAAAATAGTATAAGGTCCAACATATCTTGGGCAGAGCTTTTTCACACCACGAACCCGTGACACTCCGTGCATCGACCGGATCTTCAGAAACACCTTATCTCCCACTTGAAACTCCACAATTTGGTGCTTTGCATTATAATACTTCGCCTATCGACTTTGAGCCTCCAACATACGATCTTGTATCAGCCTAACCACTGCATCGGTATCATCAATATACTCAATACCCAAGGTCTTCGGGTCTTCATCTTGCACACAAGACAAGGGGGTTCTACACCTTCTACCATAAAGCGCTTCATGACGTGCCATACCGATGCCCGCCTGATGACTGTTATTGTAGGAGAATTCCACCAGTGGTATGAGTCTTTCCCATGGCTCACCCCTATCCAACACACATAATCTCAGCAGATCCTCCAATGTCCTAATGGTCCTTTCAGACTGCCCGTCCATCTGAGGATGAAATGCGGTGCTAAAGGTAAGCCGTGAGCCCAAATACGCCTGTACCGCCTTCCACTCCTTGGAAGTAAAGAGACCATCACGGTCAGAAATGATCATCTTAGGCACGGCATTATATCGTACAAACTACTCCACGAAGAGGCGTACTAAGACGTCCATGTGAGCCTCTTTCTTCATGGGAATGAATCGGGCTACTTTTGTCAGCTGATCAACAATAACCCACACCGAATCATTCCCAGAGCGTGAGCGAGGTAGCCATGGACAAAGTCCATCGAGATATCCTCGAACTTCTATTCGAGGATGGGCAACGACTACAACAACCCAACAGGACTCCTGCATTCAGCCTTCACTCTTTGACAGGCTTCACAATGAGTAACATAATACCGAACATCCTCTTCATTCCAGGCCAACACATGGTTTTCCGCAAACTGGCGTACATCTTCGCAATACCCGGGTGCACCGAATATTGAGAACTATGTGCCTCTCTCAAGATATCCTCCCGGATTTTACCGCCCTTGGGAATGTAGAGCTGGCCGCGAAAGTAAACGAGGCCGTCTTTGAGTGTATACTCGTCGGTAGTTCCTTCTTCTATTTATTTAATTGCCGGGGCCAAAGCCGCATCCATTTCTTGCTCCACCCGAATCCGGTCCCGAATATCACAAATTATGCTCATGCTTGCCAAAAATTCTGTATACTCTGCCAAAGGAGTCATGAATATCAAGGTAATATCCATCTCTTAAATCATCTGAGCCAACTCCATACTCATCAACCGAGACTCTGTGCTAGAGCCTGGCACTTTTCTACTCAACGCATCAGCCACCGAGTTCGCCTTTCCGGGGTAGTACTTCATAAACTCATAGTCGAATAGAAATTCTAAACACCGTCGTTGCCTCAAGTTCAACTCCTTCTGTGTATGAACATACTTCAAGTTTTTATGATCCGAAAAGATCTCGCAGTGGAAGCCGTATAGATAGTGCCTCCAAACCTTCAAGGCGAACACCACTGCTCCCAACTCCAAATCGTGAACGGGTAATTGATTTCATGCTTCTTCAATTGCCTTGAAGCATAAGCAATAACATGCACGTGCTGCATCAATACCGCTCCCATCCCTTGATATGACGCATCCTTGTAAACTTGAAATCCTTCCTTCCCAGATGGAAGTGCAAGGATGGGGGTGGAGGTAAGTCTATCCTTCAACTCTTGAAATGCCGCTTCACATTGAGGTGTCCACTCAAAGGGCACACCCTTCTTCGTCAAGGAGGTAAGAGGAAGGGTAATCTTGGAGAACCCTTTTACGAACTTGCGGTAGTACCCGGCAAGTCCAAGAATACTCCTTGCATCGGTTGACTCCATCCCACGATAGACGGGAGGGGAGAGAGCCCGGAAGGTGCTCAACCAGTTAGAGCCTGGGGCCTGTTGTTGCACCGGAGGCTGTTGCGCCTTAAAAGCATCAAGAATGGCGGTGAGCGTCTGCCCCAACTCAGACTGTTGGAACTGAGTGGGTATGGGACGGGTAGGAGTACCCCCCCATCGGCCCAACATGCACTAGAACCTACACGTACACGACAAATTTGTGGTCAGGTTGGCTAAACTTAAGGTCAAAGTTGGACAAACTTAATGTGAATTACATATGGGCACACCACTGCTTCCGCTAAGTCAATTTGTCCCCAAGCTGACTAATCGAACGGGGGTGGCACCATTGTTGAATGACTTCTTAGTTGAGGATCGTGGAAAACTGATACCATTTGTAAGACCCCCCCCCCCACCAGGATCCCAAAACATGGCACGAAGGGGGAGACTTATGCCCGGAACAGCCGCCTTGCGGTAGCATTAGCACACGGGCTAACCTGTACCACAAGACTCCTATTCTGCCGGCTACAACAATATCAATATGACATGCCAAGCTAACCCAAAATATTTTAAGCAAGAGAAGCCAAATTCACACTAAGCATATAGTCCAAATACATCAATAAGGGAGAAGCTAAAACATGCTTCAACAATATGTCAGAGTACAGCTAAACATTGCCCAAACGGGCTACATCAGAGTATTAAAATACTAACATCAGTAACCGAAGGTAGCGACGGTACCATCCCCTCAGGCCCTGTCGCCCTGGCCTGGCTGTCCTATTGCAATGCCTGCTGCTGCTCTACCTGCGGGGTGGCCTCCTAAAAAGGAAGACGTAGCAACCGTTAGTCGAAACGACTAAGTGGTTTCACATCCGCTCCCCCGGCGACTTCTCGGCACTGGGCTGGGAAAAAGGAACAATAATACAATATATAATAACTATAAAAGGTACAAGCAGATGACAAGGTACATGAGTATCAATGTATAAACTAGCAGTTCTACAAGAGCTATCAATGTATAAACTAACAATTCTACAAGAGCTGGTATAACATCAAGTGTAAGAAAACTACAACAGGTAAGTAACTTAACTTATAAGGATGCCCATACAAGCTTATAAGTTAAGGGTCAATTTGCATAAAGTAACTCATCGTATAAGAGTGCCCATACAAACTTATACGATGAGGATCTTGTTGTGCAATGATATGAAATGATATGTATGCTATGCAATGACTCACCCATGCACACCCATGCAACTGCTATGTCGACATAGACCATTAGTTCCCACTTTTCGAGCAGGTAGCTAACCTCTTAGGCATTAGCCGCCGTGGCCAGGCGGTGACAGTAGAGCGGGCATCTCTACTACTAGGCGGGTATCCAAACTACTTCACCTAGGCCTCCGTACCCCTTAACGCTAAGAACACAACAGTGGAGACCATGCGTACTATGGCCTAGTGGGAGCCTCGGGTAGATGTGCACCGAGGACCAAGCCCCGAACTAACCTTGTGTGACCCGGAAGGAGCCTCGGAGTGAGCACGAGGACTAAGCCCAACAGTTCACCTGGAACGGAAGGAGGCTCGGGACGTAAACACCGAGGACCAAGCCCAACCGCCCAAAGTCTAACTGTCGACTCCTGTCGGTGTGATGATTGGCGAGCCCGTAGACCTACCACACTATCCTTAACACAGGATTACGACACCGCATGTCGACTCACACCACATGTAAATTCCACATCATCGTGGCTTGGAAGGAGCCTCGGATGAAGGCACGAGGACCAAGCCTAACCATCCACCTAGCACGGAAGGAACCCTGGGACGTGAACACCAAGGACCAAGCCCAACTGTTTGTTTGACTCATCTCAAGCTATCCAATCTTGCGACGGTCAACACTGCACTTACATCCCTTCCTAATACTACCCATAGAGAGCCGACGCTCTAAGTATTGGACTACTAAATTTCATTCATCAATCGAACATACACCTGGCCATAACTTATCATCCCATAAGACATCCCAAATGATCCCAACATAATACATATATGATGCGCATGTAATAATCTACAAATTTCTATCAAGTCATTCGGTTCAAGTAATCTTGCATCGCGATTCGATTGTAATAAATATGCTTCCAACATGATATAACAAGATATGCATCTATAACAACTTACCAAATTCTATCAGTCAATTCATTCAATAAGACTTGCTTCACAATTAGTTGTATGAAATCTAATTAAAAAGATTCATCATTTATAGCATTACGAGGGTTAATTATGAAATATTTCATCAAAAACCTCAAGCTAATTTGCAACATCGATTTCACCGAACCCAAATCCATATAATATAAAAACCCAGAATTTTAAGTGCAGATTGAATCTGGACATCAACGTCAGCCGGAGATTCCCGAGGCTACAAGAATCCGGCGAAGACGTGTAACCACTAGAGAAAAGGTTTTTTCATGGGTTACAACTTTCATATTCCACCCACAACCCAGAATTGAATGTATCCTATTTGAATTTGGCTTCAAAGTCCGTTGCCCACAAAACACAATTCTGCATGCAGGACTTATCGGATGTCATTTTCGTCCAGGCTTTCCCGTGGCTACAGACTTCGCCTTAAGTCGTAAAATCATTCGTTGGAAAGGTATTTTCAAGGGCTTCAACTTTCGTCTTTATCCGAAAGCCCAGATCTGGCCATATCACACCTAACAATGGCCACGAAGTTCGCTGTGCGGAGTATACAGATTCTGCACGCATCTTAAGGCGGAATGAACGGCATCAGTTCATCCACCTTCTCAAGGCGATCTTCCCAAGTCATTCCAGAAAACCTCCTCCCTTATTCAACCTCAAGAGGCCAATACCCTTCGCGGAACAATCCTCTATCATCCCATAGAAGAAGGGAGTGGTTGAAGAGATCTAAAACCTAGGACACAAGTCCTAGCATGGCCTTTCCTAGAAAACTCCTCCTCTCCATCAAGACTCTCTTGATTCAATGTCTCGCCTAGGAAAATAACTATAGATCTAGCATCAAGGGAGAGGGTAGGAAACTCACCTCACTTCCAGCGGTTCCATTTCCGGCCATAGACCTTGTGATTCTTCCCGGCGACATCCTCTCCTCTACGGTGATGGCGGATCTCCTTCCCTAAATCTTCCTCCAGTAAACTCTCCTTCTCCACAGGACTTCTCTCAGAAATATATGGCTGGGAGGAAGTCTGAAATGGGTAGGGTTTTTCTAATGTTCCTTATATATATAATGTGACACGGGTAGGGTGACGCCCGTGTCCTTACCTGTGTCCCGCTCGGGCGAAGCGTTATAGGAGGTTACATTGTCGGTTCGATCTATAATGGCGGATAGGACGTACACGCCAGTGTCAGTCAAGTCACGCCAGTCACACGGGGCGTGACACCTAAATTGTCGAACTCAACTATCGAGAATTCGTCGAACTCACTTAAAATCGTCGAACGGAGGTTACGCCCAAGGTCACGCCCGTGACATAGGGCGTGTAACCCTCTCACTCGAGAACCAACCTCCTACTCGAGAACCTTGGGCACCTACTCGAGTACCTTGGGCACCTACTCGAGTACCTTAAGTCACGCCCCTGGGTCACGCCCGTGACCCAGGGCGTGTAACCCACTTTACTCGAGTACTTTGAAGCCTACTCGAGTGACCTCGGCTGTTGATGCACGAAAACAGACAGGGAGTCGGGCACAACCAGCTAACGGTTCGAACACGGGAAAAAGGGGAGACTGCGAGCAGCGATCTACTAAGCGGATGAGAGCTGAAAGAGGAGCAGGGCCGTGAACCACGGCAACAACAGACTTCGCCCGTCGCGGCCTGAATGCCTCTCTTGCGACGGGCTTTCCCTTGATTGAAGAAGAAGTGGGTTACAAGTGAAAGGAAAGGACTGAGGGAAGTAGAGCAAGGGGGAGTCCGCGAGGCACAGGATTCGAGTACGCAGCCTGTAACAAGTAGGCTCCTGGGTCCGAGTCAGCGTGCCTTGAGTGCACCACCTCCCCCCTATTTATACGATAGGGGGCCTGCCCAAGCGGGCAGGGCTAAAATAACCGGCTGCCCGGGGTACAGGAGAACCGGGCAGCGGTGACGGGAAGCAAAAAGAAAGAACACGCCAGTCCGCACAGAAGGGGCGGACTGGGCTCGCGAACTGGAGCTTCCACTGCTGCTGGGCGCGGCCACTGGAGACCGGCGGCCTGGGCGGACGAGATACTGCGTCCGCCGCTGGAGACTTGCCCAACGCGCCGGCGGACTGAGCGGACTGGGCTTTGCGTCCGCTGCTGGAGTATCACCCTTGGCGCGACTGGCGACAGTGCCGGACTGGGCGGACGGCCAAATTCTGTCCGCGCCTGCTGAATGGGGGCTTTGGGAACTTGGAGTATGTTGCGGACTGAGGGGTTAACATAATCCCCGCACATTTTTAAGTTTCCAGAAAAACTTCGAAAATGTTTCTTTAACCGCCGAGTCCGCAAACCTCGAAAATGCCGCCAAAGCTATAAATACCGCTGGAGGGTCTGGATCTGCTGAGAATCTTGATCGACACGGGGCGATACTCACCACTTGCGGTCTCCACTTTCCAGTCCGGCATGGCAAGACTTGGTACATTCCTCTCTAGCTTCACTGCCAAAGGCGACTCGGAGCCGTCAACGCCAGTGAAGACCAAGAAAATTGCAAAGAGGCCGGCAAGACAAGATCCTGTCCGCCTCGCAGGAGAAAACTCCCAGAACGAGAAGCCTGCGGAGAAAGCAGTCCGCCACGTCGATGTTTCTGCTCGCAAGGATGCCGTAGTTGACGCCGAGCCATTGAGGAGTGAGAAGATGGCAACCTTGTCGGACTCCGCCCCTTCTCAGAAGACTGCGACCTCGGCGGACACTACTGGCGAACACATGGAGACTGACATATCTTCCCCCAATGCCTTGGTGCAAATCGTTGACTTGGACGAAGAAGACCGGCGGACTGAGGTAGAGGACAACGCGCCCTCAAAGGCATTGTCTGCTGTGAATCCTGAACCTGTCCGCGCTGACCAGCCTGATTTAGGGGGGTCCGCCGCGGATGCTGCTGAGAAGACCGCCAAGAGGAGGAAGAGGAAGAGAGACGGAGAGACCGTTGCTGAGCGGGTTGAGAGGAGGCTGCGCGCTATGAAGGAGAAGAACATCTCCAAGCGGACTGGGGAAGCGGACTTACAACACAGGCCGCGCGACAAAGAAGTTCCAGACGGCGATCTGGTCACTCCGGAGGCCCAAATCCAGGGAGAGAATTCCCTCTCAACGGTGAGTCTTTCCACGGATGAGATATTTGATTCTATAGACGTCGATCAACTTGACTTAATCCAGGACTCCTTGCTGGTTATGCTGCAGCAGAATGAGGCAGGGACTGCTGGAGATAAGGGTGACGAACTCCCTTCCTTGTCCGCTGCGGAGGAAGAAGAGAGGGAGAGGCTGAAGGAGAAGATAGAGGAACAAAAGAAGCAAATCGTTGCTCATGTTGCCGCGGTCGAGGCAGTCTCGAAGCAGGCCGCGGCAGACAAAGCTGCTGAGGATCTGAGGATTGCGGCGGAGCTGATGCGGTCAGGTAAACTTCAGCCGGCGCCCAAATATTTTCAGCGCAAGTGGCTTTACAGGTTGCCGCCGCGGACGTCAAGACCGATCAAAATTATCACCAAGACGGACGATATCGTGGTCTCAACAAGTGCGGCTGCCGAGAGAAGAGCAAGGGTTCACCGTGAATGGAAAAAGCGGTTAAGCGCCTTTGACCCAGAGCGGGCAAGGCGGCCAATCATCTTTGATAGTCGGAAACTCGCTGCCGCTATATCTAAAAGTGAACTTTTATCCTCTCTTTTAGTCCGCCGCGAACTGCCTTTGAATGCGAAGTTTGACTTTATTTGTTGCAGGTAGAAAGTCGCTGCCGGGCTCCATAGAGAGTGGCGAGATCGTGATCACACCCAACACTGGAGCCGACGCGGTCTCACATGTGGAGTCCGCGGAAGATGAGCCACCCAACCTGAGTCTGATAAAAGAGTTAGAGAAGAAATTTGAAGCTGAAATGCAATGTGTCAAAGCAGAGTTAGAGAAAGCGGCGGAGCGCGAGAGGGCGTCCGCGGCGCGCGAGAAAGCGTTCGCAGAACGCGAGAAGGCCCTCAAAGACCAGGTCGCCAGCATCTCGCGGGCGCTGGAGAGGTCTGAAAGGGAAAAGAAAAGGCTCGCGGATGACGTCCGATACTACAGAGGCAAGCACTTGGCGTCGGCTCGTGATGGAAAGGAGAAGCGGACTGCAGAGGTCGCTGAGCAGAGGCCGCGGGCGTCAGATCGCGTTCCTCCTGAGATTGCGGCACCGGCAGGTGGCCAGCAGCCCGCGGATGAGGAGCCGAGGCCGGCAGCGGAGCCAATGGTGCCTCTTAGTCGAGTTGACCGGGAAGCCGCCCATATGCACCGGACTATAAACGTCATCCATCACCATCTCTGCCGGGTATACAGTGAAATTCTTCAGATAAGCGATCAGGCGGCTCATCTATGCAGGGAAAGAGCAGAAAAGCCGGCGCGGACTGATAACAGGGACCGCTGAGTCCGCAATTCCTTGAACTTTTCTGATTAAATGTATATTGTTTGTATGATTGCTCCAAACAATGCTGTGTGATGTGTGATTGAACTTTATTTGATCTGTGCGGATCCAGATTATATGTCCGCTATTCTTATGTAGCTTTATCTTTGGCATGATCTGTTGCGGACTGTGCGGACTAGCGCTGTGTCCGCTTCTTGCTAACCTGCAGGTGGGAAAATACGCGACCTGAGCGGATAGGAAGCTGCGACGGCCGCGACTTGGCCCTGAATTTCCCTTGGAATGTTAATTTGTCTTTGCATCCGCGTCATTTGTTTGGCTGCTTTTTAATTTTTTGCGGACTGTGCGGATTGAATATGCGACCTACGCGGACTGGCCAAAAAGCTGTCAGAGATTTTATCTATAAATAGTGCCTTCTGCTTTCTCTATGTAGGAAATTCCTGAAGTAAACGAAACCCTGCGGCCTGCAACATGGTGTCCGCGCGTACTGATGCTGCAGTCGCCTTCCACTCTGCCGACCACAGAAAATGCACTTTGAGAGAGGCTGATCTGGCGGCTTTTGTTGAGAGGAAGATGGCGGACTCCAACATTCTTGTCCGCCTACCCGCACACCAGGAAAGATTGAACTTCTCGACGGCGACCCAGATCGCCATTCCAGTTGATCACTTTGACAGCGGATTCAAGTTCCCGCTCTTATGGGAGCTTGCCGCAATTTTCGAGCACTACGGGATGGTCCCAGGCCAGCTCGCGCCGAATACCGTCGCTGCGATCTGCAGCTTCCTCTCTTACCTGCGATCTGAAAGGATTGCCTTCTCAATGAACATTTTCCGAAAAATATTCTCTGTCCGCTCTATAACTGCCTCTGGAGGCCGCCCCTACAAGGGCGTAATTTACTTCTATTGCAGGGGGATGAAAGTAGTGGGTCTTCCAAACAAGATCCACAACTGGACCTCAAGGTTCTTAATCTTTGAGGGCGACCTCGGGTTCGCGCACACTTATCCGCAAGTGCGCGCGGACTCTGCTTTCAAAAACGTGCAGCTGAACGAAATGGAGTCCGCAATTGTCGAGTTCCTGGCCAACGCCAGGCTTGATATTGAGCACTACCTTCCACTGCTGGCGAGCTTAGCGGACGTCACGCCTGAGGACAGTAAGTATTAGCGGACTCAGATTTTGTATCCGCCGCCACCATGCTTTTTAACCGGTTCTCTTTTTGCAGCGACCTTGGCGGTGCCCGCCAACCTGCCGCAGACGCCAAGCGGCTTTGTTCCTACACAAAAGGAGAAGAAAGAGGCGGTTGCAAAGAAGAGGAAGGAGGAAGGGGATGTCGCTGCGGACTACTCCTCCTCCGAAAGCTTCTCCATGTCCGGCTTTGGCATCAGCCAGAGGGACCTTAGGGGGAACCCTATGGTCCATTGGCACAGCAAGGAGAAGCATGTCCGCTTATCCACCGCACTTCCCTCGTGGAGGAGTCCGCGGATAACGCGCCACGCCCATGTTGCGCTCTCCACTCTCTACGGAAAGCGCAACTTGAGCGAACTGAAGAAGGTGCCCGCCGCCGACCTCCCTCTGCTGGCCTCTCAGGCCTCTGCGAACAGCGCGGTGACAAATCATTATGTTGCCACACTGGCCAGAGACATGTTGAGGAAAAATGAACAGCTTCAGAAAGATAATGAAGCGCTGAGGGAGAGGAACGCGCGGCTGGGAGAAAGGAATGCCCGGCAAAGAGAGGAGCTGGCGGTGAGTTGAATTCGCCGCGATCTGGATTTGCTATTCGCCGCGATCTGTCTGAGTTTGCAATCTTGCTTTTGCAGGTCGCCTATGATTTGGAGAACACTAAATTCCGGGCCGCCACGCTCCCTTTTGTGATGGAGACAGTTGAGGTTGCTGTTGAGCGGCTTGCCTGCGACGGCCTCATGAAGGAAGGAGTGAGCGGCGTCCCCTTCCTGGAGATCTTTCCTGAGCTGGCCCCTCAGGTCGCGGCGATGGAAAGAGCTAAAAAAGGAAAAGAGGTTGTCGAGGAAGATGAAGACGAAGAAGAAGACGGAGGATCTCAAGGTGAAGGGCAAGTCCCTGCGGACAATGCCGAATCAAGCCGGCGAGGAGAGGGTCTGTCCGCCGAGTCCGGCTCTTCTGCTTCTTCCTCTGATACTGGCAGCTCGCATAGCGGGTCCGCCACTAGTTCAGGGTCAGGTAGCAGTGGGAGCAGCTCGGGGGGCTACTCTCCAGATGTCGACATCATTGGTGACAGCCCTGCACCTGCTGAGAAGAGACAGCGGACTGACTGATGATCAATGCATATGTATACATTTTGTAATTTTACTTGTAAAAAGTGGCGGACGCAAGATTGCAGTCCGCCGAACATTTTGAATGATGTAAAATTTTTGAAGAAATAGAAAGGATATTTTTTGTCATGTGTGCTTTCTGCAATGCTCTTTTCTCCACGCTCACCGCACCGATATTTAGCAGTCCGCATGTCATGCTAATAAACTTGGGCTTTTTAACTTGCTGATTAGAAATAATTGCTTTTCGCCTTTAGAAGAAAAACAATAGCAGGCGGACGCTGTTTAGCTCTAATTGAAGTCCGCACGATATATGTCATTTATAATGAATCTTGCTGATTAGAGAAAATTGTTCCACTTTGGACCAAGAAACTCAGGCGGACTCTGTTGAGTTTCTCTTGCAGTCAGCATGATATATTATTTTCAGTGAACCTTGATTAAAGTATTTAGACATCAACTCATTCATCATCCGCCTCAGAGAACAGCCAGCTGATAATAATGCCTGGGGTACTTAGTTATAGCTGTAGTCCGCAAGCCAGACCGCACATAATATAAAAGCTCATTGATGAACTTATCAAATAATGCAAGAATCATTCTACGGACTGAGCGGATACAGAAAACCAATCCGCTCACAATAGAAGTGATCAAAACTTATAACATGAAAATCATTCTGCGAACTGAGCGGATATAAGAGACCAATCCGCTTATAACAGGAAAATAAACTTGAATATGTACCCTGCGGACTGAGCGGATACAGAAAACCAATCCGCTCATAATAGAAATGACCTATAGCTTGTGACCAGGTGGGCAGGTGAGCCTGAGCGGCATACTTTCCTCACCGGGCTACAAGCTATAAGATCAACCCAAGTCGGCGGACTGACCGGATAGATAAAATCAGTCCGCCAAAGATAACCAGCTTATAATCCTAAGTTCCAAACTGTGCGGATAACGAATCCAGTCCGCCAACGATAGAAATGATCTATAGCTCGCGACCAGGTGGGCAGGTGAGCCTGAGCGGCATACTTTCCTCACCGGGCTACAAGCTATAGAATCAACCCAAAGAAGCGGACTCTGCGGACAGAGAAAAGCAGTCCGCTAAAAACAGAAATGACCTATAACTCGCGACCAGGTGGGCAGGTGAGCCTGAGCGGCATACTTTCTTCACCGGGCCACAAGCTATAGAATCAACCCAAAGAATTCCCTGCGAAGAGCAAGATGCTCATTTGGCGGAACGGTTCCCTGCCCTCTTGCCTTGAGTACAGTCTAAGCTGTGGGTCTCCTACAGGCACCGCTTGAGGGTACCATGGAGTGTTCGAGGGTTACAAGCTAAGATGACCCACGGGCAGGTGAGCCTGAACGGCATACTTTCCTCATGTGATCATCGAAGTTGTAACAATATCCCTAATGACGGCATGGTAGAGCTTTACACCCACCTTGCCCTCCATAATGCAAAGGTGGGGTCAGGTACCAGCCGGGATCCGAAGTCCAGAATCCAACCGCGCTAGAGCCTGCAAGCCCCCACTACACGGTGCGAAATCTCGTCGCAACACGTGATCTTCGTGGTGTTACGCTAATGACAACGGCTCTAGGGGAGGTCTAGCTGAACTCGGCGATGTCTCCTGGTATCAGGGAACCGTTATAGGTCTTTGGGAGAGAGAGAAAACACTAGAAAAAAGGTGTCAGTATGGATCCTTTGATTAAGAAAAATGCATTTGCAAAGGAAGCATAAGAAAGAAAGAAGGGGTTCGGGTGTAGAACCGTTTTTGAAATCTCTCTTATCACCTTATCTGTCATGATTACAACAAAACACTCGAAGAAGTGTTAGCAAGCAGTTTCTATTCATAACAATTTTTGAAGAGAATACAGAAAGTAGGAGGAGGTTTTAAGAATAGAACCGCTTGAGGTCATCCCCACTCCACGTGTGTGGTATATCCTCTCCTTCGTACGTCTGCAAGCGATAAGCGCCGCTCTTTAACACTTCTTTGACAACAAAGGGGCCGGCCCAATTTGGGTTAAGCTTTCCAACTGAACCAGCTCTTGCAGCAGCATCAACCTTCTTTAGAACTAGATCTCCCACTTGGAAGTGTTTGATCCTCACATTTTGGTCGAAGTAACGGGCCATCCTCCTTTTGACTTCTTCCTGCCTTATAGCAGCTTGATCTCTGACCTCCTCGATGTGTTCCAAGCTGAACCTCATCTCCTCATTATTCAACTCGGCCCAATCATCAGCACCTTCTCTTGCAAGTAGCACCCTGGGTGACGGGACTTCAAACTCAATCGGGATGAGTGCCTCTGAGCCATGAGAGAGCTTGAAGGGAGTCTCCCCGGTTGCGGATGATGGCGTTGTTCTAAGGGACCAGAGGACTGATGGAAGCTGATCGGCCCAACTGCCCTTGAGATTCTGCACTTTCTTCTTGAGCAAGTTGAGGATCTGCTTGTTGGCAGCTTCCACCTGGCCATTGCTTCGGGGATGATGAACTGATGCAAAACGCAGCTCTGTTCCGATCTGCCTGCAAAAATCTATCATCTCTGAGTTGTTGAACTGTGGCCCATTGTCGGTGATTATTGCCATTGGTATCCCATGCCGACATACAATTTCTCCCCAAATGAAGTTCTTGACGATCTGAGTCGTTGTCTTGGCCAATGCCTTGGCTTCGATCCACTTGCTGAAATAGTCGATCATTACGATGATAAAACGCCGTTGCCCGCTTGCCAAGGGAAAAGGACCAATGAGATCCATTCCCCAAACCGTAAAGGGCCAAGGAGTTGCAATCGACCTGAGGGACTGAGCTGCTAGGTGCTGAAGCGGAGCGAACTTCTGGCATTGAACACACCTTATGACGTAGATCTCTGAGTCTTTCTTCATTGTGGGCCAGAAATACCCTTGCCGCAGGACTCGTCTCTCAAGAGTTCTTGCTCCAGAGTGGCTTCCACACTCTCCTGAATGAACTTCTTGCAAAATGGTGTGAGCTTCTTCTTCTGAAACACATCGGGCCATGGTTGAGAGGAAGGTCTTTCTATAAAGGATTCCCGCCACTAGAAAGTAGTGAGATGCTTTTATTCTGAACTTCTTCTTGTCTCTAACTGTATGATGATAATTTCCTGTTGATAGAAATAGGATGAACGGGTCCATCCAAGAGATACGCTGGTCGACTTGCATCAGATCTCCTTCCACCACTGCCGGGCGGAAGAGCTCGGAAGTTGTGCCTCCTGAAGGTATCCCATGCTTAGAGAGAAAATCGGCCTCCTCATTCTCTGTTCTAGGAATATGTTCGATGGTGAAGCTTTTAAACCTGCCGATTTCTATTTTCACAAGAGCTAGATACTTTTTCAAGACTGGCTCCCTTGCTTCAAAGTTGCCAAGGACTTGCGACGCCATTACAAGAGAATCAGTTCTGATGTGAACATGATCGATCCCTAATTCCCTTGCGAGCCTCAAGCCTGCTAGCAGAGATTCATATTCAGCCTGATTGTTTGTTACTGGAAAGTAGAACTTGATGGCCTGCTCTAGCTTGATTCCATTTGGATTGATGAGGACCACTCCTGCTCCAGAAGAACTTCTGCCTGAGGCACCATCAACATAGATGGTCCAAGCCAAAGGTGACCTTTCTGCCTGATCAGAACTGGACTCTGGCATGTCAATCAAAAAATCTGCTAGGACTTGAGCTTTGATGGCTGTCTTGGGCACATAAGAAATTTCAAATTCACTTAGCTCTATTGCCCACTTAGCTAGCCTGCCGGAATGCTCGGGCCTTTCCAACACACCCTTCAAAGGTTGATCGGTGATGACTTGGACTGAATGTGCTTGGAAGTATGGACGGAGCCTGCGAGCTGACATGACCAGTGCCAAGGCTAACTTTTCCAAGATCGGATACCGCGTTTCAGCACTCTTCAAGATATGGCTGACATAGTAGATTGGAAACTGCTTTCTGCCTTCTTCCCGAAGGAGAACGGAGCTGACGGCCTCAGGGCCAACCCCTAGATACAAGAAAAGAACCTCTCCTGGCCGGGGACTCTGAAGCAGAGGCGATGAGGTGAGCTGCATCTTTAACTGCTCAAAAGCATGAGAGCACTCTTCTGTCCACTCAAACTTGGATGCACCGCGGAGAGTTTTGAAAAAGGGGGCACTCCTATCTCCAACCCGAGAGAGGAATCTTGCAAGACCTGCCAGCCTTCCCCCTAACTGCTGAACTTCCTTCGGTGAACGAGGGGTAGGCATTTCAAGAATAGCTTTTACCTTGTCGGGATTGGGGGCAAGTCCCTCCGGAGTAAGGAGATGACCAAGAAACTTCCCCTTACTCGCTCCAAAAGTACATTTCAAAGGATTGAGTTTCATCTTGTATCTACGCAGAGTAGCGAACGTTTCTGCTAGATCTAGCAAGTGCAGCGAAAACGATTTACTTTTAATCAAAAGATCGTCTACATACACTTCTAGGTTTCTTCCTTTTTGATGGTTAAACACACGGTCCATCATCCGTTGATAGGTCGCGCCGGCATTCTTAAGCCCAAAGGGCATGACAAGATAGCAATAACATCCATCGTTAGTTATGAATGACGTGTGAGGAACGTCGGGCTTATGCATTCTTATCTGGTGATAACCAGAAAACGCATCTAAAAAACTCATGCAAGAGTATCCTACCGCGGAATCAACTAAAGAATCTATCCGAGGCAGGGGGTAGCAATCTTTAGGACATGCTTTATTAAGTTTTGTAAAGTCTACACACATTCGCCACTTTCCCCCTGGTTTTTTAACCATTACAACATTTGAAATCCAGGTGGGGTATTGCACTTCTTTAATGAAATTCGCCTTGAGGAGTTTTGCAACCTCCTCCCTTACTGGCTCTGCAAGCTTTGTTGCCACGTCCCTCTTCTTCTGTTGGATGGGCTTGCAGCTGGGATCGACATTCAGATGGTGGCAAGCTACATCAGGGTCCACCCCCGGCATGTCTTCTGCTGACCAGGCAAAGACATCCAGGTTCTTCAGCAGGCAGGAAATCAACTCAGCCTTTTGATCTTCAGGAAGCTCCGAGTTGATGGAGAGTTTCCTCTCCTCCCCTTCAGCAATGGGGACTCCTTGCGTCACCTGGGCAGGTTCCAGGTGAGCACCTTCATCAGCAGCAACTTTCGAACTGGAAGGGGCTTCTGCAGCCTCTGCTGGAGCAAGGGAAGCTTCAACCATGTTGACAGTGCGAACGTAGCACTCCCTTGCTCTCCTTGGGTCGCTCCTGACCCGGCACATCCTCCCATCGGCAAAGAACTTGATGGCGAGGTGATAAGTGGAAATTACTGCTTGGTACTTGTTCAGCAGGGGCCTGCTGAAGATGGCATGATAGCTGCTGGGGGCGTCGACCACTATGAACTGTATCTGCTTTGTTGCCCCTCCGAGCTTTACTGGCAAGGTGACGCTGCCCTCCACCTCTTTCCTCTCTCCTGAGAATCCATAGAGCGGCCCCTCAGTGGAAAGCAGAGGCTTTCCGGTCCTCAGGGCCTCGAAGGTAGACTTGAAGAGGAGGTTGACTGAACTGCCCGTGTCAACAAGAATTCTGTCCACTGTGAAGTCCCCAAGCACAGCCTTGATTACAACAGCATCGTCAAATGGATTGGCTGTTTGAGGAAGATCTTCTGGACCAAAGGTGACGACTTCCCTTGGAGGAGCAACGGAAGAAGAGGCCACCTCCGCCTGGGTGACCCTTGAAATTGAAGATTTCCGAGTGGACTCGGTCCCTGCTCCACCATGGATGAAGAAGAGGCGTCCCAGAACTCCCTCATCATCTGCATCAAAGCATTCCACTGGGACGTTGATCGGCCCCAGACGGCCTTCGTCCTCCACATCTACACACTCCTGGTAAGCCTCGGCTACCTCTTTGCCCTTCGAGGTGGATGGCTTCGACGAGGAAGGAGAATCCTTCTTGGTCAGGTCAATCTTGCCCTCGGCAAGCAGCTTATCAATCAGCGCACGAAGGGCCTTGCACTCCTCAGTCAGATGACCCTTTTCCTTGTGGAATTGGCAGTATTGCGAATTATTCCTCGGTTTCCACAACTTCTGAGGCTCTTGCCTCCTTTCTTCTGATCTCCTTTGCAGGATCTGGATGACTTCGTCAAGGTCCAGATCTGTAGGGTCCTCCATAGGACTTTCTTCATATTGGCACGGGGCAGGCAAGGCTGCCTGCTGGAGGATGGGAAGAGCCTGCAAAGGCACGGCGGGAGTGGCGGCCAACGGCAGTCTCTGCTCGTGAAACTGTTGATGGCCTTGGAAAGGTTTTTTGTTGCGGAAGTTTCTGCCTCTTTGAGACGGAGGCTGGAAGTCTGGACGAGGGGGCCTGCCACGAGAAGAAGAAGCGGAGGCATCCCCTCCTTCAGCCTTAGCTGTCAGGGATGAAACATAGGTCGGATTAGCATTTTCCCCTTCTATGAAGCGGTTGACCATGGCGATCAACTCTTGATAGGTTTCTAGAGCCTTGGTGGTTGCTTTGAACTTCAGAGGGCCTTCCCGGAGGCCGTGGATCAAGGCAACTTTGTAATAGTCGGGGTTCACATTCCTCACCCCCTGGATTTCTCTTTGAAAGCGATCAACGAATCGTGCTACCGATTCGTTATCCCTCTGCTTAATCTCGAATAGGGCAGCTGGCCCATTCTTCCTCTTCCTTGAGGTAGCAAACCTCAGCAGTAACTGGCTACGGAGCTCTGCAAAAGAAGAAATAGTGCCCGAAGGCAGCTCATAGAACCATTCTCTCGCTTGCCCTTCGAGAGTGGTAACCAGCAATTTACACTTGATGGCATCTGTGAGGCATCTCAAAGCTACTGCCCCCTCAAATGCCTGGAGATGGGAAACTGGATCTGTCGTCCCCGAATAGGAAGGGATGCGAGGCTCCCTGAAGTTGCTTGGAGCTGATTCCCATCGAATTCGTTCAACAAAGGGAGATGGGGTGTCAAACTCTGCAGGGTAGAAAGGGCGGACTGGAGCTGAGTCCGCGGGCTCGGCGGACTGGCGATCAGCAAAGTGAAGCTGGCGGGCTGGAGTGCCCCTGGCAGCTTCTCTGAAGAAATCTCTGAAAGCGAACTCTTCCTCCTGAGGGCGCAGAGGAGCAGCGGACTGAACAGGGTTCCGAGGAGTTTCTGGCGACTGCCGAAACGGAGTTCGGCGAGCTGGGGTCTGGCGGACCGGCGAGCTCGCTGGGTCCGCTGCGGCCTGAGGAGCAAGCCGCTGGGCCAAAGCAAGAAGAGCTTGGCTGATTGTATCAAGGCGCTGGTCGGTCTGCCGGCGAGACTGCTCGGCCTCAATGCGAGCTTGTTCTATTGCGTCCCAGAGGGAGTCTTCTGAAGAGCTGGAGCGGTCTGAAGAGCGGGCTCTGCGGTCTGACATCTTGCGTCCGCTGATTTCAAAACACTACTCGGATCTGAAGGCCGCGTGTTAACTGTTGATGCACGAAAACAGACAGGGAGTCGGGCACAACTAGCTAACGGTTCGAACACGGGAAAAAGGGGAGACTGCGAGCAGCGATCTACTAAGCGGATGAGAGCTGAAAGAGGAGCAGGGCCGTGAACCACGGCAACAACAGACTTCGCCCGTCGCGGCCTGAATGCCTCTCTTGCGACGGGCTTTCCCTTGATTGAAGAAGAAGTGGGTTACAAGTGAAAGGAAAGGACTGAGGGAAGTAGAGCAAGGGGGAGTCCGCGAGGCACAGGATTCGAGTCCGCAGCCTGTAACAAGTAGGCTCCTGGGTCCGAGTCAGCGTGCCTTGAGTGCACCACCTCCCCCCTATTTATAGGATAGGGGGCCTGCCCAAGCGGGCAGGGCTAAAATAACCGGCTGCCCGGGGTACAGGAGAACCGGGCAGCGGTGACGGGAAGCAAAAAGAAAGAACACGCCAGTCCGCACAGAAGGGGCGGACTGGGCTCGCGAACTGGAGCTTCCACTGCTGCTGGGCGCGGCCACTGGAGACCGGCGGCCTGGGCGGACGAGATACTGCGTCCGCCGCTGGAGACTTGCCCAACGCGCCGGCGGACTGAGCGGACTGGGCTTTGCGTCCGCTGCTGGAGTATCACCCTTGGCGCGACTGGCGACAGTGCCGGACTGGGCGGACGGCCAAATTCTGTCCGCGCCTGCTGAATGGGGGCTTTGGGAACTTGGAGTATGTTGCGGACTGAGGGGTTAACATCGGCAGCTACTTGAGTACCTTCAGTCACGCCCCTGGGTCACGCCCGTGACCCAGGGCGTGTAACCCATTTTACTCGAGTATTTTGAAACTACTCGAGTAACCTCGACAGCTAGTCGAGTACCTTCAGTCACGCCCATGGGTCACGCCCGTGACCCAGGGCGTGTAACCCATTTTACTCGAGTATTTTGGAAACTACTCGAGTAACCTCGACAGCTACTCGAGTACCTGCAGTCACGCCCTTGGGTCACGCCCATGACCTAGGGCATGTAACCTGCTCTGGACTAACTTCCTCAGTTCACAAGTGCCGCCCTTTTTCCTCCACTTTCCTGAACTCAAGACTGCCCTCCTGACTCAAAACTCGCATGGGGGCCTAGCCCGAATCGGGACGTTGCATAAGTGACCGACCAAAATTGCAAAAAACAATTATAGAAACACGCAGGTTCCCCAAACATGTGTATTTTCATTACTAAGTGTACATTTATAGGTTCTTTTCATGTTATAACGATGACACACATACATGTGCTCACCACCGCTTAGTAGAAGGTCCACAAATCCAAATAAGCAATATAGAAGCCATAGTCTGATACCAAATATTAACACCCCCCATCCATCACATGGGATATAACAGAAGGTCCGGCCGGGGCCCCACGCCATATACCACGAATAGCTAGTGGAGTTACGTATTAATACGAAATTACTGCCAAAGGAACACATGTCCTAACTCAGAGTATTCTAGCGGAAGATTTTTAAAATAGTTATAAAAATCCAAGCCACAACATGAATGTCCACTAAAAACAAATGAGCTTACAAAATACACAAAGTGTTGATGCATGAAAACAACACCGCCTAGTTAACGGGTTGTTCGATCTCACAAGCTAGGTGAAGAAGAGGGTTGCGGGGTTGATGAGGAAGAGGAAGCTTCTGAGTGCTCGAGAGTGGAGCAAACGCTTATCTAAGGGATTGCGGGGATAGAGGAGAGGTTTGCTGAAAGCAGCCGGGAAGACTGATGATCAGCGAAGAAGGTTGATGATCAGCAGAGGAGGTTGATCTTGAGCTGTCGAGCAGACGGTTACTTTGACGGTTGTTCTTACAGGTTGACGCCGAGAGAGTTGAGCTGAGCTAAGAAGAAAGGGGGGCCGCTAGAAGCGGCAACAGCATACATCGCCTGTCGAGACTAAAATGTCACTCTTGCGATGGGCTTTCCTTTGATTAATATTGAGTTATTACAGCTTGCTATTACACCTTTACAATAAAGCAAATAAAGGGTACAAAGGGGAAGCTGGCGCCTAAGGAAGGAGTGCCAGAAGAGGCTGCGCGCACTGAAGAGCCAGGTCAGCAGGCCACGCGACTAAGGAAAGATAGCATGCCACGCGGTCTGGCAACTAAAGCCGGCAGGCCGCTCGCGGCTAAGGGCTGAGAAGAAGGTGCTGACTGAGAATAGGAGCCCACAAGGGTTGATGGCTTGAGCTTGTTGTGTGATGTCTTCGAGCGTGAGCGTTGAGTGAAGCTCTGAACCTTGGGGTATCTGAACCTTGGAGTCTCTGAACCTTGGGGTATCTGAACCTTGGAGTCTCTGAACCTTGGGGTATCTGAACCTTGGAGTCTCTGAACCTTGGGGTCTATAAACCTGACCTGAATGAGAGGTATTCAGGTCTATTTATAGGCCCGAGGATGTAACGGCTTTCGGTGACATTACCCCGGTGAGACGGTAACTTAAGCGAGTAGAGGATGGAATTCGTTGAGTCCGCAATAGGCCGCGCAGACGGGGGCTTGCTTTTGGAATTGTTCCTGCTGATGGCGGACTAGGAAGAGTCTGCGCCTACTATTGGCGGACTGAGAGGAGTCCTCCCGAACTGAGCCGATCGAGCCCGTGCCAAGATTGTGCGGGCTAAGGGACTATCTGCCCGCTACTGGGAAGCCGGAGCTGGAAGCTGAGTGGAGGACTGCGAGGAGAATCCACGAAGTCAGCCGCTGCTGAACTGAGCAAGAACGAGCTAAGGGCATGAGCTGAGGGATATCCGTCGAGTCCGCCAAGCCCGCTCGAGGTTACGCTGTCAGGGACTGCCTTGAGGAGGTTATGCTGCCTGGAGGATTGGGAGGAGTCCACCACTATTGATCGAGCTCGCGCCAAGACTGCGGGCTGAGTCAGGTTGACCCTGCTGCTGGAGAGAAGCTGGTGGAGGCTGAGGAGTGGCGGGCTGTATAACGAATCCATTGAGTATAAGGAGTCTGCGCCTGCTGACAAGCTGAGTCCGCCTATGCTGTTGAACGAGGCAGCTGGCTGCGGAAACTACCGGGGTTCATAATTATAGGCGGACTGGAAGGCTTGACTGCAGTTCGAGTCTGCCCAGCTCAGAATGAACGGGACGTGCGCTGATCTTTGCGGGTAGCCAGTGAGCTGGAGTGTCTGCGCTCCTTAGGCGGACTGATGAAGCTGGCTGCCCATGCTGCTCAAGTCCGTCACTGTTGAATGGAATTTGTCGCACCTGCTGGGTGACAAAGGGATGGGCGACCTACCGGACTGATGAGGCAAGCCACGCGTGTTGGCAAGGTGGAAACTAGGGTAGCTGACTGGCGGCCTGGGGTTAGGTCGCCAATCTGGCTATGCGGCGAGCTGCAGGCTTGTCGACGTTGGTGAAGGTGTGCGGCCTAAAGGCAGATCGCTTGATGTTATGGTGCTCTAGGTGGATAGACATCCGAGTCCGACTAATGGGGAACCCGTTGAGACAATTGCGCTTAATCTGACAAGGCACGCGGCCTGCAGGGGCGGACAGAAGAAGCAGTCTGCGACCCCTAACGACCAAGGGACAAGGCGCGGCCTAGGTAGTTAGACCGCTGAAACCACCCAAGCCGTGCGGCCTGAGCGGACAGACAAACCTGTTCGCCCATCCTAAGGCGTCATGACGTCCAGGAGGAACCCAGAGCAGGCCGCGACTAGCGAACTGGCTACCTTGGAAAGGATCGCCGATTTCGGGGTTAACATAATCCTCACACTTTTTTAAGTTCAGAAGGGAACTTCGAAAAATATGGAGACCCATGAAAATCGTGATCCTCCACAAAGAAAGAGAAGACAAGGAGAGATAGAACTTGATGTCTCTCCTTAGGAGGTTGCTAATGCCTATCATTTTCCTGCAAAGAAAAAGTTAGTATAGGCATGTTTGGAAGTTACACCTTGCGCGTACCTGGGTTTGCCTTTCCAAAATGAAGAAGATGTGTCTTCTACTAAGTTCTGCAAAATAAAGGTGAGCGGAAAACATAGGATCATAATAAATTGCAAGTACCTGGTGGAGACTTGCAAGCACTCATTATCCTCAACAAAAGGAAGAGTGAGGAGTATGCAAGAAAGAAAAATGAGTTGCAAGTACCTGAAAGGAACTTGCAAGTCTTTGCTAGTTTCTACAAAAGAGAAGTTAGAAGCAAATATGGGAGAAAAGGAATCCGCAAATACCTGAAGGCAACTTGCACGTATCTGCTGATCTCTACAAGAAAAGAGTTAGAAGCAGACATAATATATGGGAGTAGCTTGCAAGTACCTGTGAAGAAACTTGCAATTATCTGCTTATCTCTGCAAAATGAGAGTTAGAAGCAAATATGGGAGTAAAGAAAAAGCCGCAAATACCTGAAGGCAACTTGCAGGTATTTGCTGATCTCTGCAAAAGAAGAGTTAGAAGCAGACATAATATATGTGAGTAGCTTGCAAGTACCTGTGAAGAAACTTGCCAATATCTGCTGATCTCTACAAAATGAGAGTTAGAAGAAGGCAAGATATATGAAAGTAGCTTGCAAGTACCTGTGAAAAAACTTGCAAGTATCTGCCGATCTCTGCAAAATGAGAGTTAGAAGCAGGCATGATATATGAAAGTAGCTTGCAAGTACCTGTAAAGAAACTTCCAGGTGCCTGCTAATCACTGCAGAGAGAAGTGTGAGTAGCAGACATAATATAATGAGCTAAGCTTCAAGTACCTGAACGGAACATGCGAATGCTAACTATTGATGAGATAATATAGATATTATCATATAACAGAGGAAATGTCTAATGAGCTCTACTGATAGTTGAATGAAGATCAAACCAGAGTAGTGATCTTCTTGCTAGATTAGAGATGTCTTCAATCATGAAATCCAGATCAATAAGTCGAATGTTGCTGTTGATATGATAGGATGGTTATGGTCAGATCAATAGAGAAGAAACTTGATGAATTCTGCCAATCTGGACTAGATTCCAATAGCATGGTTTGATGATCAAGGAGAGCTAGATTCCTTAATCAATGATTGATGCCATTAACACTTGATAAAATTAATGGAGCTGATATAAGTAGAGAGCTTGTAAGTGATCATCTGATAGAGATTATCCAAGCGACGCATATAAGATGAGCATAAGCAAAATGAATGTTTGCTAATCCTTTTAGTATGTCAGATTTAACATGTTCACCCATGAAAGAGGCTGTTGATAATTAAGAGGTCTATACTCGGAGATGACCAAGAAAGACTGGTTGCTACCATAGGATATCACCTGTGGGCCTTATGCATCACTTGCCTGAGAAAGGTCGTCACGAATATAGTCCTACTAAGAGCGGGCTAGCCGCGCATCCTTTAGAAGGGAACAAAAGAGAAAAGCACAGAAAATCCTGAGAAGGATCGCTAAATACACTGCTCTCATGCCTGAGGTTACAACATCACTCATCAATGAGACTAGTTATGCCAAGTGGCCTAAAGCATTGCTTGTATGTGGAAAGATCAGTGGAGTTGTGCGCCCGCGAAAGCACGGATTGAGAGTACCATAGAGTGTTCGGCCGTCATAGTTGTGAGATGATCGAAGAGACAAGGCTACTGAATGCTAGGGGTTAGATCTGGTATACTCTGGAGGTGGGGGGGGGGTGGGGGGGGGGGGGGTGGGGGGGGGGGGGGTGGGGGGTTAATAGTGTGTCTGTTGGTTTTTAAAACTTTTGCTGTAAATAAAAACTTAGACCTAAAATAATATGGTCTAACCCAGGAACAACAACTATAAGTTATCACAAACACAGCAAACCTAACTAGCACAGCCACAATAAGAACAAAAGAAAAGAGCAACACAGACAACACAAGAATTTTATAGTGGTTCCCCAACCTGGGTACATCCACTCTTCTACCACCCTGGCAGGAATCCACTCAGGTTTTTGATCAGGTGACTGCCAACAATGATCTTTTGATCAGGTGCTCAAAAACCAATCCTCAAGTCTTTTGATCATGTGAATTGCAACCAGTAATAACTTTTGAAGGGAGTTAAGAACTGATAAGTTGTAATTATACTTATTTTATGTTCATTATTTAAGTAATTTTCGTTGTCTTTTCTTGTTTTAGGTTAAATTTCTTTAATAAAATGCTCCTTTTATCATATATATTTTGCTAACTTAGTTTATTTTATGTTTCAGAAATTTTCAGAATTTTTCCAGAACAATCATGTGTCACGCCCGTGTACTGTCAGTCACGCCCGTGAAATGTGCGTGACACATCAAAATCCCGTGAAATCAACGCATTCAAAGAAGAAAAGACTGACACGCCCAGAGTCACGCCCGTGTCATGTGACACGCCTCGTGACCATGGCCGTGACCACTCAAGCTCGACGAAATTCTCTCGATGTTTGTCGAACAACCTGACACACCCGTGTCAGCAAACCATCACGCCCGAGTCATTCCCGATCGACGATCAAGGCTTCAAGTCTCGACATTTTGCACTCGACATTCGTCGAGATAAGGACACTCCCGTGACCCATGATCCGACATGTCTGTGTCACTCCCACTCAACGTTTTCCGCTCGACAATTTCTTCTCGATGATTTCCGCTCGACGTTCGTCGACTCAACCGTGCACGCCCCAAGTCACGCCCGTGTTAGAGGGCGTGACTCATCCACCTGGCCCGACAAACTGCCGCTGGTGATTTTTGACGCAGACGGCACACAGTTCAACCTCCCCGACACGCCCATTGTCACGCCCGTGACATGGGGCGTGACCGCCGCGTTTTCAGCCGCAATGTCAAATCGTCTTCAATTCACCGAAATCAGATGTGAATAGTGCTGACACGCCCCCTGACACGCCCGTGTTAGAGGGCGTGTACTTGGAAATTTTTTCCTATAAAAGGCCAGCTGTTGTCTGAGTTAAGGGTTCCAAATTTTTGAACCATTTTGTTGACAAAGGCTGCCATTTGGAGCTTGCTTTAGTGCTATGTAAGGACCATCCCCACCCCCCCACCCTCTTCTTAAGTTTGTTTGTTTAGGCTCTTGTAATCAACTACTTTTCTAATAAAAATCATTAGTTTTTCATCCTTACATGCTCTAAAATGTCTCTAATGGTCTCCTTTTCAAGAATCTTATGTATTTATGTTTTCATTTTGATATTGCGTGTGTGCGTGTATGAGTTCAAATTGCGAAATTTAAAAGTTATACTTTCATTTTTATAAAAATTTCTAGACGTTATTATAGCCGTTTTCCTTATCATACTCTTTAAAATTGGTTAGACTTAGGATTTTTATGTTCCATATTTGTTCTTATCAACTTGTAAAACGATAAAAAAGGTGGTTTTCATTCCTCTTAACTTAGATTTTTCTTAGTTTTCATTTTAAAACAGTTGCTTCTTTTAGTTTTCCTCCACTTTCTAAATCATTTTACAAATCTATAAGAATGCATAATGCGTAATTTTAGTTTTTCAACAACTTTGGTTTTAGCAAATACGTAAAAAGAGTTTTACTCAAATAATTTTTATTTCCACTTTTTATGCATTTTTGTCAAAATCTAACTATAAAAATGCAAATATTTTAATTTTTCAAGCACTTGCTTTTCTCACATTAATTTGAAAACTCTTTGCTCAAACAATTTGTATTTTGCCTATTTATGCATTTCTACGACATTCTAGCGTTAGAAATGCAGTTGTTTTAATTTTTCGATAACTTTGTTTTTCTTAATTTTTTTTGCCTCCGTGCGTGCGTGTATGAGATAAGTTTATTGTTTTCTCCAATTATGTAGAGTGTGTGCGTGTGCGCATTTATTTCTGCCTACTCGTTAAGAGTTAAATGGCGTGTCTTTAATTTTTCACCTAAATATTTGAGTAGGATTTGCAAGTGTGAGTATTTACATTTTGTAGTGTGAGTATTTCATTTTCTGTCGTGTGTGTGTGTGTGTTTTAATTTTAGCAAGTGTGTGTTGTTTTTATTTTCCGTCTACTCATTTGAGTTAAATGGCTGGATTTTATTCAAGTAGGACTTGTGTTTTTTTATTTTTCGCCTACTCATTTGAGTTAAATGGCTCGACTTTATTTAAGTAGGACTTGTTGTTTTTATCTTCCGCCTACTCGCTAAGCGTTAAATGGCCGAACTTCATTTACCTCCTACTCGTTTGAGTAGGACTTGTAATTTTCAGCTTTTATTTACCGCCTACTCATTTGAGTTAAATGGTAGGTTTTTATCTTCCGCCTACTCGCTAGGAGTTAAATGGCCGCACTTTATTTCTCTGTAAATATTTGAGATGTACTTGTAATCGCATTTATTTCCACCTACTCGTTTGAGTAGGACTTGCTTTCATTTCAGTCCTGCTCGTTTGAGGAGGACTTGCAAAGTTTTAGCTTATATTTCCCGCCCACTCGTTTGAGGTGGACTTGCAATTTCAATTATGCAATTTTCTCTTACTTGTAACTTAGTTTTATTTCTGTCTCTTTCTTATGTGTTTGGATGAATGCGGTTGTTTTTATTTGTAGTAACTTTTCTAAAACTATGTTATCTTGCTTTTCTTCGTATTTTCTTTATAACCCTTCAGCGAATAGTTTAGAACGCTTGCCTAACCAAACTCATAAGTCATCCCCATTCCGATGAGTGGCTAATCGCTTTTAGCCCTCGGTATCGAAGAGCATTTGGATATAAAAAAATGTTTTAAATAACTAAAGATCTTATTTTTCTATTTAATTAAAAACTTAAGGTTTATCCCGGGTTAACGACCCGTAGAACCACATATCGATGTGTGAGCTCTATTTTCGTTATCCATACGCTAGCTAGCCGAGATGCCGTGTTCATGGACTAATCACCCCTGGGTAAAGAGAGTTCCACACTAACCCTCGAGAGAGGAGGCGCGCTAACTCTACCGGATTGGGTTCCCCACCCAATAACGGGGTTCTTAGCGTACTGCGGGCATTAAGAGGAATCTTTCATCGGACGAGAGACCGGTCGAATAATCTTAATGTCCAGGTGAGCGATATTCCTAGAGATAGGTGAGCTCATTAATTTGGAACCTCCAAGGCCAAGTTTCGCTTTAATTAAATTGAAACTTTAGATCTCTAGTGATTCAAATCTATTTTTAATCCTAACGTAATTCGATACCGAGTGTTATCTATTCATCGTCTTTATTCTTAATCTATTTTCGCCCTATTTTAGTTAAAATCAACAACTTACTATTTCGGTAAAATAATAGTGCTTTCGGAGTAGTAGGTATAATCAACCCGTTCCTGGGAAATTTACGATCTGGATATTCCCCCGAATATTCTGTATTACTTGCGTAGGTGCACTTACCTACCTTAGCAAGCCCGCGGCGATCGACTCATCGAACCAACCACCCACAAAAGAGTCTGTTCGCAAGCCATCAAGTTTTTGGGGCCTTTGCCAGGGAAAATCTTTGAGTTGTTATTTCGAATCTGAAGTCTATTACTTTTACCTTTATTTGTAAAAAACTAAAAAAAATAAAAACATTTCTTCAAAATCCAAAAAAAGAGTTAATTTTCTACTTTATATTTTAGGGTGTATGACCCGTGGAAAACCTTCGGAGTCCGAAAATTTGGATTTCGATCCTGAGATCGAATGCTCGCTTGCGCATATTTGTTCTCAGCACCGAAATCCCTCCTTGGATACCGAAGAATCCGTCGGAGAACCCTCTGCCGTTGCTATGGCCGACCCCAATCCGAACGCGGCCGTCGAGCGTACAATGTCATATTATGCCCGACCGAATTTGGACGATACTGGGTCCAGTATTGTTCGCCCAACGGTGGCGAACAATAATTTTGAGATCAAATCGAGCGTTATCCAAATGATCCAAAATGCTGTGCAGTTCGATGGACTGCCGGATGAGGACCCGAACGTTCATTTGTCTAGTTTTTGGGAAATTTGTGATACCTTTAAGATCAATGACGTCACTTATGACGTCATTCGTTTGCGCCTTTTTCCATTCTCCCTCAAATCCAAAGCTAAGGCGTGGTTGAATTCCCTCCCACGAGGATGTATCACCACCTGGGCCGTGCTTGTGGAACGGTTCTTAATGAAGTATTTTCCGCCAGCCAAAATTGCAAAGTTGCGGGCGGACATTTCTTCGTTCGTGCAGAACGATTCCGAGTCTCTATTTGAGACTTGGGAGTGCTTTAAAGAATTCCTCCGCAAGTGTCCGCACCACGCGCTGCCTGTGTGGTTGCAGGTCCAAATCTTCTACAATGGGCATAACTATCAGACACGTCAAATGATTGACGCGGCTGCCGAGGGTACCTTGAATAATAAGACCCCAGAGGCTGCCCAAGCTCTTATTAAAGAGATGGCTATGGACACCTACCAATGGAACGTCCCGCAGGGACGTCCCAAGCAGGCGGCCGGCCTCTTCGACTTGGATGCCACTGCCCACTTAGCCCTTAAAGTTGAAAGGCTGACGAAGCAGGTGGCGGAGATGTCTGCTGCCTCCACCACTCTGCCTTGGGTGATTCCCCGCAATGCTGGCGTAGTCAATGAATTCGTAGACTACGTGGGAAATGCTGGGTGACCTTCCTTTAACCCCAACAACAACCCTTATAGTAATAACTATAATCCGCGTTGGAGGAACCACCCCAACTTCTCATGGAGCAATGCGAATAATGCGCAGTGCCTGCCCAATTCTTTTGCGCCCAGATTTCTGCCACTTCCCCCTGTTCCAAAACCATCCTCGATGGAGGAGAATTTTTCTAAATATATAGCGTCCAACGAGTCAAATATCCGGAACATCACCGGATCGCTAAAAAACTTAGAACTCCAGGTTGGACAGCTAGCGCGAATGATGTCCGAGCACGCGCTCGGGGCACTGCCGGGAAACACGGAGCCCAATCTGCGGGAGAATATCAATGCTATAACCCTCCGTAGCGGAAAGGAGGTGATCAATCCAAAACGGACCGATCCGCAGGTACATATTTCACCTCTGACCCCTCTTCCCCCTTCTTCGATTACACCGCCTCTACAAATTTTAAATGAAAAAATTATTAAAACGCCCTTGCCGTATCCACACAAGCTCGATAGTGAGCGTAAGGACGCGCAGTATGAAAAATTTATTTTATTGTTAAAACAAGTTCATATTAATGTTCCATTCTGCGAAGCAATCTCGCAGATGCCTAAATATGCGAAATACTTAAAATAACTTCTTTCCAATAAACAAAAATTAGAAACTATTTCGCATATTTCTCTGAATGTTGACTGCTCAGCGTCTCTTACTAATAAATTGCTCCATAAGCGAAATGACCCAGGAAGGTTCTCCATCCCGTACCTTTTGGCAATATATTAGTAAAATACGCTCTTGCAGATTTAGGCGTGAGAATTAATTTGATGTTGTTCTCGCTCTTGCAAAAATTAGGATTGGGCACTCCGGCCCCTACTAAAATGCGAATCCAACTAGCGGATATCTCGGTTAAGTTTCCCGTCAGGGTAGTGGAGGACGTACTTGTCCGAGTTGATAGGTTTATCTTTCCGGTAGACTTCATCATCTTGGACATCGAGGAGGACACCAATGTACCAATTATGCTCGGTCGCCCTTTTCTCGCCACCTCCCGCGCATTAAATAATGTCAGTAACGGTCGTCTCCTCCTTCGGGTAGGAGATGACGAAGTTACTTTCTCTATTAATACCTCCATAGGAGACTCGTCATCGAGCGATGACTTTTGTTATAATTTAGACACCTATCCTGGAGATTGTTCATCTCCTATTTTCGAGTCTACTTTTTTAAACGACGATATTTATGCGCTCGAAAATTTTAAATGCGATGAGGATACCTCTCTAGACTTGCCTTTCGAACGAATTTGTAAGAAAGACATAAGAATTAAAACCTCGTTAGAAGAACTGCCCTGCCTTGTACTCAAACCCCTACACGCTTCACTCAAATAAGCCTTTTTGCGAAAAAAATGATACCCTCCCTGTTATCATTTCTTCGCATTTGAGCGAATCAGAGACTTTCGATTTATTGGGAGTTTTGCTTAAACATCGACATGCAATTACGTGGCAAATTTCTGATCTAAAAGGGATTAACCCTTCTTTCTGCACCCATAAGATTTTTCTTCTCGATAATTGCCGCAAAACGATTCAGCCGCAGCGATGACTTAACCCAAACATGAAAGACGTTGTTAAGGCCGAAATTATTAAATTATTAGATGCGGGGATTATTTATCCTATATCGGATAGTACGTGGGTTAGTCCCATTCACGTGGTGCCCAAAACGTGCGGTCTTACTGTAGTGGAAAATGAGCACAATGAACTCGTCCCAACTCGTGCTATTACAGGTTGGCGGTTGTGCATCGATTATAGATAACTCAAATACGTTACCCATAAGGATCATTTCCCCTTACCTTTCTTAGATCAAATTCTAGAGCTTTTGTCCGGTCATTCGCATTTTTGTTTTCTTGATGGATTATCGGGGTTTTCTAAATCCTCATTTCCCCCGATGATCAAGAGAAAACAACTTTTACCTGCCCATTTGGTACCTTCGCCTATCGAAGAATGTCATTTGGCCTTTGCAACGTGCCCGCTACATTCCAACGATGGATGCTAGCGATCTTTGGTGAGCTGGTAGGAGACATTATGGAAGTCTTTATGGACGACTTCTCTATTTTCGGAAGCTCTTACTCGTCCTGTCTTCATAATTTAGATCGTGTCCTTCAGCGATGCGAGGACACACATCTTGTTTTAAATTGGGAAAAGTGTAACTTTATTGTTCGAGAAGGTTTGGTTCTCGGCCATATGATTTCTTCTAAGTGGATGGAGGTCGATATGGCCAAAGTTGAAATTATCGAAAAACTTCCCCCGCCTTCCAACGTTAAATCTATTAGGAGTTTCTTAGGCCACGCAGACTTTTATAGGCATTTCATTCAGGATTTTTCAAAAATAACAAAGCTCCTTACTCGCCTCTTGGAAAAGGAATCAAATTTTGTCTTTGATATCGCATGCGAGTCTGCCTTTAATTTCATAAAACAAAAACTTATAAATTCACCAATTTTAGTGGCGCCCGATTGGACCCTTCCGTTCGAAATTATGTGTGACGCTAGTGATATTGTCGTAGGAGCCGTTCTTGGCCAACGTATAAACAAATATTTTCATCTGATTTATTACGCTAGCAAGACGCTGACTTCTGCACAAGGAAATTACATGACAACGGAAAAGGAACTTTTAGCCGTCGTTTTTTGATTTTGATAAGTTTCGCTCGTATATAATGCAATCTAAAGTTACCGTATTTACCGACCACTCCGCCTTAAAATATTTGTTAGCAAAAACAGATGTCAAGCCCCGCCTTCTTCGATGGATCCTCCTCTTGCAGGAGTTCGATTTAGAGATCCGGGATAAGAGGGGCGCGAAAAGTTTAGCCTCCGATCACCTCTCCCACTTAGAAAATCCCGCTGCGGAAGCGCTCGTCGAATCTGACATAAATGATAGATTCCCCGAGGAATGCCTCCTTGCCATTACTACTTGTACATCTTCCTCATCTTCATTTGCAGATTTTGCGAACTATTTAGTTGCGAGGGTGCTTTCAAAAGACTTTTCGAGCAAGCAAAAGAAGAAATTCTTTTCTGACTTGAAATATTTCTTTTGGGAGGACTCTTTTCTTTTTCGTATTTACAGGGACCAAGCCGTCAGAAGATGTGTCGCTGGTGTGGAGTGCACGCAAATCCTTAGGCACTGCCATGAGGGTCTGGCTGGTGGGAATTATCAATCTAACCGGACCGAGCGGAAGCCGCTGGAGGTTGGCTTCCTTGGCCCACTCTATTAAAAGACGCTCACAGATTTGTGCGCTCTTGCGATTGCTGCAGGCGGTCGGGTAACATCTCTCGTCGTGACGAGATGCCCCAAAATTTGTTTTTAGAATGCATAGTCTTCGATTTATGGGGCATAGATTTCATTGGCCCCATAACTCCATCTTTCAAAAATAATTATATTTTAGTGGCGGTCGACTACGTATCAAGGTGGGAGGAAGCGCAAGCTCTCCCCACCAATGATGCGCGAGTCGTCGTTACATTTCTTAAAATACTATTTTCTCGCTTCGATACACCTCGCGCTATGGTAAGCGATTGGGGACACATTTCTGCAACACCCAAATGGCTATGACGTTAGCTAGATATGGCGTCACGCACAAACTTGCCACGCCCTACCACCAGCAAACTAGTGTCCAAGTAGAGGTAGTGAATCGAGAGATAAAACGCATATTAGAAAAAACCGTTTCACTTAATAGAAAATATTGGTCCTCCAAACACGACGATACGTTGTGAGCTTATCTTACCGCATATAAAACCGCAATTGTTTGTACGCCGTATCGATTAGTCTACGGCAAAGTGTGCCATCTCCCTATAGAATTAGAATATCGCGCACTTTGGGCTTTAAAACTTTTAAATCTCGATGCTAACTTAGCCACCCCAAATAAAAAAACTGCAACTAAACGAGCTCGATTAATGGCGTGCAAACGCTTATGAGAGCAATAAGTTCTATAAGGAACATTCTAAGTTTTATCACGACCAAAAACTCAAGCCACAAAAAACTTTTTCTCCGGGCGATCTTGTCCTTCTATATAATTCACGACCTAGACTTTTCCCCGGGAAACTTAGATCACGTTGGTCCGGCCCCTTCAAAGTTGAAGAGGTTTGGCCATATGGGACTGTACTCGTCACCCACCCGGATAAAGGCTCGTTTAAAGTGAACGGTCATCGCTTATAATTATACATAGCAGGCGATCCTGTGGGCGGTAATTTCGAATCCATAACCCTCCTCGATATATAAACCGCCAAAATAGTCATGTTACACGACTATAAACAAAGCGCTCCGGGGAGGCACCCCATGTTTATCTTTTTCGCTATTTCTTTACTTTTTCTTTGCTATTTTCTTAATAATGCAGGGTTCCTAAACTGTGCCTTCCCAACCTCATTTCAGGGAAGCTTCTACCCCCCCCCCTCTTTATTTTCTTTGTACATATTGCCTTTCCTATTTGTTCCGCATACTTATGTTACAACATTGGGGACAATGTTCGACTTAAGTATAAGGGTGTTTTCTCGCTTTATTTTTCGAACTTCTATTTTCTGCACTCCAAAAATTAAAACATCTAAAAATATATATAACAACAAAACAAAACAAAACAAATTTGAAAATAAAAATTCCAAAAAAAAATTGTTCTTTTCCATTCTTTTTATTACAAAAAAATTATAAACCAAAAATTCCAAAAATATTTAGTTTCATTTTATAAAAATCTTTGTAAATATTTTGGTAAATGATGTTCTCTCTCTCCCCCCATCCTTTTCCCTCTCATTCTTGTAAATAACTTCTCTTTTTCTTCCAATCTTTGTAAATAGAATGAAAATGTTCTGCAAACAAAAACAAAAAAACATTTCTCTTCGCAAAACTTAAAAATATACAAAAACAATTTGCAAAAACTTAAAAATCTAAAAATTTTTAGTACATCTTCTTCGAATATCAACGCTATATTAAAGACATAAAACACAAAATATGAGTAAAATGAAACAAAAATTCAAAAAAAGATAATAAATTAAAAACACAAAAAATGAAAAAAACTCTAAAAAACCAAAAAAATATTTTGAAACAAATAAATCAAATATAACATCCTTAATTTTATTGCTATCCAAAAATTTTGTTTTGAGTTTATTTATATGTGAATTTTATTAATTCTTTGTTTGTTATTCATTTATTAATTATTGATTGAAAAATTTAAATAGTCGGGGTTAAGTTTTAAAGAATTCATTATGCTTTGTTAAAAATAGCGAACTCGTTTTAGGCACTACTTCTAATTTTTCATTGATAGGAGCGCGTGTATTATGTTTGAAAATAACGACTATAAGATTCAATTATGTTTACTTTTAGCTTTCTGAAAAATTGGAACGTACAATTTATTAAGGTTGTTCTCAAAAAAGTTTTTTAATTAAAAATCTAGTTTTCTTTTCACCCCTTATCATGTCTTACTTCGCATGATAAAATTTTTATCATTAAAAGATCCTATGTCAATGGGAATAATATTTTGTTCCGTAAACATAGGCACCCAATAATTTAAAAAGATTATATGTTATGAAGTAAGTGGATAAAATTCATTATTCCTACATATATACATTGGGTCAATTTTATCTTTATGAAGTTAAAAAAATGATATTAGGAAAATAAGATTCCATTTTCCTAATAATCCAAAAGAAAAAAAAAATGGAGGTTCGAGAAAAAATTACCTCACCTCAATTTCAAACCCTCTTCATAAACCAACATCAACCCCCTTAGCCAATTTCACGATTCTAGAATTAATTCAATTTTTTTTGAGAGCATAATTTGTAAATTGCATTATTTCGAGTAAAAATCCTATAAGCTAAAGTTAATATAATTCCAAACTATTTTTGTTAATCTAACCATTACAATTTTTGTTTTCTATTTGATAACATCAAGAAGTCTTTTGGCCAAAACTTTTGCGTTATTTAAATCATCTACATAATTTTAGAACTTAACTCTTACACCTCGTATGTTTATTTAGATCTCTCTTATAATTAATTAAGCAGTAACTAAACTTAGAATTTTTTTCTATTCCTTTTAAGTTCACCTCAAGCTTTTGCTCTGGAATAACAAAAGCCTAAGTATGAGTGTATTTGATAAGTTATAAATATACCTATTTTTATGTTCATTATTTAAGTAATTTTCGTTGTCTTTTCTTGTTTTAGGTTAAATTTATTTAATAAAATGCTCCTTTTATTATTTATATTTTGCTAACTTAGTTTATTTTATGTTTCAGAAATTTTCAGAATTTTTCCAGAAAAATCATGTGTCACGCCCGTGTACTGTCGGTCACGCCCGTGACATGGGCGTGACACATCAAAATCCCCTGAAATCAGCGCATTTGAAGAAGAAAAGATTGACATGCCCGGGGTCACGCCTGTGTCATGTGCCACGCCACGTGACCATGGTCGTGACCACTCAAGCTCGACGAAATTTTCTCGATGTTTGTCGAATAACCTAAAATGCCCGTGTTAGCCAACTGTCACGCCCGTGTCATTCCCGATTGACGATCAAGGCATCCAGACTCGAAATTTTGCACTCGACATTCATTGAGACAAGGACACGCCCATGTCCCATGATCCGACACGCCGTGTCACTCCCGCTTGACATTTTCTACTCGACATTCGTCGACTCAACCCAATACGCCCCACGTCACGCCCATGTCAGAGGGAGTGACTCCTACACCTAGCCCGATAAACTGCCGCCGGCAACTTTCGACGCAGACAGCGCACAGTTCAACCTCCCCGACACGCTAATTGTCATGCCCGTGAGATGGGGCATGACCGCCGCATTTTTAGCCGCAATGTCAAATCGCCATCAAGTCACCGAAATCAGTTGTGAATAGTGCAGACACGCCCACTCATACGCACGTGTCAGAGGGCGTGTACTTGGAAATTTTTTCCTATAAAAGGCCAGCTGCTGTATGAGTTAAGGGTTCCAAATTTTTGAACCATTTTGTTGACAAAGGCTGCCGTTTAGAGCTTGCTTTAGTGCCATGTAAGGACTCCACCCCCCCCCCCCCCCTCTTATTATGTTTGTTTGTTCTAGCTCTTGTAATCAACTACTTTTGTAATAAAAATCATTAGTTTTTCATCCTTACATGCTCTGAAATGTCTTTAATGGCCTCCTTTTCATCAATCTTATGTATTTATGTTTTCATTTTCATATTGCGTGTGTGCGTGTATGAGTTCAAATTGCGAAATTTAAAAGATATACTTTCATTTTTATCAAAATTTCTAGCCGTTATTATAATCGTTTTACTTATCATACTCTTTAAAATTGGTTAGACTTAGGATTTTTATGCTTCCATATTCGTTCTTATTAACTTGTAAAATGATAAAAAAAGGTGGTTTTCATTCTTCTTAACTTAGATTTTTCTTAGTTATGATTTTAAAACAGTTGCTTCTTTTTAGCTTTCCTCCACTTTTTAAATCATTTTACAAATCTATAAGAATGCATAATGCGTAATTTTAGTTTTTCAACAACTTTGATTTTCGCAAATACGTACAAAGATTTTTGCTCAAACAATTTTTATTTCCACTTTTTATGCATTTCTGTCAAAATCTAACTATAAAAATGCAAACTTTTTAATTTTTTAAGCACTTGCTTTTCTCACCTTAATTTGAAAACTCTTTGCTCAAACAATTTTTATTTTTCCTTTTTATGCATTTCGACGGCATTCTAGCAGTAGAAATGCAGTTGTTTTAATTTTTCGATAACTTTGTTTTTCTTAATTTTTTTCGCATGTGTGCGTGCGTGTATGAGATAAGTTTATGCTTTCTCCAATTATGTAGAGTGTGTGCGTGTGCGCATTTATTTCCGCCTACTTATTAAGAGTTAAATGACGTGTCTTTAATCTTTCACCTACTCATTTGAGTAGGATTTGCAAGTGTGAGTATTTACTTTCTGCAGTGTGAGTATTTAATTTTCTGTCGTGTGTGTGTGTGTGTGTTTTAATTTCAGCAAGTGTGTGTTGTTTTTATTTTCCGCATACTCATTTGAGTTAAATGGCTGGATTCAATTCAAGTAGGACTTGTGTGTTTTTATTTTTCGCATACTCATTTTAGTTAAATGGCTGGACTTTATTTAAGTAGGACTTGTTGTTTTTTCTTCCGCTTACTCGCTAGGAGTTAAATGACCGGACTTCATTTCCCTCCTACTCGTTTGAGTAGGACTTGTAATTTTTCAACTTTTTACCGCCTACTCATTTGAGTTAAATGGCAGGTTTTTATCTTCCGCCTACTCGCTAGGAGTTAAATGGTCGGACTTTATTTCTCTGTAAATATTTGAGATAGACTTGTAATCGTATTTATTTCCGCCTACTCATTTGAGTAGGACTTGCTTTCATTTCAGTCCTGCTCGTTTGAGTAGGACTTGCAAATTTTCAGCTTATATTTCTCGCCCACTCGTTTGAGTGGGACTTGCACTTTCAATTATGCAATTTTCTCTTACTTGTAACTTAGTTTTATTTCTGTCTCTTTCTTATGTGTTTGGATGAATGCAGGTGTTTTTATTTGTAGTAACTTTTCTAAAATTAGGTTATCTTGCTTTTCTTGTTATTTTCTTTATAACCCTTCAACGAATAGTTTAGAATGCTCGCCTAACCAAACTTATAAGTCATCCCCATTCTGATGAGTTGCTAATCGCTTTTAGCCCTCGGTATCGAAGTGCAATGGGATATAAAAATTGTTTTAAATAACTAAAGGTCATATTTTTCTATTTAATTAAAAACTCAAGGTTTACCCTGGGTTAACGACGCGTTGAACCACATATCGAAGTGTGGGCTCTATTTTCGTTATTCATATACTAGCTAGCCGAGAGGCCGTGCGTATGGACAGATCAACCCTGAGTAAAGAGAGTTCTGCACTAACCCTCGAGAGAGGAGGCATACTAACTCTATCGGATTGGGTTCCCAACCCAATAGCGGGGTTCTTAGCATACTGCGGGCATTAAGAGGAATCCTTCGTCGGACGAGAGCTCGGTCGAATAGTCTTAATGTCCAAGTGAGCGATATTCCTAGAGATAGGTGAGCTCATTATTTTGGAACCTCCACGACCAATTTTCCGCTTTAATTAAATTGAAACTTTAGATCTCTAGTTATTCAAATCTATTTTTAAGCCTAACGTAATTCGATACCGAGTGTTATCTCTTCATCGTCTTTAATCTTAATCTATTTTTTCCCTATTTTAGTTAAAATCAACAACTTACTATTTCGGTAAATTAATAGTGCTTTCGGAGCATTAGAGATAATCAACCCGTTCCCGGGAAATTTACGATCTGGATATTCCCCAGAATATTTTGTATTACTTGCGATAAGTTCACTTGCCTACCTTAGCAAGCCCGTGGCAATCGACTAATCAAACCAACCACACACATAAGAGTCTGTTCACGGGCCATCAAGAACCCTTTATACAGTGGGAGATGAGAGAGTGATTATGTCTTCTCTTTCTCAAATATAACTGAGAAGACTTTAGTGGATCTTGATGTTGGCAAAGGCTCCCCCTGAGATATTGAATGGTTCAGGAAGTTGAAGCCTTGCTGTAGGGTGATAGGTCTTCAAAGTTTTGCTTTGTCCAGAAGAACTTCAGGAACTTCTTGACAGATAGAATGTTTGTTGTCTTTTGAAGAATACTGGAATGAATACAGAAGAAGACTCTTGATTTGATTGGTTGTTCTTCTTTTTCATCCTGATGTTCTTTCTCTGGTCTAGGGCTTGTTTCTTTGTATCACTGCGTTCTGTATTCTTTGTAAGTATCTCTCTCTATTATTTTTTAGTGTGCTGTCGAGAGGGAAGAAGAAGATCCTTATTCACTATATTTCTCTGATCACTTCTCAAAAAGAGAAAGAAAAGCCCTTTTATATTTTCTATATAAATTTCCTTTTGAAATTTGAATTCCTTTCTGCATTGATTTCTGACGGCATGTAGAATATTTGCATTGATTGTTTTGGCCAACTGTCCCATTGAAAAATAGCAAGAAATAATCCTGATGAACTCCATAATTAATGCTCCATATAACGGTAATATTCAGAGAATATTTTAGCATTGATTACTCAGGAGTTATTGCAATAGAATAAGGACAGAAGAAGGAAAATATCTAAGTCTGGAACTTCACAAAAATAGTTGAGCAGAATTCGTCGACCTGTGTCCAGAGTTTGTCGAGCTGAGAAGTCAAGTTCGTCGACCAAATAATAGTTGTTCGTCGAGCTGAGATTCAAGATCGACGACCTAAGAACAGATAACTTCTTTCTCTAGATCCTTGCCAATTCTGTGCATCAAGATCATCGAGCTGAGAGTTTAACTTCGTCGACTAGAGTTCAGAATTCCATGTTTTTTGGACTTACGAATATTGAAGTAACGTGTCCAGAAATCGTTGACCTGAGAACTGGGTTCGTAGACCTTAGAACTGGGTTCGTCGAGCTGAGAACTTCTAACTGCTACTTGATAAAGATTGTCAAGAATGTGGTCTAAGTTCGTAGAGTTGAGAAGTTGAGTTCGTCGACTGGAGTGTGATTCTGGACTTAGAATACTTAGATATTTCTGGAATTAGATGTTGAAGTAGATCACCCAGCAATCGTCGTCCTGTGAACTAAGTTCGTCGAGCTGAGAACTAAGTTCGTGGACCGGAGTTCAAACGTTCTGGATTGGAATGTTGAAATGTAGTGTCCATAAATCGTCGAACTGAGTACGAAGTTCGTCGAGCTCAGCTCAGAGAATTTGCTCACAGTATTGTCGAGCTGATCACGACTCTCGTCGACCTGAGTTCGACAAACATCGAACTCATTTCCTGAGTCTCTGAAATTTCTCTAAGTCTTGAGACTTTATGCAGTCTGTTGATGGCTGGACCATGCAATGTTGACTCTAAGGACATGGCCTATACTGTAGGACTCATACATGACCCTAGCTAAACATGTTGGGTCAAACATCCTAACTTAGTGAACCTAGCCCAAATCCAACTAGGGATCCAACAATCTCCCCATATTTGGGTGAGGTCACTAATTACAGACAGAAACTATATACAAAGAAAAATAAGAATATATCTGGCATGAAATTTAAAATATGAAGCAGATATATATGTACAATAAGCTTTATATCAAGAAATAGATAAGCAGTTTAAAGTAACTCAGAAAGACTAAAGATAGTTCAAAGTTTATTTCTTCTTCTTCTTCTCTTTGTGCTTCTCCTCTATGGTTTTGTCTCTAGACTATATAAATATAATTTCCCTATTAGGATCTGCAGCTTGAGCCTTTGTCAGTGTCATGTCAGCAACCCCAATGATATTAAGAGACATAGCCCTGGGCACTACTGCTTCTGGATGTAGTTTCATATAATCATCAACATTAAAAAACTTGTTAGCCTTAGCAAACCTGTTCAGTTCTTACTTTCTGTACTAGGACATTATAGAGTATTGAGAAGGATCCTTTCCTTCAGCTCTTGCTTTGTTGATCATGGATAGGCCAACCAATTACTAGAATCTGGCCTTCCTAGCAGTTGTAGCTGTCTCAGGATCTTTAAATGGTACATGAGGGGAAGAAGATCTCTTGGGGCTATAAGTCTTTTGATGGTCAGTGAATTGTTGTTGTTGATGTTGTTGATGCTGCTGCTCGCCACATGAATAATGCCTTTACTGGCTGCTTCCTGAAGAGGAGGACCTACCTTGATGTCTTTGATATGTTTGAAACTGGGTACTCCTCTGAGTTGAAGAACTGGAAATACCAGCAGTATGTGGAGGAGGAGGATCCTTTCTGAATCTCTGAGGAGGTGGGGAATATCTCCTACTTTTCTTTCTGTCTTTTTGTTGGTTCTTGGACAGCCACATCCATGCTGGCATGCCCTTGTAAGGTGTGATCTTCTGAAGTATATAGTATGGAGGGTCATTGGCTGGGTTTGGTTTTGGGGCAGGAGTTGGAGGAGCTTTCCTTTTCTTAGATACTTTCTTTTTCTTAGGCTCATCATCTGAGTCCTCTTTATCATCATCCTCATGATCAGAATCATGAGGAGTATCATACAAAGCAATAATAGCTTTTAGTACTGATTTGTCAATGGGCTTTTTAGCCTGAGTAGGAGCTGGAGGAGAGGCTGGAGGAGGAGCTGGAGAAGGAGTTGAAACTAGAACAGGAGGCTATATACAACAGTGCTTTCAACAACTGTCATATTTTCTTCTTCAATGTCATCCATGATCAAAGCATCAAGATCAGACATGAGTGAATCATTCATAACAAAAACTAGAGCAGGAGGAGATGAGATAATGGGGGAAATAGCTCTGGGAGGAGATGGAATAGCTGGAACATCCATAACTAAAACCTCTGTTATAACAAAACTAGCCTTTAGTTACTTGGCAACCTTGGGGCTTATGGGAGAGGTGCATGGGACTATAGCCAAAGATGGCTTGATGATGTCTTCTAGAAGTTTATTCAAATAAACTGTATCAATGACATTTAAAAAATCTAATAGATTTACTGTGGGATTAATAATATAATGACCAACAGTTATTATCTCAGCCAACACAAGCTCATTGATGCATGAAAATCGGCAAGCGCACCGGTCGTACAAGTAATAAAATTTGGGAATAAATCCCAGAGTGTCGGTCTCTTGAGGAATGCAATTAGCATAGAGCAGTGACAGTTCAGAAAATATCGTTATGAGGGTTATACACAGAAAAGAGTAAAAATGGGCTTGTGAGATTGTGGTTTTGATCTAATAAACTAATTAAGGCTGTGAGCGTCGAAGGCACCGCTTCGCAAGGTGAGGTGAGTGTATCTTCTGTGATGCCGAACTTCGGTTGGGCGAGTGGACGTAAGGATAATGGATGGAGGTGTTCTTGTGTTGAGTGCAATTGGGTGAAATAAGGGTGTGGAGTGGATGTGGAGTGGGCGAGACGCATTCACGACACACAACTCAAAAATAAATAAAAACTACAACATTCACTTATATATAGAGTAGAAAATGTAGTTCATTACAATATCAATTCATTCCATACAATGGAGGAAGGGGAAGAGGAGTAAACCACTAGAGGGTGAAGTTCCACCACAGGTCGTTGCCGAAATAGCGAGTTGTCAATCTGCTTCTGGGCTCAGTCCGAGGAGGTTTTCGGTACCAACAAGCTGTCACCTCAAATGCCTTTGAGTCCATTCTCCAGGTCGTCTTCTTCTCCAACTCATGTGGAAAGCTTGGAGTCGAGGTCATCAATGGCCGGGAGCTTCGTTGGAGGGTTTGGAAAGATTCGGAATAACCGGCTACGGACTCCCGATGAAGGTGGAGGTGGATGGAGCAGCTAGAGAAGTAGAATGGCACTTCCCACGCACTCCCCAATCGCAGAAATGACCCGCGTTGCACTAATTTGCGGAGCAAGCCCTTAAATACGGAGGCAGAATAAGCAGAGCGCACGATCAGTGGAGCACGACCCGTGGTCGTGCGCACTTTCGTCGATGATCGTGCACAATTTCCAATTAAACATGCAACTTGGACAGAAACAGCAGCAGATATGCGCACGATCAGTGGAGCACGACCCGTGGTCGTGCACACTGAATCCACTAATCGTGCGATTGGAAAAGGTAGAACTGCAAAAAGCAAGAGGTAAATGCTCAAGAGTAGTGGTGCATGACCAGTGGTCATGCGCACAATGGCCAGTGATCGTGCGATTACCCGGCAGGATTAGGAAAAGGAGAATGCAATGCGCACAATCAGTGGCACACGACCAGTGGTCGTGTGTAATAAGTCCAGTGATCGTGCGTAGTGTTCCTGTATCGTCGGGGTCCCGAGTGGTTCCGGAGCACGCACACGACCCATGCACCAGCAGAAGAGGCAGATAGGCCACTAAAAGTGCACACCACATTCTTAAGAAGTAAAACAACAAAAACACAGAAACATCTAAAGCACACAGAAAATGGGCCTAAAGTGCACTTAATCATGAAATAGGCAAATAAGCAAATATAAGCAGTTATAGCACTCAAGTGCAGTGCTAAGATGATAAAACAGGCCTAGATGAGTACAAAAATCAGTGTAATATTTGGACTCATCACACCCCCAGACTTAACCATTTGCGCGTCCCGCGTAAATCATTACTCTGTGGACTGTAAAAACAGCTAGCTAGTTTAGAAACTTCAAAATAAAGTAGGACGAGAAATCAAATGCATCATGCGCATAGAAAATAGAATAGAAAAACTTTTTAATTATACTACAGAGCTTAAATTATTCGACAGAGGTAAATAACTATTATGTCTACTTAAAATTAGATTTCTAGAGAATTGTTCGGTCACGTATACAGAGAAAGTAGACAGGCCACTAAGGTGAGCATTGCCCAAGACCGGGGCTCGTGATCACCTCCAAAGAAATCCATCAATGTCGGGAACCATAAGCTTGCCCTTTCACACTCTCTCCACGATGCTAAGTAGACTCAAATGTGAATCAACAGTACTTGTAGGTTTGGATGGGGCTAAGGCTAAGGTGTGGTAGTCAATGATAAACAAGGAGGCTACACGCAACCAAAGCGAGCAAACAAGAGCTTAACCCAAACAGCCACTGAGAAATGTAGGTGTGACACACCCCCAGACTTGGCTTAAAAACCGGGTATACACACGACCTATCCCAACCAAAAACTAACACACAAGATGGGGATTGCAATTCTCCTTGTAATAATTTTAAATTCTCTTTTGTTTTTCTTTTTTTATTCATCTTTTTTTTCTTTTTTCATTCTTCTTCTTTTTCATTCAGCAATCTCTAAATCTAAAAAAATTAGAAATTCATAAATTCATCTCCACATCACATGAATCCCAAATATCACAACATATCATATTTTTTAAATCGATTAAGCTCAAGATTTTGGCTGCGACAAAAGGGTTGGCTTTTAGGCTTTGGTGAATATAGGTGGATCTGAAACAAAAGGGGGAAGGCGCAAATTTGGCTTGCAAGGGTCAGCTGCTAGGACTAGTTACGAAAAGGCTCAAACTAGCCAAAATGATGGACTACATCACGCTCACACTCGACTAACCGGGAACCAACGCTTCGAGAGTAGCTTGGGGCAAGTTCAAAGTCCCCGAAAAAGACGATCCTTCCCCCCGACTCGAGCAATACGAGTCTAGTGACGGCTACACTCATCTCTACACTACCGTTCGATTACTCTAGATTATACAATTTTAAGTAGGACAAACAAAATTTACTTTTGCAGAATAAATTTAAGTCTACGAGCATGAAGAAAAAGTAATCCTATACTATTTCTATGCAAATCATGAGTACTCGATTAGGAGCACTGCATGAGTTCGAACTACTATATCCCAAAATCCTAAGTCAGCACCACTTTTTAGAGTTTACACAAAAGTAAAATATTTGCCCTGAGCTGCGCGCATGGTTAAGTGCGCACTCATGTGGGTGATTCAGTGTGTGCAATTAGTGATCAAGAAATAAATAAAGGCAGACTAGTATGCAATAAACTATGTTGTGTAGTGATCACAGTCACCTCCACCCCCAGACTAGAATATGACAATACGAAAAAGTAAAACATGTAAATAAAAATAAAGGGCTAGGGGAAGAAGTACCCATGCTCAAAATTGAGCATACAGGTCATGCGACGAGATATCCAAGTGCGGCCAAGTTGTCGTGCCTCAAAAATTCCTGCACCTGCGATTTAAATACATACGCGAAACAAAAGAGGGACGCAAATATAAATATTGAAAAAGAACTCAAAACACAACACAGGACCAAATGGTCCAACATGATTTGTCTCCCAAAAGCCACTTTTGTTTACCATCCTTAAGGTGGACCAAATACTTGTATTAGCAGATCATATTGTATATAAAAAAAATATTCGGCACCCAGATGGGCACCCATAAAAATATAATTGTCTCATGTCTAACCCTGTTAAATAAAGTCCAAAAATTTCTCCAATTTAATAAAGCATGGAAAATAAGAATAGAAGCCATGGTAGGCAAGCTCCGTGGTGAACTCCACTCACTCCCCCTCACTATCGCTGTCGTGAATCTCGATGGGAGACGGACGAGGAGCAGGCGCCGACGGAGCGATACGGTTAGGTGGTGGTCGAATGTCCAACCCGCCTCTCACCGCTTGCTGATAAATAAAGTCCTGCATCAAAATTTGTGAAGCTTCCAGATTAGCAAGACGCTCAGACAAATATGGGATGCCCCTCTTTTGGGCTGGGCTGAACTTGATGCTAGATTGCCCCTCATGCTTTACTGGAGGCCTCAGTTGCTACTGACTCTGATGCAGTGGCACTCCCGCACTACGCCTACCCATAGCAGAAGATTCACCCGACTCTCCTTCATCTTCCTCCTCATCCCTACCCGCAGGAGCATCACCAGGCATACTGACGACAAACTTCCGGCTAACGTTTCTCCCAACCACTCGCAGCAAATGACAACTCACCAGGTTGGCCCTGGAGATCATGGAAGGGACAGTGACCTGCACCATTGGAGGTAGCTGGCTCCAAACTCCCAAACTTTTAGCGATGCGGGTAATGTAGTAAGCACCCCTGATCGCGCCTGCGTTGCCATAAGTGGCTTCGTGGTGGAAGAAATAGGAGAGCATGTACCCTAGATGGATGGGGTACTACTGCTGCATACTAAACAGGGAAATCAAATCCTGCCACCCCACCACATTCTTGCCCATGGCCCTTGTGGTGAGTGAGTGACTAAGCAAATACTGCAAATACCTTAGAGCAGGGGAGATGATTTTCGTCGATTTGGCACGGCGGGCGACGTACTCCTCGTTCCCTCCTGTCATAGAATGCCAAGCGGCATGCGGAGTCACACCCTCTCGAAAATCAATGCATAACTGGGGGAAGTTAATCTTGGATGCCTCCGCCTCGTTATAGACGCCGACATGAATGGCAAGCTCGGGCAATGTGACAGTGAAGACGTTTCCCATCATCTGAAATAAATAAGTGGGCAAATAGCGGTTGTTCGTCGTTGTCTCCAAATCGAATGTGGAAAGGAACTCCAACGTCAGTTCTCGGTATCCAAGCTGGTCACACTCGAACAACATGCTCCAAAAATCGAAGGAGTAGAGGATGAGCACGGGCTCCGCCAACGCACCATCATCCCCAATTGAACGCAGCTCGTTCCAGTCAACAAGCCACTGAGAGAGGAATGGCTTGTCTTTCAAGGAATTATAGCACTGAGTATGCTCTGCCTTCGAGAAGGTTCCCATTCTCCCTAAGATCTGAGCTGGGGTTACAGAAGCACGATCGGGGCGTTGGTAGGCCTTTACCACTTTGCGGCGTCCAGGCTCCATTACAACACAAGGAGGAAGAGAGATCTGAGATTGCAGGAGCCTACCAGAGGAGAAGGGGCCGGATCACTGGAGAGGAATCGGAACGGGAGGAGCGACGAACAACGCACGCGCAGCGGACCAAGCGAGAGATTAGGGCGCACGCACAATTGACAACCGACTGAAATTTAAGAAACTGGGCCGGCGCACGACCAGTGGTTGTGCGATATAAGTAGTGCGCATTGAAATTTTTTGCACGCCCGATTTTTCAGTCAATTTCACACTGCTGACCACGTGGTGCAACAGAGAGCTCATCACGTAGCTGGGCGACCACACCCTTTCGACAGATAAATCTAACAACAATCATAAATTAGAGACAAAAAATTACATACATATATTTAAAACAAAAGAAACATTACCCTAGATAACTGTTGGATTTGTTGTCTCCCAACAGGACTTATTCAAAATCTAAGCATTTCCTAACTGATTGGCGTATGAAACTTGAAATGCTCAGGCAGTGGTTCATGTTCCCATTTCGGTAGCGGGTACCAGAACGGAGACAGAACAGAAGCCCCAATACCTGTATACGTATACCAGTCGTGTGTGTCAGGCATGGGCAGAAAGTAACTTGGGAAGCTCGTCGGCTCCAACTCCACCTGCATCTGGTCACTATAAGTCCTAGGCCCCATTATAGGCCTTGTACTGATTGGACCGGTTCCACGATGTGGTCCTGCAGGGAAGTAGACACGAGAGCGGGGTCATGAAATAAACTAGAAGATTAACATAAAGGAACCTCAATCTTGGGGATGGTCCCGAAGTCCTCCCCCATCGGTGGAATTTTGGGTGCTTCCACACAGCTGTTTAGGCTGATGCAAGAATGTTCTAGAGCTACATCTGCCTCGTCCGCACATCCAGCATCCTCACATGGTGTAGAGGTCGTAACCTCGGCCACGGAGTCGTCCTCGTTGACTGGATCTAACAGAATGCTGGAAACTCTAATTTCGACCTGCGAATCAACCTAACAGCATTGTCAGAAAAAGAAAGAATGATATGCAAAGAAGAAGGTGAAGGCACGGAGCTCGGTAGGACGTCGAGCGATGGCTCTTCACAGCTAATAGACTCTATGCTCGGTGATGTATGCACTTCAGGATTATAAATACCCGTGTCAGAATGGAGATAAACACATGTATCGGTGCACATACTTGAGATGCCTTCTCCATAACATAGAGATGGCAATGTTGCATACCCCGATACGGAAGGGGTGCTGCCAAGGTTGAAGTGGACACAATCCGAAGATCTGGCTTGTCATCCACTTCTATCTCAGCTAGGTAAGTAGCGCAATCATTCAATGCATGATCCCTGCTTCGACAAAAAAGGCACTACTTAGCCGGCTTCGGCGCTGCAACGGGTGCTGAAGCCTAATAGAAGTAGTGCGACAAAGGCTCCGCGGGTCGGTAGCTAACAGGCTTATGTCTACGATATGTAGACTCCTGAATTTCCTGGCTACTATACTTTTGAGGGCATCTATCACTAGCATGAGAGATGTCTCCATAATGATGGCAATGGATATTGAAATTGGCCCACATTGCGAAGATTTCAAATATAAAGGATACAACTACTTTGCATAGATTTTGAGAATAAAACTAACAATTCCAACTGATGGAATAACAGCATAAGAGAAAAGGGATCAAAACAAAACAAAACAAAACAGCTCCTTAAAACTACTTTTAGCGACACAAATAACTCTTATAACAAAATTTTCAGTCATCCTGAGTCGGTCTATAGTTGCATTCCCCGACAACAGCGGCAAAAACTTGATCCGTGAAAATCGGCAAGCGCACCGATAGCACAAGTAATAAAATTTGTGAATAAATCCCTGAGTGTCCGTCTCTTGAGGAATGCAATTAGAATAGAGCAGTGACAGTTCAGAAAATATCGTTATGAGGGTTATACGCAGAAAAGAGTAAAAAGGGGCTTGTTAGATTGTGGTTTTGATATAATAAACTAATTAAGGCTGTGCGGGTCAGATCCACCGCTTTGCAAGGTGAGGTGAGTGTATCGGCCACGATGCCGAACTTCGGTTGGGTGAGTGGACAGAAGGCTAATGGATGGAAGTGTTCTTGTGTGGAGTGCAATCGGGTGAAACAAGGGTGTGGAGTGGATGTGGAGTGGGCGAGGCGCATTCACGACACACAACTCAAAAAAATTGAAAACTACAACATTCACTTAGATATAGAGTAGAAAATGTAGTTCATTTCAATGTCAATTCATTCCATACAATGGAGGAAGGGGAAGAGGAGTAAACAACTAGAGGGTGAAGGTCCACCGCAGGTCGTGGCCGGAATATCGAGTTGTCAATCTGCTTCCGGGCTCAGTCCGAGGAGGCTTCCGGTACCAACAAGTTGTCACTTCGAAGGCCTTTGAGTCCGTCCTCTAGGTCGTCTTCTTCTCCAACTCTGGTGGAAAGCTTGGAGTTGAGGTCATCAATGGTCGGGAGCTTCGCCGGAGGGTTTGGAAAGCTTCGAAATCACCGGCAAAAGACTCCTGATGAAGGTGGATGTGGATGGAGCAGCTGGAGAAGTAGAATGGCACTTCCCGCGCACTCCCCGACCGCAAAAATGACCCGCATTGCCCTAAATCACGGAGCATGCCCTTAAATACGGAGGCAGAATAAGCAGAGCGCACGATCAGTGGAGCACGACCAGTGGTCGTGCGCACTGTTGGTCGACGATCGTGCGCAGTTTCCAATTAAACCTGCAACTTGAACAGAAACATCAGCATATATGTGCACGATCAGTGGCGCACGACAGTGGTCGTGCACACTGAATCTACTGATCGTGCGATTGGCAAAGGCAGAACTGCAGAAAGCAAGAGGTAAACGCGCACGGGCAGTGGCGCACGACCAGTGGTCGTGAGCACAATGGCCAGCGCTCGTGCGATTACCCAGGCAGAATTAGGAAAAGGAGAATGTAATGCGCACGATCAGTGGCACACGACCAGTGGTCGTGCGCAGTGAGTCCAGTGATCGTGCGTAGTGTTCTTATATCGTCAGGGTCTCCCGAGCGGTTTTGGAGCACGCACACGACCCATGCACCAATAGAAGAGGCAGACAGACCACTAAAAGTGCACACCACATTCTCAAGAAGTAAAACAACAAAAACACAGAAACATCTAAAACACACAGAAAACGGGCCTAAAGTGCACTTAATCACGAAATAGGCAAATAAGCAAATATAAGTAGTTACAGCTCTCAAGTGCAGTGCTAAGACGATAAAACTGGCCCAGATGAGTACAAAAATCATTATAATATTTGGACTCATCACTCATCTAAATCCATATCAGACTCAATAAAATTAATTAAATCAAGTAATTCTTTATCAGCATCTGCTGCTGCTTCTGCTTTTACTGCTGTTGGTTTTGCTGCTGCTGTTACAGCTGCTTCTACTAGTACTGTTACTGCTGCTTCTGCTGGTACTGTTACTGCTGCTTCTGTTATTGCTGCTGCTTCTGCTGCTACTTCTTCATAGAGCATCTCCCCCTACCTTGTATCAGTCGCAACTGATACAGGCCCCTGACTAAAGATGGAGGAGCAGAGAGAGCAGAGATGGCATCAACAAGTGAGGATATGAAAGAAGCAAGCGGTGTAATAGCCTCTGCTATAAGTTTTTTAAGAAGGGGAGTAAGAAGTGCAATGAGAGATTGAATAATGGAGGGGTCCAATGACAGAGATGCAGAGGGTATGGTAGAAGGTGTTTCAATTGAAACAGAGGGAGGGATGGAAGATGATGGTGGAGTAGGAGATAAAGAATCCAGCATGTAAGCATCTAGGGAATAAGAAATATGGGTGGGAGATGTAGGCAGAGTGAACGAAGGGAGGGAGAGGATATTGGGCAGAGGAATGGCAGCCAAATGGGGTGGTAGTGGAAAGGAGGGTGGTGATAGAGCTGGTGTATCATGTTGGGAGGATGGTGAGTTAGGAAAGTGAGTGGGTGATAGATGTACTGGGGATGAGGAGGTGTAGGAGTGTGAATGGTGGTTTGAACTATGGAGGGGAGTTGTTGTACCATCTGAGGTTTAGGTGGGATGGCTGGAGGTGAGGGAGGTGGAGGAGGGATCTCTTCAGTAGGGTAAAGAGTGGCTAAACTAGCCCTGGTATTCTAAGAAGGCCTGATGGAGGAGGTGGAAGCCTTGGAGGGCTTGGTGATTGTCCTCTCCCACCTGCCAAAGAGGGCACAGGTGAGCCTCTTGGAGGCATTGATGAATATGGTCAGGGAAACCAGAGATTCAGCAGCTTTTTCCTTTAGGAAGATCCCTAAGATCCTTCCAAAGCAAACCTCTTTCCTTGTATTCTTTTTCTTAATCAGATCAAATAGAATCTGAGCCTAGTTCACTTTCTTCTTGTTTACCACAGCACACATTACTAGGAATTGGTGCCTGGTTATGTAATCAAGTGCAGTGTGTTTGCCCAGCAACACTTTCCCCACAATGTCTGCTAGAAATCTGTACTCAGCATACAGGTGTTTCTTAAACAATTTATTTGGGGTTTCTCGAGAGTAACCCATCATACTCAGCATCACATCATATTCCTCAGTATCAATTTCTAACTCTTCTTCACCGTTAATTAATCCAAAATTTTTTGTTAGAATGGCGGGAGTAAGTGGAACAGCATTACTAGAGATTGTGCCACTCATAGAGTTCTCATCTGTGGTGGAAGAAGTATAGACCCACTCTCTGATCTTAGTGCCAGATATCTTGATCCTAGTGGACAACAGATTCTTCAACTGCTATTCTTCAAGGAGTTGCAGGATGTTCAGAAAGATACGGTCTGAATATTGGAAGGAATCATAATCAACATCAAATCAAGTGTCGAATTTCATTGCTGCGAGGATGTCTGCTGGAATCGCCATTAGTTCACCTGTAAGAGAAAATGAAGATCAAGTGCAAGGGAATTGAAAGCACAGGACGGAAGGTTGAAGAAAACCTAGATATAAAGTTTTCCGGAATATGAATCGACATACTCCGTTCCACGAAAAATAAATAATTCTTCGATCTGAGATCGATGAAAAAATTGTAGTTAAATAATTCATCGAGCTCAGTCTGAAGATTTGAAGACAATTTGTCGAGCTCCGTTTGACGAAATTTTTTTGAAGTAGTTTTGTCGATCTCCGTTCGACGAAAACAACTTCACTCAAAGAGAGTTCGTCAACCTCCATTCGACGAATATCTCAAGAACTTTTCCAACTTCGTCGAACTGCGTTCGACGAACTTTGAAGAATTCATCGAGTGCAGACAGAAGTTAAATTAAAGCTTATTCATTGATCATGCCCAGCTAATTTATAAAGAACAAGTGATTCCTTTCATCCAAGGGGTTGGTGAAAATATCAGCTCTTTGTAAATCTGTGTAGATATAGACAAGATTAACTTTATTTTTGTCCACACACTCTCTTATGAAATGATGCCTAATGTCTATATGCTTGGTCCTACTGTGATGGACTGGATTTTGTGATATGGATATAGCACTTGTGTTATCACAAAAGAGAGTTGAATTATTTAAGTTGAGACCATAGTCCAGTAGTTGATTATGAATCCACAACATCTGTGAATAGCAACTCCCAGCTGCAATATATTCTGCTTCAGCTGTTGATGTAGAAACAGATGATTATTTCTTGCAGAACCAAGACACTAATCTCATACCATGGAACTGGCAAGTTACTGTAGTACTTTTTCTGTCAACCATGCATCCAGCAAAGTCTGCATCTGATTATCCAGTTAAATCAAATTCTGACTCATCAGGATATCAAAGGCCTAGACTATGACAACTCATTATATATCTCAAAATTCTTTTTAGAAATATTAGGTGAGATTCTTTAGTGTTCACTTCGAACCTAACACAAAGCCATGTGACAAACATTATATCAGGTCTGCTAGCTATAAGATATAATAGGTACCCAACAGTGCCCCTATATAACTTCTAGTCAACATGTTTCCCATATGGATCAGAGTCTATTACAATATTAGTAACCATATGTGTTTTCTTTGCTAAGACATCAGCCATCCCAAACGTTTTAAGAAGGTCTTTAGCATATTTAGCCTGGGAGATGAAGATGCCATCAGGTAGCTGCTTTACTTGGAGACCAAGGAAGTAGGAGAGCTCACCCATGCTACTCATCTCAAACTTGGAATGCATGGGGTCAGAAAACCTCTTACATAGTTTAGAGTCAGTAGACCCAAATATGATATCATCCACATAGATTTATACTAATAAGATTTTATCCTTATGGTGCCTAGTGAATAATATTTTATCTACTATGCCTCTAGTGAATTCCTGCTCTATCAAAAATCTAGCTAGGGTCTCATACCAAGCTCTTGGAGCTTGATTTAGACCATAGAGGGCTTTATGCAATCTAAATACATAAGAAGGATGGGTTGGAGAGATAAAACCTAGAGGTTGTTCAACATAAACCTCTTCTTTTAGTACTTCATTTAGAAATGCACTTTTCACATCCATCTGGTAAACTTTAAATTTCTTGTGGGCAGCATAGGCAAGAAAGATTCTAATTGCTTCTAACATTGCAACTGGTGCAAAGATTTGATCATAGTCTATGCATTCCTCTTGCCTATAACCTTGAGCAACAAGCCTAGCCTTATTCCTCACAATTGCACCATGGGCATCAAGCTTTTTTCAATATATCCATTTGGTTCCAATGACTGGGTAGTCTTTGGGTCTTGGAACCAAATACCAATCTCTACATCTCTCAAACTGGTTGAGTTCCTCTTGCATTGCAATGATCCAGTGGGATCTTGTTCAACATCTTTTATGGATTGGGGCTCAACTTGAGAGAGAAAATGGGCATGCATCATATCTTGGTTGAGTTGATGCATTGTTTGTACACCTACTGTTATGTCTCCAATCACTTGGGATGTAGGGTGATCCCTTAGTATGACAAGATCAGTGGGTGGAGTTGGTTCAGCAACAACATTTGGATTTAATTCCTCTTGTGAAATTATTTTTGCTGTTGAATGAGGGTCAGATTCTTCCAAAGGTTCTTCTTCACTATCTTCATCAACTTGTGGAGAAGGATGTGTTGGATCCTCTTGGGTGAGGCTTAGTCCATGCAAATTCTCACACAAGTGAGGTACCTGCAAAGGGTTACTGGTAAAAATTTCTTTCTCCTTGCAAGACATGTTAGCCTCATCAAAAGTTACATGTATAGATTCTTCAATTTTCAAAAAGGATTTGTTAAATACCCTATAAGCTTTGCTTACTTGGGAATATCCTAGAAAAATTCCCACTTCAGCCTTAGCTTCAAATTTTCTAATGTATTTCTTGTTATTATTATGTATGTAGCATATACAACCAAATACTTTAAAATAGGTGATTTTAGGTTTCTTCCATTTAAGTAATTAATAGGTTGTCCTATTCTTAAGTTTGTGTATCAAACTTCTGTTCACTACATAATTTGTTATGCTTACATCCTCTGCCCAAAAGGATAGTGGCATGTAAGCATCTGCAAGTAATGTGCCTGCATCTTCAATCAAGGTTCTATTCTTCCATTCAGCTACCCCATTTTGTTGGGGAGTTCTAGGAGCTGAGAAGTAGTGCCTGATACCTTTCTTCTCACAGAACTAATGCATAAGAAGAGACTCAAACTCTGTACCATGATCACTTCTGATCAATGCAACATGAGTAGAGTACTCAATTTGTATGATCTTGAGAAAATCTATAAGAACTTTAAATGTATCTGACTTAGATCACAGAAAGAACACCCAAGTAAATCTTGAGAAGTCATCTACAATGACTAGAGCATAGGATTTCCCTCCTAGGATTTGTACAACAATGGGTCCAAATAGGTCCATGTGTAGAAAGTACAAAATACTAGGTGAATCACTTTTATTAACTGACTTAAAGCTAGATTTAGTTTGCATTCCTAGTTGACAAGCCCTGCAAAGGCCTTCCTTCTTGTAGGGAATAGAAGGCAAACCTCTCACAAGGTTGTCTTTAGACAGCCTAGCAATGTTTTTCATATTTACATGTTCTAGCCTTTTATGCCACAACTCATTTTGGTTGCTAATTATATTAGGCAGGCAAATATCTGAATTGGTAGAATAAAAATCAACTAAATAAATGTTTCCTTGTCTATTTCCAATTAAAACATTTTGTTTTTTCTTTATTAGAAATAATACAAGTTTTTGAGTTGAAATGTACCTGATAACATTCATCACATTATTGGCTTATTGAGATGAGGTTATGCTTGAGCCCTCTTATATACGTCACTTTCTTGAATGTGACTGCTCAAATCCTTACTTCTCCATAGCCTTCAGACTAGGCACACTTTGAATCACCAAAGATTATCTTTGGTCCCAGCTTGGAATTATAATTGTATAAGTTGTCCTTGCTGCCAGTCACGTGCTTGAGCATCCACTGTCCAGGTACCATGTTTGATTAATCACTGGACAGCCCTTTTTCTGTAATGAAAATAGTTAGTTGTTCTTGACCCAGGTTACCTTGGGTCCTTTATGTTGTTGATAGGAAAAGCTTGAAATCATAGAATACTCAGGTTGTGATTCCTAATGGATGATATCTTCTGGGAGGTATTATCCAATATGCAAGTGGGTTAAATGGTTTTTTAGTTTTATTGGAGTTAGTATTATAATTATAATTTTTGTTAAGTCTGACTGGGTTCGACGAATTGTTTTGATTTTGCCTACCAGAATTCGACGAAATGGAATGAGATCGTCGATCTCTGCTCAGAGAATGAACAAGGTCATTTTCTGTGCCCCAAGTTCGTCGATCTCTGCTCGACGAACCGTACACAGTTCGTCGATCGCCGTAAGACAAATGATTATTATATAAATTTGCGTTTAGCGTTCATCGACTTGAGTTCGATGAACTGGCCACATTTCGTCGATCTAAGTTCGCCGAAATCTGCTGAACTTTGTTTTTACTTGTTTTTTGGTTTCTGTTATTTTTTGACCTTTTAAGTGGGGCATTTCTTCTATGGTTTGTTTAATGATTGTTATTTCTTTGCCCTTAGCAGAAATAAATTTAATGGGGGTTGATAAAATATTCTTCTTAAGAATGGGGGGCAAACTTGATGATGCACCCAAGCCCAGCTTGCCATTTAATATGGCATTGACAGTGCTTGTGATGTCCATCAGCTTAAGGCTTCTCCCATTGAGAGATTCCTCAAGTTGTTTGGCCTCACATAACTCAGTTTTTAACAGAATAATTTGTTCATTAGCTAATATAAGTTCATCTTTTAGCTTGGTGTTTTCAGATTTCAGTGTCTCTTGACTAGTTAGTTTTTCCCTAAGTGCTTTGGTTTCTTTTTCAGAATTTAATAAATCAATGCACATAGTTTTAAAATCAATTTTTAAAGCATTAGAATTGTAGTCAAAAGATAAGAGTACTTGATCAGCTTCTGTTTCTGAAGCTTCTTCATTTTCAGATTCTTCTTCATCTAATTGACTTCTGGAGGCATCTATGGCCATGAGGCAAACTTCCTTGGCCCTTGCCTCTTCTTCTTCTTCACTGGAGATGGAAGATGTGGATTCATCTTCAGTTTCACTCCAGGATTCAGCTACAAATTCTTTCTCCTTCTTCTTGTATTTGCTGGAAGAAGGCCTGCTGCTTTGCTGTCTCCTAAAATCCTTTTCTCTTCTTTTCTCTTTCTTCTGATTCTCTGGACACTCTGAGATGAAGTGTCCAAGTTTCCTGCAGCCAAAGCAAACCACTTCTTTAGTGTGGGTTTTCTCATACCTTGGCTTATCATCCTGCATGGATGACTTTCTTCTGAAATCTTTCCTTGCCATTTTATAGAATCTCTTGGCAAAGGACTCATCAACTCCTCATTCACAGCTGAGGCTTTAGTTTCTTCCACAGCCTTGAATGCCAGGTTGTGCTCTTTCCTAGTTGGTGGAGGTGTCTTTTGCTCTACTGCTTCTCTAGATTTAATGAGCTGCGCATAAGTTTTGAGTTTTCCTAAGAGAGATTCTGTGGAAATCTCATTTAGGCTCCTGGCCTCCTTAATTGGCCAGATCCTTGAATCCTATGAGCATGGGAAGCACATAAGGATTTTGTCATTCACCTCAGTGAGGGTGATATCCTTATCCAAGGTCTTAAGCTCATTGATGATTGAGCTCAGCCTATTGTACATATCTACAACTAATTCTGCTTCCTCCTTCTTGAAGTTCTCATATTGTGATATGAGATTGGATCTTCTTTCCTTCCTTTCATTAGCAGAACCAGCCACCATTTGGTTAAGGTATTCCCAATTGGCTTTGACTGATGTGCATTCAGCCACCTTCTGGAATATATCATCAGACATTGTTTGGGCCAGAATATTAGTGCCGAAAAAGGGAGGGATAACCGTAGTTAGTAATGAGAATAATGACTTAATCCTAATACTAACGGTGACGGGGTGGCGAATGTCTATTGAATTTCGTAAGTTAAATGATGCCACCCGCAAGAACCAATTTCCCTTGCCATTCATCGATCAAATTTTAGAACGATAATCCGGCCATTGCTTTTACTGTTTGCTCGATGGTCTCTCGGGGTACTTTCAAATCCCATCTCTCCCGGGGACAAGGAGAAAACTATGTTTACTTGTCCCTTCTGCACCTTCACTTACCGAAGAATGTCGTTTGGATTATGCAATGCGCCAGCTACATTTTAGAGATGTATGATCGCTATCTTCGACAAGTACGTAGAAAGCATTATGGAGGTATTTATGGATGATTTCTCCATTTTCTGCGATGCCTTTGATAATTACTTAGAAAACCTCGAAAAAGTCTTACAAAAATGCGAAGAAACTAACTTTGCCCTAAATTGTGAAAATTGTCATTTTATGGTGATGGAAGGGTTAGTTTTGGGTCATAAGATTTCTGCAAGAGGAATTGAGGTAGACATAGCTAAGATAGAAGTTATTGAGAAGTTGTCGACGCCTACGAACGTCAAAGCTATAAGAAGTTTCCTAGGACACAGTGGTTTCTACCGCCGCTTCATAAAAGACTTCTACAAAATCACCAAACCCCATACCAATCTTCTGGAAAAAGATGCCCTGTTTATTTTTGATGACCTTTGTCTATCTGCCTTTGAATTAATAAAAGAAAAGTTAATTAATGCTGCTATTATGATAGATCCGGTGTGGCACCTTCCCTTTGAAATTATGTGTGATGCGAGTAGTTTCACGGTGGGAGCCATACTAGGACAACGAATATCTAAAAACTTCCACCTCATCTATTATACAAGTAAAACACTTACATTGACACAAAATAATTATACCACAATTGAGAAGGAGATCAAAGCTGTTGTTTTCGCTTTTGTTAAATTTCGTTCATATATCACGCTTTCGAAAATTATCGCTTTTACGGACCACTCGGCCCTCAAGTATCTTCTTGCTAAGATGGATGCCAAGCCGTACCTGATTCGCTGGGTCTTACTCCTCCAGGAGTTTGACTTAGAAATCCGTGATAAGCAAGGAGCAGAGAATTTGGCCGCCGACGATCTCTCACGATTAGATAATCCTTGTATAGAAAAATAAGATGAAAAATCTTTTAATGATTTCTTCCCCGATGAGATGCTGCTTTTAATTAACACATCCCTCTCTCCTTGGTTTGCACAGATAGCCAACTATTAGTGGCTCGTGTGCTCCCGAAAGAGTTCTCCTCTAAGCAAAAGAAGAAATTCATTTTTGAGTTGAAGAACTATTTTTGGGAGGACCCGTTCTTTTTCGTGTCTGTGCGGACAAAGTGATAAGGAGATGTGTCTCTTTTGAAGAAGGATTAGAAATTTTAAAACATTTGCATGAATGACAGACTGGTGGTCACTATCAAGCTACTCGCACCGCTCACAAAGTGCTTTGCGCGGGTTTTTACTGGCCTTGCCTGTTTAAAGACGTGCAAGCCTTTGTGAGTAGGTGTGATAGTTGCCAACGGTCGGGAAATATTTCCAATAAAAATGAAATGCCGCAAAATCATTTCCTTGAGTGCGATGTTTTCAACATCTGTGGAATTTATTTTGTTGGCCCTCTTCCTTCCAGCTTCGCGAATAAATATATTTTAGTTGCTATAGATTATGTTTCACGATGGGCTGAGCCCAAGCTCTTCCGACTAATGACGCACGAGTCATAATTATGTTTTTGAAAAAAATACTTTCTCGATTCTGTACGCCACGAGCCATCGTTAGCGATAGGGGTTCACATTTTTGTAACACGCAGTTTTCAAAAATTCTTATTAAATACGGCGTTATGCATAAGCTTTAAACTGCCTACCGCCCCCAAACTAACGGACAAGACGAAGTAGTGAACAAAGAGCTTAAAAGAATTTTAGAAAAGACTGTATCCACCTCTACAAAAGATAAGTTAACCAAAATAGACGATTCTCTATGGGCCTACCGAACAGCATAAAAAACCGCCAACGGTTGTACGCCATATTGGTTGGTTTATGGATAATCGTGTCATTTACTTATAGAATTAGAACACCGTGCTTTTTGGACGTTAAGGTTTTTAAATTTCGATCACCACTCTGTCGGCGAACTTAGAAAATTTCAACTTAACGAGCTCGACGAGTGACGCTCTTAAGCTTACAAAATCACAAATTTCATAAAGAACAGATGAAACGTTTTCACGACAAGCACTTAAGGCACCCAAAAACCTTCAAGCTGCGCGACCAAGTTCTTTTATATAATTCACGTTTACGTTTATTTCTAGGCAAGTTAAAATCACGATGGTTGTGCCGTTTACTGTTAAAGAAGTTTTTACATATGTCACTGTTTTAATTTCACATCTAATAAGGGTGATTTCAAAATGAACGGGCAACGCCTTAAACATTATTTTTGTGGTGATGATGTTAGTGCAAACTGTATTAATTTTATTCTGCATAATTCGAACTTTAACTAGCTTAAGTCTTTTTTTATTATTTTTGTGAAAAACTTTAAATATTATTTTTGACAATATTATTTTATTGCATCAAGCTCAAATGATGTTTTAAACAAAGTGCGCTCTTGGGATGTAACCCAAGTTAATTTTCTATTATTTTGTATTTTACACTTTTTGCCCTGGATGGCTCTAACAAACTGAAGCTTCTGCGATCGCCTGCTCCAACGGTGCTGAATCCATCACGAAGTCGAAAGAAGACATTTCATGAAGATCCAAAACACAAGCATGGGGGAGCGGTATCAATTAACTTTGCGCGACTCGTAAATCCTAGGAAGTACCTGTTTTTCAATTATGTACTTTCATTTCTGTTTTAATTTATCTCTCCTTCCCCTCTTTCTCCATTGAGGACAATGTCCATTTTAAGCTTGGGTGAGGATTTCCTCCTAATCTTTTCTTTATTTTGTTTCCCTTAAAAAAATCAAAATCAAAAATTTTTTTTATATATCTTAAAAATACAAAAAAGAGAATATTTCAATATATATATATATATATATATATATATATATATATATATATATATATATCTATACTATCTTAAAAAGATATAGTGAGGTCTGCAAATAGCATGAGTTCAAAAATAGCCTAATTACATGGACCGTTGGATTTGACTATCTTATTTCTAAGCCGCTGGATCCTGGCCTGCAAATATAAAAAAAGGTCTGCGTATAAACAAAGCAGAAAAAAAACAGGAGGTTTCTCTCTCCTGTACCCCGATACCGAATCCGCTCCCCCCCCCATTTCCACGGTCTCCGCCTTGACCGGCGACCCCAGCAGGTTCGCCGGGAGCAGGCGAACCTGCCGGAGGTGGTCTGGCGCTCCGGCAGGGCCATGGCCCTGACCGTGAGGCCCAAATCTGGGTGTCACGGTCAGGGCCACCGCCGGCGGTGGCCCCGCCGGAGCGCCACCGGACCACCGCTTCGCCTGCTCCCGGCGAACCTGCTGGGGTCGCCGGTCACTCCAGGCGGAGCCCGTGGAAATGGGGGGGGAGCGGGTTTTTTTTATTTATAAAAATAAAATATTAATATATAAATTATATTAAAATTATAAAATATATAAAATGCGGATTTTTTTATTTATAAAAATAAAATATTAATATATAAATTATATTAAAATTATAAAAATATATAAAATATATTATTAATATATAAATTATAATTAATATAAAAATTTAAATTCTAAAAAATTCTCACGTCGTCACAGGGGGCGGGCGGAGACCGCCGGGGGGCGGGGTAGCCGGCCCTGGGTGGTGGGGCGGGCGTAGCCCGCCGTCGGCGACCAGGTACTGTGGCGCGTAGCCATCGGGCCGGAGGCCCGTGCCTGCGACTCGTATATATATATATATATATATATATATATATATATATATATAATATATATATATATATATATATATATGTTATTTGTTTAGTTTAAACTAATTTTGGTATTTCAATAGTACACCTTATTTTTATTTTTTTTCTCAATATTCCTTATAACGACTTAGCTAATTATAATATTTCTAATCAATCTTTCTAATTATGTTTCACAAGTAAAATGTTGGCCTTACTGTGTTTCTAATTCGCGCTAGCATGTTAATGTGAAACGTTTTTCTTGAACTCGCATTTCTATTTTGGTTTTTCGTTCTTTATTCTCTTTACTTTCTTAAAAATATTTCATCCACTATTTTCCTTATCGTTTTTGGATAATTTTTGTAATGTCAACTTTTGATTATCGTAGTAGATGTGAACTATCCAAGGCACATATTATTTCTATTTTCAAGATAATTTTATTAGTCTTCTTTTATTATCTAGGACTTGCATTTTGAAATTTTTCAAAACTAATGCTTTAGATAAATTTTAGAAGCGTAAAAATGATTTAGGCCGTTTTTATTTTCATTTGAGCCTTCTTGCCAACCTAAATTTTTTTCCCTAGCCAGCCGCTTTTGAGCCCTTTTCCAATTTCAATTGTTGGCTCTACTTATCATCTCATTTTCACCAAAGCTAAATTATTCCAAGATATCGAACCACACTAACCTTTTTAGTTTCATTAAAAAAATTTCATGATTATGATACAGTTCTTTTTCTTTGGAGAACTTTTTGAAAAATGTTTGCTCAAAAGAGGTGTATACTTTTGTTTGGCCCATTTCAAAGTGAAAAGACAAAATATTTATGGCCTCTGTTTTGAAAATAAGAAAGAAAGAAAAAGAAAAAAAAGAAAAGAAAATGAAAAAGAAAAAGAAAGAAAAATAGTTTATTTATGATGAAAATTTTTGAAACTTTTTATTCTAGTTTAGTGTGATTTTAATCCTTCATGTTTATCTTTGAATTCCATTCCTAATTATATGCCCAAATCAAACGTTTCAGTCCTAATAAGTCCTTTTGATTCATGCTTTTGATTTTTATTTATTGCCTAAGTAAAGATGAAAAGTAAAATAGTATAGTTTGGATTTAAATTTAGATTTTTTTATTTGATTGATATAGGTTCCGTTTGGGGGGACTTATTTTCACCGGTCAAGCGGTTACGATCGCATGAACCGGGCCTTAATTAAGGTCGGATTCATGCGGTCGTAACCGCTTGACCGGTGAAAATAAGTCCCCCCAAACAGAGCCATAGTTATAATGTGTCTCTTGGATCTAGTAACAACTCAATGCATATTTTTCACTTTGTTGCTTTGCTTAAATTTATTTAAAGAATTTCATAAAAATTTTGGATGATCTATTTTCGTTACTAAAGTTTATAAATTGTTAAACCATGTTTAAATAATTGTTTTAGGTTTACGTTTCACCTTCTCCCTACTTAGAATTTCACATGGTACTTGTGTTAGCATAATTAGATTTTTCCTGATCAGTCACTTTTATGTTAACTAGTTTTTATATTTTTTCTTGAGGACAAGCAATGCTTAAGTTGGGTAAGTTTGATAATATGTTTTGTAGTCTAAATTACAAGGGTAATTACTAGTTTCAAATATAGAAATCACGTTTGTAAAGTTTTATTTTGACCTTGTTTTTTATATATTTTAATAGCACTAATGTTTTCTCTTCGTTTTTGCAGATTTTCTCAGTTTTTGGCCAAAATGACCCAACATGCCCCCCCTGACATGCCCTCCCTAGGCGTGTCACCGGGCGTGTAGCCTGATCCCGATGAAGATTGCTGCTAGAAGCCATTTCTTCGAGCTCATTTCATTGATCTCATTTCGTCGAGCTCATTTCATTGAGCACATTTCGTCGATCTCAGATAGATCATCTGTAATGTCCCCTGGGCCGTCCGTGGGCATCAGCCCACTAGGCTTCCGTTAGACCGTTACCGGGTTGCAGCCCAAGCACCCCAACCCCTCTACATCCACAGGCGGGTTATTGGTGGCCACAGCCTCCCTTTGATGAGCGAAAGTCTCCCGTTAAGCAGACAACACGGGGACTTCCCAGGAGGTCAACCATCCCAGGACTTCTCCAGCCCAAGCACACTTAACTATGGAGTTCTTCAACTCTCATAACCAATTGAGCTGTGGTTGTAACAGCCCAAATTCAGAAACAGGAAAATATTGGTTTACACGGCCTGGACACGGGCATGTCCCAGGGCGTGTCCTGCTTGGATTAAGTGGTCGAGTGCATGGTCGACGAATTTCGATCGACGAAACCTTCGCGAGGTACACGCCCTGTGACACGGGCGTGTCGGGGGCGTGACCCAGGGCGTGTCCTCCCCTGGTCGATGACTCTCTCTAGTTCGACGAACTGCTCTCGACGATCGTCGGGTAGAGGGTACACAGCTTGTGACATGGGCATGTCATAGGGCGTGTCCCGCTCAGACTTGAGTAGCTCTCATGTAGGGAGAAATGTACTCGAGTAGGTGGAAAAGTACTCGAGTAAGAGGGGGTGACACAGGCGTGTCATCCCTGTGACATAGGCGTGTCCTGTCTGGGTACTCGAGTAGTTAGTTTTCTCTCGAGTAAGTCCTCTCGAGTAGGTCTCGAGTGGGTTACATGCCCCGTGTCATGGGCGTGACTGGGCTGACATGGGCGTGATATGGGTGTGTCACCTTGGTGTGGATATTGTTGGATAAGGCGGTTCGTGCACCGCTTAGGGGACACGGACTGTAACACGGGCATGTCACAGGGCATGTCAGACACGAAAGAGCAATTTTCAGGAAATTGTCTGGCCGTTCTTTTTCTTCCTATGGGATTTGATGGCTCAGATTGCTCCTTGCTGTTATATGGCCGAGAAATGAGGATTATCTCTTCATTTTCTTCTTCTTCTTCATCTTCTCATTCAAAGAGAGAGAAAGAGGGAGAGGGAAAGGGAAGGAAAGGAGGAAGGAAGAAACCAACTGCTGGAGGAACTGTGGAGTGCGGCTTGAAGATCCGATAGCGGTTTTGTGAAGCCAGAGCCGAGGCGGTGACTTCCATCCGGCTACTTCATGGCCCCGAAGCGATCTTCAAGGGTAACGATCTCCTTCTTGGACATCGAAGTCCTTTATTTATGCATGTGCGTGGAATCCTCCACCAAGAGGTGGATCGCAGAAGTGATTCCTTGGTTGAGTTTGCATTTAGAGCCGGAAGTGTGGAGTACGGCATAGGTATGCTGTGTTAAACCCATCTAGATGGGTAGTCTGGATTGGTGATGATCATGGGTAAACCGAAGAAGACTCCGTGGATTTGCTGCTGTGAAAGGTTTATGCTTTGATTGCATGGTTGTGTACGGATGAATGAATATTTGATTATGGTTGTATGGAGGTTTTGTTTAAGCTCCTGGTTATGTTTAGAGATCAATGGGTAACATGGTTGGGGGAAACGTGGAATGAACCTGGCATGTTATACCACATGGTGTGGGTTGATCTATCTTAGTGAGGATCGATGGGTGGCAATGTTTGGGAGGAAGTGAGGTGGACCCTACTTGCTACACCACATAGTGTGGGTCGATTGAATATAGGTGAGGGGTCGATGGGTGGCAATGCCAGGGGAGCCTTGATATACCTGGCTGCAACACCACATGACGTGGGTCGATCTGCTCTGGTTGTTTGTGAATGTTGCGAGGTAGTACCTCTGAGTGGTATGGATGGGATGTTGCCAATATTAATATTGGTGGACTAGGCTTGAATCGCCCAACCAACAAGTTAAGAGCCTCGATCGGCGGTGTATGACAGGTATATCTGGTACACCCAGAAGGTGCCCTGAGTGCACAGAGCGTCCGATGGAGACCGACATTTATGATATGGACTGTGATTGATAGATTGATAGAAATGATGATGGCTATGCATACAGGGAAGGAACCACTGCCCCGTGTAAGGGGTGGGGTATTATAAGTGGTCAGCTAATGCTGACCGTTACTTTGTTTTCTATTTGGATTGGATGGTGAATTGCAGGTGTTGCTGCTAGAATGGCAATGAGAGGAATGGAGGATTGTTGCTAAAGGCCCTTGAAGGTCGTGCGAAGAAACGTGGTTGGATTTCATGTGTGGCCAGCCTGCGTGCCGATGTACGAAAATGTATTTGTGCAAAGTGAAATCTGTAATGCCTTAAGGCCAGTGTGTGAGTTGTTTACATTCCTGAATTGGAAATATATATATAAATATGAAGTTTTTATAGTAGTGGACATTCTCTGAGTTGAGTTTATGTTAACTTAAAATGCTGCGCTAGAATGTTTTGAGATAGGATGCGAGTAGATTTTGATTCCCACAAGTAATTTCGCCGCTTGTCTGTGACATATGGCGTGGGGCCCCGACCGTACTCACCGTTATATGCCATGTGACGAGTGGGGGCATTACAAAGTGGTATCAAAGCCAGGTTTAGATTGTTTGGGAGGAGAGAACATAATTGAACTTACGAATGTCCACTGGGAATGTATTTCATGCACGGGAAGTGCGTGAGTGTGTAGTCAATGTATAAGTACCTTTATGATATGAATGATTAATGGTGTTTTGTGCATTGATAGGTGGCGAGGAGTGTGCTCGGCGGTCGGAGCCCCAGTGATCTGATGAGAGTGCAGCACCCGTTGAAGCTCCTACGCCTCCTTCGGCGGAGACCATACGGGTGGTGACGGAGACAGTGCTTGCGGTGTTACAGGCACAACCTACTGGATAGGCAAGGCCTGCAGGAGTACCAGTACAGACTGGTGCACGGCAAGTGCGTGCTGCAGCTGTGGTGGAGGTGCAGGCACTAGACGAGTCATTCAAAAGCTTTATGGAGTTTCATCCACCTACGTTTGGTGGAGCACGTTCTCCAACACAGGGGGAAGATTGGTTGGCTCGAGTAAAGCGGATCCTGACTGCAATCAGGACGGCAGAGTAGCAGAAAGTGACGTTAGCCACTTTTCTGTTGGATAGAGATGCGAGACTATGGTGGGACGAGATGGAGGTGCATCACTTGGCAGGTCGTGGATTAGCGGAGGTTTCAATGGATGAATTCTACCGATTGTTTTTAGTCAACTATGTGTCAGTGTCGCAGCGGATTGCGATGGAAAATGAGTTTCAACGCCTGGTGCAGGGTGAGGCAGATATTGATACATACCTGCATGAGTTTACTAGACTAGGGAGATATGAGGGGTCTACCTTCGCGGAGGAAGCACGAAAGACGAATCAGTTTTATGAGGGATTGGGCGATGAGTTAAGGTTGGTCCTCCCGAGTTCTGTGAACCAAGGCTTCCAAGCATTGGTTGATACGGCTCGTGCTTTGGAGAAAGAGTTAAAGCGGGTACAAGAGAAGAAGAGACTGGCAGCGGAAAATCTAGAGTTTAAAGTGCCGCAGTCGGAGCAATCGGAGTTTAGAAGACCAGAGAAGAAAAAGGTTAAGCCTGCGGAATCAGCTCCGTCGACTGTTTCTTCGGGGGCGACCTATGGGCCAGGACGTGTTGATACACGTATATGCTATAAATGCGGGAAGCAAGGACACATAGCAAAATTTTGTTGGAATGCCCCGTCAGGAAGTGAGAAAAAGACAAGCGCATCTTATGAAGAAAAAGGTAAAGCAGTGGCCGAATCATCTGCATCCCGGACGCAACCTCGATTACATAATTTGGAAGTGCAAGAGCCACAAGGCTCACTTGGTGAAATTCAGCCTCGATTGTTTCATTTGGCTCTTTCGCGAGAAATGCAAAATCGGGAGGCTGAGCGAAAGTAACGATACTGACTTGGATATGACTCACGAGTAATTTTCCTGATAATGTACCTACTAAGGATATTTTCATACATATCATGTTGTATATGTCATGTTACATGTTGACTTGTTGGTGCACACTTGTGATATGTAAGTGATCGTTCGATTATGATAAGTTCAATGATGTGTTTGTTTTTGATCACTTTATCACTTTATCAATTTTGTGGCTGCATGTGCACAGTTGGAAGTGAGGGCTATTTTGTTATCTGTGTTGTATGTTAGTTTTATTTGTGCTATGCCTTGGGACAAGACAAGTCGTAGCCGCTGAGCTCAAACCCGGCTCGCTTTGTTCGCGTGCATGGTTGCGAATGGTGTAACATATGTTTTTGATGTTATAACCGTATGGTTGCTGTTTTTTGTGCAATTTCGTGTACGAAATTTCTTAAAGTATGGAAGGGTTGTAATAGGCCAAATTCAGGAACGGGAAAATATTGGTTGCCACGGCCTGGGACACGGGCGTGTCCCACGGCGTGTCCTGTTTGGATTGAGTGGTCGAGCGCATGGTCGACGAATTTCGATCGACGAATCCTTTGGGAGGTACACGCCCTGTGACACGGGCGTGTCGGGGGCGTGTTCTCCCCTAGTCGACGACTCACTCTAGGTCCACGAACTGCACTCAACGATCGTCTGGTAGAGGGTACACGGCCTGTGGCACGGGCATGTCACAGGGCGTGTCCCGCTCAGACTAGAGTATCTCTTGTGTATATCGAAATGTACTCGAGTAGGTAGAAAAGTCTTCGAGTAAAAGGGGGTGACACGGGCGTGTCATCCCTGTGACACGGGCGTGTCCTGTCCGGGTACTCGAGTAGTTGGTTTTCTCTCGAGTAAGTCCTCTCGAGTAGGTCTAGAGTTGGTTACACGCCCCGTGAAACGGGCGTGACTGGGCTGACACGGGCATGACATGGGCATGTCACCTTGGTGTGGATATGGTTGGATAAGGCAGTTCGTGCAATGCTTAGGGGACACGGCCTGTGATACAGGCGTGTCACAGGGCGTGTCAGACCCGAGAGAGCTATTTCTAGGAAATTGTCTTGCCATTCCTTATCTTCCTATGGGATCTGATGGCTCAGATTGCTCCTTCTTGTTATATGACCGAGAAATGAGGATTAACTCTTCATTTTCTTCTTCTTCTTCATCTTCTCATTCAAAGAGAGAGAATGAGAGAGAGGGCAAGGGAAGGAAAGGAGGAAGGAGGAAACCAGCTGCTGGAGGAGCTGTGGAGTGCGGCTGGAAGATCCGAAAGCGGTTTCGTGAAGGCAAAGCCGAGTCTGTGACTTCCATCCGACCACTTCATGGTGCCGAAGTGATCTTCAAGGGTAACGATCTCCTTCTTGGACATCGAAGTCCTTTCTTTATGCATGTGCGTGGAATCCTCCACCAAGAGGTGGATCGCGGAAGTGATTCCTTGGTTGAGTTTGCATTTAGAGCCGGAAGTGTGGAGTGTGACATAGGCATGATATGTGAAACCCATCTAGACGGGTAGTCTGGATTGGTGATGATCATGGGTAAACCGGAGAAGACTCCTTGGATTTGCTGCTGTGAAAGTTTTATGCTTTGATTGCATGGTTGTGTACGGATGAATGAATATTTGGTTATGGCTGTATGGAGGCTTTGGTTAATCTCCTGGTTATGTTGAGAGATCAATGGGTAGCAAGATTGGGGGAAATGTGGAATGAACCTGGCATGTTACACCACATGGTGTTTGTTGATCTGTCTTAGTGAGGATCGATGGGTGGCAATGTTTGGGAGAAAGTGAGGTGGACCCTACTTGCTACACCACGTAGTGTGGGTCAATCGGATATAGGTGAGGGGTCGATATGTGGCAATGCCAGGGGAGCCTTTATATACCTGGCTGCCACACCACATGGTGCGGGTCGATCTGCTCTGATTGCTTGTGGATGTTGCGAGGTAGTACCTCTGAGTGGTATGGACGGGATGTCGCCAATAGTGAGATTGGTGGACTAGGCTTGAACCGCCGAACCAACAAGTGAAGAGTCTCGATCGGCGGTGTATGACTGGTATATCCAGTACACCCAGAAGGTGCCCTGAGTGCATGGATTGTCCGGTGGAGACCGGCATTTGTGATATGGACTGTGATTGATAGATTGATAGAAATGATGATGGCTATGCATACATGGAAGGAACCACTGCCGCAGGTAAGGGGTGGGGTCGTTATAAGTGGTCAGCTAATGCTGACCGTTACTTTATTTTCTCTTTGGATTGGATTGTGAATTGCAGGTGTTGCTGCTGGAATGGCAATGAGTGGAATGGAGGATTGCTGCTAAAGGCCCTTGAAGGTCGTGTGAAGAAACGTGGTTGGATTTCATGTGTGGCCGGCATGCGTGCCGATGTACGAAAATGTATTTGTGCAAAGACAAATCTGTAAGGCCTTAAGGCCAGTGTGAGTTGTATACATTCCTGATTTGGATATATATATAAATGTGGAGTTTATATAGTAGTGGACATTCTCTGAGTTGAGTTCATGTTAACGTAAAATGCTGCGCTAGAATGTTTTGAGAGTGGATCCGAGTAAAGTTTGATTTCCACAAGTAATTCCGCCGCTTGTCTGTGACATATGGCGTGGGGCCCCAGCCGGACCCACCGTTATATTCCATAAGACGAGTGGGGGCGTTACACCATCGAGCTCGGCCTTCAACCCATATTTCGTCGATCTCAGCTCATTTCATCGAGCCCATTTCACCGAGCTCAGCCAGATCGTTGAGCTCATCCTTCAACGTGATCGTCGACCTCAGCTCTTTGCAAATTCGTCAAGCTCAGCAATTTCATCGAACTACTCCAATTTCTCGACCTTGCCTTCAGCAGAATTCGTCGAACTCAGCATTCAGTTCGACGAACGTCGAACTCTCTTTTGCCATCTCTTTCCACCAATTTCGTCGATCTCACCCTTCTTTCTTCTTTCGGCGATCGTCGATCTCCCACCTTCTTTCTTTATTCAACATTCATAGAACTCGCCTTCTGTTCAGATTTCCTCGAGCTCAAATCGCCTAACTCAACCTTCAGCCAATTCGTCGACCTCGCCTTCAGTTCTGCGTTCAACAGACTTCTCCCATTTCATCGAGCTCAGCCTTCTGCATTTGACGATCGTCGAGCTCCCCTCCACCGTCTCTTTTCTTAAATTTAGTCGACCTTCCATCCTTCTCCTCTAATTTTGTTGAGCCCTCTCCTCTAGTTCGTCGAGCTCACCTGCTGCCAGAGGATGAGTCCTGCTCTTCCAAAAGCATGTTGCCGCCATTAATGCACGTCAACCCGTACCTTGTCAACATCATTTCCTGTAAAACTCGTACCAAGGCCATAACCCGTACCTGTCATGCCCATCTGACACGCCCTACCCAGGCATGACATGGGTGCATGACCAACCCGTGAAATGCTCTATAAATTGAGCCTGACCCTTGAGAAAAAAAGACAGAATTTTTGGGAGCGGTGAAGTGCTGCCATTTTCATTTCTCCCTTAGTGTTCTCCTTCTCTCTCTTGTTTTTATTTTAATGTGTCTATTTATTTTGATTTCAGTTTTTCTGTATTAGTTTAGGTAAGTTTCAGTTCAGTTTTAGTTCTTGCTTAAGTTTTCAATTCTCCCAATTCTAATATTTTGTAGTTCAAGTGTAGCTCTCTATTTGAATTTAATATAAGTTTGTTTAATTTTTCTTGTCTCTATTTTTGTTTCCATGGACTTCTACTCATCGCTCTCCCTCAACTTCACCATGAGTAACTTATCCTCCTTGTACTCTATCTTGATGATTTGAGGTTTGAGTCTATTAAGTTATGATGCTCTATTTTGCTCTTTCTTTGTAAGGCTTAGACTTTTTATTTACTCTTGATTAATCATGTTTGGAGATATATTATCGATGTATATTTTCCATCTCTGTTTCCACTTTTAGTTAGCCAAGAGGCTCGTAGTTTGGAGTGAACACTCAAGAGTAAAGAGAGTTGAACACACCCCTCGAGAGAGGCAGATGTTAAATCTCCTGGATTGGAGTGAAATCCAATAGCAGGGTTCACAGCATAAAGCGAGCTTTAGGCCTCCGATTTGGACGAGAGTTCGGTCGGACCATCCTAAACTCAGTTGGGCACGACTTCGATAGAAGCGTGTTCATGCTTTAGTAACCTCAATGGTCAAGGCTTTCCTTTGCCTTATTAAGTTAGATTTATTATCTCATGTTTTTGATCAACTTTAGCTGAGGTGATTCCTGATCGAGTCTTTTTCTTTATCACTGTTCAACCCCTCGTTTCAATCGCTAGTTGTGGCCTTTCTGTTCAAGTGCAAGTGTGTTTTTCTCTATGCTAGTAGTCTCTTATTTTAATTTAATTAACACCCCTGAAAGTATCTTCGATAAGATAATAGTTTTGTGTGAGTAAGATTACTCAACAGTTCCCGGATTTTAATACGACACTTGTATCCCCTAGCTACAATTCGATAGGTATACTTGCCTCATTGGATTGCTAGGTCGGTTTTTATTCTCTTTGCGAATATTTCTCATACCAGCTTCTAGTCCTGGCCATATGCGGAGAGCATCTGCTATCCAAATACCAGATAGGATTTTGGTTGCCTTTGGACATACCTGCATTCACAAATAAGTTTGCCATGGGATCCCAAACTCGTTTGGGTCCTTGGTCTCTAGTTAGCACAGTCCCCCTACATGTGTTAACATTGTGAGTGGTCTTTCTCACATTATTAACTTGAGGAATTACATAATATCTGGTGTTAAACCAATAATCTATAGCAAAGTGACCAACTTTGCCTTAACACCAACAGTCAAACATGTTGTATCATTGCCTAAAGTTCTCTTGCTTGACCTTTTGAGAGTGTGGTCTAGCAGGGGCAGCGGACTTGGAGGAAGAATCTTCGTGGTGATAGCACTCGAATGACTTCTTCTCCTCAAGAGGCGTTTCCACAACGGGTTTAACTTTTGGAGATTTCTTGATGTTATGACGAAGAATATAGGGGTCGTAGCTCTGAAGAGTGATCTCCTCATAAGGTGCCATGAAGGCACTTTCACCAAAGTTCCAGGGATGGGTCCATCCTTGGTACAGAGACTTGGGCTCTACATAAGTAGGCCTGGAAAAGTGACCGTAGGATGAATAAAAATCGAACGCATTTATTGGGAAGATCACATTCTTGAACGACGTTTTATCTTGAGGAGCTTTCCCCTTTTCCTTGGCAAAATCTTTCTTGGCAGCTTTATTCATTCGTTTTACTTTATTTCTCATAGAATAATTACTAGGAGCATCAACATGGCCTAGGCCAGCACCTTTGGCATGTGCAGAGAACTCTGCAATAATTGGAAGGGCTGTCTTGGGCTTGGAGAAACTTTCAATAAGTTTCTTTTCCACAGCAAGTTGTTCTTCCAATTCCTTCATGATTTTCTCCATCAGATTTAGGTGCTCGAGAGTTTTATTATATTCTTCAATTGCAGTATTGAATTACTCTCTGATTGAGTCCGTCTTTGCTACTTCCTCTCTCAGAGTGCTCTCTTCAGCCTTGAGAGATTTAATCTACGTGTCCTGAGTTTTAACAACTTTTTGACATATGTCACAAGCCTTGATTAAATCTTTGTATTAATCTATGAGTTCAGACTCATCATCAGAAGAGCAGTCCTTATGATCATGGTCAGAAGCATCTAATTCTGAGTGAGGGGTGTGAGAGTTTACCTTCCCAGTGTACTGTGGCTCTTCTTCCTCGTCTGTCTGTGCCATCAGCCCAAAGTAGGCTTCCTCTTCCTCACCCGACTCAGATGAGTGAGTGTCACTGAGAGTCTTGGACTTCTTGGCTACCAGGCTTCCTTCAGTTTTCTTCTTATTATAAGAAGATTTTTTTCTCCTCTCTTCTTTTTACCATCCTTCTTCTTGTGAGGGCAATCAGCTATGACGTGTCCTATCTTATTGTAACAATAACAAACAATGTAAAAAGAAATATATTTGTTCGGTTTTGAGTGATACGTTTCTTGGCTACTTGAGCCTTTCTTGTGACGATCACCATCATGACGTGATTTTCTGGACGAGGCAACTTTGCATCTCCACTGTTTCTCCTTGTTCAAGAACTTCTTGAACTTGCTTGAAAGAAGAGAAAACTCTCCTTCAGATGGCTCTAAGCGCGAGGTTCTTAGCTCTTAAGCTTCTTCTTCACTCTCTTCCTGTGCGGGGGAAGGAAATGCAGCTTTTGACTTTCTCGAGATGGTTGCCTTTAGAGGGACAGACTTCTCCTTGAATAAAGATCTGCTTTTCTCTTCTTTAGCTTTTCTTGAGTTTATTTGGATCTCATATGACATAAGCTTTCCAAAGATATTCTGAGGGTCCGTCTCTGCCAGGTTACCAAACTCCCGGATTGCATAGACTTTTTTGTCCCATTCCTTAGTCAGGGATCTCAAAAATTTGTCATTCAGTTCTCCATTAGTGAAGACCCGGCCATAGACTCTTAGGCCATTGACAATATTGAAGATACTTTCAAAAGTATCAGCAATAGAAACCTTGGGACCTTGTCTGAATGCTTCATATTTCTGATTCAGGAGGGATCTTCTATCATCCCTTACCTCTTCATTTCCTTCCATCAGGACGATGAGAGACTTCCACATTTCCTTGGTGGATTGGCAGTGAATCAGATTCTGTAACATCGAATCATCGACTGCACTTGCGATGACATTCTTGGCTTTCTTGTCTAAATAGACAAGTGCAATCTCATCTTTGTCAAGATCCATAAGCTTCTTTGGAGCTTGCTTTGTTGTGTCAATGGTGGAGGCTATCATTGGAACATAGGGTCCTTCTTCCACTATCATAAAGATTCTTGGATCCACGGCATCCATGAATAATTTTATTCTTTCTTTCCATATGGGAAAGTTAGTGTATGTGCATAAGGGAAGCTTAGTAAAATCCTTGGCTCTATACATGCTTGTATCCTCTTAAGACAATTAGGCATCTTTGTTTGCTTCCTCGCACTTCTTTGGTTCAACCTGAGATAGAAAACTCAGATGCAAAATTTCATTAGTTATACCTCATCTGGTTCTAACATCATCGCCTGGCTCTCCAATGATCTGATCAGCAGGCTAATCTCATAGGTGTCTGATCCCTAGGTTCCTTGCCCTTCCTCCAATAGGCTCTTCAGTATTCGGTACCCACTCTATAGGTTGTGGCAATTTTTCCTCTATAGGTTCCTCATCCACCAATCCTGGATCGACGAGCTTAGTTGAGCTTAGAGCTTCTTCCTTGACAGCATCATCCAAGCTAAGTTCCTTGAACATAGTACTTGCATCTGCAGCAATAACACTAGACGAGCAGCTTTGGTGTAGGCTTGTCTCATCAAATATAATATTTATCGACTCTTCTACCACCAGTGTTTTCTTGTTGATAATCCTATATGCCTTACTATGGCTACTATATCCTACAAATATTCCTTCAAAACATTTTTCACTAAACTTTGTGCAGTAATACTTCCCATTATTAAGTACGAAGAATTTGCTTCCCAAGATTCTAAAGTAGGACACATTCGGTTTTCTGCACTTCAATAGCTCATAGGGAGACTTACGATAGCTTTTGTTGATGAGTGCCCTATTTTTCATGTGACAAGTCGTGTTTAATGCTTCGGCCCAGAAGTACTCCGGAAGAGAAGCGACGTTAAACATATTTGTATATGCTTCAATTAGTGTTCTGTTCCTTCTCTCAGCAACTCCATTTTGCTGTGGATTGCACAGGGAGGAAAACTCATGAAAGATACCTTGACTTTCACAAAACTTTGTCATGACACTAGACTCAAACTCTGTTCCATGGTCACTTTTGATTTTGACCACCGAGAAGTCCAATTTGTTTTGAATTTGCCGACAAAATTAGTAAAAGACTCGAAGGTGTCTGACTTGTGTTTCAGAAAGAACACCCAAGTGGAACATGAGTAGTCATCGCCAATTACTAACGTATAAACCTATCTTCCTAAGCTGCGAATCGGCATATGACCGAATAAGTCCATTTGATGCAAGTATAAGCTTCGAGAAGAATCTTTCTCAGCAATACCCTTAAAGGTAGTCCATGTCTGCTTACCCATTTGATATGAGTGACATGGACTCTCTTTAAGGCAATTAATGCCGGAGGCATCACGCACTAAATTGTGAGAAAATAACATATTTAAAGTTTTAAAATTAATATGTACTAATCTCTTGTGCCATTGATCATAGAGAAACGCACTACTTTTTTGTCATAAAACACACTGGGGTAGAAGTGTCTAAACAAAGAAAATTTAAACATAAAATATTTCTGATCCTAGTTCCTGTAAGACCATCTCCAAATTTGCAGATGATTTTATCAGGCACTTGTCCTTGTAGAACTCAACGATGTAGCCTTTTTCAAATAGTTGACTTATGCTTATGAGATTATGGTGTAATCCTTCAACATAAGCAAAGTATGTGAAAGATACTACGTTGTTGGATATCATACCGTAACCTTTTATTGTTCCCCTATCTGAACCTCCAAAAAAGACTTTTGCTCCATCTTTGACTGGGGTGTAATCATGCAAAAGTATTCTTGTCCCCGTCATGTGCCAGAGCATCCGTTGTCCAAATACAAGATTGGCGTTCTATTGGCCTTTGGACATACCTGCAAAAATAAATCTGTTTACCTTAGGAACCCAAACTTATTTGGGTCCTTGGTTCCAGGTCAGCTTACTCCCCCCTAGGAACATTAGCCTTGCGAGTGGTCGGACTCACATTGCTAACCTGTGGGGTTACAAAATTGGTTCGGTTGTACCAATAATCTCCGCCAAATAACCAATTTTGACACATCACCAAAAGTCAAATCTGTTGTATTTCCTTTTATACTCCTGCTTTACCCTTTGAACGTGAGGTCTAGCAGGGGTAGCATTCTTAGACGTAGAAACCTAATTATTGCAACATACACAAGGGCTTCCTACCTACTTAGCCTTAGGCACAACATATTTAGCTTTTGGTGCCTTCTTATTGTTATGGACATGTACATATGGACCATAACATTTCATTTGAATCTCCTCATAAGGTGCTTTGAACACGCTGACATAAAAGTCACGTGTATGGCTCCATCCCTAGTATCTGGTCTTGGGCTCCATATGAGTAGGCCTTGCATGATGACCATAGGATGACTCAAGGTCAAACTTGTTCGTTGGGAAAATGACTTTCTTGAATGAAGGTTGACCCATGGGCGCTTTCCCCTTTTCTTTGGCACTAGACGTCTTGGCTGCTTTACCATTACCACTGACGTAGCCAAGACAACTACCCTTCTTTTGAGCTGAGATCTCATTGATGAGAGGGAGAACAGTCTTCGGTTGGGGGAAACTCTCAATGAATTTTCTCTCCACTGCGAGCATTTCTTCCAGCACATCAAGATACTTTTCTTTAAGCTTTAACGTCTCAGCTGACTCCTTGAGTTCCTCTTTCAAGTAGTGGACTTCATCTCTGAGAGAAAGTAATTGTGCAATTTCATCCTTCAGATTTGATTCCACTGCCCTGAGGGAGGAAATCTCTTTTACTTGCTTTCGGACTACCTTACGACATTTTTCGACATCCTTTATCTAGTGCTCATGCAGAGTCATTAACTCTGATTCGTTCTCGTCAGAGGAGTAGTCTTCATCACCATTGGAGGAAGTTTTAGATTCTGCCATAATGGTGTGCGAGTTTACATTCCTGTGGTATTCGGAGTCGCCCATTTTCTCGTCAGACTGAGCCAAAATTCCAAAGTAAGATTCTTCATTTTCTGAGCTCGACTCACTAGAGTCACTATCACTGAGAGTCTTCGACTTTTTGGCAACGATGTTATTTTCTTCTTTATTCTTTCCTTTGAAGGATCACTTCTTGTCCTTCCTAGAGCTCTCCTTCTTGTAAGGACACGCCACAATAATGTTACCTGATTTGTTACAAAAGTAACAAACAACGTAAGAGGAAACCTGTTTGTTTGGTTTAGATTTGTACCTGTCCTTTTGTTGTAGCTTCTCATAGTTCGATCACTATCACGACGTGATCTTTTGTAGTCTGAAGAGGATGAATTATTCTTTATTTGTCTCCTCTTACTCAACAACTTCTTGAACTATTTGGAGAGGAGAGAAAATTCTCCATTTCATAACTCGGAGCCAGACGTTCTAGGTTCAGAGTCTTTAGGAGTGTCAGCAGCTCGTCTCCTTATAGGTGACACGACTTTAAACATTCTTGAACCTTCAGGCTTCAAAGCTGTAGACTTATCTTTGCTTGAAATCGATTGGCTTACTCCTCCTTCTTTCTGGTGTTCATTTGGAGTTCGTAGGAGAGCAATTTACTGAAAAGATTCTGATGGTTGATCTCCGACAACTTTCCAAATTCTCTGATGGAGACAACCTTTGTGTCCGAGTCCTTTATGAGGTATCTAAGGAACTTGTCGTTTAGTTCACCATTAGTGAAGATGCAGCCGTAGTTCCTAAGACCGTTCAAAATCTTGAAGAACTTTTCAAAGCTGTCAGCAATGGAGTCATCGACACCTTGCTTCAAGGTCATACTCCTGGTTCAGCAGTGATCTTTGAACTTCTCTTACTTCTTCTATACCTTCCATCAGGACAACAAGACAGTCCCACATCCCTTTAGTAGACTTGTAGTGGAATACGTTCTGGAGCATAGAATCGTCCACTACACTTGCTATGATATTCTTAGCCTTCTTATCAAGGGAGACTAAGGCAATCTCATCCTTAGTAAGATCCATCATCTTATTTGGAATCATGATTGCTGGATTTATCGTAGAATCTTGTGTAGTGATATGAGTTCCTTCTTCCAGTATCTGAAAGATCCTTGGATCAACAACTTCCATGAAGAACCGTAATCATTCTTTCCACTTGGGAAAGTTTTCTTTGGTACATACGGGTAGCTTCATAGATGATATATCTTTGCTTCAATCCATGGTGAAGGTGCGGAATCTCTGAACGCTAACTCAGGGAACTTGATCAAGCTTTTAACCTTATTTGACCAACCTCCCTGCGATACCACTTGAAAGTATCTAGCGTCTACCTAAATCACCTAGAGGGGGGTGAATAGTTGTTGTTTGCATCTTTTTGCGGAATAAAAATAATCTTAAATATCAAGCACACAAACGCGGAGATTTTATAGTGGTTCCCCAAGTTGGGTACGTCCACTGTCTCGCCACGCCTACCTCCTAGAAAGGGCAGATTCAGCTACTTCACCAAACTCAGATTTCATCAAATCTTACACCTCGGATTCGCAACTCCTACACCTCGAACAGACGCTCCTACAACTCGGAGGACAAACTCTCCTACAACTCAATCCGCAAACAAGATCTACAACCTCGATCCACAAACGGATCTACTCTCTCGATCCACAAACAAATCTTCAAAACTCGGAGAAAAATCTCCAACACAATTTAAAATAATATTACAACAACAACACACGACTACAAGTCTTGATCCAACATTCTTGGAAGGGTTGATCTTGAATCTTGGAGAACTCGAAAAACTTGCAATCTTTGGATCTTGAACCATTGATCTTGAATCTTCAAACAGCTTGGTCTGGAGTAGAATTAATCTTGAAAGATGAAACAATCCAATCGAAACATTCAGTGAAGAAGTTGATCAACGAAGCTACGGCCGAATGGAAGAATATCGCAAAACCAGGTAGCGTGCAGCCGACGGGGTCTATTTCGGGAATATTAGGAAATTCGAAAATTTCAATTAGGTTTTTTGGATTAGTGTTGATTTTGAAATAATCTTAAGTATTTATAGAGAGATTTGAAATCAAATGGCTATAATGGTTTCATAAAACGAACACTAGAAATACACTGTGCATGCCGACGGATTCCGAACCTGAGAAAAATTGTAAAAACGACAAGTATTTTTCGGCGAGTTTCGTCGAGTATCAGTATGATACTCGTCGAACATAAAAACGATATTCGTCGAAAATGACTTAGACAGAATAAAAGAAAAGTTGACATAAGACACAACAAACACGGCGAGTATTGCCTAGGATACTCGTCAAATTCGGCGAGTATCACCAGTGATACTCGGAGAATTTGCCTTGGCGATTTTTTGCTTTTCTGTGAATTTCCCTAAGTATATACGTCATATTCGACGGGTATCGGGAAGCATACATGATGAATTTAGCTTGTATCAAGGGGATACTCGATGAATTCGTCGTCTATGACTCACCATATTTGCCAAATTTTACTTAGGTAAAATTCTTCATTTCTGACTCCTAGTCTTTGGCCTTCCTTGATCTATCTCATGTACTTGGAAAAAAAATACACCCAAATAGAGAGATTACACTTGAGTCAACACAATGACCTACACAATAAGGGATTACATTGTATAGTCCTGTGTTTACTGACCCACTATAACCTAACATTAGTGTGTACTTGGCATTGTAAACTTGCAAGTACATAACTAAAATGCAATATCAAATACAACATCAATTCATCCTAGCTTGACTGGACCCTTCTTCAAATCAGGTTTATTGTGATACAATACACAACACCCTCCTTAAGTGGGACAAGGAGGCGAACCGGTCCTCCATCTCTACCATGATGTCAAGCTGGCTGGAGGAAGAGACCATCAGCGAGGAGGCCTACAACTTCTCGTTCGGTCTCTATGTGTGGGAAGACGTCGCGATCTATAATGAGGAGGCCACACATGTCTTTTTTTATCAGAGCGCGCTGGCCCAACTACGCAGCCTAAAGCTGGCACACATGGTGGGCAAGCGATGTACGCAGATTGAGCGGAACGTACCCTCACTCCAGAAACTTGTTGATGAAAAGGAAGAAGCCTGCCTCCTCGCCCAGGAGTAAGCGAAGCACTAGAAGAAGCGGGCGGAGGTGGCCAATGCCGTCCTCGCCGGGTACCTAGGAGCTGTGGTAAGTCCCACGACTCGCATTTATTGCTTTGAGATTGCCTCCCCTTTTCTCAATTTCATTTTATCCCCTCTCACAGGATGCAGTGACGGCCCTGCATGTAGGATTCCAGATCACCACCCTCGAGAAGGAAAAGGAGGCGCTACAAGGGCATTTGCGGGAGTTGGAAACAACAGCAGTTGCTCCGCTGCCCTCGAACAACAACTGCCAGCTCACGCACTACACCGAGCACGAGCTGGAGGAGATGATGCAAAAGAATGCTGCTAAGGCTGCGAAGAATACCCTCCCGATGTTGCAGCGGGCGGCCCTCATTACAAGTGAATGCACTGGACTTTTGGCGAGCTAGGTGGTACCAGAATTATTCCTTCTGGCACCGAAGCTGGCAGACAAGTCCTACCAGCCCCTCTAGGAATTGCTGCCCGAGAGCTCTACTCACTGATCCCCCATACCGAGCATCTTCTGTATTATTTTTATTTTTTAATGTACACGCGGGCTGAGTACCGAACTTATAACTTCTGTACTTAATAAAACATGCTTTCTTGAAGTGCTCATGTCTGTTTGTGATACTATTTCTTCGAAGTCTTCCAACTATTTCCTCTGCGCGCCTGCAGCCTAGGTCGGCAATCCCGCTCGTGCCCCCGCACCTGTGTCCCATTTCGCGAGATCGCGCGTCCATTCTTGACTTGGCTTAGGAAATATAGGGGTCTTAGTTAGCCGAACCACGAGTGGCGACTTGTCTCCTCAGTCCAGATTCTCCACGCTGCTCGCGAGATAGAGGAGGTGAACCGACTCGACTCGCACCCGAGCCGCCCGGCTCGCGCGAGTCCGGCCCCATGTGGTCGCGACGCGTCCTGCGTTCTTGCGATCTCGGCCGCTTTTTAGCCGCTGGGATATTTTGTTGGGTCCCGAGAGATCGCCTCGCTAAACCACAGTCTCGGCTCACCGACCTGCCGAGGTCCTAGCTCGGCACTTTCGGCTCGCGGTCCTGCTGAGCTCATCCTGTCAACCCAGCGATATTTTCTTCTGAAGTTCATTTCTCTTGGTCCTATATTTAGATATCATCTCATTCACCTAAACCCCCTGCCCTATCAGCTAGTTAGGAGACTGACAGCCAGAGCATCTCAGGACTTAGCCCTAGGATTTTGATGATGTCCAATGAGGGTCCTGGCCCTGACAACTAGGTGGAATCCTAACAGTGTGATCTACTCAGGGTTGGGTAGACTCTCTCGAGTGATATACAGCCCAGCCAGCTGGGTGAGAGCCTAATAGCGGGATATGCTCGGGGTCTGTGTAGACTCTCTCGAATGACATCCAGCCCTGCCAGTTAGGTGAGAGATTGATAGCGGCATATTCTTGAGGTCTGGGTAGACTCTCTTGAGTGATATTCAGCCCTTCCAGCTAGATGAAAGCCTAATAGCGGGATCTACTCGGGGTTTGGGTAGACTCTCTCGAATGACATCCAGCCCTACCAGCTTGGTGAGAGCCTAACATCGGGATCTGCTCGGGGTCTGAGTAGACTCTCTCGAGTGATATACAGTCTTGCCAGCTAGATGAAATCATTACAGCAGGATCTGCTTGAGGTCTGAGTATACACTCTCAAGTGACATCCAGCACTGCTATCTAGATGAAAGCCTTGCAGCAGGATCTGCTCGAGGTCTGAGTAGACTCTCTCGAGAGACAACCAGCCCTATCATCTAGGTGTGAGCCTGACAGCGGGATCTGCTCGTAGTCTGGGTATACTCACTTGAGTGACATCCAGCTCTAACAGCTAGGTGAGAGGCTAATAACGTGATCTGCTCGGGGTTTATGTAGACTCTCTCGAGTGACATCCAGCCTTGCCAGCTTGGTGAGAGCCTAACTGCGGGATCTGCTCGGGGTCTGGCTAGACTCTATCCAGTGACATCCAGCCCTGCCATCTAGGTGAGAGCCTGATAGCGGGATCTGCTCGGGATCTGAGTATACTCTCTCGAGTGACATCCACCCTTGCCGGCTATGTGAGAGCCTGAAATCGGGATCTTCTTGGGGTCTAGGTAGATTCTCTCATGTGACATCCATCCCTACCATCTAGGTGAGTGCCTGGTAGCTGGATCTGCTCCGGGTCTACTAAGTGAACTCTTCACCTGCTCATATGAATCATTATAGAAGACAATTCGAATATCAAGAAACTTTATTTGAAAAGAGACATCACTTACGTGGCTCAAGGGTAAAAATGCTTCAAGTCATCACCGCTCAAGGTGTAACTTAAGTTCTTGACCTCCACATTCTGACGGCGATACCCTCCTGATTTCAGTTCTTCCTTTACATTATATGGACCCTCCCAGTTGGGGTTGAGTTTTCCCACGGTAGCTGATCTTCTTGCTGCATCCACCTTTATCAGGACCAAGTCCCATTCCGCTAACTATTTGACCATAACGTGCTTGACAAAGTACTTTGCCATTCTTCTTTTCACTTCTTCCTATCGGATGGGTGAGAGGTCACACAGCTCCTCCACCATATCAAGGGAGAGTCATAGATCTTCCTCACTTTCAGCCTGTCATTCTTCCCTACCTTCCTCCGCCTCGACCACCCGAGGCATCTGGACACCGAACTCTATTGGGAGTACTGCCTCGCATCCATGGGAGAACTTGAAGGGGGTCACTCTTGTGGCCTTGTTGGGGGTGTTCCTTAGAGCCCAGAGGACTGATGGAAGCTACTCCACCCAGCTCCCCTTCAAGTTTTTGACCTTCTTCTTCAGGAGATTCACAATGATCTTGCTCTCCGCCTCCACCTACCCGTTGCTCTAAGGGTGATGGGCCGACATGAACATGAGCTCAATCCCAAGCTGTCCACAGAAACTAATGAACTCGGCGCTAGCAAACTGAGGCCCATTGTCCGTGACGATGGGCTACAGAAACCCATGTTCGCAGATGATCTCCCCCCAAATAATGTTCTTGATAACCTTGGAGGTCACCTTGGTCAGCGCCTTCACCTCCAAATAATTAAAAAAATATCTATCATGACAAGCAAGGACCTCCTGTGCCTACTGGACTGGGGGAAATTCCCTACCAAATCCATCCCTAAGATGGCAAAGGGCCAGGGGACATAATACTCCTGGGCTGCTAAGTTGGTTGCAGTTGGAGGGGGAATATAATTGGCACTTGTGGCACTTATTCGTGAATTCTACAATTTCAAGGCCCAGGGTAGGCCAGAAGTACCCTTGCCTGACAATTCTTCCTTCCAGTGTCCGACTCCCGGAGTGACTCCCACACTCCCAGGCGTGGACCTCTTCCAAGATTCTCTAGACCTCCCTCTTGGCCACACAGCGAGCCAACAACCCCGAGAGAGTTTTTGATACAACTGCCGGTCTCGGATGAGATAGTATGCAGACTTGTACTTGAACTTCTTTTTATCCACACCCTCAGGATAATCTCTTGTGGAAAGCAACGTTGTGAAAGGGTCCTGATGCGCTTACGGCAAGTGTACCGCTCACATAAGTAATATAAAATGGGGGGGGGGGCTTTCCCAAGTATCGAATCTCTCAAGGAACACCGCAAGGTGAAGTTGTCTAATTAGGAGGACTTGAGATTGAAGTCCTTAGATCGAGGTCACAAAGGGGTTTTGTTATATAGCAAGAAAATAAGAGCTAACTAAATCTCTTCCTATGCAAGCCGCTATGCGCTGCTTCGCTCGGTGGAATGGAGGAAAATACAGGCATAGGAAGTGAATAGAATAGTGGATTGAGGGTCGTAAACACCTCGTCGTAACACACGCCGCTAGAAATCGTTAGAGCGCGAGAACTAACTATGGAGGCGGGTGGAAATATAGGCACTGCACAAGCAACTAAAGCAGTAAAATGATAAAGATTCACATAAACATGAAACTAATAACGCTACAGCTAAAGCGCCATATCAACTACATATAAAGATTTATCCACGTATATACATCAAACATTCACGAACAAGGCAAGAAATCGACTGAATCTGAAGGCTCGTCGTGGAGTTGCGGAATAAATCGCCGGGTTGTCAATCCGCATCCAAGATCTGTCCTCAACTACATTCGGGGTAGAGAAGGCTATAACTACCCTCCAATTGACCCGTCTTCTTCGTGTCACGATCCGGAAGAAGGTTGCAAGCTTCCCTATGCTTGATGGATACGACGTCAAAACTTGTAATAGAGCTAGGAAGTGAAGTAGCAGGCCGAGAGCAAGCACTGGCGAGAGGTAAGCTTTGCGAGCATGGCTGGAGCTTCTCCCCTTAGGGGAAGATGTGGGGCGGAGGAGAAAGGGTGGAGTTTTGCCCTAAAACGGCGGCAAGAATGGCAGAAAAGCGGAACGTTTTTTGTTTGGAAGAAAACTTGTGCTTAAATAGATGCAGGTCAGAAAAATGGTCACACACGGTTTTGCCCACGACCGTGTGTTTACCGTGTGTTATTAACGCGCAAAAAATGGTATGCAAGGAAGAAGCATTGACCTGTGCGTTTTACTCACACACGGGCGCAAATGCCCGCACGTGAAGGAAAACGCACAGGTAACAACAAAAAGCAGAAATTTTCGGCAAGCAGGTGGAACCGTGTGTTTTACTCGCGCACGGGCACTTCTATCAATGCATGAGCAAATCGCACGATTAACCACAGAGCACAATAAATCAACACAGCAACAGGAAAATCGTTCGTTTCCATCGCGCACAGTTCCGAAGAAACCGTGTGTTAACCGTGCGTGAAGATCGTCGAGCACAGCTCGAAGAAATTCATCGAGCTCAGCTCGAGGAAATTCATTGAGCTTAGCTCGACGAATTTCGTCGAGTTCAGTTTGACGATATTCGTCAAGCTCCACTCGACTCTTTTCCTGCTCAAAAAAACACACGATCGGGTAAAAAGTGTGCGCTAAGGAAACGCATGACCGTGTGTTTTCCACAAATCAGAATTTCTGCCTTGGTGAAAACGCACTGCCTGTATAGCAAAAGTCAAAACTGGAGCACAAGCTCCCAGCACCAATACACAATAAAAAACAGCCGAAAAGTTCCATGTGGAGCACCATGTGCTTACCCCCGACAAAAGAATGCGAACTGCACACCCTCAGGCCAAAACGGTGCACAGTGTGGTCATCGACTGATCTAAGCAAATATAACTGATTACCGGTTGAAATGCAGTGAACGAGTGAGAAAACAGACCCAGATGAGTCCGAAAAACCGTATAAATATCGGACTCATCACACCACCAGACTTAAACATTTGCATGTCCCGAGTAAATCATCACCTCGTGGACTAGAAAACAGTTAGTTGGCTTAGTAATTTCCAAATAACGTATTGCGAGAAATCAAATACATAATGAGCATAGAAAATATAATATATAAACTTTTTAATTATACTACAGAGTTTATACATTTCGATAGGCGTAAATAAATATTGTATATAGTCAAAATTGGAATTCTGGAGAATCGTTCGGTCAAACATAGGAAGAAAGTAGGTAGCCCACTCAGAGGAGCATCGCCAAAGATCGAGGTTCGTGATCACTTCCAAAGAAATCCATCAATGTCAGGGATCATATGCTTGCCCGTTCACACTCTCTCCACGGCACTAGCTTGACTTAAGCATGAATCTGTAGGGCTTTAGGATAATAATGGGGCTTGGGTGTATACGTAGGTAATAATGCACAAGGGTAAAAACGACGGCTACGCATAACCCCAAATTTGCTCATACAAACGATTATCCTCGTACCAACAAAAATTGCAGGTGCACCACACCACCAGACTTGAACTTGACAACAAGGGCTTGTGCATCGCCAACCGCTATAGAAATAAAATCACAAATGGAATTTTCTTTTTTCACTTTTCTTATTTCACAACAAACAACATCTCTCTCTTTTTACACTCTTTTCTTCTCTCTTTTTAATTTTTATAAAGCAAGACATTGAGCACATATTAACAAGAAAACTCCAGCCCACAACCACATAATAGCACCACAGCAACATCCCAAATGCAAGAAGTAACAAACTAATAGCTCGAGATAGGGACATGTTATTGGGATAGTATTTTAGGCTTTGGTGATCACGGAGTAGGGATAAATCAAAATGATGGATAGGCACAACATAGGCTAACAAATATTAACATTAGGGCATGGTATAAGGCTCAATCGGGCCAAAACGATGACATATATCACGCTCACGCCTGACTAACCATGCACCAATGCTTCGATAGTAGCTTGGGGCAAATTCTTAGCCATTGAGAAAGATGATCCTTCCTCCCGACTCGAGCAAAATGAGTCTAGAGACGGCTACACACATCCCTACACTACTGTTCGATTACTCCATATTCAACATTTTTAAGTAGTACAAACAATATTTACATATGCAGAAAAAGTATAAATCTACGAGCATAAAGAAAAATTAAATCTATACTATTTCTACACAGACCATGAGTACTCGGTTAGGAGCACTGCACGAGTTTCGCAATACTCTATCATAAAATCCGAAGCCACCACCGCTATTTTATAGTTTACACAGAAGAAATAAATTTGACTTGAGTCGCGCGCGTGGTTAAGATCTCGCACATGTGGGTGTAGGTGCACAATGCGGACGTGATTTCATGAAAATAGAAAATAGAAAATAAAAAGGTGCTTTTGGTATAAAAGTGAAAGTGGTGTATGTGCACAGGTAACTTGCATAACTCTCTCCCACCAGACTTAATATAAACAACCTAACTCAAGATTTGCAATAAAATTAATGAAATAAAAGTTAGGGGAGTGGTTACCCCATGTCAGCAAATGAGCATACCAGAAGACGCGAGAGAGCATGAAGCTAAACCTGCAAAATTTTCCATTACTCCTCTGCGCACGTGAAGCGCTAACCTGCAAATGAGCTCCAACAAAACTTGTATATACTATGCCAATATCAAATTTAATCTAATATATGCAATACGTAAAACAATTTTTAAAACAGTAAAAATAACTAACTATACCTACTCCTAGATAAGTATTGGGGTTATTGTCCACCCTGCACGACTTATTGGTCTAACGAAAAGTTCTAGCTAATGGTCCTATGAAACAAAAGAATGCACAGGTAACTGACTAAATATCCGTTGCAGTAGCGAGTACCGATATGGAGATAATTCAGTTACCCCTCTACCCAAATAATAATACCTGTATAACTCAGGTAGAGGAAATATTAAACAAGAAGAGGAGGAGCAGTGGACCTCGCTAATCTCATGACAAAAGAAATCCTTGCCTAGTAAGGTGTCGTCCAGCACAAGTCCGTAGGAGGCGAGTGCGAGGAGGTAGGAACCTTCTCACACAAGTAGATGCACTCGCCGACGGCATGAGCACAAGTCTCATCGTCATCCCAATGTACTGGTGGAGACTTAACCCGTACAGGCTTAGATAAAGAAGGGGGGTCAAGTAATAAATGAGAGGAAAAACAAAAATGTATAGAATATGGGAGAGTGATCCCAGTTTAACTCTCAGCAGGATTCGAGCACAGATCACTTTCGGTATCATATGAGTCGTATCGGGGGGGATCAGAGAACTTGAGGTCCACGGTGGTAAGAGGGACCGCCTCATCCAATAAGGAGGTGCAAACCTCCACATTAGAAGGAGGATACTGCTCATCCCACCGGGGTGCGTCATAGTGTTCCGAAGATCCACATTCTCCGTTAGAGATAGTAAAATCCTCATCCCACTTCGGCGCAACCTCAGGCACCGAATCACCAACAAATACGGCATCATTATCCGACTCACACAAAAGAGGAGTAGCAGGATCAAGCAAAAATTGCAGAGGGGCAATATTGCACTCAAGCCTTGGTAATGGACGAGCACTCCCCATCGCAAAACCATCCGCAGACACCTCCCCGTCGACGGGAACAATCTCTACGTCCCATAGAGGAGTGCCCATGTGTTCCTGATCCTCTTTTTGCTGGCTACCACCAAAGTGATCGTCATCACTCAAGCGAAGCTTGTAAAAATGGAGCGAGGGACCCATGAAAGATCTATATGTGGTGAGAGATTATTCCGTAATCTCAATGGGCAAAGAGCGAGCAAGGTGCGCGATGTCATTGTATGGGCACGACAACACCCTGGTAGGCCTGTCCACAGTAGTCCTCCGTAAACGGGGGGTTGCTGCGCACAGCCCATAGAGGGAGAATTATTGCACAGACGGGGGAAATCCTTCAGCATATGGACTATATCTTGACATAGCAAGCACCTAATACAAGGCTCGACATTTAAAACAGCCAAGGCGTCAATGTATCGGCACAAAGTGTCATAGATACATCACTCAGCTAAAGAATACATTGCGAACAAAAAAATAATTGTCCAAAGAGTGCTACACCGCTAGAATAGAAATAACACGGAGTCGCTTGCTAAGCTAAAAATCAGAAAGGGACAAAAAGAAATAAACAAAAGAAGCAGTAGCAACTAAAATAGATAGAAAAACAACAATCACAAGACTTCCTATCAGAAAACTTACACGTCGGTGTTCCCCGGCAATGGCGCCAAAAACTTGATGATCTTACCACAAGTGTACCGCTCGCATAAGCAATATAAAATGGGGAGTCTTTCCCAAGTATCGAATCTCTCAAGGAACACCGCAAGGTCGAGTTGTCAAATAAGGAGGACTTGAGATTAAAGTCCTTAGATCGAGGTCACTAAGGGGTTTGGTTTTATAGCAAAAAAATAAGAGCTAGCAAAATCTACTCCTATGCAGGCTGCTATGCGCTGCTTTGCTCGGCAAAATGTAGGAAAATACAGGCGTAGGAAGTGTATAGAATGGCGGATGGAGGGTCGCAAACACCTCGTCACAACGCGCGCCTCTAGCAATCGATAGAGTGGCAGAACCAACTATGGCGGCCGGCAGAAATATAGGCGCTGCACAAGCCTCTAAAGCAGTAAAACGATAAAGATTCACATAGACATGAAACTAATAACACTATAGCTAAAGCGCCACATCAACTACATATAAAGATTTTTCCACACATAAACATCAATAAAGCAAGAACAGGGCAAGAAATCGACTGAATCTGAAGACTCGTCGAGGAGTCATGGAAGGAATCTCTAGGTTGCCAATCTGTGTCCAAACTCGGTCCTCAACTACATCCAGGGTAGAGAAGGTTGTCACTACCCTTCAATGGACCTGCCTTCTTCATGTCACGATCCGGAAGAAGGTTGCAAGCTTCCCTTTGCTTGATGGATATGGCGTCAAAACATGCAATAGGGCTAGGAAGTGAAGAAGCAGGCCGAGGGAAAGCACCGGCGAGAGGTAAGCTTCACGAGCATGGCCGGAGCTTCTCTACTTAGTGGAAGATGACGGGCGGAGGTGAAATGGCGGAGTTTTGCTGTAAAACGACAGCAGGAATGGCAGAAAAGTGGAACTTTTTTTTTGTTTGCAAGAAAACCTGTGCTTAAATAGAAGCAGGTCAGAAAAATGGTCAGCCATGGTTTGGCGCATGACTGTACGTTATTAACGCACAAAAATTGGCGTGCGAGGACGAAGCGTTGACCAGTGCGTTTTACTCACGAATGGGCGCAAATGCCCGTTCGTGAAGGAAAATGCACGGGTAACAACAGCAAGCAGAAAATTCCGGCAAACAGGTGGAACCATGCGTTTTACTTACGCACGGACACTTATGCTCGTGCGTAATCAAATCGCACGATTAACTACAGAGCACAATAAATCAAGCCAGCCACAGGAAAACCGTGTGTTTCCTTCACGCACGGTTCCGAAGAAACCGTGTGTTAACCGTACATGAAGATCGTCGAGCTCTGCTTGACAAAATTCATCGAGCTCAGCTCGATGATATTCGTCGAGCTCAGCTAGACGATATTCATCGAGCACCACTCGACCCTTTTCCTGCTCAACAAAACACACGATCGGGTAAAAAGTGTGCGCTAAGAAAATGCACGACCGTGCGCTTTCCACAAATCAGAATTCCTGGCTTGGGGAAAACGCACTGCTTGCACAACAAAAACCAAAACTGGACCACAATCTCCCAGCACTAATACACAACAAAAAACAGCTGGAAAGAGCCATAGGGAGCATCATGTGCTTATCCTCGACAATAGAATACGCAATTGCACACCTTCGGGTCAAAGCGGGGCACAATGTGGTCGTCGACCGATCCAAGTAAATATAACCGATTACCGGTTAAAATGCAGTGCACGAGTGAGAAAACAGTCCCAGATCAGTCCAAAAAACCTTATAAATATCAGACTCATCAGGTCCATCCATGAGGGGTGTTGATCCTCCTCCATCAATTCTCCCTCTTCGATGGAAGGGTGGAATATGTTAGTGATGGTATACCCCACGAGGGGACCGTGCTTTGCCAGTTGATCGACCTGTTCTTTTTCCTCCCTGGGCACGTGTCCGATGGAGTAGGTCTGGAAAATGCTGATAACCCACATCACCTTTGCTAAGTATAACTGAAGGGTAGGCTCCCTCGCCTCAAACTCCCGATTGATCTGGGAAGCCACCACCATGAAGTCGGTGAGGACCTCCATGTCTTGCACTCCCAGCTCCCTGGCCATGCGCAACCCTGCTATCACGGCATCATACTCGGCCTGGTTGTTAGTAATAGAAAAATGGACAACTATTTTTTGCTCTATCTTTGTTCCATGGGGGCTTACCTGAGGCACCATCCACCATCACCTTCCAAGGAAGTGGGCGGGTGAGTTCCGCCTCCGCCACCTCGACCACGTAGTCTGCCAAAAAATCGACCATTGCTTGGGTCTTGATCGATAGGCGGGGAACAAAGGAGATATCTAACTCACTCAGCTCCACTGACCACTTTGCCAACCTTTCTGAATGTTCCACCACCTCGAAGATGTTGCGAAGGGGGTGGTCAGTCATCACTCGGATGGAGTGTGCCTAGAAATAGGGTCGGAGCCTACGAGACGAGATGATCAGAGCGAAGGCAAGCTTCTCCAAGATGTTATACCAAAGCCCTGCCTTCTTCAGGACCCGACTCATATAATAGATGGACAACTGCTTCTTCCCCTCTTCTCGAACCCGGACGGAGCTCAAGGCCTATGCTCCAACTCCAAGGTATAGGGACAGGTTTTCCCCTTCCTTTGCCCTTATAGGAGCGGAGCCTGGGTCAACTGCCTCTTCAAGGCACTCCTTGGTCCACTCGAAGTTCTGCCCCCCCCCCCCCCCCCCCCCCCCCCCCCTCAATGTTTTGAAGAAGGGGGAGCACTTCTCCAACGCCTGGGAAAGGAACCTGCTCAATCTTGCCAACTTGCCCATCAACTGCTAGACCTCCTTAGCATTCTGAGGCGATCCCAGCTCCATGATCTCTTTGACCTTGTCAGGATTTTGTTCCACCCCTGCGGGGGTGAGGACATGGCCCAATAACTTCCCTCTGCTAGCCTAAAAAATGAATTTCATGGGGTTCAGCTGCATCTTATACTTGCACAAGGTGGTGAAGGTTTCCTCCAGGTCCTTGAGGTGAGAGTCCGCATCTCGACTCTTGATCATAAGATCATCTACGTATACCTACAGGCTCCTTCCCTCATGTTCTCGAAAGACCCTATCCATCATTTTTTTGTACGTTGCCCTTGTATTCTTCATCACAAAGGGCATCATTTTGTAGCAGTAGCACCCATAGCTAATGATGAAGGAGATGTCTTTTATGTCGGGGGGTGCATCCTAATTTGGTGGTAACCTGAAAATGCATCTAAAAATCTCATTACAAAAACATCGACGGCTGAGTCAACCAGCGCGTCGATCCGAGGCAAAGGATAACAATCCTTAGGGCATGATTTATTAAGCAAAGAGAAATCAACACACATACGTCACCGACCATCTCCCTTTTTAACAATGACTACATTGGAGACCCAGCCAGGATATTATTTTCGGATACAAAACCAGCATTGAGGAGTTTGGCCACTTCCCACATGATGGGCTCGGACATCTTGTCCGTAACGGACCTCTTCCTCTGATGGATGGTGCGGGCATCTAGATCCAGGTTGAGGCGGTGGCAGACAATGTCAGCATCAATACCTGGCATCTCTGTCTCGCTCCATGCGAATATGTCCACATTTTTTCTGGATGCACTCCAGCATCTGCCCTGGTCCTCCGGGGTCAGCCCCCCGCTGATGCGTACTTTCACCACCCTGCCTCACTAGGTGAGAACTTCCATCTCCACAACCTCTTCTATATCCTCCATCCTAGACTACTCTCCCCATTCACCAACGTCCCCCTCTCCTGGGACAAGGTCCTCCGCTTCTTCCACGACCATCGGCTTGGCCAGCTCTTCCAAAACTACTTTCACTGCCACTACCTAGGCACGGACTTCATCCTCCACTTCCATCTCCACTACCACTTCTCTGGCCTCAAGCCCGGATAGCTCCTCCATCCTTCTCTCCATCTCCTCGGCCCCTCCAGCAAAGAAATGCAATTCACCTACATGACGTTGCATTCCCTTGCCACCTTGGGGTCTCCCCAGACCGAAACCTGGATCTCCTCAGCGCTGAACTTCAAGCACTGATGGAAGTATGTGGGGACACAGAGGAAGGGGTTGATGAGGGGCCGCCCAAAGATGGCGTCGTAGCTGCTGGGGGCATCCACGATGAAAAACCTACATAAACGGGACTACCCCCCAGAGTAACATGGAGTCCCACTCCTATTTCCACTTCCTTCCCCTCCCCATAAAAACTGAACAGAGGCCCATCTGAGGCCAGCACACTCTTGGCCTCTACTTTCATCATGTCGAACTCCTTCTTGAAGATGACGTTGACCGAACTCCCATTATTGATGAGGATCCGGGAGACAGTGAAATTCTTGATGGATGTCTAGATGACCAGCGCATTGCAAAAGCGATCCTCGTGATCCGGCATATCCATCCTTGAAAAGGTGATCTCCTCTTCTGGAGTGAGGTCTGGGGTATGGAGCCAACGCTCCTTCGATATGTGGTATGGAGTCATGCCTTCTGGGAAGCCTCAAATCCCACCACCATGGATCACTCTAATCCCTCCTCGGATTCCAACATGCGCCCGATCCTCATACCTACCCTCCTCTGCCCGAGAAACGACTTCCTCGATCCGCACCTCTTAGTAATCCCGCTGCTGCTGTTGTTCCCTGTTTCCTCTTACCTCGAGGAACTCCGAGAACGTGGCTGTAGCGTGCCCCTCCTCCTGTTGGAAGTCACATTTGGGTAACTCTACCCTGACTTCCCTTCTCCTCCTCCATGCGCCTCTCCTCCTCTCCCCCAGGGCTATAGCGATAGCTTAATTTGATCGGGGAGAGGTGGTCTCTGGCCATGCCTTCCACCTGGAGGGTAAAACTGCCCATGTCCCCCTAGTGATTATATCCTCCACGGAAACCTCTCTGTGTTCCCTGGTGTCGCTACTCCGGACAACAACCTAGCCGATGATTCAGCTCCTGGCATCTCCACCTGGGCTATTGTTGATGTTGTTCCCTCTACCGGGGCTCAGCTCTCCTCTCCTCAAAAACTATGCCACCTCTTGGCTCATATTCCTCCTTCGTGGCTCACCTGGCCAGCTTTCGGGCAAAATCCGGGTTCGACGCCTCCCCGTCGACTTACCGTGTCGCTCTCCCCATAAGCTCCGCATAGGAGAGGGGCGGCAACCTCTTCAGCTCCATCCTAAGGAAACCTTGTTGTAACAACAAGGTGAAGGCCATCATCAGGCTGTGCCCTGGCATCTCCTGGACCTTGGTGACCTCCTCCTGGAATTGGTCTACATAACTCCCCAACGTCTTGTTCACCCCCTGCTTGATGCAGAACGTGGACTCTGACTCCTTATTCCTCTTTTTTGAGGTGGTGAACCTCAACATGAACCCCTAGTCCAGGTCTTAGAAGAAGTAAATGGAGTTGGACGGCAGCTGGTGGAACCGCTCTCTCACCTTCTCCTTGAGGGTGATGGCGACGAGTCTGCATTTGAAGGCATCAGACATCTGCCTAATTGACACTACATCCTCGAACCATTGGATGTGTTGGACCGGGTCATCCCTCCCAGTGTAATAAGACATCTCCGGCTCCCTAAACCTCTCTGGAACTAGGGCAGAAGAAACCAACTCACTGAAGGGGCTACCTCCCCTACTGGGCAAGCCGGAGGATCTCACATCCCCATCTCGCCAAACGGGCCTCCGCTTGCCAAGCCCGGGAAATGCACTGACCCGGGGAGCTCGCACACTCATCTCACCGAGTCGGGGCATCCTTGATTAGAGCCAGGGCGGAGGCAATTGGAATAGCTGGTGTCGAGCACTCGGCTCGCGCGCCGAGTGCGAATATGACGAGGATGATCCTGAAGTCTTCGAACATCCTCACCGTGGCAAGAGGGGGAGGGGGTGGTGTAAGACCCCCTCCCGGAACACAAGACATGGCACGAGGGGAGTCTTATGCCCAGAATAGCCACCATGCGGTAGCCCTAATGCACGGGCTAACCTGTTTTACAAGATGCTTATCCTACCAGCTAATCATATCATCCATGCCAACCCAACATAGAGAATATAAAACAAAAGTCAAACACACACTAGAAAATAAGTCCATGAGTACAAAAGAAGTAAGAAGAAACCAAGGATTCTAAATACATAATAGTACATGCTGAAAGGGGTTACAAAAGTGTCTCACTACAAACACGCACATCATTCACTGATGGCATCGACGGTGCCGTCCCATCAGGCCCTGTCGGCCTGGCCTGGCAATCCAACTACGTAATCCGCTGTAGCTCTTCCTACGGGGTTCCCTCCTAAAAGGGAATACGTAGAAACCGTTAGTCATAAACACTAAGTGGCTTCACATCCACTCCCCCGACGACTCCTCGGCACCGGGCGGAGAAAAGGACAATTACATTATATAAAAATGAGCAGTAGTACAAACAGGTGGTATAACAGTGAGCAACATCAGTGTATATTAGTAATACAATAAATGAGTAAACAATCTACTCTAGCAATTCTATCACCAATAGTAGTATAAAGATATAGAACTGCAACTGAAAGTAACTTAACTTATATAAATGCCCATAAAGACATATAAGTTGAGTGTCGGATCAACGGTAAAGTAACTCATCGTATAAGAGTGCCCATACAAAGTTGTACGATATGGATCATGTGTATGCAATATAATGTAATGAAATGAATGCAATACAATAACTCACTCATGATCATGCACATGCAATTTCTATATCGACATAGACATGTAGTTCCCACTTTTCGAGCAGGTAGATAAACTCTCAGGAGTCAACCGTCGTGGCCAGGTGGTGACAGTGGAGCGGGCTTCTCCACTACTAGGCGGGCATCCACACTACCAAGCCTAGGCCTCCGTACGCCTCAACGCTAAGAACACAACTTTGGATCTCACACGCGTAATATGACTCAGAAGGGGTCTCGGGTAGATGTGCACCGAGAGCCCAGCCCAACTGGCCTATCTTTGTTGCACATAAGGTGCCTCTGTGAACAAATCGCCAAACAACCAAGGCCAACCATCCACTAGCATGGAAGGTGCCTTGGGATATAAGAACCGAGGACCAAGGCCCAACCGTGTATGTCTATCTATCAACTCCTGTCAGTGTGACAACTAGCAAGCCCATAGAACTGCCACGCTATCCTTAACTCAGGATTACGACACCACTTGTCGACTCACACCGCATGCAGTTTCACATCATCGTGGAATGGAAGGTGCCTCTATGAACAAACCACCAGAGGACGAAGGTCAACCGTCCACTCATGTCTCTTTCATCCTTACCAATCCATTACGGTCAAACACCTGAACTTACAGCCTTTCACAACCTCGTGCCCTAAGGCACTTAAGGGTTTATCGTCAACACAGGTGGCGAACCACCTCATACAACATACAATCCACACTGCTTCCCGTAAGGAAACACACCTCACAGCAGTGGCCACTTTAGACTTCCTTATTTGTCAAGACTCATGACATTCATCAACCTCTACCAATTTCTTTCAAGGAATCAAGCGTCCACAACCATTATGATTTTGCCACTATAATTACATCCACGTAAAGATGGTTCTTTTACAAGTGTCACTTCTTCTTCCAAAGCCATTTTGTTCCACAAGTTACAGTCATGCCCAAAGATGTTTCCCAATATTAGTTTGTCACATTCTCATAGGAGCCAAATTCACTCAACACCTCAACAATTATTCTTATAATTTCCTCATTAAACCAAGACCAAACATATACTAACACAAGAGTATTGAACACAAGGACTTGACTGCACAGCTACTTCGAACAGCCAACCCTGAGTCTACGAGACTAGTATGAAGGCGTGTAACCATCTGTTGGAAAGGTAATTCCAAGGAATATAACTTTTTTATTTGGCCTGCAACCCAGTTCAAGAACTAACACACCTGAAATCAGCCTCGAAATCTGGTGTGTTCAGAGAACAGTTTTCTGTACGTTTACAGACATCAAGTTCGATCAGACTTTTCGGTGGCTATAGACCTCACATGAATACATGTAACCACTTATTGGAAAGGTATTTCCAAGGGCTATGACTTTTGTGTTTAGCTAAAAACCCAGATCTGGCCTCACCATGTCTGAAAACAGATTTGAAGGTCATTGCGCGCAAAAAATAGAATTCTGCGTGCAACTTAAAGTGGAACGAACATCATCAGTTTGTCTTCTTCCTCAAACCAAAATTCCTAAATCACATCCAGAATTCCTCCTCCCTTATTCACCCGCAAAAGGCCAACTTTCTTCACAGAACCAAGTCCCTATCTTCACATGAAAGGAAGGAGTGGTCGAAGACATATTATCTCTAGGACACAAGCCGTAACATGGCCTCCTCCTAGGAAAACTTCTTCTAACAAATCAAGACTACTTTGAGTTGATATCTCTCCTAATAATAACTAGAGATCTAGCACCATGGAAGAGGGTAGGAAGCTCACCTCGATTCCAGCATTTTTGGCCATGTATCTCGTCACTCTCCTTGGTGGCATCTTCCTCCTTGCTAGAATTGTGTTTTACGGGAACAGGGAAGGAGAAGATTTTCTTCCATAAATCGACTCTGGCAGTTTCACCGTTTCATCGGGCTTGGCGAGGACAACTGCTCTGCAAACTAGTGAAGAGACTGCTAGGGTTTTCCGGAAGTCTCTTTTATAATGAGAAATTAGGGTTAACTGCTTGCTACGTGTCACCGTATGAGTGGACCGCCCATTTTTACCCATACTTAGTCTTATTTGAAATGACCGGTCCAAGTAAACAAAGCCGCAATCACCTCGAAATCCGGTCCAGACCGGCTTGTGAGCAGACAACATAAGAAAATCTGCCAAGTCAAATTCGTCAAGTAAGTAGCTCTTACTCTACGAATCGTCGAGTATACATAGTTCGACGAATTTTAGCCTGAGTTCAACGAACCAGCGCTCGGTGAATTTGTGCATTTGACGAATTTACCTGAGTTCGACGGGTCATCGCTTGACGAATTTTGGCCTTCGACGAATTTATCTGAGTTCGACGAATCATCGCTTGACGAATTTCGGCATTCGGCGAATTACCCTTAGTTTGGCGGATTTGCTTTAGTTCAATGAATCAACGCTCGATGAATTTTGGCATTCGATGAATTACCCATAGTTCGACGGATTTCATTTTGTTCGACGAATTTGACTTTCGACGAATTTACCGTTCAACAAATTTACCTCGAATCTTGCCGAACCAACTAAGCGATATTCGCCGAAGTCATAGAATATCCTAGCGATTTTCGATGAGTTTTCCTTAGACAATTTCCAGGTTTCTGGTGTCGAGTGCGTCGAGTATTAGACGGTGATACTCGATGAATAACAACCATACTCGACGAATTCGTCGGATGTCCCTGACGATATCTGACGAATTTTCCTTGGTCATTCTCTCTAGACCATTCCCTTTGATTCGTTGGGTAACACTCTACCCAACCCTTCATCCAATGCTCTCGACACTTTTTCCATTACACCCCGAGCCTAAATCAAGTCTCTTGACTCAGAACGCGCGTGAGGGGACTAGAGTGAAATGGGATGTTACAGGTGGCGAGTCGACCCTATCCAAACCTTGCCCTTCTCCTATAGTCATTGATCATGATGAAGATTTTTCATGTTGACCACTCTCCATGCTCACTGCACCAAACTGTTGAAACCGAGAATTCGGTCTCTATGGAGTTCACCCTTAAGGAAGGGGTGATCGCACACTTCTCTCTTGCGAGCCAAACAACAAAGGAAAAGAATAGGGAACAGACAAAAGGGCTCGGCATGGAGGACGCACCACACACCCAAAAGATCTTAGAGCGCTTCCCCTCCCTAGCCAAATGCCGAGCTAAGGCTACCTCAGAAAGCGCTAGAAAATCGGGGCACAAGTGAGCCTGCCTTCTGAGGTACCCCCTTGGGTCTATTTATAGTTTTCTAAAAATGGTCTTCCAACAGGCAACCTTCATTGTTCTAAATGACTATACGCAGTCCAAATTGGACTGCCACCAGCGTAACTCCACTGTTCGGAGGTGATAAATGCAGACCTTAGAGGGCATCCAGGTTATTTTGGCTATGGACCTCACGAGGCGTGTTTCTCTGTCACGGGGTCAACTCGCCTCAACTCGCCACCCTGCTGGGCGGACGTGGCCCGTCTCCTGCAGCTCGCCTTCCATCCATAGGAGAGCGCGAGACGGTCCGTCGTAGCTCGCCTACCATATTTGGAGGGGGGAGGTAGACGAGGTCGCCTCGGTGAGAGCGGGATGGATGGGCTGGCTCGCGCAGTTTTCCTGCCTAGCTTTGGAGAGATCGAGCAAGCTGTCTGGGTTCGCCCGCCTGCTATACTAATACGGTTCAGTTGCTCTAGCTCGCCCGCCTAGCCTGGTGAACCCACTCGACGAACACGGGGTTGTACATGATGTAAGTAAAGAAACTGAACAGAAAGTGAACTATCTACCGCAACACTAAAATCACAGGAGTACCTTAACGTATATGAATGCACATACAAACTTTTAAGTTAGAGTTTCATAAATATAACTTATCATACAAAAGAGCTCATACTAATTTATATGATAAGGATCTGCAGTGCGTATGCCCTAAGTATGTATGTATGATATAATATTATGAGTTATTTGGTTTATGATTCATACAAGTGCAACTCACTCACACGACTCTGTGATCACAGACCTTTATTTCCCACTTTTCAAAGTTAACTGAACTCTCTGGAACCACCATTGTGGCTACGGTAGTAGTGGAGCGGGCGTCTCCACCTCCTAGGCGGGTATACACACTACCAGGCCCAGACCCTTCGTATGCCTCTATACACGTCTGAGGTGCCCTCTAAAGTCTCTACGTACTAATTTGACTGCTATCCCTACCAGTATTTTCATCGGGTGTGTTTTCAGGAATTTTCCTCCAAACTGTAGTATAAAACAGCCTACTGGCCCCTCAAACCCTCACACCTCACTGGAGTCATTATACTACCGTCGGTGTGATGACTGACCAGTACCGTATGACCCACCACTATTATGTTCTATGCACATGCAAATTATTTCAAACCCAAGCCTCCAACTCGCAGAACCAACCCATCCTAAGGTAAATCTCCTAAGCCTCCAGCTCGCAGGACTGAACCCATCCTGTATCAAACACTCAAGCCTCTAGCTCGCAGGACTAAACACGTCATGTATCCCACCAACTCTATATGGGTGAGTTTGTCACATCATTTTCATTAACCTATTTAACTACTCTTGTCTAATTCTTATTATACATATTAATTTAGTGTTAATTCCTGGAATTCCCGGGGCATGCCGGGTGAAGGGCTCTCGAGGGCACTAGGAACTACGATGGGCTGAAACCCAAAATCTCGATGTTGCTCTTGAGTGAACCTAATGACCTAAGGTACAGATTGGGAGAGCGGCGATCTTTCGCCGGACCCTGTTATAGTTGTTCTCCTTGTGACTTGCACTCTAACACTCGTTATTATGTAGTGATATACTTGTGATACAAACTAGGATTTGAACTTCCCAATACATCTCTTAATTTAACTATATCTCATTACTCTGAGTACTTTAAATCTTTTTATTACTTTTACTAAACGCATCACATGACCTAATTCTAACCCATATGGGTTGACTTCAATTCCTTGGGATAAAGACCTCCAAATTTTTATCAAGGGTTTGTCATGTGTATAATATTGTTCTTTCAGAATTCCATCATTTTTCTAATTATTTAGGACAATAATTTAAATTAATTAATCAAGTGTCCTAGGTCACTTTGAACATGAACTACTCTAACCAGTGATCCATTATGTCTAAATAAATTATGTGAAGTTCAACTAGGTTAAAAATGTCTGTTCATAAAAAATCATGATTTTCCAATTTGATTTGACCATTATTCTCCATTTATGATTAAAATCACATTATATTCCTTTTTCAAATGAATTACTAAAAATAACCATGTAAAAATTCAGGGAAATTTCTACCCACCAATATTAACAAGATAATGGTCAAAATAGATTTTCGTACTCCTAGTCATTGATTTGACATAATATATTCACATGTTAAGATAATTACAAAAATGCCCCTAGTATAGTGTTCATCATTAATAATCATCCAAAAATCTTAATAAAATTTACATGGGTTCATATTGCAGAAAAGAGGGCCAAGACATTTTCTCAAAATTTTGCATGAGACACTACTCATGTTTTTGATCAAAGTCCTATAAGGGTAAAAATGTAATTACACTATTTATACATGGAATAATTCTCAAAATTACTCATAAATTTTTCTAGAGAACTGAAATGACCTATTAGGTCTTGAATCAACAATTTGGAATTTTCTAAGTCAAGTAGCACTATTTTTCATTTTAACAACTAAATGTGATATTTTTAAAATAAATTCAACTTATGGGATTTTTGATTCCAAAAATCCTAATTTTCTCATGAAATGAGTATTTTACATCCCTAAGCCTTTGTCTAAAATTTGAAGGACATGCAATGGGCAAAATCGGCTAAAGTCTCATTTTACCCCCATTTTATAATTTGCACACTATTTACAAATCTACCTTCAACTGCATGTTGGATCCTTTAACATGCAGTGGTCCAAATGACTCCAAATTTTTACCAAGGCCATAAGATGACCTTGGAGCCATGCCACCCAAATTTGAGGGTATTTGGAGTTGTAAAACTCACTAGATTACATTTATTTAATAAGTCAAATTTTGACTAAAACTATAGGAAACTCTCCTCCAAAAATTCTGATTTTAGGACATAGTCTAATTATGGTATACACACATGCATGACCAAAATTTCACTGCAGGTGGAATTATAGTTTAGCATAGGCATCCATTTGAAGTTCTGCTCTAGTATAGGAACAGTCCTGGTGGATGACCCTACAAGGAGCTACATTGCTCTGAATTGCATGTTTAGGCTGTCAAAATAACGCTAAGCCCTAGATATACATTTTCATATTGATGACTTGCTCTAAATAGGCCTCTTCAAGGCCTAAAATCAACATACAATTAAGTTGTATATATGTGATGGAAAAGTAATATTTAAATAAAAATCTATAGTTTTAATATACCAATATTAGACGGCATCAAGTTATTTTCCCCGATGGCCAACGACTGTGATCTTCAAAGGTTGTAGCATTTTGGTTACTTATTTCATGGCCACTGGGCTGCCGGCACCGCCTGCGATTATCGCAACCACCTCCGTTGAGGTGGTGGTTAGCGTTTCCCGACGACATGGCGGCCGGAGGCGACTCCTCCGGCGAACCTGAGCAAGACGAAAAGCTCAGAATTTTCACACTATCTCTCATGGAATCAGGCTCATTTGAGCCTGATATCTCTGCTTGTGTATCTAGAAGATTAGCACCGAGGGAGGGGAGGAGAAACGGACCTGGATGCGAGCTTGGAGGCGGTTGCGGTAGTGGTGAGCCATTGTCGACGATAGCTCTGGTGAACTAGCTTGATCCCTTTTTCCCCCAGCAAAAGCTTTACTCCATGAGTCATTTCCCACTCCTCTGGCTCAGTGATGGTGACGACGGGATTGACAAGAAAGGGGAGTGATGGCTAGGGTATCGTTTCTTCCCTTTTTATAAGAAGAATTAGGCTTAAGTTTCTTGCGACGTGTCACCATAGTATTGGACCACCAATCATTACTTTAAATAGGCCTTCTTGAGAAGATCAATGTATTAAATAGGTCTTGTTGAAGATACAAGTTTAAATTATCCATTAGAGCTTATCCCGAAAAACCCGGTTCAGGCCATACATATAAACTAGCAAACACAGCTTATACTAAAAAAATACACTAAGTCCAAAAACGTTGAGTATTACTCGACGCTTCTTCGAATTGCGTCGAGTTCACTCAATGCACTTGATGCTTCGTCGAATAGCATCGAGTTCACTAAACGCCTATTGATCCAAAAAAAAATTTTCTAAGTTAAAGAGCATGACAATGAGTCCACTCAATGCACTCGACGATTTGTCAAATGGCGTCGAGTTCACTCAACGTACTCGACACTTCGTCGAATGTCATCGAGTTCACTCGATGCCAATTGATCTAGAACAAATTTTATAAGTTAAAGAGCATGGCATTGAGTCTCCTCAACGCATTCGATGCTTTGTCCAATGGCGTCGAGTTCACTCGACACCTATTGATCCAGAACAATTTTTCTACGTTAAAGAGTATGATGTTGAGTCCACTCAACGCACTCGACTCTTTGTCAAATGGAGTCAAGTTCACTCGACGCCTATTGATCCAGAACAATTTTTCTAAGTTAAAGAACATGTCGTTGAGTCCACACAATGCACTCGAAGCTTTGTCGAATGGTATCGAGTTAACTTAAAGCACTCGATGCCTATTAATACAGAATAATTTTTCTAAGTTAAAGAGCATGGCATTGATTCCACTCAATGCACTCTACGCTTTGTCGAATCGCATCGAGTTCACTCAATGCACTCAACTCCTACTGATCAAGAATAATTTTTCTATGTTAAAGTTGACTTGAACCCTATAGTGGGCCCTATGTGAACCCACCCTAACTCCTTGGGTGAAACATAGCCTAATCCTTTTTCACACACCGCATGTGAAAGTGGGGATAAGATTTACCTTAACTCTAGAGGGGGGGGGGGGTGAATAGAGTATATTAAAATAATTTTCAAGTTAAAAATTATTTTATAGTGGAAGACTTAATTTAAATATATGTGTAGGGTGCTTGCAGTAAATAAAAGTTATGAAAGCAAGAAATAAAAACACAGCACACAGCACACAGCAAACAAAATATAGCAACCAGAAGACACAAGGATCTATAGTGGTTCCCCAATCAATCTAGGTACATCCACTCTTCTACCACCCTAGGTAGGAATCCACTAGAGGATGAGTTGATCAGGTGTCCTGAGCATCAATGAGCTTTTGATAAGATGCTCAAAAACCAAACTAGATTTTTGATCAGGTGTCTTGCCACCACTGAGTTTTGACAAGGTCTCAGAAACCAGCACAAAACTTTTGAAGGGAGTTTTGAGAAACACTTTTACAGCAGAAAAAGAAAGAGGTGAGATGTTCTTCTCTATCAACAATCAGAGAGAAGACTAGTGGATGATGTTGTCAAAGCTCCCCCTGATACTTGGAAGTTGTTCAGGAAAAGAAGCTTTGCACTAGGGTGATAGGCCTTCAGTAGATGAGATCTCCAGCAGAGGATGATTCCAGCAGTTGCTGAAATGTGTAGTGTCTGGAGTCTTGATGGATGAAGCCTCTGATCGCTTGAGTCAAAAGAGATCTAGAAAATTTTCTTTTCTGTATGTTGATCTCCTTCAGTGGTTGTGTTCTCAAAGAATTCTGTCTGTGTGTCTGTCTGTGATTGTTCTCTTTCTGTGTATGACTGTTTTGAGTAGCAGGATAATATCCTCTTTTATTCTTTAGATCTGAAAAAAATGAATTGATTCTCTATCTCCAAGATAGCAGTTAGCCACTCATTAATTACTTCCTTAAATGAATTTTGTCTCTGGAGTAAAGTCCTAGAAAACATTCCTTTAAATCTCCCTTGAAACTTGCTCCAGATTAATTGAAACGGCTACAAGATCCTTGAAATAAATGCTGGGAATAAATAAGATAGAATTCCATAACTATCTAAATTTGAATCTTGAGAATCGTCGATCTCTCCAGAAAATCGTCGACCTGAGCTCAACTATTGTCGACCTGAGCTCAGAGACTGGAACTAGACTGGAAACAGAAATTGTCGATCTGATCTCAACTATCGTCGACCTGAGCTCAGAGACTAGGAAAATAGCTTGAGACAGAAACGTCGATATGAGCTCGAAGATCGTCGAATGGAGTTCGATGACTCGTTGAACTGAGCTCAGAGATAGTCGAACTGAGTTCGACGATTCGTCGACCTGAGCTCGACGAAAATCATTAGGTCTCCTAAAATTGAATATCTGATCTGAGGGTCTTGGGGGTAGCTTTCAAGCCTAAATTCTAACCATTAGACTCAATCTAATTGACCTTGAAAACTATACAAGGAGGTCAAAACAATTTTCCTAAGGACATAGTGATCCTTGCCCAAATCAGTAATAAGGTGTTCCAAAAATCTCCCCCTATTTTGGTTAGGATTACTATTTACATGACATAGGAAATAAAAGCATACAATACAGATATAAAATCAAAAATAACATTGCAGAAACACAAATAAAATCACAGTAGAAAGTCAGAATAGATAACATTGGCAGCTTACCTAATCATTCCTTTTCCTTGCTCTTTTTGAGAACTATTTCTATGTTAGGGGTAAGAGCTTATTTCTTGGATCTTATGTCATCATCTGCACCTAGCAAAGTTTGATGTTTTGCCCTGGGAACTACAGCTTCTGGGGACAGCTTCATATAGCTTTCTGAGTCAAAGAATTTGCTGGAAGAATATCTTTTAAGATCTTTCTTTCTCTGTTCTGATAGAGTGGTGAAACTTGATGTATCTTTTCCTTGTTCTCTTTCCTTTTTAATTTGATCTAGTGCAGCCAACTCTTTCATTCTTGTTGTCCAAGAAGTAGGATTATTCTCTGGGTCTTCAAATGGAACAGGAGGTTCATATCTGTTTGATGAATCATCTGGAGTAGCTCTGGAAGAAACTAGATCTCTTAACTTATAAGGGAAAGGACCATATGTAGTGTAAGTGGGACCTTGTCTTTCCCTATGATAAGGATGCTTCCTAGAGTAACCTTTGGATTAAACTCTGAATTCTCTTTGATTTCCCCTATACTGTCCTCTTCTGGACTGGTAGCCTCTTGATTGAGATCTTCCTTTATACTGAGATGTACTTTGACTTTTAGCAACAGATGACTGATAAGCAGAACTTCCACCAGTACCTGCATCTGGTGAAGGAGGAGGAGGAGGAGAATTGAAGTGAGATGATCCTTTATCATATTTCCTCCTTTTCTTCATTGCCTTTAGTTGATTCCTGGAAAACTACATCCATGGTTCTGAAATTGGACAATTATGCAAAATATAGTATGGAACATCATTTACATCTTTAATTTTCTCCTAGGGAACTCTCTTTAGGGACTTGCTTCTAGATTTCCTCTTCCTTGCAATGGTTGCAGAGGAATCATCAGAATCAGTTCTAAATTGATCACTATCTGAGCTCTGAGGATTGTCATATAGTTCATCAATCCTTTTGATGGAATCTCTTTGTTGTTAGGATTGAACAGAAGAAACAACAACAGCAGCAGCAATAACAAAAATAGTACTAACAGGTGTAACTGGAATAATAGATTCAGAAATAATGACAACAGAAACAGCAGGCTCAGAGTCATTAGCCTCTGTCATAAGCACATCATCAGAAACTAAAACAGCATCAGCAGCAACAGCAGGAACAAAAGAAATAGAAGGAGCACTGTCCATAGCCTTGAAAGAATTTATATAAGAAGATATTATGCTGGGCTCACAGCTAGAAATAGGCACAAAGGCCTTAGTAAGATCTTCAGTTTTCTGATCTAGAAGACAGCTGAGGTAAACAGGATCAAACTTTGACAGCAGTGACCTGAGGTCAACTGTTATAACTGGAACTGGAGCTGGAACTGGAATCTCTGAAGCAGACAATCTCTCTTCTTCATATGGCATCTCCCCCTGCCTAGATTCAGTAGATACTGGATCAAGGAACACAATAGAAGGGATTGCCTGAGGAGGATATAGGGAAGAAAGGCTGTCAGATAACTCCTGAACTGATTTCAGAAGTGGAGCCAGGGAGGTCTCCAGCAGGAGTGATAGCTTTGGAGCTAACATCTCATAGAGCTTATCTGCTATGGCTGAGAGATCTACTTGCTCAAGTGGTGCTTGAGTAGAGGTAGAGATGAGTGTGGCAGAGATGGATGTAGGAGGAGCTGTAGATGTGGTTGGAGAAAGTGTTAATGTGGATGGTAAAATTGATGGTTGAGATATAGGAATGGTGGAGATGAAAGTTAATGGAATGGAGATAGATGGATTGAAGGATGGTTGAGCAATGATTTCTTGTAGTAGTTGTTGATATGATGTAGAAGAAGATGGTAGCTCAAGGGGTGAGGAGGGAGAATCATCCATGTAGGAATCATCTAAGAGAGTGAAGGATGGAAGGTGAGATGATGAGTCAAGGATTATGTGTGGATAATGATGTAATGGATGAAAAATATCTTCAGTGGATATTGGTGTTGGTGAAGGAATTGAGTTTGGAGATGGAATGGATATGGGGGATGAAATTGAGATGGTTATGGTGGATGTGATAATTGTTGAGGGAATAGTAGTTGGAGAAGGTGGAGATGAGGAGGCAGGCAGTTCTTCTAATGGGGCAGTTGCCTGAGGGGAAGTGACTGGATCAGTCCTGGTGCCTGAAGATGAGGTGACTGCAGAGGCTCTGCTTGGATTTGCAATTTGCCTGTCCCATTTGCCAAAAAGGGCACAGGTTAACCTCTTAGAGGCATTGATATGCATCCCATTTTAAACAAACAGCTCAGGGCATCTGCTATGAAGAAATAACCCTAGAATCCTTCCAAAATTGACAAAGTTCTTATTCACTTTCTTCTTAATTAGATCAAAGAAAACTTCTCCCCAATTCAACTGTTTCTTATCCACCAAAGCACCCATTAAACAGAATTGATACCTGGATATGGTATCATGGGCAGAATGTTTTGCTAACAGAATCTTTCCAACAACATCTGCTAGAAACCAATATTCTACTGACAGATTTTTCTTAAGCAGCTTGTTAGGGTTTGCTGCTGAAGGACCCATCCTATCAAGCATACTTGCAAACTCTTCTCCAGACAACTCAAGAGAATCTTGACCAGTACTTAATTGAAAAACTTCTGTTGATATGGCAGGAGTAAGAGATACCTGATTTCCTAATATAGTTCCAATCACTGTATTTTGATCTTGATTGTGAGCAGTATACACCCATTCTTTGGTTTCATCTGCATCCAGTTTTATCCTTGTGGTCATGATGTGTACTAGCTGATGATCTTTGAATAAATCCAGAATATCCTTGAAAATCTGATCACTGTTCTCAAACAAATCCATATTGATATCGAATCCAGTGTGAAATTTCATTGCTGCCAAAACTGCAACAGAGACGGCCATTTTTTCCTGCAAAAATGAACAAACAAAATACCAAGTATAGAAAAGTTTGGAGGGAAAGGGAAATTCTGCTGAGAGTATGAAAGCGCAAAGGTAGAACGACGGCCGAAAAATGAATTTTAAATTACAGTTCGACGCAGAAAAGGAAAGATCGTTGAACTCCGTTCGACGATCTGGGCTACTAAAGGAATCTGAAAGGTCTTCAACATCGTTGATCTCCATTCAACGATATTTGAGAGCGTCGAGCTCCGTTCGACGATCGCTGACCGGAAGAAGATAGCTTAGCACTATCTGGAAAGCGCTGAACTCCGGTCGACGATTTCTAAGAACATCGATCTCTGTTCGACGATCTTTGGGAAAACATCGAGCGCAGTTCAGAGACTAGAAACAACCTATAGACACTAGGAAAATCAAATTATTTGTCTAGTCTTGGTCAATTTTAGAGTTTTAAAATCTTGGATCTTATTATAAACTTCCTCCATCTAACATTCCTAACTGATTCAAGAAGAATGTATGTTTCTTTTCATCCAATTGTTTGGTGAAAATATCTCCCTTTTGAAGGTCAGTTGGGATATATTGAAGTTCAATTTTATTTTTCTCAACATTGTCCCTTAAAAAGGGATGCCTAATTTCTATATGTTTTGTCCTACTACGTAGGACTGGATTTTGTGCAATAGAAATAGCACTAGTGTTATCACAAAAAATTTTTGACTTCTCTAAGTTGTAGCCATAGTCTAGGAGCTGATTTTGAATCCACAAGATCTGTGAGCAACAACTACCTGCTGCCATATATTCAGCTTCAGCAGTTGATGTGGACACAGATGTTTGTTTCTTGCAAAACCAGGAGACAAGCTGTCACCAAGAAACTGACAAGTTCCACTGGTGCTTTTCCTGTCTATTCTGCATCCAGCATAATCAGCATCTGAAAATCCAGTTAAGTCAAATGCTGAGTCTTTTGGATACTAGAGGCCTAGATTTGGACAACTTTTCACATACCTAAGAATCTTTTTTCTAAGGTTAAGTGTGACTCTCTATGGCTCACTTGGAATCTAGCACATATGCATGTAGCAAACATTATGTCAGGTCTACTAGCTGTAAGGTACAATAAAGAGCCAATCATTGCTCTATATATTGTCTGATCAATAGGTTTTCCATGTTCATCAGCATCTAATACAGCATTAGTAGGCATAGGTGTTTTCATACATGATGCTTCAGACATACCAAATTTCTTAACCAGTTCTTTTGCATACTTGGTTTGAGAGATGAATATGCCTTTAGCATGCTGTTTGACTTGCAATCTTAGAAAGAAGAAAAGCACACCCATGCTACTCATTTTAAACTTAGAATGCATTAGGTTGGAAAACCTTTTGCACAGATTTGAATTAGTAGAACCAAAGATAATGTCATCTACATAGATTTATACTAGTAAGGTATTCGACTTATGGGTTCTAATAAAAAGAGTTTGGTCTACTCTACCCCTTATAAAATCATTTTTCAGAAGAAAGCATGCTAGGGTCTCATACCATGCTCTAGGAGCTTGCTTTAGACCATATAATGTTTATGCAATTTGAAAACATAATCAGGATGAGTTGGAGAAATAAAACCTGGGGGTTGTCTAACATAGACTTCTTCCTTGATGTCTCCATTGAGAAAAGCACTCTTTACATCCATTTGATATACTTTGAATCCTTTGTGTGCTGCATAAGCTAAGAAGATTCTTATGGCCTCTAACCTTGCCTGGTGCTTCTAGTCTATCCCTTCTTCTTGAGAGTATCCTTGAGAAACTAGCCTTACCTTGTTCCCTACAATGACTCCTCGATCATCCAATTTATTTCTGAACACCCATTTTGTTCCAACAATGGAGTGATCCTTTGGCCTTGGCACTAGTTCCCAAACTTTGTTCCTTTCAAATTGATGTAATTCCTCTTGCATTGTAATGATCCAGTGTGGATCTTGTTCTGCATCTTGAATGGATTGAGGCTCAATTTGAGAAAGAAAGCAGGTGTGCATCAGGTTTTGGATGACCTGATTTCTGGTTTGCACAACAGGTGAGATTTCTCCAATCACTTGGGAGATTAGATGGTCTCTTGATGTTACTAAATCAACAGGGGTGTTGATTGTTAAACAACATGTGTTGTTGTTTTCTCTTGTGGAACAATAACTGGCTCTTCAAGAAGATTTTATCGAAGATGTTGAATATCTTCTTCATCTTCACTTCTTTCATCCTTTTGTATAATATGTAACCTGTCCAAATTTTCAGCAAGAGAGTGTACCTGCAAAGATTCTATGGTAGAAGCATTCTTCTCCTTAAAAGACATGTTAGATTCATCAAAGGATACATGAACAGATTCTTCAATTTTAAGAGTAGATTTGTTATACACCCTATAAGCTTTACTGATCATGGAGTATCCCAGAAACACTCCTTCATCATCTTTAGCTTGAAATTTTGCTATGTATTTCTTGTCATTATTGTGAATGTAATAAATGCAACCAAAAATTTTAAAATAATCTACTTTAGGTTTCTTCCCTTTGAGTAATTCATAGGGAGTCTTGCCCTTCAGCTTATGTATCAAACTTCTATTCAACACATAATTGGAGGTGTTCACTGCCTCTGCCCAAAAGGATAGAGAAAGGTGAGCATCTGACAACAATGTAGTAGCAGATTCAATAAGAGTTCTATTTTTCCTTTCAGCTATCCCATTTTGTTGAGGAGTTCTAGGAGCTGAGAAAGTGTGCCTGATCCCTTCACTCTGATAGAACTCTTGCATAAGAAGAGAATCAAACTCTGTCCCATGATCACTTCTGATCAGGGCAATGTGAGTATTGAACTCACTCTGTATGCATTTGAGAAACTCTGTCAAATACTTAAAGTTATCAGACTTCTTCCTCAGAAAGAACACCCATGTGAATCTAGAGAAGTCATCTACAACTACTAAAGTATAAGATTTCCCTCCTAGGCTTTGTACTGTAATGGGTCCAAAGAGATCCATGTGTAACAGATACAAAATCCTAGGTGAATCACTCTTATTAAGTGAGTTGAAGCTATTTTTGGTTTGCTTGCCTAATTGACAAGCCCTGTAAAGTCCTTCCTTCTTGTAGGGGCCAGAAGGTAGTCCTCTAAAAAGGTTATCCTTGGATAGCCTAGCAATGGTTCTAAGGTTTATATGTCCTAATCTTTTATGCCATAGTTCATTTGGTCTACAAATGGAATTGAACAAGCATATATCTACCTTGGTTGAAAGAAAATCTACAAGATAAATGTTACCTTTCCTTTTACCTGTCAACACAGTTGTGTTGTCCTCTGATTTGAGTTTGCATGAGGATTTGTTGAAAGTCACTTGGTAGCCTTCATCATACAGTTGACTGATGCTGATTAAGTTGTGCTTCAGTCCTTCCACATTAGCTACTTTCTTGAATGTGACTGTGCCAATCTTGACTACACCATATCCTTTTGTTAGTCCAAAGTTTGAATCACCAAATATTACTTTGGGTCCAAGTTTAGCTTTGAAGGATCTGAAATTCTCCTTGTTTCCTATCATGTGCTTTGAGCACCCACTATCCAGATACCATTGCTGGTTTGATGTTGGATAGGTCTTCACCTGCACATAAAACAACTTATTTTTTTTTGACCTAGTTTACCTTGGGCCTAGGTTGATAACCTTTAAATTATGAAATAAAAGACATCCATGGTTGACTCTTATAGCCTTTAGGATGATATCTCATAGGAGGTAATATCCATTCAGTATAAGGGTTAAACCTCTGAGATCTAGGACCTTTAGTATTGAAGATTGATTTACCTTTGAAAGACTTTTCAAAACTGTGACCTCGGTTCGACGATCTCTGAGCTAAGTTTGACGATCTTGGGTCAGATCGTCGAGCTCCGTTCGAAGATCGACTGTGCCAGAGTTCAGGGTTCAAATATAGTCGATCTGAGTTCGACGATTCAGCCTGAGATCGTTGAGCTCTATTCGGCGATCGTCGAGCTCCGTTCGACATTTTCTGTTGAACTTTTGTTTTCTTAGGTAAATCAGAATTCTTCCTAGCCACCTCTACAACTCCCTTACCTTTATCTGAGATAAACTTGATTGGGGTTGTTAATACTATAGGTTGGCTGGATGAAGCACCCAAGTCGAGTGTACTATTGAATCTTGAGTTCACTGTGATTGTGATGTCCATTAGTTTGATACTTCTCCCATTGAGGGATTCTTCAAACTTCTTGGCCTCTGATAGTTCACTTTTCAGTGAGGCCATCTGCTCCCTACAGCATTCCAACTCCTCAGAGAGTTTGAGGTTATCTGATTTTAAGGTGCTTTGTTCAGACAGTTGATTTCTGAGAGAAATAATTTCTTTCTCAGATTTTAATAGATCTAAACAAAGTGCCTTAAATTCACATTTGAAGTCCTCTGAATTAAAATCAAATGAGTGTATTACATGATCCTCTTCAGATTGAGTTTCTGATTCAGACACTGACTCTTGTTCTGCATCAGTATTGTGTTGAGAGGCATTGATAGCCATCATGCAGAACTCTTTTTCTTCAGCATCATCTTCATCATCACTTGAGCTGGATGAAGTTTCTGATTCTTCTTCTATTTCACTCCAGGTTTCAACTACAAACCCCTTCCTGGTATGTTTGTTCTTGCTGGAGGAGGGTTTGTCATTGTTGTTTTTCCTGAAGTCTTTGTCTCTTCTCCTTTCTTTCTTATCCTTCTTATCCTTATTCTGGTTTTCTGGACAGTCAAGCATAATGTGGTCTGGTTTCCTGCATCCAAAACAAATAATTTCTTTGTTATTGGACTTATCATACCTTGGATTTTCATGCCCTCTGAATGACTTTTTCCTGGAGTCCTTCCGGGCCATTTTATAAAACCTTTTGGCCAGTAAGCTGAGTAGCTCTTCATTGCCTGTGACCTTGTCTTCAGGCTGATCCTCAATAGCCTTGAATGCTATTGATTTCTCTTTTCTGATTTCTGGTGAGGCAGCCTTCTGCTCTTCTTCTCTGTTCTTAATGAGCAGCTCATAAGACTTGAGCTTGCCCAAAAGGGCCTTAGTGGTGATCTCATTTAGGCTTCTAACATCCTTGATTGGCCAGATCCTTGAGTCCTAAGTGCTGGGGAAGCACATTAGGATTTTTTCATGGAGTTCAGTCAATGAGATCTCCTTGTACAGGGTTAGTTTCTCCTTGACTATAAGACTGAGTCTGTTATACATATCAGTAATTGACTTAGTTTCTCCTTTCTTTAAGTTCTCATACTGAGTTATGAGATAGGATCTTCTATCTTTCCTTTCATCTACAGATCCTGACACTATTTCAAATATTTTGTCCCATATCTCTTTTGCTGAGTTGCATTCAGCTACTTTTTGAAACATTTCATCAGACATGGTTTGTGCGAAAATGTTCATTGCTTTGGCATCTGCAACTTTCCATTTTTTGATTTCTGCATCTATTCCTGAAGGAGGTGGAACAACACTTGTACTTGTATTTGTTGGGGGTCTTGGACACACTGTCAAAACAGAGTTAAAGATATCTTCATCAATATAATTCATGTACAATCTTATCCTTGCCTTCCAAAGTGCAAACTTAGATAAATTTCACACTGGAGGTCTGGTGCTAGCATAATCTTTGTTCTGTGTCATGGTTTTAAATAAAGATAAATATAGTACAAATAATAAAAATAAAAACCCTCTATAAAAGATTGATCTTATCAGAGATCTTTTGGTTCAGGTGTTAGCCTATAGGAGCAACTAATCTGATGAAGATTTAGTTGAATAACAACCAAAGTAACCAACCTCCCTCTGATACCAATTGAAAGTTGGGATAAGATCTACCTTAACTCTAGAGGGGGGGGGGGGTGAATAGAGTATATTAAAATAATTTTCAAGTTAAAAATTATTTTGCAGTGGAAGACTTAATGTAAATATATGTGTAAGGTGCTTGCAGTAAATAAAAGTTATGAAAGCAAAAAATAAAAACACAGCACACAGCAAACAAAATATAGCAACCAGAAGACCCAAGGAGCTATAGTAGTTCCCCAATCAATCTGGGTACATCCACTCTTCTACCACCCTAGACTGCAGGATGAGTTGATCAGCTGTCCTGAGCACCAATGAGCTTTTGATAAGGTGCTCAAAAACCAAACTAGATTTTTGATCAGGTGTCTTGCCACCACTGAGTTTTGACAAGGTCTTAGAAACCAGTACAAACCTTTTGAAGGGAGTTTTGAGAAACCCTTTTACAGTAGAAAAAGAAAGAGGTGAGATGTTCTTCTCTATCAACAATCAGAGAGAAGACTAGTGGATGATGTTGCCAAAGCTCCCCCTGAGATCTGGAAGTTGTTCAAGAAAAGAAGCTTTGCACTAGGGTGATAGGCCTTCAGTAGATGAGATCTCCAGCAGAGGATGATTCCAGCAGTTGCTGAAATATGTAGTGTCTGGAGTCTTGATGGATGAAGCCTCTTATCACTTGAGTCAAAAGAGATCTAGAAAATTTTCTTTTCTGTATGTTGATCTCCTTTAGTGGTGTGTGTTCTGAAAGAATTCTGTCTGTGTGTCTATCTGTGATTGTTCTCTTTCTATGTATGACTATTTTGAGTAGCAGGATAATATCCTCTTTTATTCCTTAGATCTTAAAAGAATGAATTGATTCTCTGTCTCCAAGATAGTCGTTAGCCACTCATTAATGACTTCCTTAAATGAATTTTGTCTCTGGAGGAAAGTCCTAGAAAACATTCCTTTAAATCTCCCTTGAAACTTGCTCCAGATTAATTGAAATGGCTACAAGATCGTTGAAATAAATGCTGGGAATAAATAAGATAGAATTCCATAACTGTCTGAATTTGAATCTTGAGAATCATCGGTCTCTCTAGAAAATCGTTGACCTGAGCACAACTATCGTCGACCTGAGCTCAGAGACTGGAACTAGACTGGAAACAGAAATCGTCGATCTGAGCTCAACTATCGTCATCCTGAGCTCAGAGACTGGGAAAATAGCTAGAGACAGAAACGTCGATCTAAGATCGAAGATCGTCGAACGGAGTTCGACGACTCGTTGAACTGAGCTCAGAGATAGTCGAACTGAGTTCGACGATTCGTCGACCCGAGCTCGACGAAAAGGACTTGGTCTCCTGAAATTTCAATATCTAATCTGAGGGTCTTGGGGGCAGCTTTCAAGCCTAAATTCTAACCCTTAGACTCAATCTAATTGACCTTAAAAACTATACAAGGAGGTCAAAATAATTTTCCTAAGGACATAGTGATCCTTGCCAAAATCAATAATATGGTATTGCAACAGTATGTTCTACCCTAATCTAAGTTATGGGGTCTAGAATAAAATGGGATGTTACACGTCCTATGCATGACCGGATGCTTCATTGTGATTCAATTTTTGAGTAGAAATAATATATAAATGCTCTCTTTGAAATTTATCGACTAATATATATAATTAGGAATTTTTTCTACTGCTTTTTATGAGCATGAGTATGCAACTTCGCATGGTACTTCTCATTTGCAATTACTAAGCCAGTTAGTTCTTTTTCTTTTTGCTTACAGATGATTTGCTCGGGACGAGCAAATGCTTTCCACAACAATGAAATGAAAATTAAATCAAATGTAGAGTGCAAATATTATCAAAATAATCAAGAAAAAAACTACCATTATCTAACTAGGTGGAGAGAGAAGCAAGAACTACTACTAAATTTTAAGTCACTCCGCATCCTAGCTTGGTCTCCAATTGCATCCAAGCTCCAAAATAGTGTCACTCTGCTCTGAAATGCTTATCTTCTTCATCTCACAATTCAGCGTCATTCAGTGCAAAGCTCTCCTAGCTTGGCAACGAAGGTAGGTCTAAAATCTCCTCTCTGGAATCTCTTGGATGATACGAGGTGGCCTATGTCAAAGACCTAGTGGAAGGAGGAAGAAAAACAAAACAAAAGCCCCATCCATCAGAAGAAAAAATAGGACTAGTTTGGGATCCTGAAAACTAAAAATCATGGGTTATATAGAGAAGATACAAAATTTTGTTCATGCATGATTGTGCATTTTAGAAACGCATGATCGCGTGTGAACAAAATAAAACATAAATTTTTTTAGACAAAAAGAGGAGGTTTCATGCACAAGCAAAACCAACCTTGCGTGAACAAAACACACGACCAAGGATAGATCGCTAAAAAAGGGATGCAGAACGCATGGTCGCAGAAATCATGCCTGAAGGAAACACAAGGCCTTGCGATTTCTATAGGTTAGACTTTAAACATAATGGAGATTAGTTCGCTTGTAAAATAAACCACAAACTGGGGCACAAGCCTTCAGCACACAGAACAACGAGACATATCAAAATAATGAAATGGGGAGCACAATGTGCTTACCCTCAGCAGAATAGTACGAATTGCACACCACAAAGGGCCAAAACGTGCACTTCAAGTGAAAGTGTAAACGAGTGAAATATAAGCATTAAGGAACTAAAAGTGAAGTGCATGTAAGTGAAAACGAGTTCAGATGAGTCTGAAAAACACTATAAATATCATACTCATCAAATATGAGGTCTAATATAAGTAGACGAAACATTAACAAATTAGGGCTCAAAATTTCAGTGCATGTTTCCTTAGTCAACATGAAGTCGACTTTAATTCGACGTATTATCAAAATCTCATATAGTCGACGCATATGTCGATTTATATCGATGTTGTGTTGATAAGATTCAAAACTCTACATAGTCGTTGTGGATGTACGTTGCGTTGAATATAAGTTGACATTCCGTTGACTTCTATTCAACATTACATCGAGTACAGACTTAAGTTTTTAAGTCTTTTGCTAGTTTTTCCTGGCCATCAATTTTATGAAATATTACATGTTATATTTGTGATAAATTGATTTATTGATCTTTATCAAGCATTCCGAAAATTTTAAAAAAATATTTGTGTTTGATCTCATCAAGCGGCTTGTGAAAAATCAGCCCTTTGATTTTTAAAAGACACATATTTTAGGGAAAGTTTCCCTTTTTCCACATTATCTTTGAGAAAGTGATGTCTTATTTCTATATGCTTTATCCTATTATGCAAGACAGGATAGGAGGCAGTTGAGATAGCACTTGAATTGTCACAAATATTATTGATTAGTGAACTTTAGATCATAATCAAACAATTGATTTTGCATCTACAATATTTATGAATAGCAGCTTCCAACAGCTATAAAATCAGCTTCTACTATAGAAGTGGAGACTGATGTTTGCTTTTTTACTAAACCAAGATATCAGTCTAGCACCTATGAATTGACAAGTTCTTGAGGTAATTTTCCGATCGAATTTACATCCAACATAATCATCATCAGAATATACATATAGTTCAAATTTCGATTCTACTAGATACCATAATCCCATTTCAAGTGTACCCTTAAGATATATCAAAATTCCCTTTACTAAACTCAGATGTGATTCTTTCGGATCCACCTGAAATCTTGCATAGACACCTGTGACAAATGTTATATCTGATATGCTTGCTATAATATAAAGAAAAGATCCAATGATTGCTCTATATGTTTTCTAAACTGCAGATTTACCAGATATATCTTTATATAGAACAACATTAGTAATCATGGGAGTTTTAATGATTGAGGCATTTTTCATTCCAAATTTCTTAATCAATTCCTTTATATATTTGGATTGAGATATAAAAATGCATTCACTACTTTGCTTCACTTGTAATCCAAGGGAGAAAGATAGTTCTCCCATGCTACTCATTTCAAACTTGGACTGCATCAGATCTGCAAATCCTATATAAAATCTAGGGTCTGTTGAGGCAAAAATAATATCATCTACATAAATTTGAATAATGAGCAGTTTTTCCTTTTGTTTTTGTAAAAAGTGTTTTATCCACTTTTCCTCTTATGAAAGAGTGATCTAAGAAAAAGTGGATATGGTCTTATACCATGCTCTTGGAGCTTGCTTTATATCATATAGTACTTTATTTAGTTATATATATGATGTAAAGTTGGATTGACAAAACCAAAAGATTGTTCAAAAAAACCTCTTATTGAAGAGTGTCATTAAGAAATGCACTTTTAATGTCCATATGATACTTTGATTCTCTTATATACTGCATAAGTAAGGAATAATCTTATTTCTTCTAGTCTTGCTACTGGTGCAAATGTCTGATTATTGTTAATTCCTTCAACTAGCCTATAACCTTGAGCTACAAGTCTACTCTTATTTCTAACAATAACTCCACCTAAATCCAGTTTATTTCTGAATACCCGCTTAGTTCTAATGATTGGTTAATCCTTTGGTCATTTAACTAATATCCAAACTTTATTTCTATCAAACTGTGCGAGCACTTCTTGCAAACCAACAATCCAATGTGTTCATTATCTGCTTCTTCAAATTTTTTTGGTTCATACTATGAAAGAAAGCACTATAACACTCCTTCAGTTGGAGGATGATCACTGAAAATTGATCACTCTGAGTCTACTCTTACTTAAATAATTTGATGTTGATCAACTTATAGTTTTTTTATTTCATCTGTATTTTAGAAATCAGCCTCCTACTCATTAATCAGATTGGTTATTGTAGGTGGACTGATAATTCCTTCAATTGATACTTTATCATCTGAGCTTTTTATAACACCGGCTAATTTATGATTATGCTTCTCAGATGATTTTTTAAAATTTTGCTTAATCATCAACTCTTTAAACTCAACATTTACGGGAAACTGTTCCTGCAAAAAGTTTTGGTGGAAGTTTCCACCCCTTGGAAAAATAATGTTTTATAAAATAATACATGCATTGATTCCATTATTTTAAGAATCCATTTATTATAACACCTATAGGATTTGCTAGATAAGGAATATTCTAAAAATATTCCATCATCAGCCTTCTTATCAAATTTGGCAAGATAGTTTTTCCCATTATTAAGAATATAATATGCACAACCAAAAATTCTAAAAAATGAGACTATAGGTATTCTACCCTTTATAAGCTCATAAGGAGTCTTAGAATTAGTTTTGTGATTGAGGCTTCTGTTGAAAACATAATTAGAAGTGTTAACAACTTTACCCCAACAGGACCTAGACAAATTTGACTATACTAATAAGGTTCTTCCAGATTTAATAAGTGTTCTATTTTTCTTTTCAGCTACTATATTTATTGAGAAGTTCTTTGAGCTAAAAAGCTTTGTATTATTCTTTCATCCTCACAAAATCTACAGATTAACTAATTTTCAAACTCTATGTCATGATTACTTCTGATCAAGGACATTTCCGTATTAAATTCAGATTGAATCTGTTTGATGAATCTAGAGAGAATTATGAAGATAACAGACTTATCTCTTAGGACGAACAACCAACTAAATCTTCAAAAATCATCCACTAGAACCAAAGTCTAAGACTTAACTCCTAAACTCTGAGTGGTAAGAGGACCAAATAAATCCATATGCAGTAGATATAAAATTCTAAGAGAATCACCTTTACCAATTAGTCTAAATGAAGATTTAATTTGTTTCCCCTACTGACATGCTTTATAGGGATTAAGTTTTCTATACTTACCTGTTAGTAAACCTCAAACTAAATCATCTGTTGCAAGTACGGCTATAGTCATATGATTAAGATGACCAACTCTCCTGTGTCAAAGCTCATTCCTATCTATTTCAACATTAAACAGACATATTTTATTTTTGTTTTAGCTAAAGTCAACTACTTAGATATTACCTCTTCTAAAACTAGATAACATTATAATAATTGTTTAAGTATTGACTGAAAGTCTTTTAATCCAAGGGTAGCTAATCACCTAGAGGGGCTGAATAAGTTATAGCAGTCTTTTTGTTTTCTTTGAAATTTTTAACTGATTTAAGCCCTATTGTGCATTCTTAGTTATTCTTTTAAGAAAGTAACACACAGTACACCAGGTATTTATTGTGGTTCCCCAGTGTATGGGTACATACATTGTCGCTCTACGCCTTCCTAATAGTATGTTAGACAAGGCACTTCACTAATAACTTTGGCTCCTCAGAGATTACAGCACGATCCCACCAGATCACTCAGTCTCCACCAAGACCTACAACACAAGCACTCAGCCCGCAACACAATAATCACCTAACACATGCACAAATGACCTCAACACTAGCTGGGAGATCAGCCCCACACAGATCCAACACAGGATCCTCACATAGCCTTTATAATTTAGGCCTTACAACACAGATCTAACACAGATCCTACAAAGCCTATTTAATCTTGTCCTATGCACCTATATTTGAATAGATACACCAGAAATTGAGTTGGATGATGATTTGACTCAAGTGAAATTAATCTCTGAGTCAATTGCTTCCAGAGCTGAGAGAATCTCTGCCCTATCTTCTCCATAGCAATAAGAAAGAATATCTTGAATTATCTATGGCTTGTACTGTAAGTTCTTCAAAATCTTGATTCTGATCTTGTTAATGAAAGGGGAAAATGATTTTTAATAAGCTAACCTGTAAGTTAGATAGTAATACCTCTGCCTTCCCTTCTATCTAAAGAGAATCCAGAACAGATATCTTCTTCTTCTTTGATTCAGAGAATGATCTTTAGATTTGGCTAAGATTGAATCGAGAAGCAACTTGAAAGATAGGGGATATATCTGATTTACTCTAGGGGGGGGGGTGAATAGAGTAATAAAATTTTTTTGACTGTTTTTAAATATTATCAGAGTAAAGTAGGTGGTACCTATAGTAGTAATAGAAAAGGAATGTAGTATAAGCTAATCTATTGTATCACAACAAAATAATCTATCTCAACAAAGCAAGAACATAAAGAAAATAGTCAACCAGACAACACAAGAATTTTATAGTGGTTCCCCAACCTGGGTACATCCACTCTTCTACCACACTGGTTGGAATCCACTATCAGGTTTTTGATCAGGTGACAGCCACCATAAGATCTATATCGAGGGAGATCTTACAATCCTTTAGGCTTTTGATCAGGTGCCCAAAAACAAAGAATAAACTTTTGAAGGGTGTTAATAAACCCTTTGTACAAGAGGTTAGAGAGGTGATGTTGTCTTCTCTTTTCTCTATACAATAGAGAAGACGAGTGGATTGCTGTTATCAAAGCTCCTTCTGAAATCACTTGGAGCCTTGCTCAGGGTGTAGGTCTTCAGCCTTGTCTTAAAATGATCCAGGAACTTCTGACTGATTCAGATTTTGTTGTCCTTGAATATTCCAGGAGTTGAAGTTGAAGAAGTCTCTTGATTGTTGATTGTTGTTCTTCTTCAGTCTTTAGTAAGAGCAAGGAGAAAACAAGATGTTTTCTGCACAGAGAAGAGTTCTGAATATTCTTTATATGTTTTCTGTAATTCTTCTCTATTGCTTGTTTGTATTCCTTTCGTCTGAAAAGAGAAAAAATCTTTTTATATTCTGCAATTTAATTCTCCTTTGAAATTTGAATTCAAAGCATTGATTGCTGATTTGTCTGGAGAATCAAAATGGCTGGAGAATATAATCTTTAATGAGTTTCCCCAACAGTCCCAATAAATTAAGCAAGTATTAACCCTGATGAAAATCATAATTAATTTTGCCAATAACGGCTATATTCAGGAGAATATGAACATTAATTACTCAGGAAATCACGGGTAAATAATAAAGGAAATAAGGAAAAACACTAAGTATGGCACTAGATAGAAATCGTTGAGGTCTGAATAGATTTCGTCAACCGGAGTTCCAAGTTTGGCGTGCTAAGAAATCCTGTTCTTCGACCTGAGAAATCCTGTTCATTTACCTGAGCTCAGCGAACTGCATTCTGCAGATAACTTGCCAAACCTGCGCTCCAAGTTCGTCGAGCTGAGAATCTGTCTTCGTCAAGCTGAGTTTAGAGAAAATAATCTGGAAAAAATACGTTGAAGTTGAACACTAGAATTCGTCGACCTGAGCTTGAATATCGTCGAGCTCAACTCAGAGAATTAACTCTGAGTTCGTCGATCTGCGATCGACGATCATCGAGCTGAGTTCGAAAAATTTCGAACTGATAAATTTTAACTCAAAGTTCTTCTATGACTTGAGTCTCCTGAAGTCTTCTGCTGGCTGGTCCTGAAGGTTGAACCTAATGACTTAGCCTAAACTCTAGGACTCATACACTTGACCCTAGCTATACAATATTGGTCAGTCTCATCCTAATTAGTGAACCTAGCCTAAATCCAACTAGGGTTCCAACAATCTGCCCCTATTTAGGTGAGGTCACAAATATAAACAAAAGAAAAAATCACAAAGAAAAATAAAGTATATCTGGCAAAAAATTAAAACATTGAGCAGATATGTACAGAAATGCTTCATGATTTAACAATTAGAGTTCAGAAAATAACAAACTAATAAAATATTCATTTGTTCCTCTTGGCCTTTTCCTTCTCAGCTTTGTCAGAACATTCAGAGGGCTGTTTGAATTTGATTTCTCTATTGGGATTGGCAGCTTCTCTTTTTTACATAGTAATCTCTGCTGCTCCAATGATATTAAGAGAAGTTGTTCTTGGTACTACAGCCTCTGGATGCAGATTCAAGTTATCATCTACATTGAAAAACTTGTTACCTTTATTATACCTTTTCAGTTCTTCTCTCCTATAGGAAGACATTATAGTATATTGTGATGGATCTTTGCCTTCAACTTTGACTTTGTTAATCATGGAGAGTCCAACCAACTCATAAAATCTAGCCAGTCTAGCATTTGTTTCTTATTCAGGATCCCCAAAGTGGGTTGGGGGAGATTCTGGCCTTTTGGACTGTTATCTTTTTCAGATTTATCAATTTCATATACTATCTGTTGTTGCTATTGTTGTTTGCTGCTGCTAGAGGAGTGTTTTTGTTGACTGCTTCCTTGAAATCTTGAGGATCTAACTTGTTGTCTTTGGTATGTGTGAGTGCAGGATGTAGATCTTTGAGAGATATTTCCTGAAGCACCAGCAGCTGGAGGAGGAGGACCTCTCCAATTCCCTTGAGAAGGAGGAGGAGAAGAGTACCTTCTGCTCTTTTTCTTGGCTTTCTGCTCATTTTTAGATAGCCACATCCATGAAGGCATCCCTGGGTATGGAGTAATCTTCTACAAAACATAGTAGGGAGTGTCATGAGTGGGATTTAGCTTGGGGAAGCCTTAGTAACACCTTTTCTTTTCTTAGAAACTTTCTTCTTAGCTTTGGATTCACCAGAACCATCATCATCATTATCTTCAGATGATCCTGGAGGATTTGTATACAAGTCATCAATTTCCTTCAGAATGTCTTTGGAGATTTCTTTCTCAGCTTGAGGCTGTACAGGGATTACTTGCTCTGCGATACTTTCAAACACAGTCAAACTTTTAGAAAATATTTTATTCTCTTCTTCTATATCAGCTAGAATAATATCATCCAGATTAGGTAAAGGACTATCATCCATTATGTAGGTAAGAGGAGAGATAGCCTTAGGGGCTGATACTATTAGAGGCTCTGCTACTGCAAAACTTATCGTAAGTTGCTTAGTAACTGCAGGGCTTATTGGAGAAGAATAGCAAACTATAGCCATAGAGTGCTTTGGGTAGATTTCTAGAAGATAATTTAAATAAGCTGTGTTAAAAGAATCTAACAAATTGTAAATATCTATTGTGGGATTGACAAGGCAATCACCAACAGTCAAAATTTCTAGCAAGTTTACTTGCTCAACTGTACAAAGCATGTCAACTGTTGCTGTCTCAGCCTCTGTAAGCATATATACATATGTATCTGCATCTGCAGGCTCATCTATCTGCAAAACTATTATTGCTACTACTGGAGCTGCTGGCGAAGAAGAAACTGGAACTTCTTCATTGAGTATCTCCCCTGCCTGGTTTTAGATTGTCCTGAAGCCAGGCCCCCAGAAGAAGGGATAGTGGAGGCAGCAGAGATGATGCCAGACAGAGAGGCAATGGACTCAGCAAGAGGTTTAATGGCCTCGACTATAAGATTTGAGATGAGGGGGAGTGAGGAGTTCCAGAATAAATAGAAGGGAATGGGAATCCATTTCCATAAACTCAGAGGGTGTCTGAGTTGATACAGAAAGATGGAGGATGGATGATGAAGGAGAAGTAATGATGTCTGACATGTGCTCATCGGGAGGTGGGGGAGAATTGATGGGAGATGAGAATAGATCAAAAGATGGCATGGATGAGAGATTATGGAGAGGAATGTCATCCAGATGAGGTGGAAGTGGAGATGAAGGAGGTGTGATATGTTCTGTAGATGGCACTGGTGTTGGAAAATGTTGAGGAGATGGAATTGGTGTTGGTGTTGGTTGATGTGCAGGGGATTGAATTGGTGTGGGAGTATGAGTTGGAGAAGAGGATGGTTGTTGAGATGGAGGTGTAGGAATCTGGGAGGATGGAATACTAGTGGAGGGGACAACTTCTGGGGGTGGGGGATTAGCTATTGCAGCTCTTATACCCTCAGAAACTCTGGAATAGGTGGAAGACTTAGAAGGCTTTGATATAGTCCTCTCCCACCTTCCAAACAGGGAACAAGTAAGCCTTTTGGAAGCATTGATGAAAATGATCTGGGAGACCAGGGATTCAGCTACTTTGTCCTGTAAGAAAATGCCCAGTACTCTTCCAAAACAAACATCTTTCTTATTATTCTTCTTCTTTATTAAATCAAACAGCAGTTTCCCCTAGTTAACTGCTTTCTTATTTACCAAGGTACAAATCACCAAGAACTGGTGCCTGGTAATGTAGTCATAGGCTGTGTGCTTGCCATGCAATACCTTGCCCAACGCATCAGCTAAGAATTAATATTCAGAAGATAAATTTTTCTTTATAAATTTGTTAGGGTTATCTCCAGTATGACCCATTTTAATCAGAAAGTTCTCATATTCATCACTATCCATTTCAATATCTTCATCTCCATTCATCAAGTCAAACATTTCAGTTAAAACGGTGGGGGAAAGAGAAATCTGATTACCAGATATAGTCCCGATCATTGTGTCTGCATCGGGAGTTGAGGAGGTAAACACCCATTCTCTTTTCTCTGTGGCTGTGATCTTGATTCTGTTTGTCATGAAATTTTTCAGTTGTTGGTCCTCAAACAGTTGCAGTATATCCAAGAAGATTTGGTCGGAGTGTTGAAACGATTCAAAGTCGATGTCAAAACCCATATCAAACTTCATCGCTGCCAAAGAGCTCGTCGGAATCTCCATTGTTCTCCTGTAAAAGAAAATAGAGAGATCAAGTGCAAGGGGATCAAAAAGCGCGGGATGGAGCTCGAAGAAAATCTAGATATATGGTTTTCAAAATATGAAGCGGCAGGCTCCGTTCGACAAAAAATAAAAATTCTTCGATCTGCATTCGACGAAATATTTTTTTGACAAAAGAGTTCGTCGATCTCAGTCAGAAAAAGTGAAAAGTTCTCGTCGTTCTCAGGTCGATGAAAATTTTTCTAAAGCAATATCGTCGAAATCCGTTCGATGAAAATAACTTCACGTACTGAGAGTTGGTCGATCTCAAGTCGACGAATTTCTCAAGAACTTTTCTCAGTTCGTTGATCACCGTTCGACGAACTGTGGCAAATTCTTCGACCGCAGACAAAATATTAAATTAATGCATCTCCATTGATCATACCTAGTTGATTCATAAAGAACAGATGCTTCTTCTCATTCAAGGGTTTGGTGAAGATATCTGCCTTTTGCAAATCAGTAGAGACAAATGTGAGATTAATTTTCTTTTTGTCTACACACTCGCTAATGAAATGATGTCTTACATCTATATGCTTAGTTCAACTATGATGCACTGAATTCTGTGCAATATAAATTGCACTTGTATTGTCACAAAGTAGAGTGAATTATTTAAGTTGACACCATAATCTAGGAGTTTGTTCTGAATCCACCATCTGTGAACAACAACTGCTAGCTATTATATATTCATCTTCTGCTGTTGTTGGATCTACACTGAGTTCAGTTTCTTCATCTTCACTATCTTCAGCAATTTGTGGAGAAGGATGCCTAATAGCCTCATTAGTGAGGGTTAGTTTATCCAACTTCTCACACAGAAGTGGTTCATGCAAATTTTCACTGGTAGAAGGAATCTTCTCCTTGTAAAACATGTTAGTTTCATCAAAAAAATGTGAATAGATTCTTCCATTTTCATAGTTGATTTATTATAAACCCTATAAGCCTTGCTTACTTGGGAATATCTAAGAAAAATTCCTATTTCAGCCTTGGCTACAATCTTTCTAATGTATTTCTTGTTACTATTATGAATGTAACAAATGCAACCAAAACTTTTAAAGTAATCTATCTTAGGTTTCTTCCCTTTAAGTAGCTCATAAGGAGTCTTATTCTTGAGCTTGTGTATCAGACTTCTGTTCAGTACATAGTTTACTGTGCTCATAACCTCTGCCCAAAAGAATAGGGGCAAGTGAGCATCTGCAAGTAATGTGCATGCATATTCAATTAGGGTTCTATTTTTCGGTTCAGCAACCTCATTTTGTTGAGGAGTTCTAGGAGCTGAGAAGCAGTGTTTGATACCTTACTTCTCACACAACTCTTGCATAAGAAGAGACTCAAACTCAGTACCATGATCACTTCTGATCAATGCAACTGGAGTAGAGTACTCAATCTGTATGTTCTTGAGAAAATCTGTAAGAACATTGAAGTTATCTGATTTATATCTCAGAAAGAATAACCAAGTGAATCTTGAGAATTCATCTACAATCTCTAAAGTATAAGATTTTCCTCCAGGCTTTATACAACAATAGGGCGAAAAAGGTCCTTTTGTAGCAAGTACAATATTCTAGGTGAGTCACTTTTATTTATAGATTTAGAGCTGTTTTTAGTTTGCTTAGCTAACTGGCAAGCCCTGCAAAGGCTTTCCTTCTTATAGGGGCAAGAAGGCAATCCTCTAACAAGGGTGTTCGTAGAGAGTTTAGCAATTTTTTTCAAGTTTACATGTCCTAATCTCCTATACCAACGATCATTATTATTGCTAGTTTGGATAAACAGGCAAATTTCAGTTTTTGCAGACTTAAAGTTAACTACATAAATGTTTCCTACTCTAGTTCCAGTTAACACTACTAGGTTATCTACTGAAGTAATAATACAAGAAGTTTCATTAAATGATACATGAAACCTTTCATCACATAACTAGCTTATGAATATCAGATTGTGCTTCAGTCCACTTACATATGCTACCTTCCTGAAGGTGACTGCTCCAATTTTGACCTTTCCATATCCTTTAGTCTGGCCACAATTGGAGTCACCAACTATTACTTTGGGTCCTAGCTTTGACTTGCAGTTGATTAGGTTTGTTGATGCGCGAAAACACAAAGGGGGGTCGAGCGCCACCATCTAACGGTTCAAACACCGGGGAATAGAGAGACTGCGAGTAGTGATCTACTAAGCGGGTGAGGGCAGGAAGAACAGCAGGGCCGTGAACCACGACAACAACAGACTTCGCCCATCGCGACCTGAATGCCTCTCTTGCGACGGTCTTTCCCTTGATTGAAGAAAGGCTTGGTTACAAGTGAAAGGAAAAGGTTGACAAGAGCAGAGCGAGGGGGAGTCCGCAAGGCACAATATTCGAGTCCGCATCCTGTAACAAGTAGGCTCCTGGGTCTGAGTCAGCGTGCCTTGGGTGCACCACCTCCCCCCTATTTATAGGATAGGGGGCCTGCCCAAACGGGCATGGCTAAAATAACCGGCTGCCCGGGGTACAGGAGAACCGGGCAGCGGTGACGGGAAGCAAAAAGAAAGAACACGCCAGTCCGCGCAGAAGGGGCGGACTGGGATCGCGGACTGGAGCTTCCCCTGCTACTGGGCGCGCTTGCTGGAGGGCGGCGGCCTGGGCGGACGAGACACTGCGTCCGCCGCTATAGAGAATCTGATATCCCATGTACTGGCGAACTGAGCGAACAGGTCCTTGCGTCCGCTCCTGGGGTACCATCCTTGGTGTACGATTGGTGACCTTGCCGGACTGGGCGGACAGCCAAATCTAGTTCGCGCGTCTTGAAAGGGGAGCTTTGACATCTTGTAGGATGTTGAGGACTGAGGGGTTAACATAATCCCCGCACTTTTTTAAGTTTCCAGAAAACTTCGAAAATGTTTTCTTAACCGCCGAGTCCGCAAGCCTCGAAAATGCCCCCAGCGCTATAAATATCGCTGGAGGGCTTGAAACTGTTGAGAATCCCGATCGACACGGGGCGTTATTCACGACTTGAGGTCTCCACTTTCCAGTCCGGCATGGCAAGGCTTGGAGCTTTCTTCTCTAGTCTCACTGTAAAATGCGACCCAGCACTGACAACGCCTATGAAGACCAAGAAGATAGTAAAGAGGTCGACAAGAAATGATCTTGTCCGCCCTATAGGAGAGAGTTCCCACAGCCAAAAGCCTGCGGAGAAAGCAGTCCGCCGTGCCGATATATCTGCTCGCAAGCATGCCACAGTCGACACTGAACCAATGAGAAGTGAAAAGATGGTGACCCTGTCGGACTCTGCCCCTTCCCAGAAGACTGCAACCTCGGCGGACACCATTGGTGAATACATTGAGGCTGACATATCTTCTCCCAATGCCCAGGTGCCCATTGTTAACTTGGATGAAGAAGATTGGCGGACTGAGGAAGAGGACGATGCGCCCTCAAAGGCATTGACTGCTATGAACCCTGAGGCTATCCGCGAAAGCCAGCCTGACTTAGGTGGGTCCGCTGCGGATTCTGCTGAGAAGATAGCTAAAAGAAAGAAGAGGAAGAGGGACGGGGCGACCGTTGCCGAGCGGGTTGAGAAGAAACTATGCGCGATGAGAGAGAAGAATGTCTCCAAGCGGACTGGGGATGCGGACTTACAACACAGACCGCGTGACAAAGAAGTTCCTGACAGCGATCTGGTCACACCGGAAGCCCAAGTTCAGGGAGATAATTCCCTCTCCACAGTCAGGCTAACCACTGATGAGATATTAGATTCGATAGACGTCAATGAAGTAGATCTAATCAATGGATCCATGCTGATTGTACTGCAGCAATCTGAGGCGGAAGACACTGGGAAAAAAGACAGCGAACTCCCTTCTTTGTCCGCTGCGGAGGAAGAAGAGAGGGAGAGCTTGAAACAGAAGATAGAGGAGCAGAAGAAACAAATTGTTGCTCATGTTGCTGCGGTGGGGGCGGCCTCGAAGCAGGTCGCGGCGGATAAAACCGCTGAGGATCTGTGGATTGCTGCGGAGCTACTGCGGTCAGGTAAACTTCAACCGGCGCCTAAATACTTTGAGCGTCAGTGGCTTTACAGGTCGTCGCCGCGGACGCCAAGACCAATCAAAATCATCACCGAGACGGACGATATTGTGGTTTCAACAAGTTTGGCTGCTGAGAAAAGAGCAAAGGTTCATCGCGAATGGAAGAAGCGGTTAAGCGCCTTTGACCCGGAGCGGGCAAGGCGGTAAATCATCTTCGATAGTCGGCAACTCGCTGCTGCTATGTCTAAAAGTGATCTTTCATCCTTTCTTTGAGTCCGCCGCGAACTGCCATTAAATGTGAAGTTGACTTTGTTTTTTACAGGTAGAAAGTCGCCGCCGGGCTCCATCGAGAGTGGCGAGATCGTGGTTACACCGAATACTGGTGTTGACGCGGTCTCACATATGGAATCCGCGGGGGCTGAGCTGCCCAGCCTGAACATTATTAAAGAGTTAGAGAAGAAATTCCAATCTGAAATGCAATGTGTTAAAGCAGAGTTAGAGAAGTCAGAGGAGCGCGAGAGGGCGTCCGTAGCGCGTGAGAAAGCATCCGCAGAGCGCGAGAAAGCCCTAAAAGACCAGATCGCCAGCATCTCAAGGGTGCTGGAGAGGTCTGAAAGGGAGAAGAAAAGGCTTGTGGATGATGTCCGATTCTATAAAGGCAAGCACTTGGCGTCAGTGCCCTAAGAAAAGGGGAAGCAGGCTGCTGAGGTCGCTGAGTAGAGGCCGCGATTGTCAGATCGCGCTGCTCCAGAGATCGCCGCACCGACAGGCGGTGTCCAACAGGCTGCGGATGAGGAGCCGAGGCCGGCGGCGGAGCCAATGGTGCCCCTCAGTCGGGTAGATCGGGAAGCCGCTCATATGCACCGGACCATAAAATGTTATTCATCATCACCTCTTCCGCGTGTACAGAGATTCTTCAGATAAGCGACCAAGCAGCTCACTTATGCAGAGATAGGGCAGAAAGGCTAGCGCGAACTGAGACTAGGGACCGCTGAGTCCGCGATGCCACGAGCTTTTATTTGTTTAATTGTATAATTGTTTGTATAATTGTGTTTCAAACAACGCTGTTGTAAATTGAACTTTGTTGCGATCTGGGCGGACTCAGATTATATATCCGCAAATTATGTAGCTTAATCCTTAGCGTGATGTGGCGAATTGTGCAGACTAATGCTGTGTCCGCTTCTCGTTATTAAACCTGCAGGTGGGAAATACTGCGAACTAAGCGGATTGAAATTGTATCCGCTCCTTGTGATCTGCCGGGAGGAAAAAGCGCGATCTGGGCGGACAGAAAATTATGTCGGCCACAACTTTTTTGCTTTGGATTTTCCTTGGCATGTGAATCTGTGTTTGTATCCGCATTATTGTTTGGCTGTGCTTTAATTTATTGCGGACTGTGCGGATTGGAATTGCGATCTCTGCGGCCTGGTCAAAAAGCTGTCAGACTCTTTAGCTATAAATAGGGCCTTCCGCTTTCTCTTATGCAGGAAACAACAGAACTAAAAGGAACCCTGCGGCCTGCAAAATGGTGTCCGCGCGTACTGATGTTGTTGTTGCCTTCCACACCGCTGACCACCGGAAATGCACATTGACAGAGGCCGACCTGGACGCCTTTGTCGAGAAGAAGATGGCAAACTCGAATATCCTTGTCCGCCTTCCCGCCCATCAAGAAAGGTTAAACTTCTCAACCGCAACCCAGATCGCCATCCCAGTGGACCACTTTGATAGCGGATTCAAGTTTCCGCTTCTATGGGAACTCGCCGCCATCTTTGAGCACTATGGAATGGTGCCTGGCCAGCTTGCGCCGAATACACTAGCTGCGATATGCAGCATTATCTCCTATTTGAGATCTGAAAAGATAGCTTTTTCGATGAATGTCTTCCGCAAGATATACTCTGTCCGCTCCATAACCGCTACTGGAGGCCGCCCCTACAAGGGGGTGATATATTTCTACTGCAGGGGGATGAAGGTTGTGGGCCTTACGAACATAATCCACAACTGGACCTCTAGGTTCCTGATCTTTGAGGGCGACCTTGGGTTCGCGCACACCTATCCGCAGGTGCGCGCGTACTCCGCCTTTAAAATCGTGCAACTGGATGACTTGGAATCCACCATTGTCGAGTTCTTGGCTAACGCCGGGCTTGCATCGAGCATTACATTCCGTTGTTGGCGAGCTTAGCGAACGTTATGCCCGAAGAGAGTAAGTAGCTTCCGAACTCAGCTTTTGCATCCGCCGCGACCTTGGTTTAACCCATTTGTTTTTGCAGCGACCTTGGCGGTATCCGCCAACTTGCCGCAGATGCCTAGCGGATTTGTCCCTACACAGAAGGAGAAGAAAGAAGCAGTCGCAAGGAAGAGGAAAGAGGAAGGGGATCCCGCGGCGGATTACTCTTCTTCTGAAAGCTTCACCATGAGCGGCTTTGGTATCAGCCAGAAGGATCTTAGGGGGAACCCTATGGTCCACTGGCATAGTAAGAACAAACACGTCCGCCTGTCCACCGCGCTCCCTTCGTGGAAGAGTCCGCGGATAACTCGCCACGCCCATATTGCGATCTCCGCACTCTACGGAAAGCGCAACTTGAGCGACCTTAAGAAGGTGCCCGCCCCCGACCTCCCTCTGCTATCCTCTCAGGCCGCTGCGAACAGCGTGGTGACGAACCACTATGTTGCCACCCTGGGCAGAGACCTGTTAAGGCAGAATGAACAGCTTCAAAAAGATAATGAAGCGCTAAAGGAAAGCAATGCGCGGTTGGGAAAAAGGGTTGCTCAGCAAAGAAAAGAGCTTGGGGTTAGTTGAATTCATAGCAGCCTTAATTTGCTGTCCGCCGCGATCTGTCTGACGTTTGTTTTTGTTTTGCGCAGGTCGCCTATGACTTAGAAAACAACAACTTCCAGGCTGTCATGCTCCCTTTCGTGAAGGATACTGTCGAGGTCGCCATTGAGCGACTTGTCCACGACGGCTTTACAAAGGAGGGAGTGGATGGCGTCCCTTTCTTAGAGCTCTTCCCGGAGTTGGCACCACAGGTCGCGGCGATGGAGAGGAATAAAAAAGGAAAGGACATCATTGAGGAAGAAGGCGAGGAAGTAGAGGAAGAAGAAGAAGAAGAAGAAGAAGAGGAAGAAGAAGAAGAAGGCGAAGAAGAAGACGGAGGGCAGGGCGAAGGGCAAAGCGCCAAGGAAACAGCGGACAATGCTGCCTTGAACCAGCGAGTAGGGGAACTATCCACCGAGTCTGACACCTCTGCATCCTCCTCTGCTACCGGGAGCTCGTATAGCGGGTCTGCCTCAAGTACAGGATCAGATAGCAGCGGAAGCGGCTCGGGGGGTTACTCTCAAGAAGTCGACATTGTTGGCGAAAGCCCTGCACCTCCATAAAAGAAACAAAAGACTACAGATTGATTAATGTACTTTATCTTTTTTGGTTTTTGTAAATGGGGAGGACGCAAGATCGCAGTCTGCCGAACATATAGAAAGATGTAAAGAGTTTTTGATGAAATAGAAAGAAAGGATATTTTTGCATGTGCGCTTCCTGCAATGTTCTTTTTCCACGCTCACCGCACCGACACTTAGCAGTCCGCACGACACGCTGATAAATCTGAGCTTTTTAACTTGCTGATTAGAGACAATTATTGTCCGACATTGGAATGAGAAGAAATTGTCAGGCGGACTCTGTTGAGTTTCAATTGCAGTCTGCACGACACTAAGATCATTTATAACGAGTCTTGCTGATTAGAGAATTCAACTTATCAATCCATTCAATATCCGCCTTAAAAAATGACGAAAATAGCCAGCTGATAACGATGTCAGGTGGTACTTCATTGAGTTCTAGTAGAGTCCGCAATTCTCTTTATTAATCAAATTATAATATATGAAAACCATTCGGAGGACTGAGCGGATATAGAAAACCAATCCGCTCAAAATAGAAGAAATGATCTATAGCTTGTGACCAAGTGGGCAGGTGAGCCGGAGCGGCATACTTTCTCACTGGGCTACAAGCTATAAAATCAACCCAAACAGGCGGACTGAGCGGATAGAGAAAACCAGTCCGCCAAAGATAGAAATGACCTTTAGCTTGCGACCCGGTGGGCAGGTGCACATGACATTGCTTTCCTCACTAGGCCACAGGCAATATGATCAACTTAAATAAAACTGGCGGACTGTGCGGATACAGAAAACCAATCCGCTCATATTAGAAGAAATGATCTATAGCTTGCGACCAGGTGGGCAGGTGAGCCGGAGCGGCATACTTTCCTCACCAGGATACAAGCTATAAAATCAACCCAAACAGGCGGACTGAGCGGATAGAGAAAACCAATCCGCACATAATTCCCTGCGAAGAGCAAGATGCTCACTTGGCGGAACGGTTCCCTGCCCTCTTGCCTGGATTACAGTCTAAGCTGTGGGTCTCCTGCAGGCACTGCTCGAGGGTACCATGGAGTGTTCGAGGGTTACAAGCTAAGATGACCCGCGGGCAGGTGAGCCGGAACGACATACTTTCCTCGCACGATCATCGAAGTTATAACGATATCCCTAATGCGGCATGGTAGAGCTTTACTCCCACCCAGCCCTCCATAATGCAGAGGTGGGGTCAGGTACTTGCCGGGATCCGAAGTCCAGAATCCAACTGCACTAGAGCCTGTAAGGTCCCACTACACAGTGCGAAATATCCTCGCAACACGTGGTCTTCGTGGTGTTACGCTAATGACAACAACTGTAGGGGAGGTCTTGCTGAACTCGGCGATGTCTCCTAGTATCAGGGAACCGTTATAGGTCTTTGGGAGAGAGAGAAAACACTAGAAAAAAGTGTCAGTATGGATCCTTTGATTAATAAAATGTATTTGCAAAGCAAACATAAGAAAGAAAAGGGAGTTCAGGCGCAGAACTGTTTTTGGAATCCTTCTTAGCGCTTCATCTGTTATGATTACATAGGCAAAACACTTGAAGAAGGCGTTAGTAAGCAATTTCTATTCATAATAACCCTTGAAGAGGATACACAAAGTAGAGAAAAGGAGGTTCAAGAATAGAACCGTTTGATATCATCCCCGCTCCATGTGTGTGGTATATCCTCACCTTCGTATGTCTGCAAGCGGTAAGCGCCTCTCTTTAACGCTTATTTGATAACAAAAGGGCCGGCCCAATTTGGATTAAGCTTCCCAATTGAACCAGCTCTTGCAGCTGCATCAATCTTCTTTAGAACGAGATCTCCCACTTGGAAGTGTTTGATCCTCACGTTCGGATCAAAGTAGCGGGCCATCCTTCTTTTGACCTCCTCCTACCTTATGGCTGCTTGATCTCTGATGGCCTCGATGTGTTCCAAGCTGAACCTCATCTCTTCATTATTCAACTCAAGCCAATCCTCAACGCCTTCTCTTGCAAGCAGAACTCTGGGTGACGGGACTTCAAACTCAACTGGAATAAGTGCCTCTGAGCCATGAGAAAGTTTGAATGGAGTCTCCCCAGTTGCGGATGATGGCATTGTCCTAAGGGACCAGATGACTGATGGAAGCTGATCAGCCCAGCTGCCCTTGAGATTATGCACTTTCTTTTTGAGCAAATTGAGGATCTGCTTGTTGGCTGCTTCTACTTGGCCATTGCTTCTGGGATGATGAACTGATGCAAACCGCAGCTCTGTTCCAATCTGCCTGCAAAAATCTATCATCTCGGAGTTGTTGAATTGTGGCCCATTATCAGTGATTGTAGCCATAGGAATCCCATGCCGACAGACAATATCCCCCCAAATGAAGTTTCTGACGACCTGAGTAGTTGTCTTCGCCAATTCCTTGGCTTCGATCCACTTACTGAAGTAGTCGATCATTACGATGATAAAACGCCGCTGACTGCTTGCCATGGGAATAGGACCGAGGAGGTCCATTCCCCAAACTGCGAAGGGCCAAGGAGTTGCAATCGATCTGAGGGACTGAGCTGCTTGGTGCTGAAGTGGAGCAAACTTCTGGCATTGAACGCACTTTCTTGCATAGACCTCAGAGTCTCTCTTCATAGTGGTCCATAAATATCCTTGCCGCAGGATTCGTTTTTCAAGAGTTCTTGCTCCCGAGTGGCTTCCACACTCTCCTGAATGAACCTCTTGCAAAACAGTGAGAGCTTCTTCTTCTGAAACACACCGGGCCATGGTAGAGAGGAAGGTTTTTCTGTAGAGGATCCCTGCCACTAAGAAGTAGTGAGCTGCTTTTATTCTGAACTTTTTCTTATCTTTGACTATATGATGATAGTCTCCCGTTGACAGATAGAGGATGAATGGGTCCATCTAAGAGGTACGTTGGTCCACTGGCATCAAATCTCCTTCCACCACTACCGGGCGGAAGAGCTCGGAAGTTGTTCCTCCTGAAGGCATCCCATACTTGGAAAGAAAATCTGCCTCCTCATTTTCTGTTCTGGGGATGTGCTCGATGGTAAAGCTCTTGAACCTGCCGACTTCTATATTCACAAGAGCTAGATATTTCTTCAAGATCGGCTCTCTTGTTTCGAAGTTACCGAGGACTTGTGACGCCATCACCAGAGAATCGGTTTTGATATGAACTTGATCGATTCCGAGTTCTCTTGCAAGCCTCAAGCCTGCTAGCAAAGATTCATACTCGGCCTGATTATTGGTTACTGGAAAGTAAAATTTGATGGCCTGCTCCAATTTGACTCCATTTGGATTGATGAGAACCACCCCTGCTCCGGAAGAACTTCTGCCCGAGGCACCATCAACATAGATGGTCCAAGCCAAAGGTGACCTTTCTGCCCGATCAGGACTGGACTCTGGCATGTCAATTAGAAAACCTGCTAGGACCTGAGCTTTAATGGCCGTCTTGGGCACATAAGAGATTTCAAATTCACTCAACTCTATTGCCCACTTAGCTAGTCTGCCGGAATGTTCTGGTTTTTCTAACACACCCTTCAAAGGCTGATCGGTGACGACTTGAATTGAATGTGCTTGGAAGTACGGATGGAGCCGGCGAGCTGATATGACTAGCGTCAAGGCTAACTTCTCCAAAATTGGATACCGTGTCTCAGCTGTAACGCCCCGAAAGTTGTGTGCGAGTCGGTCGCGAAAAAAGGGTTTTTGGTGTCTGTAGGGGTACACGGCCTAGGACACGGGTGTGTCCAAGGCCGTGTCTGGCTGGTGATTTTTGGCCGTTTTCAACCCGAGAAGGACACGGCCAAAAACACGGCCGGATGACACGGGCGTGTCATCCGACACGGGCTTGTGCCAACCCGTGTCCCTACCCGTTTCCTAATGGGTCGTGTCCGTTGCCGTGGCGGTTATGCGTGACACGCCCACGAACACGGGCGTGTCGAGGAACCCGACACGGGCGTGTCAGGTCAGACACGGGCGTGTCTTTGTCCGTGTGCGTTTCTCAGTTCGACGATCGTGCCTGGATCGAGACACACGGCCATGTACACGGCCGTGTGCCAAGCCGTGTGCGGCCCAGGTCTGGGGAATTTTGTGCAGATCCGAGCTGTTCGTTTCCTTTAATTTAAATCCGACGGCCCAGATGAAATTTTACTCTGTTAAGGCCGGGAATAGGGGGTTATTTCCTCATTTTCTCTCCAAAGTTCTCCTTTTCCAAAGTGAGAGAGAAGAGGAAGAAGAAGGAGGTTTTCGGCCACCAGCGGAGCATCGGAGCACCGTTTCGAAATCGGAGAACGGATCCGTGGAGGGAAGGTCATTGCGAAGAGTTCTAACCGCGTAGTTTTTCCATGGCGCCAAAACGGACTACAAGGGTAACGATTCTCAACTTGAGCGCTTGAAGCTCTTTCTTTCTGCATAGGGAATCCCGCTCCCGCGAGTATGCGGTGAGTGTGTGGTGTTCCTTGGGGTTGACGTGAATAGTCCCCCTTGTGTTGCATATAGAGCCCGGAATCGTAAGTACGGGCATAGGCATTGTGTGTGAAGCCTACCCGGACATGTTTTGTCTGGATCGGTGATGTTGCATTTGATGTGGTTTTGCCGGAGAAGACTCCGTGCTTTGGATTTTTCGGGTTTCTATGTGGTAGATTGTAGCAGGGATCCTTGGAGGTTAGCTTCAAGGCGTACCCGGAAAATTGAGCGGAAACGTGTTCTGCTAACTTTTCGATCTGGGAACCGGCCTTGATCATAACTGGGTTATGAGATTGTTTTGGAAAATTTGGGATCCGAGAGAAGCTTGGCCCCGCAAAGGACTTAAATTGGACATGCGGCGTGAGCAACGGGCAAGTGGAATTGGACCTAGGCTATGTGGTTCGGTGCGAGAGACCCGAAGACGGGGACTGGCCGTTGGCATAGTCGGTGCCTTAGACGGTGGTCAGAAAGGCTAAATGCTCACATGTTGTTGCCATCCTGGGGGTGGTGGTGAATGCACTGATGGGTCAGGGTTCACCATGAATGTGCCCTGAGTGCACGGGGTGTTTGGTCGTGCGAGCCTACACCTGTGGCGAATTATAATTGTGCTATATATATTGTTGGGCTAATGTTATGCAGGGAAAGAGCACCGCCGTCCCGAATAAGGGGCGAGGTCGTTATAATTTGGTCGGCTTTTAGCGGACCGTTGCTTTATTTGCCACCGTGCGGTGGTATGTGCTTGCAGGTGCTGCGGAGCCGAGCGCCAAATAGCGGGCTGGAGCCCATGTTTCTGTGCTGGCCCTAGAAGGCCGTAGAATAGCTGTTTTTATATTTATCATGTGTGGCCAGCCTGCGAGCCGATGTATGTAAAACACTCTTTATTAAGTGAACATTTGTAAGGCCATAAGGCCATGTACCCGTTTCTGTGTATTTGGGGTTTCATTCCTATTGTTGTAGCTGTGGACATTCATATTGATGGATTTAATTTTGGGTTCTTTCAACTTTAAAATCTTCCGCTAGAATGCTCTATGATTAGGACGAGTAGTCTTATTCGGTTGGTTTGATTATTCATTTAGTATCCCTTCCGACTGTCTGTGGTGTATGGCGTCGGGTTCCAGCTGGATCTTCTGTTATATGCCATGCGACAGATGGGGGTGTTACAATTTGGTATCAGACTTCTGGTTACGATCAGGCTTAAATGAATTCGTGGGCGAATTCTTTTAAGGGGTAGTGAGCACATGTGTGCGTCATCGTTATAACATCAAAAAGAACTCATGAATGTCAACTTAGGAATGAAAAATACACTTGTTTGGTGGAAACTAAGTGTTCCAATGATTGCTTTTAGCAATTTGTTTGTTTTCTAATCGTGTGTCATTGTTAATTTAGGCAGCTGGGAGCGGTGCTGGTCAGTCAGAGCGTCCGCAATCAGCGGAAAGTAGTGCACCAAGGGACGTGCCTGTTACACCTCCTTCAGCGAAAACCATCAGGATGGTGGCTGAAGCCGTGTTCGCAATGATAAATGCCCAACCTGCAGGGCAAATGCATCGCACACCTCCTGCGAGTGAGCAAGAACCGGTTAGGGCGGCAGAGCCGAGAGTGGTGGAACGCGCAGCAGTTGAGTTAGTAGAGCCGAGGAGAACTACGGAGCGGCAGCTAAAGCACATGATGGGCTTTAATCCTCCGAGGTTTAATGGGGTTGGAACGCCAACTCAAGCTGAGGACTGGCTCTCTTCCATAAAGAGGGTGTTGACGGCCACATTGACTGAGGAGTGGCAGAAGACCACCATAGCGACTTTTCTTTTGGAGGGTGAAGCGAGGCTTTGGTGGGACGAGATGGAGTTTCATCTTCTAGTGGGAAGGCAACTTGCGGATATGCCGATGGAGGAATTTTCAAGATTGTTCCTAGCCAGATTTGTACCTTCTGCTCAGAAGTTGGAGATGGAGAATCAATTTCTTGGATTGTCTCAGGGATCCAGAAGCGTGGACGAATATCTGCATGAGTTCACACGTTTGGGTCGTTATGCTGGTGCTATGTTTTCAGAAGAGGAGAGGAAGACCAACCGATTCTATGAGGGTCTTCGCGGCGATTTACAGTTACTCCTTGCTGGTCCTAAGGCGCAGGGCTTCCTAGCCTTGGTCAATTCAGCCCGATCGTTGGAAAAGGATGCGAAGAAAGTTCAAGAGAAGAAGGACCCAGGAGAAAGGAAGACCGAGTTCAAGGTGCCAAGTAACAAGACAGGTTTCCGCAGATGGAACAAGAAGCGGAGGACTTCGAACTCAGCCCCTTCGGCTGATACGTCGGGGGCAACTACAAGTCGAGTCCCTAGAGCTTGCTACAACTGCGGGAAGACGGGGCATTTTGCTCGGGAGTGTTGGAGCGGACGTTCAAAGTCCGAGAGGAGGCCTGGAGCGACTTATCAGGAGAAAGGGAAGGCGGTGGAGTCAACCGCATCCCATCATGATCCAGCTCAGCCTAGAGTCTACAACCTTGGTCTGCAGGAGGCCATTAAGCAAGCGGACGTAGTGACAGGTATGAGTTAAATTACAGTGGTTTAACTTTTATAGTTGTTACCTTCGTATTTGTTAGCTTACGTTTGTTAATGCTAGGCTTTGTGTTAATCTTTGGGTTTCCGGCGAGAGCCCTTTTTGATACGGGAGCATCACATTCCTTCTTGTCTGAAAAGTTTATATCACGCATCGGAGTTCCCTTCGCGATGGCAGAAAACAAGTTGGATGTGTTGTTGCCTAATGGGTGCTCAATGCGTGCGGATAGGGTTTGTGTTGTGAAGATTCGGATTGGAGACCGGGAGTTTGATTTGCGAGCGTTTGTTCTACCATTAGTGGAGTTCGACGTAATTTTCGGTATGGATTGGCTCTCGGAGCAGAGTGCATGCATTGATTGCAACCGTAAAGAAGTCAAGTTGGGTCTGGACACTGGTGGAGAGACTACTTTTGCGGGCATGAAGGGGTCAGGGAAAGTTCGGATATCGGCCCTTCAGGTGTTCAAGGCAGTTCGGTCTGGGGCAGAACTGTATGTCACTCTAGTGCAGACTGCGACGCCTAAACCTAGTTTGGGCAACATCCCAATTGTGTCCGAGTATCCTGATGTGTTTCCAGATGATCTCCCAGGAGCCCCTCCTCAGCGGGAGATAGACTTTACTATAGAGCTGTTACCGGGTGCCAAACCGGTGTCACGCTCCCCCTATCGGATAGCCCCAAGAGAAATGGCAGAGTTGAAGGTGCAACTGCAAGAGTTGCTAGAGAAAGGTTATGTGCGTCCAAGTTCGTCGCCTTGGAGCGCACCAGTTCTCTTTGTTAAGAAGAAAGATGGGAGCCTGCGGCTTTGTATCGATTATCGGGAATTGAACAAGCTTACGGAGAAGAACAAATATCGAATCCCGAGGATTGACGATCTATTTGATCAGCTGGTTGGATCAACTGTATATTCGAAGTTAGATTTGAAGTCCGGTTACTATCAGTTGAGGATAAGGGAGAGCGACGTTCCCAAGACAGCATTTAGTACGCGGTTTGGGCATTACGAGTTCACAGTCATGCCGTTTGGGTTGATGAATGCGCCATCCGTGTTTATGGATCTGATGAATAGGATGTTCAGAGAATACTTGGATCAGTTTGTGATAGTATTTATCGATGATATCCTGGTGTATTCGCGGTGCGAGGAGGATCACTACAAGCATTTACACATGGTGTTGGAGACATTGAGGAAAATTCAGTTGTATGCAAAGTTCTCCAAGTGTGAATTTTGGTTGTCCTCGATAGCGTTCCTTGGTCATGTTGTCAGTGGAGAAGGAATAGCTGTGGATCCGGCGAAGATAGTGGCGATACGGGAGTGGCCTACTTTGACTACAGTGGCAGAGGTCCGGAGTTTTCTGGGGCTTGCTGGCTACTACAGGCGCTTCGTAGAGAACTTCTCGCGGATAGCACTACCACTCACGACGTTGACGAGAAAGGATCAGAAGTTTGTGTGGTCTTCGGAGTGCGAACAGGCTTTTGAAGAATTGAAGAGGCGGTTGACCACGGCGCCCATTCTATGTTCGCCAAGTGGAACCGAAGGGTTCGAGATCTATAGTGATGCTTCGGGCAGTGGTTTGGGCTGTGTTCTGCTACAGCATGGGAGAGTGATAGCTTATGGTTCACGACAACTGAAGGTTCACGAGAGGAATTATCCGGTGCACGACTTAGAGTTAGCGGCCGTGATATTTGCTCTTAAGCTTTGGAGGCACTATCTGTACGGTGTGAAGGTCGATATTTACACCGATCATAAGAGTTTGAAGTACCTATTGGACCAAAAGGATTTGAACATGAGGTAGAGGAGGTGGATGGAGTTCTTAGGGGACTACACCTTCAAGATACACTATGTGCCTGGGAAGGGAAATGCAGTGGCGGATGCGTTGAGTCGTAAGATTCCCGCACAAGCCAATTGGTTATCGGTACATGATGAGAGATTGGTACAAGAGTTGGAGGCATTGGAGATATCTTGCGTTGTCAAGCAGTCAAGTGCCGAGGCGAAACTGTTTTGGACAGAGGTGCAGTGTGACCTAGCGGATAGAGTTCGGCGGGCTTTGGTTCAGGATAGCAGCATGAAGCAAATCTTAGATGGAACTTTGGATGGGTCAAATTCCAAGTTTGTGGTTGAAGATGGGTTGCTAAGGAAGGACAGTCGTCTATGCGTTCCTAGTGCGGATAATATTCGGGAGGAGTTGATGTATGAGGCTCATCATACCAAGTACTCAATCCACCCGAGAAGCACGAAGATGTATAGAGACATGAAGAAATTATTCTGGTGGCCGGGTTTGAAGAAGGATGTGGCACTTTATGTGGCCAAGTGTCGTACTTGTGCATTCGTGAAGGCGGAATGCCAGAAGCCTGGAGGTTTCTTGAAATCCCTTCCTATCCCAGAATGGAAGTTTGATGACATATCTATGGATTTTGTGCACGGTTTGCCGAAGTCGCAGAAGGGAAACGACGCCATTTGGGTGGTCGTAGATAGATTGACAAAGGTGTCGCACTTTATCCCAGTGAGAAAGGAAGATCCAGTAGAAAAGTTAGCCAAACTCTACGTGGATAATATTGTACGATTGCATGGTGTGCCTAGAAGTATTGTTAGTGATCGAGATGGACGCTTCACGTCAAATGACTGGAGGTTGGTGCATGGTCTGTTGGGTACTAAGCTAAAGTTCAGCACAGCCTTTCACCTGCAGACAGATGGCCAAACCGAGAGAGTCAACAGGACTATGGAGGACATGCTTCGCATGTGCGTCCTAGATTTCGGGAAGAATTGGGAGGATCACTTGTACATGGTGGAGTTTGCGTACAACAATAGCTTTCAGGCAAGTATTGGAATGGTGCCTTTCGAAGCCTTATACGGGAGGAGGTGTCGTACGCCGTTGTCTTGGTTGGATGCAGGCGAATCAAAGTTGTATAAACGTCAAGCGGTGGAAGATGCCACTTCAATGATACGGATAATTCAGGAAAGACTGAAGATTGCTCAGGATAGACAGTCAAAGTATTACAATGCCAAACATAGAAATGTGGAGTTCAACGTTGGCGACATGGTATATTTAAAAATCAAGCCGTTCAAGGGTGTATCGCGGGTTCGACGCTTGAAGAAGCTGAGTCCGAGATACCTTGGACCATTCGAAATCCTGGAGCGTGTTGGCGAGGCGGCGTATAGATTAAAGCTGTCGACGGAGTTGAGTGGGCTGCCTGACGTATTCCACGTATCGGTGTTGCATAAGGCAATGCAAGAACCTTCGCAGATCGTTGCGGACAATCAGGTACCGGTTGATTATGAGTTAACAACAAGGGTCAAGCCAGTACGAATTGAAGATGTTGCAGTCAAACGACTCCGCAACAAGGAGGTCCGAATGGTTAAAGTCCGTTGGGATAATTGCGGACGTGAGGAGCTTTCTTGGGAGCGAGAGCAAGCCATGTTGGAGGAATACCCCGAGTTATTCCACTCAGGTATCATTTAGCTTTTGTGTACCTTTGCTTAATTTCGGGACGAAATTCCTTAAGTGGGGGAGATTTGTAACGCCCCGAAAGTTGTGTGCGAGTCGGTCGCGAAAAAAGGGGTTTTGGTGCCTGTAGGGGTACACGGCCTAGGACACGGGCGTGTCCAAGGCCGTGTCTGGCTGGTGATTTTTGGCCGTTTTCAACCCGAGAAGGACACGGCCAGAAACACGGCCGGATGACACGGGCGAGTCATCCGACACGGGCGTGTGCCAACCCGTGTCCCTACCCGTGTCTTGATGGGTCGTGTCCGTTGCCGTGGCGGTTATGCGTGACACGCCCACGAACACGGGCGTGTCGAGGAACCCGACACGGGCGTGTCAGGTCAGACACGGGCGTGTCCTGGCCCGTGTGCGTTTCTCAGTTCGACGATCGTGCCTGGATCGAGGCACACGGCCATGGACACGGCCGTGTGCCAAGCCGTGTGCGGCCCAGGTCTGGGGAATTTTGTGCAGATCCGAGCCGTTCGTTTCCTTTAATTTAAATCCGACGGCCCAGATGAAATTCTGCTCTGTTAAGGCAGGGAATAGGGGGTTATTTCCTCATTTTCTCTCCAAAGTTCTCCTTTTCCAAAGTGAGAGAGAAGAGGAAGAAGAAGGAGGTTTTCGGCTGCCGACGGAGCATCGGAGCACCGTTTCGAAATCGGAGAACGGATCCGTGGAGGGAAGGTCATTGCGAAGAGTTCTAACCGCGTAGTTTTTCCATGGCGCCAAAACGGACTACAAGGGTAACGATTCTCAACTTGAGCGCTTGAAACTCTTTCTTTCTGCATAGGGAATCCCGCTCCCGCGAGTATGCGGTGAGTGCGTGGTGTTCCTTGGGGTTGACGGGAATAGTCCCCCTTGTGTTGCATATAGAGCCCGGAATCGTAAGTACGGGCATAGGCATTATGTGTGAAGCCTACCCGGACATGTTTTGTCTGGATCGGTGATGTTGCATTTGATGTGGTTTTGCCGGAGAAGACTCCGTGCTTTGGATTTTTCGGGTTTCTACGCGGTAGATTGCAGCAGGGATCCTTGGAGGTTAGCTTCAAGGCGCACCCGGAAAATTGAGCGGAAACGTGTTCTGCTAACTTGGCGGTCTGGGAACCGGCCTTGATCATAACTGGGTTATGAGATTGTTTTGGAAAAATTGGGATCCGAGAGAAGCTTGGCCCGCGCAAAGGACTTAAATTGGACATGCGGCGTGAGCAACGGGCAAGTGGAATTGGACCTAGGCTATGTGGTTCGGTGCGAGAGACCCGAAGACGGGGACTGGCCGTTGGCATAGTCAGAGCCTTAGACGGTGGTCAGAAAGGCTAAATGCTCACATGTTGTTGCCATCCTGGGGGTGGTGGTGAATGCACTGATGGGTCAGGGTTTACCATGAATGTGCTCTGAGTGCACGGGGTGTTTGGCCGTGCGAGCCTACACCTGTGGCGAATTATAATTGTGTTATATATATTGTTGGGCTAATGTTATGCAGGGAAAGAGCACCGCCGTCCCGAATCAGGGGCGGGGTCGTTATAATTTGGTCGGCTTTTAGCTGACCGTTGCTTTATTTGCCACCGTGCGGTGGTATGTGCTTGCAGGTGCTGCGGAGCCGAGCGCCAAATAGCGGGCTGGAGCCCATGTTGCTGTGCTGGCCCTAGAAGGCCGTAGAATAGCTGTTTTTATATTTATCATGTGTGGCCGGCCTGCGAGCCGATGTATGTAAAACACTCTTTATTAAGTGAACATTTGTAAGGCCATAAGGCCATGTACCCGTTTCTGTGTATTTGGGGTTTCATTCCTATTATTGTAGTTGTGGACATTCATATTGATGGATTTAATTTTGGGTTCTTTCAACTTTAAAATCTTCCGCTAGAATGCTCTGTGATTAGGACGAGTAGTCTTATTCGGTTGGTTTGATTATTCATTTAGTATCCCTTCCTACTGTCTATGGTGTATGGCGTCGGGTTCCAGCTGGACCTTCTGTTATATGTCATGCGACAGATGGGGGTGTTACATCAGCACTCTTCAGGATATGGCTAACATAGTAAATTGGGAATTGCTTTCTGCCCTCTTCCCGAAGAAGAACGGAGCTGACGGCCTCAGGGCCAACCCCTAGGTATAAGAAAAGAATCTCTCCTGGCCGGGGACTCTGAAGCAGGGGTGCTGAGGTCAGTTGCATCTTCAACTGCTCAAATGCTTGGGAGCATTCTTCTGTCAACTCAAACTTGGATGCTCCTCGGAGAGTTTTGAAGAATGGAGCACTCCTATCTCCAACCCGAGAGAGAAATCTCGCAAGGCCTGCTAGCCTCCTCCCTAACTGTTGAACTTCTTTTGGTGAACGAGGGGTAGGCATATCAAGAATGGCTTTCACTTTATCAGGGTTGGGGGCAAGTCCTTCTGGAGTAAGGAGATGACCAAGAAACTTCCCCTTACTCGCCCCAAACGTGCATTTCAAAGGTTTAAGCTTCATTTTGTACCTACGCAGAGTAGCGAACGTCTCTGCTAGGTCTCGCAAGTGCAGCGAAAATGACTTACTATTAATCAAGAGATCGTCTACATACACTTCTAGGTTCCTCCCCTTCTGATGGTTAAACACACGGTCCATCATCCGTTGGTAGGTTGCACCGGCATTCTTAAGCCCAAAGGGCATCACAAGGTAGCAATAGCAACCATCATTAGTAATGAATGACGTGTGAGGAACGTCAGGCTTGTGCATTCTTATCTGGTGATAACCAGAAAACGCATCTAAAAAGCTCATATAAGAGTACCCTACCGCGGAATCAACTAAAGAATCTATTCGAGGCAAGGGGTAGCAATCTTTAGGGCATGCTTTATTAAGTTTGGTAAAATCTACACACATTCGTCATTTTCCTCCTGGTTTCTTAACCATTACAACATTAGAAATCCAAGTAGGATATTGAATTTCTTTGATAAAATTTGCTTTGAGGAGCTTTGCGACCTCCTCCCTTATCGGCTCAGCAAGCTTTGTGGTTATGTCCCTCTTCTTTTGTTGTATAGGCTTGCAGCCGGGATCAACATTCAAGTGGTGGCAAGCAACATCAGGATCCACTCCTGGCATGTCTTCCGCTGACCAAGCGAAGACATCCAGATTATTCAGCAAGCAGGAAATCAACTCAGCCTTTTGATCTCAGGTAGCTCCGAGTTGATGGAGAGCTTCCCCTCCTCCCCCTCAGCAATGGGGACTCCTTGCATCACCTGGGTAGGTTCCAGGTGAGCACCTTCATCAGCAACTGCTTCTGAACTGGGAGAGGCTTCTGCAGCTTCTGTTGGAGCAAGGGAAGGGCTGGCTTCAACCATGTTGACAGTGTGGACGTAGCACTCCCTTGCTCTTCTTGGGTCACTCCTGACCCGGTACATCCTTCCATCGGCAAAGAACGTGATGGCAAGGTGGTAAGTGGAAACCACCGCTTGATACTTGTTTAACAGGGGCCTGCCGAAGATGGCATGGTAGCTGCTGGGGGCGTCAACCACTATGAATTGTATTTGCTTAGTCTCCCCTCCAAGCTTCACGGGCAGGATGATGCTGCCCTCCACTTCTTTTCTCTCTCCCGAGAAACCATAGAGTGGCCCCTCAGTGGAAAGCAGAGGCTTTCCGGTCCTCAGGGCCTCAAAAGTAGACTTGAACAGGAGGTTGACCGAGCTGCCTGTGTCAACAAGAATTCTATCAACTGTAAAGTCCCCAATCACAGCCTGAATTACAAGTGCATCATCAATTGGATTGGCTGTTTGGGGTAGATCTGCTAGACCAAAGGTGACAACCTCACTTGGAGGAGCAACGGAAGAAGAAGAGGCCACCTTTGCCCGGGTGTCCCTTGAAATTGATGATTTCTGAGTAGACTTGGTCCCTGCTCCACCATGGATGAAGAAGAGGCGTCCCAGAACCCCTTCATCATTTGCATCGAAGCACTCCACCAGGACGTTGATCGACCCCAGACGGCCTTCGTCCTCTACATCCACACATTCCTGGTATGCCTCAGCTACTTCTTTGCCCTTTGAGGTGGATGGCTTCGAAGAAGAAGGAGAATCCTTCTTGGCCAAGTCAATCTTGCCCTCGGCAAGCAACTTCTCTATCAGCATGCGAAGGGCCTTGCAGTCCTCGGTCAAGTGGCCCTTTTCTTTGTGGAACTAGCAATATTGTGCATTATTCCTCGGCTTACACATTTTCTGAGGCTCTTGCCTCTTTTCTTCTGATCTCCTTTGCAAGATCTGAATGACTTCGTCAAGGTCCAGATCTGCAATGTCCTCCATGGGGCTTACATCAGATTGGCCTGGAGCAAGCAAGGCTGCTTGTTGGAGGATGGGAAGAGCTTGCAATGGAACGGCGGGAGTGGCGGCCAACGACAGTCTCTGCTCATGAAACTGTTGATGGCCTTGGAAAGGTTTCTTGTTGCGGAAGTTCCTGCCTCTTTGAGACGGAGGATGGAAGTCTGGGCGAGGGGGCTTGCTACGAGAGGAAGAAGCGGAGGCATCCCTTCCTTCAGCCTTAGCTGTCAGGGATGAGACATAAGTTGGATTGGCATTTTCTCCTTCAATGTAACGGTTGACCATGGCGATCAACTCTTGATAAGTCTCAGGTGCCTTGGTTGTTGCTTTAAACTTCAGAGGGCCTTCCTGGAAGCCATGGATCAAGGCGACCTTGTAATAATCGGGGTTCACATTCCTTACCCCTTGGATCTCTCTCTGAAAGCGATCAACGAATCGCTCCAATGATTCATTATTCCTTTGCTTGATTTCAAATAGGGCAGCTGGCCCATTCTTCCTCTTTCTCGAGGTAGCAAACCTCAGCAACAACTGGCTGCGAAGCTCTGTGAAAGAAGAGATTGTGCCCGAAGGCAGATCGTAGAACCACTCTCTCGCCTGTCCTTCGAGAGTGGTAACCAGGAGTTTACACTTGATAGCATCTGAGAGGCATCTCAAAGCAACTGCCCCCTCAAATGCTTGGAGGTGAGAGACTGGATCAGTCCCTCCTGAATAGAATGTGATATGTGGTTCCCTGAAGTTGTTCGGAGCCGATTCCCATCGAATTCGATCAACAAAGGGAGACGGGGTCTCGAACTCTGCAGGGTAGAAGGGGCGGACTAGAGCCGGGGATTCCGCGGACTCGGCGGACTGGAGGTCAGCAAAATGAAGCTGGCGGGCAGGAGTGCCCCTGGCAGCTTCTGTAACGCCCCGAAACTCAAAGGAGCAAAGGGGGACGTTTTGGGCCAGTTTTGGTTTCTGGCTGAAGGCACACGGCCTGGGACACGGGCGTGTCCCAGGGCGTGTCGAGCGTGTGTCGACACTTAGCCGCGAAGTCGTCGAGTTATTCTCGACGATTCGTCGAGAATGGGCACACGGCCTGCGACACGGGCGTGTCGCAGGGCGTGTCGACCCGTGTCGACACTTAGCCGTGAAATCGTCGAGTTATTCTCGACGATTCATCGAGAATGGGCACACGGCCTGCGACACGGGCGTGTCGCAGGGCGTGTCGACCCGTGTCGACGATCGTCAAGGTGAAATCGTCGAGATTCACTCGACGATCGTCGAGTCAAGGCACACGGCCTAGGACACGGGCGTGTCCAAGGACGTGTCATCCAGTCGTCGTTCTCCCCTCGACGAAATGTCCCGTGTACACGGCCTGGGGGCCCAGGCATGTCAAGGTGACACGGGCAAGGACACGGGCGTGTCCTCGAACCCGTGCAGTGCTCGGGTTGAAAACGGGGAAAATCATGGGGTACACGGCCGGCTACACGGTCGTGGCAGCTGGAACACGGGCGTGTTCGATACCCGTGTGCGTGTTCAGAAGATTCAATTTTGACGGCGAATGCGGCACACGGCCCTGGACACGGGCGTGTGCCAGGCCGTGTTCGGTCCAGATTGGGCATTTCAGCCCCGAATCAAAGCCGTTTGTTTCCTTGATTAAAGATCCAATGGCTGGGGGTTGTTCCTGGGAGGATATACCCGGGAGTTGACTTAGAAAAATCCATTTTTCTTACCTTTTTATCTCTCCAAACCCTTGGAGAAAGAAGAGCTAAGGTAAGAGGAAGAGGAGCTAGATCCGCCATTGGAGGAGCTTTGGAGCTCCGAATCGCAAGCCGACTCCGGATCCACGGAGGCAACGCAAGTGCGGTGATTTCTGTCCGATTACATTTCGATGGCGCCAAAGAGGAATGCAAGGGTAACGATCCTCACTTGTGAGCATGATAGCTCTCTTTCTTAGCATAGGAAGCCCGCTCTCGCGAGTTTGCGGAGAGTTGGAGGCGTTCCTTCGGGTAGATATGTGAAGTCCCCGTTGTTTAGCGTCCGTATGCGAGAACGGACATAGGCATTTTGGTTGAAGCCTACCCGGACATGTAGTTCGGATCGGTGATGTTGCATTGCATAAGGCCGGAGAAGACTCCGTGCTATTGGGTGTTTTTCGGGTTTTCTACGCGGTAGATTGCAGCAGGGAGCCTTGGGGACTAACCCAAAGGTGCACCCGGAAAACTGGGTGGACACGAGGTCTTGCCAACTTGGTGGCCTGAGAGCCAACTTGAACATAACGGGGTTATGTGTCTTGCGGTAGAATGGGACTCGGTGAAAGTTTGACCCGCGCAAATGGCTTAAATTGCCGTTGCGATGTGAGCACGGGTTAGATGGAGCCGTACCCGCTTTGTGTCGTTCGGGTTAGAGAGACCTAAAGTTACATGGCACTCGCCGTTGGCATAAATGGGGGTCTTCGGTGGTCGATGGCTTAAATTGACGTGACCAATACCATGAAGAAGAATTGCTCATAGGAATGGCCGTGTTAGTGGCGGTGGTGAGTCCGGAATGTTAATGGCTTTAATTGACGTAACATCGACCGGTTCACCGAGAATGTGCCCTGAGTGCACGGGACGTGTGGCCGTACGAGCCAACGTCTGTGATGAAATGGCTATGGTTATATGCATTGCTCGCTTGTGCTAATGAAATGCAGGGAAGGAGCATCGCCGCCCCGAGTTGGGGGCGGGATCATTATAATTTGGTCAGCATTGCTGACCCTTGCCTTGTTTTGCCACCGTGCGGTGGTTTGTTGCTTGCAGGTGCAGCTGGACCAAGCGGTCAATAGCGGGCTAAAGCCCTTTTTGCGAAGCTGGCCCTTGAAGGCCCGAATGGAAATGTTTTATGTTTTACTCATGTATGACCGGCCTGCGTGCCGAGGTTTGTAAATCATGTATTAGTCAAGAGAAACATTCTGTAAGGCCTTAAGGCCGAATATTTGGGTATTTTTGTAATAACATTCCTATGATCATGTTAGTGGACATTCGTGCTCTTATGCTGGGTTCTAGTTTACAACTTATACAAACTGCTTCCGCTAGAATGCTCTGTGTAGGACGTTGAGATTGGTTGGATGGTTTCCATAAGTAACCACCCGGTCTGTCTGTGGTATATGGCGTCGGGCCCCGGCCGGACCTACTGCTATATGCTATGCGACGGATAGGGGGTGTTACAATTTGGTATCAGACTACTGGTTTTGGTCGGGCTTGAATGGAATTCGTGGGCGAATTCTTTTTTTAAGGGGTGGTGAGCACATTGTGTGCGTCATCGTTATAACAGTAAAAAGAACCCATGAATGTCCACTTAGGAATGAAAATACTCGTGTTTGAGGAACCTGCGTGTTCCTATAATTGCTGTTTGCAATTTATTTGGTCACTTAACGGTGTTTTGTACCACTATAGGTGACCCGAAGTGGTGTTGGGCCGTCAGAACGCCGAGTTTCTGAGGCAAGTAGTGCACCGGAAGTTGCTCCCGCAACACCTTTGTCGGCTGAAAATATAAGATTGGTGGCTGAAGCGGTGTTGGCCGTGATCAATGCGCAGCCTGGGAGGCAAGCGCAGCAGCCCGCTCCTGTGATGGAGCAAGTACCTCTGCAAGAGGCGGAGCCGAGGAGGATGGAGCAAGTGGTTGTAGAACCAATAGTGCCAAGGAGGGCGACTGAGAGGCAGTTGAAGCATGTAATGAGCTTTAACCCTCCGTTATTCTCGGGGTTGGGAACCCCATCGCAGGCTGAAGACTGGCTCTCTAGGGTGAAGAGAGTCATGACAGCGATGGAGACGGAGGAGTGGCAGATGACCACCATCGCTACATTCCTGCTGGATGGAGAAGCGAGGATGTGGTGGGAAGGTTTGGAGCTGCATCATCTGCGAGGTAGACAACTGATAGACGTTCCGATGGAAGAGTTCTCGGCAATTGTTCTTGGCAAGATACCTCCCTTCGACTCAGAGGATTTCAATGGAGAATGAATTCCTGAAGTTGGTGCAGGGTGAGAGAAGCGTGGATGAATATCTCCACGAGTTTACGCGGTTGAGTCGTTATGCTAGCTCCATCATCATGGATGAGGAGCGCAAGACTAATCGTTTTTATGAAGGCTTGAGGGATGAGCTGAGATTGTTACTGTCGGGGCCGATGACGCAGGGTTTCTTAACCTTGGTCAATACTGCCCGGTCCTTGGAGAAGGACATGAAGAGTGTACAAGCGAAGAAAAGCTTGGGTGAAAAGAAATCTGAGTTCAGAGTGCCGACTACTTCAAAGTCAGGCTATCGGAGGACTTTTAAGAAGCATAGGACTTCGGGTCCAGCTCCTTCTGGCGCTTCTGGGGCGACTACGGGTCGGACCCCGGGTGCGTGCTTTACATGTGGAAAGACGGGGCATTTCGCCCGTGATTGTTGGAGCGGACGTCCTAAGTCCGAGAGGAGGCCAGGAGCTACTTATGAAGAGAAGGGTAAGGCGGTGGAGTCGACCGCATCCCACTATGCTCCGGCCCAACCAAGGGTCTACAATCTTGGCCAACAGGAGGCCATTAAACAAGCTGACGTGGTGACAGGTACGGTTTAATTTATAGCAAGTCAATTCCTTTATATGCTTGTTATGCACATGTTACCTTACCACTGCTTATTTAGGATTCGTATTGATTTGTGAAAATCCGGCACGAGCACTCTTCGATACAGGAGCTTCACACTCCTTCTTGTCCGAAGGATTTATATCACGCATCGGAGTCCCTTCTTCGATGGCGAAGGATAAGTTGGATGTGTTGTTGCCCAATGGGTGTTCGATGCGAGCGGTTAGGATCTGTGATGTTAAGATTCGTATTGGGGAGCAGGAGTTCGACCTGCGGGCGTCTTTACTTCCGTTAGTGGAGTTCGACGTCATATTTGGCATGGACTGGCTCTCGGAGCAGCAGGCCCATATAGATTGCGGTAGCAAGGAAGTCAAGCTGGGAGCGAGTCGTGAGACGAATTTTACGGGCTTAAAGGGGTCGAGCAAGACGTTGATGTCTGCTCTTCAGGTGGTGAAGGCGGTTCGTGCCGGGGCAGAACTGTTCTTTACACTAGTGGAGGTTGCAAAACCGAAGCCTGCTTTGGATTGTATTTCAGTGGTATCAGAATACCCTGATGTGTTCCCCGCAGATCTTCCTGGAGCCCCGCCTCAACGGGAGATAGATTTTACGATCGAGCTAGTGCCAGGTGCAAAGCCTGTGTCACGATCTCCGTATCGGCTAGCGCCTAAGGAAATGGCGGAGCTGAAAGTTCAATTGCAAGAGTTATTGGAGCAAGGTTATGTGCGCCCGAGTTCTTCGCCTTGGAGCGCACCGGTCCTCTTTGTTAAGAAGAAGGACGGAAGCTTGAGATTATGTATTGATTATCGGGAGCTAAACAAGCTGACTGAGAAGAATAAGTACCCGATCCCTAGGATTGATGATCTCTTTGATCAGTTAGTCGGATCGACGGTGTACTCGAAGTTAGATCTCAAGGCTGGGTACTATCAGCTGCGTATAAGGGAGAGTGATATCCCGAAGACAGCGTTTAGTACGAGATACGGGCATTATGAGTTTACGGTCATGCCGTTTGGGCTGACTAATGCGCCGTCAGTATTCATGGATTTGATGAACAGGACGTTCAGGGAGTACTTGGACCATTTCGTGATCGTCTTCATCGACTATATTTTGGTGTACTCGCAAAGTGAGGAAGATCACTTCAAGCATCTTCATTTGGTGTTGGAGACGCTAAGGAGAAACCAGTTGTATGCCAAGTTCTCGAAGTGCGAGTTTTGGCTATCCTCAGTGGCGTTCCTCGGGCATATAGTGAGTGGAGAGGGTATTGTTGTGGATCCGGCGAAGATTGTTGCGATACGGGAGTGGCCTGAGCTTGCTACGGTAGCAGAAGTCCGGAGCTTTTTGGGGCTTGCCGGCTATTATAGGCGCTTTGTAGAGAACTTCTCGCGGATAGCGCTACCTCTCACTACTTTGACGAGGAAGGAGCATAAGTTCGTTTGGACGCCGGAGTGCGCGCGAGCTTTTGAGGAATTGAAGTGTCGGTTGACCACGGCGCCTGTGCTGAGTTCGCCGGTGGGGACCGAAGGCTATGAGATATATAGCGACGCATCAGGCAGCGGTCTGGGTTGCGTGCTATTGCAGCACGGCAGCGTGATAGCTTATGGCTCGAGACAGCTAAAAGTGCACAAGAGGAATTATCTGGTCCACGAGTTAGAGTTAGCGGCCGTGATTTTTGCCTTGAAGCTGTGGAGACACTATTTGTACGGTGTGAAGATTGATATTTACACCGATCACAAGAGCCTAAAGTACCTGATTGATCAGAAAGATCTGAATATGCGGCAGCTTAGATGGATGGAGTTCCTGGGGGACTATACATTCAAGATCCACTACGTGCCTGGCAAAGGGAATGCGGTTGCGGACGCGTTGAGTCGCCGAGCCCCAGCTCAAGCGAATTGGCTATTAGTGCATGATGAGCGGTTGGTGCAGGAGCTGGAGGCGTTGGAGATTGTTTGTGTGGATAGACAATCTAGTGCTGAAGCAGTGCTGAATTGGACTGAAGTCCAATATGACCTGGCTGATCGGATTCGGCAGGCTTTGGATATGGATGCTCATATGAAGCAGTTCATGATAGAGGCTCTGGATGGGTCAAATTCCCAATTCGTCGTGGAGGACGGATTGCTGTGGAAAGACGGTCGTCTGTGCGTCCCAAGCGTGGGCAATTTACGGGTGGAGTTGTTGTATGAGGCACACCATACCAAGTACTCGATTCACCCGGGGAGCACGAAAATGTACCGCGACGTCAAGAAACTGTTTTGGTGGCCGGGTTTGAAAAAGGATGTGGCGCTATACGTAGCGAAGTGCCAAACCTGCGCCTTGGTAAAGGCGGAGTGCCAAAAGCCGGGAGGATTTCTTAAGTCCTTGCCTATTCCGGAGTGGAAATTCGACGACATCTCTATGGACTTTGTGCATGGTTTGCCAAGGTCGCAAAAAGGGAACGACGCCATTTGGGTGGTGGTCGATCGATTAACAAAGGTGTCGCATTTTATTCCGCATAGGTAGGATGATCCGGTGGAGAAGCTGGCAAAGCTTTATGTGGATAATATAGTGCGGCTTCATGGTGTGCCCCGCAGCATCGTGAGTGACCGAGATGGGCGGTTCACGTCCAATGATTGGAGGCTGGTGCAGCAAATGTTGGGAACAAAGCTGAAGTTTAGCACAGCCTTCCATCCGCAAACGGATGGGCAGACCGAGAGGGTCAATATAACGATGGAAGACATGCTTCGCATGTGTGTCTTGAACTTTGGAAAGCAATGGGAGGACCACCTTTATTTGGTGGAGTTCGCATACAACAACAGCTACCAAGCAAGTATTTAGATGGCGCCTTTCGAGGCCCTATATGGTAGAAGATGTCGCACGCCGTTGTCTTGGTTAGAAACGGGCGAGTCGAAGTTGTATAAGCGATCGGAAGTGGATGATGCTACTTCTTTGGTGAGAACCATTCGGGAGAGGTTGCTCATCGCTCAGGACCGGCAAGCAAAGTACTATAATGCCAAGCACAGGAACGTGGAGTTCGCTGTGGGTGATTATGTGTACCTAAAGATCAAGCCGTTCAAGGGTGTCTCGCGGGTGCGACGGTTGAAAAAGCTAAGCCCGAGGTACCTTGGACCGTTTGAGGTTCTGGAGCGAGTTGGAGAAGCGGCCTATAGGTTGAAGCTTTCAGTGGAGCTAAGTGGTTTACACGATGTGTTCCACATTTCGGTGCTTCGGAAGGTGGTGCAAGAGCCTACGCAAGTGATCGCGGTCGATCAAGTGCCGGTGAATAGTGGGCTAACGACAAAGGTCAAGCCCGTGCTGATTGAGGACTCGGAGGTCAAGCGGCTACGCAATAAAGAGATCAGGATGGTCAAAGTCCGGTGGGACAATTGCGGTCGTGAGGAGCTCTCTTGGGAGCGAGAGCAGACTATGCTTGACGAGTATCCGGAGTTGTTCCGCTCAGGTACAAATGTTGTTTTTGTATATCTTTCCTTGATGTAATTTCGTGGGCGAAATTCTTTTAAGAGGGGGAGAGTTGTAACGCCCCGAAACTCAAAGGAGCAAAGGGGGACGTTTTGGGCCAGTTTGGTTTCTGGCTGAAGGCACACGGCCTGGGACACGGGCGTGTCCCAGGGCGTGTCGAGCGTGTGTCGACACTTAGCCGCGAAGTCGTCGAGTTATTCTCGACGATTCGTCGAGAATGGGCACACGGCCTGCGACACGGGCGTGTCGCAGGGCGTGTCGACCCGTGTCGACACTTAGCCGTGAAATCGTCGAGTTATTCTCGACGATTCGTTGAGAATGGGCACACGGCCTGCGACACGGGCGTGTCGCAGGGCGTGTCGACCCGTGTCGACGATCGTCAAGGTGAAATCGTCGAGATTCACTCGACGATCGTCGAGACAAGGCACACGGCCTAGGACACGGGCGTGTCCAAGGCCGTGTCATCCAGTCGTCGTTCTCCCCTCGACGAAATGTCCCGTGTACACGGCCTGGGGGCCCAGGCGTGTCAAGGTGACACGGGCAAGGACACGGGCGTGTCCTCGAACCCGTGCAGTGCTCGGGTTGAAAACGGGGAAAATCATGGGGTACACGGCCGGCTACACGGTCGTGGCAGCTGGAACACGGGCGTGTTCGATACCCGTGTGCGTGTTCAGAAGATTCGATTTTGACGGCGAATGCGGCACACGGCCCTGGACACGGGCGTGTGCCAGGCCGTGTTCGGTCCAGATTGGGCATTTCAGCCCCGAATCAAAGCCGTTCGTTTCCTTGATTAAAGATCCAATGGCTGGGGGTTGTTCCTGGAGGATATACCCGGGAGTTGACTTAGAAAAATCCATTTTCTTACCTTTTTATCTCTCCAAACCCTTGAGAAAGAAGAGCTAAGGCAAGAGGAAGAGGAGCTAGATCCGCCATTGGAGGAGCTTCGGAGCTCCGAATCGCAAGCCGACTCCGGATCCACGGAGGCAACGCAAGTGCGGTGATTTCTGTCCGATTACATTTCGATGGCGCCAAAGAGGAACGCAAGGGTAACGATCCTCACTTGTGAGCATGATAGCTCTCTTTCTTAGCATAGGAAGCCCGCTCTCGCGAGTTTGCGGAGAGTTGGAGGCGTTCCTTCGGGTAGATATGTGAAGTCCCCGTTGTTTAGCGTCCGTATGCGAGAACGGACATAGGCATTTTGGTTGAAGCCTACCCGGACATGTAGTTCGGATCGGTGATGTTGCATTGCATAAGGCCGGAGAAGACTCCGTGCTATTGGGTGTTTTTCGGGTTTTCTACGCGGTAGATTGCAGTAGGGAGCCTTGGGGACTAACCCAAAGGTGCACCCGGAAAACTGGGCGGACACGAGGTCTTGCCAACTTGGTGGCCTGAGAGCCAACTTGAACATAACGGGGTTATGTGTCTTGCGGTAGAATGGGACTCGGTGAAAGTTTGACCCGCGCAAATGGCTTAAATTGCCGTTGCGATGTGAGCACGGGTTAGATGGAGCCGTACCCGCTTTATTTCGTCCGGGTTAGAGAGACCTAAAGTTACATGACACTCGCCGTTGGCATAAATGGGGGTCTTCGGTGGTCGATGGCTTAAATTGATGTGACCAATACCATGAAGACGAATTGCTCATAGGAATGGCCGTCTTAGTGGCGGTGGTGAGTCCGGAATGTTAATGGCTTTAATTGACGTAACATCGACCGGTTCACCGAGAATGTGCCCTGAGTGCACGGGACGTGTGGCCGTACGAGCCAACATCTGTGATGAAATGGCTATGGTTATATGCATTGCTCGCTTGTGCTAATGAAATGCAGGGAAGGAGCATCGCCGCCCCGAGTTGGGGGCGGGATCGTTATAATTTGGTCAGCATTGCTGACTGTTGCCTTGTTTTGCCACCGTGCGGTGGTTTGTTGCTTGCAGGTGCAGCTGGACCAAGCGGTCAATAGCGGGCTAAAGCCCTTTTTGCGAAGCTGGCCCTTGAAGGCCCGAATGGAAATGTTTTCTGTTTTACTCATGTATGACCGGCCTGCGTGCCGAGGTTTGTAAATCATGTATTAGTCAAGAGAAACATTCTGTAAGGCCTTAAGGCCGAATATTTGGGTATTTTTGTAATAACATTCCTATGATCATGTTAGTGGACATTCGTGCTCTTATGCTGGGTTCTAGTTTACAACTTATACAAACTGCTTCCGCTAGAATGCTCTGTGTAGGACGTTGAGATTGGTTGGATGGTTTCCATAAGTAACCACCCGGTCTGTCTGTGGTATATGGCGTCGGGCCCCGGCCGGACCTACTGCTATATGCTATGCGACGGATAGGGGGTGTTACAGCTTCTCTGAAGAAATTCCTGAAAGCAAACTGCTCCTCCTGAGGGCGCAGAGGGGCGGCGGACTGAGCAGGGTTCTGAGGAGTGGCTGGCGACTGCCGATGCGGAGTTCGGCGAGCTGGAGTCTGGTGGACTGGCGAGTCTGCTGGATCTGCTGCGGCCTGAGGAGCAAGCCGCTGGGCTAGCGCGAGAAGTGCTTGGCTGATTGCATCGAGATGCTGGTCGGTCTGCTGGCGGGACTGCTCGGCCTCAAGGTGAGCTTGCTCAATTGCGTCCCAAAGAGAGTCCTCTGAAGAGCTGGAGCGGTCTGAAGAGCGGGCTCTGCGGTCTGACATTTCCGTCCGCTGAATTCAAAACACTACTCGGATCTGAAGGTCGCGTGTTAACTGTTGATGCGCGAAAACGCAAAGGGGGGTCGAGCACCACCAGCTAACGGTTCGAACACCGGGGAATAGAGAGACTGCTAGTAGTGATCTACTAAGCGGGTGAGGGTAGGAAGAACAGCATGGCCGTGAACCATGGCAACAACAGACTTCGCATGTCGCGGCCTGAATGCCTCTCTTGCGACGGGCTTTCCCTTGATTGAAGAAAGGCTTGGTTACAAGTGAAAGGAAAAGGTTGACAAGAGCAGTGCGAGGGGGAGTCCGCAAGGCACAAGATTCGAGTCCGCAGCCTGTAACAAGTAGGCTCCTGGGTCCGAGTCAGCGTGCCTTGGGTGCACCACCTCCCCCCTATTTATAGGATAGGGGGCCTGCCCAAACGGACAGGGCTAAAATAACCGGCTGCCCGGGGTACAGGAGAACCGGGCAGCGGTGACGGAAAGCAAAAATAAAGAACACGCCAGTCCGCGCAGATGGGGCGGACTGGGCTGGCGGACTGGAGCTTCCCCTGCTGCTGGGCGCGCCTGCTGGAGGGCGACGGCCTGGGCGTACGAGATACTGCGTCCGCCGCTGTAAAGAATCCGATATCCCAAGTACTGGCGGACTGAGCGAACAGGTCCTTGCGTCCGCTGCTGGGGTACCATCCTTGGTGTCCGATTGGTGACCGTGCCGGACTGGGCGGACTGCCAAATCTAGTCCGCGCGTGTTGAAAGGGGGGCTTTGGCATCTTGTAGGATGTTGCGGACTGAGGGGTTAACAAGGTTGTCCTTGTTTCCAGTCATGTGTTTTGAACAGCCACTCTCCAGATACCACTATTGCTCTGTGGTGGGATAGTCTTTCACCTGCAATAAAACAGATTAGCTATTCTTGACCCAGGTTACCATGGGTCCTTCTTTCATTGCATAATTAAAATTGGAAAAATAAGAGTATTCTGATTGACATTTATAACCTAAAGGATAATATATCCTTGGTGGAATTATCCATTGATTGAATTCGTTAATGGAAGATCTTTGTTGATTATGAGTTCTGTAGGAATTAAAATTTCTGTTAAGATGAACTGGGTTCGACGAATTCAAGTAAGTCCATCAATCTAAGTTCGATGAATGGGGATGAGTTCGTCGAACTCCACTCAAAGAATGGAAGTATTCATTCTCTGGGCCCCAAAATCGTCGATCTCGGGTCGACAAACCATACTGGTTTCGTCGATCTTAGTTCAATGAATAATTATAATGAAAGTTTGTGTTCGGAGTTCGTCGACTTGAGTTAGACGAACTGTACACATTTTGTCGATCTGAGTTCGACGAAATCTGTTGAACATTGTTATGGTTAGGATTTTTCTGATTCTTTTTCTTATTCTTTGGTTTTACTTCTATTTGTTTAACATTATTATTATTATCTAAGTTTTCTTTACCTTTTTCTGAAATAAATTTTATTGGGGTTATTAATATATTCTTCTAGATTAGTGGGGGTTGGCTTGATGAAGCACCTAAGCCCAGCTTGCCAATTAGTCTGGCATTCACTATGTCTTTGATGTCCATCAACTTAATACTTCTCCCATTTAGGGATTCATCAAGTTGCCTAGCCTCAGCTAATTCAGATTTTAATGAGATGATTTGTTTATTTGCTAAAGTTAATTCATCTTTTAATTTAATGTTTTCAAAAATAAAGTTTTCTTGTTCAGACAATTTTTCCCTAAGAGTTTTAATTTCTTTTTCAGAATTATTTAAGTCAATACATAGAGATTTAAATTCAGTTTTAAAATTGTCTGAATTACAATCAAAAGAGGTTAATACCTGATCTGCCTCTAATTCAGATGTTTCTTCATTATCTGATTCTTCTGCTTGTTCCTCAGCATCAGATTCGCTGCAGGAGGCATTGATAGCCATAAGACAAACTTCCCTGGCCTTTGCCTCCTCTTCATCTTCACTAGAGCTGGAAAATGAAGATTCTTCTTCAGTGTCACTCCAAGTCTCAGCAATGAAACCTTTCTCCTTCCATTTATTCTTGCTGGAGGAAGGCTTGCTATAGTGCTGCTTTGATGTAGCACACCCACGGGAATGGGATTAAGGCATGAAATGGCAGTTGGTAAAGGGTTTAAACGAACACGTGGGGTGCGCGTAAAACTCAAAATTTCGGCAGAGTTTCATCTATAATGTTGCGATCTCACAAGTGGGAAATTCCCATCCAAACCTACACGAACATTCACATACACTAATATCATTACCCAGCCATACATCTAATATCGCATCAAAGCATTTCCATCCACATGAACTGCGCTCCGGACTAAATATTTTCGATTCGGAAAGGAGTCCAAGTGCAGCCCTCAAAACAAAATAAAATGAGGATATACCAAACCCTCTTGATCCATTCGAAACCTAAGGCTAAAACAACCCCGGTTTGCAAATGTCCAAGGGGATCTATCCTTGCCAAAATCTTCGCAAAAATCGGATGAAAAAGCAATATAAATTCAGAATTTTTTCAATACAAATAGGAATCAAATTTTGCGATAGAACATGATATCAAAGTTTCCATCAAATTCTCACAATCTAAGATGAAGCACTACAGAAGATTTAGGAGAGGAAATTCGTTACCCAAAAATCTGAAACTAAAGAGGAGGAGAAGAAGGATAACTATGGAAGAGTCGCACTTCCACGGGTACACCGAAGTCACACCGGATGGAGAGAACTGAGCCGCCTTCTTCGGAGTCACACAAGAGGAGGAAGGAGGTCACCGGAGCAGCGGGAAACGCCACCAGGAGGGGGCGGATGCAGCAGCAGGTCGCGGCTTGTCCAGGGGCGCGGGATCGGGTCGGCTGGCCGAGCGGGCTGCTTCACGCCAAAGTAGTTTAGGTTTTCTCTTTTTCTTTCAACATACCCTCTCCAACACAACATACACATATATATATATTATTCAACCCTCCATGGTGCTTCATCCAAAATCCAAATAAATCCTAGCCACTAGCTTAATAAAACAACAGCAACAACAATAAAAATCTAATAAGATTTATAACAAAATTATTATGATTATAATGTTATATGACTATAATTAAAATGATGTGAAGTAACGGCGGCGGCGGCGACGACGGTTGCGACAATGGCCATCAATGTCCACGAACATGTAGCGGCGGCGATAAAAAGCGAGATCCATGTCGGCACGAACAAATGGCGGGGAATCCTCGCCATCAATCCTCCCCTGCTCAAAATCACTCATCCCCGATGAGTGGCCAGGGAGAGAATAGCAGGGGACAGCAACAGCCACAGGTAGTGTTGATGCACGAAAACACAAGGGGGTCGAGCACAACCAACTAACTGTTCGAACACGGGAAAAGGGGAGACTGCGAGCAGCGATCTACTAAGCGGATGAGAGCTGAAAGAGGAGCAGGGCCGTGAACCACGGCAACAACAGACTTCGCCCGTCGCGGCCTGAATGCCTCTCTTGCGACGGGCTTTCCCTTGATTGAAGAAGAAGTGGGTTACAAGTGAAAGGAAAAGACTGAGGGAAGTAGAGCAAGGGGGAGTCCGCAAGGCACAGGATTCGAGTCCGCAGCCTGTAACAAGTAGGCTCCTGGGTCCGAGTCAGCGTGCCTTGAGTGCACCACCTCCCCCCTATTTATAGGATAGGGGGCCTGCCCAAGCGGGCAGGGCTAAAATAACCGGCTGCCCGGGGTACAGGAGAACCGGGCAGCGGTGACGGGAAGCAAAAAGAAAGAACACGCCAGTCCGCACAGAAGGGCGGACTGGGCTCGCGAACTGGAGCTTCCACTGCTGCTGGGCGCGGCCACTGGAGGCTGGCGGCCTGGGCGGACGAGATACTGCGTCCGCCGCTGGAGACTTGCCCAACGCGCCGGCGGACTGAGCGGACTGTACTTTGCGTCCGCTGCTGGGGTACCATCCTTGGCGCCGACTGGCGACAGTGCCGGACTAGGCGGACGGACAAATCCTGTCCGCGCCTGCTGAATGGGGGCTTTGGGAACTTGGAGTATGTTGCGGACTGAGGGGTTAACATAATCCCCGCACATTTTTAAGTTTCCAGAAAAACTTCGAAAATGTTTCTTTAACCGCCGAGTCCGCAAACCTCGAAAATGCCGCCAAAGCTATAAATACTGCTGGAGGGTCTGGATCTGCCGAGAATCTCGATCGACACGGGGCGATACTCACCACTTGCGGTCTCCACTTTCCAGTCCGGCATGGCAAGACTTGGTGCATTCCTCTCTAGCTTCACTGCCAAAGGCGACTCGGAGCCGTCAACGCCAATGAAGACCAAGAAAATTGCAAAGAGGCCGGCAAGACAAGATCCTGTCCGCCTCGCAGGAGAAAACTCCCAGAACGAGAAGCCTGCGGAGAAAGCAGTCCGCCACGTCGATGTTTCTGCTCGCAAGGATGCCGTAGTCGACGCCGAACCATTGAGTGAGAAGATGGCAACCTTGTCGGACTCCGCCCCTTCTCAGAAGACTGCGACCTCGGCGGACACTACTGGCGAACACATGGAGACTGACATATCTTCCCCCAATGCCTCGGCGCAAATCGTTAACTTGGACGAAGAAGACCGGCGGACTGAGGTAGAGGACAACGCGCCCTCAAAGGCATTGTCTGCTGTGAATCCTGAACCTGTCCGCGCTGACCAGCCTGATTTAGGGGGGTCCGCCGCGGATGCTGCTGAGAAGACCGCCAAGAGGAAGAAGAGGAAGAGAGACGGAGAGACCGTCGCTGAGCGGGTTGAGAGGAGGCTGCGCGCTATGAAGGAGAAGAACATCTCCAAGCGGACTGGGGAAGCGGACTTACAACACAGGCCGCGCGACAAAGAAGTTCCAGACGGCGATCTGGTTACTCCGGAGGCCCAAATCCAGGGAGAGAATTCCCTCTCAACGGTCAGTCTTTCCACGGATGAGATATTTGATTCTATAGACGTCGATCAACTTGACTTAATCCAGGACTCCTTGCTGGTTATGCTGCAGCAGAATGAGGCAGAGACTGCTGGAGATAAGGGTGACGAACTCCCTTCCTTGTCCGCTGCGGAGGAAGAGGAGAGGGAGAGGCTGAAGGAGAAGATAGAGGAGCAAAAGAAGCAAATCGTTGCTCATGTTGCCGCGGTCGAGGCTGCCTCGAAGCAGGCCGCGGCGGACAAAGCTGCTGAGGATCTGAGGATTGCGGCGGAGCTGATGCGGTCAGGTAAACTTCAGCCGACGCCCAAATACTTTCAGCGCAAGTGGCTTTACAGGTCGCCGCCGCGGACGGCAAGACCGATCAAAATTATCACCAAGACGGACGATATCGTGGTCTCAACAAGTGCGGCTGCCGAGAGAAGAGCAAGGGTTCACCGTGAATGGAAAAAGCGGTTAAGCGCCTTTGACCCAGAGCGGGCAAGGCGGCCAATCATCTTTGATAGTCGGAAACTCGCTGCCGCTATATCTAAAAGTGATCTTTTATCCTTTTTTCTTAGTCCGCCGCGAACTGCCTTTGAATGCGAAGTTTGACTTTATTTGTTGCAGGTAGAAAGTCGCTGCCGGGCTCCATAGAGAGTGGCGAGATCGTGGTCACACCCAACACTGGTGCCGACGCGGTCTCACATGTGGAGTCCGCGGAAGATGAGCCACCCAGCCTGAGTATGATAAAAGAGTTAGAGAAGAAATTTGAAGCTGAAATGCAATGTGTCAAAGCAGAGTTAGAGAAAGCGGCGGAGCGCGAGAGGGCGTCCGCGGCGCGCGAGAAAGCGTTCGCAGAACACGAGAAGGCCCTCAAAGACCAGGTCGCCAGCATCTCGCGGGCGCTGGAGAGGTCTGAAAGGGAAAAGAAAAGGCTCGCGGATGACGTCCGATACTACAGAGGCAAGCACTTGGCGTCGGCTCGTGAAGGAAAGGAGAAGCGGACTGCTGAGGTCGCTGAGCAGAGGCCGCGGGCGTCAGATCGCGTTCCTCCGGAGATCGCGGCACCGGCAGGTGGCCAGCAGCCCGCGGATGAGGAGCCGAGGCCGGCAGCGGAGCCAATGGTGCCTCTCAGTCGAGTTGACCGGGAAGCCGCCCATATGCACCGGACTATAAACGTCATCCATCACCATCTCTGTCGGGTATACAGTGAAATTCTTCAGATAAGCGATCAGGCGGCTCATCTATGCAGGGACAGAGCAGAAAGGCCGGCGCGGACGGACAACAGGGATCGCTGAGTCCGCAATTCCTTGAACTTATCTGATTAAATGTATATTGTTTGTATGATTGCTCCAAACGATGCTGTGCTGTGAACTGAATCCTATTTGATCTGTGCGGATCCAGATTATATGTCCGCTATTCTTATGTAGCTTTATCTTTGGCATGATCTGTGGCGGACTGTGCGGACTAGCGCTGTGTCCGCTTCTTGCTAACCTGCAGGTGGGAAAATACGCGACCTGAGCGGATAGGAAGCTGCGACGGCCGCAACTTGGCCCTGAATTTCCCTTGGAATGTTAATTTGTCTTTGTATCCGCGTTATTTGTTTGGCTGCTTTTTAATTTTTTGCGGACTGTGCGGATTGAATATGCGACCTGCGCGGACTGGCCAAAAAGCTGTCAGGAACTTTATCTATAAATACTGCCTTCTGCTTTCTCTATGTAGGAAATTCCTGAAGTAAACGAAACCCTGCGGCCTGCAACATGGTATCCGCGCGTACTGATGCTGCAGTCGCCTTCCACTCTGCCGACCACAGAAAATGCACTTTGAAAGAGGCTGATCTGGCGGCTTTTGTTGAAAGGAAGATGGCGGACTCCAACATTCTTGTCCGCCTACCCGCACACCAGGAAAGATTGAACTTCTCGACGGCGACCCAGATCGCCATTCCAGTTGACCACTTCGACAGCGGATTCAAGTTCCCGCTCTTATGGGAGCTTGCCGCAATTTTCGAGCACTACGGGATGGTCCCAGGCCAGCTCGCGCCGAATACCGTCGCTGCGATCTGCAGCTTCCTCTCTTACCTGCGATCTGAAAGGATTGCCTTCTCAATGAACATCTTCCGAAAAATATTCTCTGTCCGCTCCATAACTGCCTCTGGAGGCCGCCCCTATAAGGGCGTAATTTACTTCTATTGCAGGGGGATGAAAGTAGTGGGTCTTCCAAACAAGATCCACAACTGGACCTCAAGGTTCTTAATCATTGAGGGTGACCTCGGGTTCGCGCACACTTATCCGCAGGTGCGCGCGGACTCCGCTTTCAAAAACGTGCAGCTGAACGAAATGGAGTCCGCAATTGTCGAGTTCCTGGCCAACGCCAGGCTTGATATTGAGCACTACCTTCCGCTGCTAGCGAGCTTAGCGGACGTCACGCCTGAGGACAGTAAGTAGTTTAGCGGACTCAGCTTTTGTATCCGCCGCCACCATGCTTTTTAACCGGTTCTCTTTTTGCAGCGACCTTGGCGGTGCCCGCCAACCTGCCGCAGACGCCAAGCGGCTTTGTTCCTACACAAAAGGAGAAGAAAGAAGCGGTTGCAAAGAAAAGGAAGGAGGAAGGGGATGTCGCAGCGGACTACTCCTCCTCCGAAAGCTTCTCCATGACCGGCTTTGGCATCAGCCAGAGGGACCTTAGGGGGAACCCTATGGTCCATTGGCACAACAAGGAGAAGCATGTCCGCTTATCCACCGCACTTCCCTCGTGGAGGAGTCCGCGGATAACGCGCCACGCCCATGTTGCGCTCTCCACTCTCTACGGAAAGCGCAACTTGAGCGAACTGAAGAAGGTGCCCGCCGCCGACCTCCCTCTGCTGGCCTCTCAGGCCTCTGCGAACAGCGCGGTGACAAATCATTATGTTGCCACTCTGGCCAGAGACATGTTGAGGCAAAATGAACAGCTTCAGAAAGATAATAAAGCGCTGAGGGAAAGGAACGCGCGGCTGGGAGAAAGGAATGCCTGGCAAAGAGAGGAGCTGGCGGTGAGTTGAATTCGCCGCGATCTGGATTTGCTATTCGCCGCGATCTGTCTGATAGTTTGCAATCTTGCTTTTGCAGGTCGCCTATGATTTGGAGAACACTAAATTCCGGGCCGCCACGCTCCCTTTTGTGATGGAGACAGTTGAGGTTGCTGTTGAGCGGCTTGCCCGCGACGGCCTCATGAAGGAGGGAGTGGACGGCGTCCCCTTTGTGGAGATCTTTCCGGAGCTGGCCCCTCAGGTCGCAGCGATGGAAAGAACCAAAAAAGGAAAAGAGGTTATTGAGGAAGATGATGATGAAGACGAAGAAGAAGACGGAGGCTCTCAAGGCGAAGAGCAAGTCCCTGCGGACAACGCTGAACCCAGCCGGCGAGGAGAGGATCTGTCCGCCGAGTCCGGCACATCTGCTTCTTCCTCTGCTACTGGCAGCTCGCATAGCGGGTCCGCCACTAGTTCGGGGTCGGGTAGCAGCGAGAGCGACTCGAGGGATTATTCTCCAGAAGTAGATGTCGTCGGCGACAGCCCTGCACCTCCAGAGAAGAGACAGCGGACTGATTGAACAATGCATATGTATACATTTTGTAATTTTTGTAAAAAGTGGCGGACACAAGATTGCAGTCCGCCGAACATTTTGAATGATGTAAAAATTTTTTGAAGAAATAGAAAGGATATTTTTTGTCATGTGTGCTTTCTGCAATGCTCTTTTTTCCACGCTCACCGCACCGATATTTAGCAGTCCGCACGTCATGCTAATAAACTTGGGCTTTTTAACTTGCTGATTAGAAATAATTGCTGTTCGCCTTTAGAAGAAAAACGATAGCAGGCGGACGCTGTTTAGCTCCAATTGAAGTCCGCACGATATATGTCATAATGAATCTTGCTGATTAGAGAATATTGTTCCACTTTGGACCAAGAAACTCAGGCGGACTCTGTCGAGTTTCTCTTGCAGTCCGCATGATATATTATTTACAGTGAACCTTGTTGATTAAAGTATTTAGACATCAACTCATTCATCATCCGCCTCAGAGAACAGCTAGCTGATAATAATGCCTGGGGTATAATATAAAAGCACATTGATGAACTTATCAAATAATGCGAGAATCATTCTACGGACTGAGCGGATACAGAAAACCAATCCGCTCACAATAGAAGTGATCAAAACTTATAACATGAAAATCATTCTGCGAACTGAGCGGATACAGAAAACCAATCCGCTCATTGTAGATATGATCTATAAACTACCCTGCGGACTGAGGGGATACAGAACCAATCCGCTAAAGACAATCAGCTTGCGATCCAAAGCTTCGAACCACGCGGATAACAAATCGAGTCCGCCAAGATAGAAATGATCTATAGCTTGCAACCAGGTGGGCAGGTGAGCCTGAACGGCATACTTTCCTCACCGGGCTACAAGCTATAAGACCAACCCAAATAGGCGGACTGCGCGGACAGAGAAAACCAGTTAGCCAAAGATAAAAATGATCTATAGCTTGCGACCAGGTGGGCAGGTGAGCCTGAACGGCATACTTTCCTCACCGGGCTACAAGCTATAAGACCAACCCAAATAGGCGGACTGTGCGGACAGAGAAAACCAGTCGCCAAAGATAGAAATGATCTATAGCTTGCGACCAGGTGGGCAGGTGAGCCTGAACGGCATACTTTCCTCACCGGGCTACAAGCTATAAGACCAACCCAAATAGGCGGACTGTGCGGACAGAGAAAACCAGTCCGCCAAAGATAGAAATGATCTATAGCTTGCGACCAGGTGGGCAGGTGAGCCTGAACGGCATACTTTCCTCACCGGGCTACAAGCTATAAGACCAACCCAAATAGGCGGACTGTGCGGACAGAGAAAACCAGTCCGCATAATATTCCCTGCAAAAAGCAAGACCCTCACTTGGCGGAACGGTTCCCTGCCCTCTTGCCTGGAGTACAGTCTAAACTGTGGGTCTCCTGCAGGCACTGCTTGAGGGTACCATGGAGTGTTCGAGAGTTACAAGCTAAGATGACCCGCGGGCAGGTGAGCCGGAACGGCATACTTTCCTCATGTGATCATCGAAGTTGTAACAATATCCCTAAAGCGGCATGGTAGAGCTTTACACCCACCTTGCCCTCCATAATGCAAAGGTGGGGTCAGGTACCTGCCGGGATCCGAAGTCCAGAATCCAACCGCGCTAGAGCCTGCAAGCTCCCACTACACGGTGCGAAATCTCCTCGCAACACGTGGTCTTCGTGGTGTTACGCTAATGACAACGGCTCTAGGGGAGGTCTAGCTGAACTCGGCGATGTCTCCTGGTATCAGGGAACCGTTATAGGTCTTTGGGAGAGAGAGTAAACACTAAAAAAAGGTGTCAGTATGGATTATAAAACATATTTGCAAAGCAAACACAAGAAAGAAGAAAGAGAGTTTGAGTGTAGAACCGTTTTTGAAATCTCTCTTAGCACTTTATCTGTTATGATTACAACAAAAACACTCGAAGAAGTGTTAGCAAGCAGTTTCTATTCATAACAATTTTTGAAGAGAATACAGAAAGTAGAAGGAGGTTTTACGAATAGAACCGCTTGAGGTCATCCCCACTCCACGTGTGTGGTATATCCTCTCCTTCGTATGTCTGCAAGCGATAAGCGCCGCTCTTTAATGTTTCTTTGACGACAAAAGGGCCGGCCCAATTCGGATTAAGCTTTCCAACTGAACCAGCTCTTGCAGCAGCATCAACCTTCTTTAGAACTAGATCTCCCACTTGGAAGTGTTTGATCCTTACATTCTGATCGAAGTAACGGGCCATCCTTCTTTTGACCTCTTCCTGCCTTATGGCTGCTTGATCTCTGACCTCCCCGATGTGTTCCAAGCTGAACCTCATCTCCTCATTATTCAACTCAGCCCAATCATCAACACCTTCTCTTGCAAGCAGCACTCTGGGTGATGGGACTTCAAATTCAATCGGGATGAGTGCCTCTGAGCCATGAGAGAGTTTGAAAGGAGTCTCCCCGGTTGCGGATGATGGCGTTGTTCTAAGGGACCAGAGGACTGATGGAAGCTGATCGGCCCAACTGCCCTTTGAGATTCTGCACTTTCTTCTTGAGCAAGTTGAGGATCTGCTTGTTGGCAGCTTCCACCTGGCCATTGCTTCGGGGATGATGAACTGATGCAAAACGCAGCTCTGTTCCGATCTGCCTGCAAAAATCTATCATCTCTGAATTGTTGAACTGTGGCCCATTGTCAGTGATTATTGCCATTGGTATCCCGTGCCGACATACAATTTCTCCCCAAACGAAGTTCTTGACGATCTGAGTCGTTGTCTTGGCCAATGCCTTGGCTTCGATCCACTTGCTGAAATAGTCGATCATTACGATGATAAAACGCCGTTGCCCGCTTGCCAAGGGAAAAGGACCAATGAGATCCATTCCCCAAACCGCAAAGGGCCAAGGAGTTGCAATCGACCTGAGGGACTGAGCTGCTTGGTGCTGAAGCGGAGCAAACTTCTGGCATTGAACACACCTTCTGGCACAGATCTCTGAGTCTTTCTTCATTGTGGGCCAGAAATACCCTTGCCGTAGGACTCGTCTTTCAAGAGTTCTTGCTCCAGAGTGACTTCCACACTCTCCTGAATGAACTTCTTGCAAAATGGTGTGAGCTTCTTCTTCTGAAACACATCGGGCCATGGTTGAGAGGAAGGTCCTTTCTATAAAGGATTCCCGCCACTAGAAAGTAGTGAGCTGCTTTTATTCTGAACTTCTTCTTGTCTCTAACTGTATGATGATAATTTCCTGTTGATAGATATAGGATGAACGGGTCCATCCAAGAGACACGCTGGTCGACTTGCATCAGATCTCCTTCCACCACCGCCGGGCGGAAGAGCTCGGAAGTTGTGCCTCCTGAAGGTATCCCATGCTTAGAAAGAAAATCGGCCTCCTCATTCTCTGTTCTAGGGATATGTTCGATGGTGAAGCTTTTAAACCTGCCGATTTCTATTTTCACAAGAGCTAGATACTTTTTCAAGACTGACTCCCTTGCTTCAAAGTTACCAAGGACTTGCGACGCCATTACAAGAGAATCAGTTCTGATGTGAACATGATCGATCCCTAATTCCCTTGCGAGCCTCAAGCCTGCTAGCAGAGATTCATATTCAGCCTGGTTGTTGGTTACTGGAAAGTAAAACTTGATGGCCTGCTCCAGCTTGATTCCATTTGGATTGATGAGAACCACTCCTGCTCCAGATGAACTTCTGCCTGAGGCACCATCAACATAGATGGTCCAAGCCAAAGGTGACCTTTCTGCCTGATCAGAACTGGACTCTGGCATGTCAATCAGAAAATCTGCTAGGACTTGAGCTTTGATGGCTGTCTTGGGCACATAAGAAATTTCAAACTCACTTAGCTCTATTGCCCACTTAGCTAGCCTGCCGGAATGCTCGGGCTTTTCCAACACACCCTTCAAAGGTTGATCGGTGATGACTTGGACTGAATGTGCTTGGAAGTATGGGCGAAGCCTGCGAGCTGACATGACCAGTGCCAAGGCTAACTTTTCCAAGATCGGATACCGCGTTTCAGCACTCTTCAAGATATGGCTGACATAGTAGATTGGAAACTGCTTTCTGCCTTCTTCCCGAAGGAGAACGGAGCTGACGGCCTCAGGGCCAACCCCTAGATACAAGAAAAGAACCTCTCCTGCCTGGGGCTCTGAAGCAGAGGCGACGAGGTGAGCTGCATCTTTAACTGCTCAAAAGCATGAGAGCACTCTTCTGTCCACTCAAACTTGGATGCACCGCGGAGAGTTTTGAAAAAGGGGGCACTCCTATCTCCAACCCGAGAGAGGAATCTTGCAAGACCTGCCAGCCTTCCCCCTAACTGCTGAACTTCCTTCGGTGAACGAGGGGTAGGCATTTCAAGAATAGCTTTTACCTTGTCGGGATTGGGGGCAAGTCCCTCCGGAGTAAGGAGATGACCAAGAAACTTCCCCTTACTCGCTCCAAAAGTACACTTCAAAGGATTGAGTTTCATCTTGTATCTACGCAGAGTAGCGAACGTCTCTGCTAGATCTAGCAAGTGCAGCGAAAACGATTTACTCTTAATTAAGAGATCGTCTACATACACTTCTAGGTTTCTTCCTTTTTGATGGTTAAACACACGGTCCATCATCCGTTGATAGGTCGCGCCAGCATTCTTAAGCCCAAAGGGCATGACAAGATAGCAATAACATCCATCGTTAGTTATGAACGACGTGTGAGGAACGTCAGGCTTATGCATTCTTATCTGGTGATAACCAGAAAACGCATCTAAAAAACTCATGTAAGAGTATCCTACCGCGGAATCAACTAAAGAATCTATCCGAGGCAGGGGTAGCAATCTTTAGGACATGCTTTATTAAGTTTTGTAAAGTCTACACACATTCGCCACTTTCCCCCTGGTTTTTTAACCATTACAACATTTGAAATCCAGGTGGGATATTGCACTTCTTTAACAAAATTCGCCTTGAGGAGCTTTGCAACCTCCTCCCTTATTGGCTCTGCAAGCTTTGTTGCCACGTCCCTCTTCTTCTGTTGGATGGGCTTGCAGCTGGGATCGACATTCAGATGGTGGCAAGCTACATCAGGATCCACCCCCGGCATGTCTTCTGCTGACCAGGCAAAGACATCCAGGTTCTTCAGCAGGCAGGAAATCAACTCAGCCTTTTGATCTTCAGGAAGCTCCGAGTTGATGGAGAGTTTCCTCTCCTCCCCTTCAGCAATGGGGACTCCTTGCGTCGCCTGGGCAGGTTCCAGGTGAGCACCTTCATCAGCAGCAACTTTCGAACTGGAAGAGGCTTCTGCAGCCTCTGCTGGAGCAAGGGAAGCTTCAACCATGTTGACAGTGCGGACGTAGCACTCCCTTGCTCTCCTTGGGTCGCTCCTGACCCGGCACATCCTCCCATCGGCAAAGAACTTGATGGCGAGGTGATAAGTGGAGATCACCGCTTGGTACTTGTTCAGCAGGGGCCTGCCGAAGATGGCATGGTAGCTGCTGGGGGCGTCGACCACTATGAACTGTATCTGTTTTGTTGCCCCTCCAAGCTTTACTAGCAAGGTGACGCTGCCCTCCACCTCTTTCCTCTCTCCTGAGAATCCATAGAGCGGCCCCTCAGTGGAAAGCAGAGGCTTTCCGGTCCTCAGGGCCTCAAAAGTAGACTTGAAGAGGAGGTTGACTGAACTGCCCGTATCAACAAGAATTCTGTCCACTGTGAAGTCCCCAAGCACGGCCTTGATCACAACAGCATCGTCAAATGGATTGGCTGTTTGAGGCAGATCTTCCGGACCAAAAGTGACGACTTCTCTTGGGGGAGCAACGGAAGAAGAGGCCACCTCCGCCTGGGTGACCCTTGAAATTGATGACTTCCGGGTGGACTCGGTCCCAGCTCCACCATGGATGAAGAAGAGGCGTCCCAGAGCTCCCTCATCATCTGCATCAAAGCATTCCACTGGGACGTTGATCGGCCCCAGACGGCCTTCGTCCTCCACATCTACACACTCCTGGTAAGCCTCGGCTACCTCTTTGCCCTTCGAGGTGGATGGCTTCGACGAGGAAGGAGAATCCTTCTTGGTCAGGTCAATCTTGCCCTCGGCAAGCAACTTATCAATCAGCGCACGAAGGGCCTTGCACTCCTCAGTCAGATGACCCTTTTCCTTGTGGAATTGGCAGTATTGCGAATTATTCCTCGGCTTCCACAACTTCTGAGGCTCTTACCTCCTTTCTTCTGATCTCCTTTGCAGGATCTGGATGACTTCGTCAAGGTCCAGATCTGCAGGGTCCTCCGTAGGACTTTCTTCATATTGGCACGGGGCAGGCAAGGCTGCCTGCTGGAGGATGGGAAGAGCCTGCAAAGGCACGGCGGGAGTGGTGGCCAACGGCAGTCTCTGCTCGTGAAACTGTTGGTGGCCTTGGAATGGTTTTTTGTTGCGGAAGTTTCTGCCTCTTTGAGACGGAGGCTGGAAGTCTGGACGAGGGGGCCTGCCACGAGAAGAAGAAGCGGAGGCATCCCCTCCTTCAGCCTTAGCTGTCAGGGATGAAACATAGGTCGGATTAGCATTTTCCCCTTCTATGAAGCGGTTGACCATGGCGATCAACTCTTGATAGGTTTCTGGAGCCTTGGTGGTTGCTTTGAACTTCAGAGGGCCTTCCCGGAGGCCGTGGATCAAGGCAACTTTGTAATAGTCGGGGTTCACATTCCTCACCCCCTGGATTTCTCTTTGAAAGCGATCAACGAATCGTGCTACCGATTCGTTATCCCTCTGCTTGATCTCGAATAGGGCAGCTGGCCCATTCTTCCTCTTCCTTGAGGTAGCAAACCTCAGCAGTAACTGGCTACGGAGCTCTGCAAAAGAAGAAATAGTGCCCGAAGGCAGCTCATAGAACCATTCTCTCGCTTGCCCTTCGAGAGTGGTAACCAGCAATTTACACTTGATGGCATCTGTGAGGCATCTCAAAGCTACTGCCCCCTCAAATGCCTGGAGATGAGAAACTGGATCTGTCGTTCCCGAATAGGAAGGGATGCGAGGCTCCCTGAAGTTGCTTGGAGCTGATTCCCATCGAATTCGGTCAACAAAGGGAGACGGGGTGTCGAATTCTGCCGGGTAGAAAGGGCGGACTGGAGCCGAGGAGTCTGCGGGCTCGGCGGACTGGCGATCAGTAAAGTGAAGTTGGCGGGCAGGAGTGCCCCTAGCAGCATCTCTGAAGAACTCTCTGAAAGCAAACTCTTCCTCTTGAGGGCGCAGAGGGGCAGCGGACTGAGCAGCGTTCCGGGGAGTTGCTGACGACTGCCGAAGCGGAGTTCGGCGAGCTGGAGTCTGGCGGACTGGCGAGTCCGCTGGGTCCGCTGCGGCCTGAGGAGCAAGCCGCTGGGCCAAGGCAAGCAGAGCTTGGCTGATTGTGTCAAGACGCTGGTCGGTCTGCCGGCGAGACTGCTCGGCCTCAAGGCGAGCTTGTTCAATCGCGTCCCAAAGGGAGTCTTCTGAAGAGCTGGAGCGGTCTGAAGAGCGGACTCTGCAATCTGACATCTTGTGTCCGCTGATTTCAAAACACTACTCGGATCTGAAGGCCGCGTGTTAACTGTTGATGCACGAAAACACAAGGGGGTCGAGCACAACCAGCTAACTGTTCGAACACGGGAAAAAGGGGAGACTGCGAGCAGCGATCTACTAAGCGGATGAGAGCTGAAAGAGGAGCAGGGCCGTGAACCACGGCAACAACAGACTTCGCCCGTCGCGGCCTGAATGCCTCTCTTGCGACGGGCTTTCCCTTGATTGAAGAAGAAGTGGGTTACAAGTGAAAGGAAAAGACTGAGGGAAGTAGAGCAAGGGGGAGTCCGCAAGGCACAGGATTCGAGTCCGCAGCCTGTAACAAGTAGGCTCCTGGGTCCGAGTCAGCGTGCCTTGAGTGCACCACCTCCCCCCTATTTATAGGATAGGGGGCCTGCCCAAGCGGGCAGGGCTAAAATAACCGGCTGCCCGGGGTACAGGAGAACCGGGCAGCGGTGACGGGAAGCAAAAAGAAAGAACACGCCAGTCCGCACAGAAGGGGCGGACTGGGCTCGCGAACTGGAGCTTCCACTGCTGCTGGGCGCGGCCACTGGAGGCTGGCGGCCTGGGCGGACGAGATACTGCGTCCGCCGCTGGAGACTTGCCCAACGCGCCGGCGGACTGAGCGGACTGGACTTTGCGTCCGCTGCTGGGGTACCATCCTTGGCGCCGACTGGCGACAGTGCCGGACTAGGCGGACGGACAAATCCTGTCCGCGCCTGCTGAATGGGGGCTTTGGGAACTTGGAGTATGTTGCGGACTGAGGGGTTAACAGGTAGCATAGCAAGAGCGGACATCCACAGGTGAGGACAAGCAGTGCAGGAATCCTCAATAGAACAGAACCTGTCATGAGCAAGAACAGCAGAAAACTTCGTAGATGTGACAGCATAAAGAAAAGCAGTGTAGATCTTACCATCCAATGCGAGAACCAGGAAACCAAAATGGAAGAGCGACACGAAAAGAATCTCACCTCTCAACCCAAGAGAATCTGAAGTGGAGGAGAGAAACGTCGGAGAAAACCACTCAGGTGGAAACCAGATATGCAAAATTAAATCCGAAAAATTGAGACACGGAGAAACACCGATTGCATCGTAAAAATCCAAAAAAATTGCTTTAAATACAAAATTCTTGAAGATCATGAAAGGATCGGCGCTCCAACATAATAATTTCGTTACAGAACTCAAAGGTATCAACTCGTGGGCTAACCAGACTAAATTGGAATCAACAATTCTACAGTCAGAAGCTCTCGGAGGTGAGCAGACGTGAAAGTGACGCAACCCACACACACTGGCATAAGACGACGACATGTGTACGTGCAGATCATACCAGGATGGATGAAAAATATGTGCAATTTGATTTGATGGGTAATAATGTCGTGAGGACACCAAATCAAAAGACACAGTCTCCGTGAAATCAGACACAGTCGCAGGCAAAGACTTGTCGCATACAAACACTCAATAATACATAGCCCACAAGTCACGTCCAACATCATAGTTTTAAGTTTTTGTTTAAAAATATCATAAAGAAAGGCCAGCGAAAAATACTCATCATCAACTATAGGGTTGGATGCTCCCGAATTTGAAAGGACGTACGTGCGACACAACTCAATGTACCTAACTAGGTTCACTAACGTGTGCATGCATGGATCATCAAAAGTTGGGGGATAAATGCGTGCGACTGGGCTTGGCAAATAAGTGTGTCCAGGGGACACCACATCAAAAAGCCTCATCGCCAAGGGAGCAGTAGCAGTTAACCACGAAGCCATACCCAACACCAAGCGGTCAGGCGAACGGTCCATCCGAGGAAACGCATAGTCAGGTCTACGAATTGGTGTGGGAAGACCGAACGCGACAACTAACAACTTGCCCACCAACACCCGTCTAGGTAAGTCTAACGGGGGAGCTAGATAAATAGGCACCTCCAAATATCTCGGGCTAGAAATGACAAGCTCAGACCCTAACAAATCATTTAACGAGTCAAGTGAACCGGAAGGGGAGTTGACAGGGTCGATGCCGGAGGAGGAGCTAAGTAATACTCACCGTCAAAATACAGATTTAACGTCCAAGGAAAATCCACCGGTTGCTAGCCAACAAAATCAAGAGGAAGATCAAATAGTGGATTCGACCTCATAGAAAACTCAACCAGATCGTCATCACCTAACTCACTCTTAGATAAACATTCATCACAGGTTGACTCTACCAACTCAGCCAAAATGTCTTCCAACCCACTAGATATTTCATCCAAACCAAAATCAGTAACGGTCTCAAAAGTAGGCAGAATCGAACCCGACAAAATTTTTATTTCACATTGGGTTCAGGCAACGAAGATAACATCAAAGTAACATCTTTTGGGTCCTTAGCGCTAACATCATCCAAAAATAGCCTTCCCTCGCAAGGTGAATCCTCCAAGAAAATAAGTACATCAGCTAACTCAGGGCCATCAGACGGTTCCTCAACTATCATAGGAGACGAACTGGAAATATGGTCGAGGGGAAATTGGATAATCCCATGGGGTGATACCTCAGAGGAGACATCCTCGTCCAGGTCAATAGGATAACCAAGCTCCTCATCGTCACTAAGGTCGTCAGAGAAATTGGCATCGCCCTCAGTGGCGGGCTCAGACGTCGAGGCTAAAAGAGCCAAAGCCCTAGGCTTTGTGAGCCACTATGCCCATGGCGTGGCATAGTGGCCAATCACGCCACAAGCATAACATGTGGTGTTCTCCTTGCAAATCTTAACTATCTGCCTATGCTTAACCCGCAGATTTAAAACATCCCTAGTAGTGACAACGATAGGTGGCGGGGCAGAAGACCTAACCTTCTCCTTCTCTCTACAGGTTGGTGTACGTGGGATCGAAATAGTCCGATCGTGGCGGAGCAAGGAGCTAGAGTGAGGCTTGTAGTCACTCTTGTGGTCAAAACGGGTTTAGTGCCCTGGAGGGGAGAAATAAGATCGTGAGATGCCCGAGTAAGGGAGAATGAGGTGACGTACTGGTTCGATGTAGTCAAAGTCTTAGGCAGCGAATCACTTAGATAATCAGAAATCTGGGAACGATAGTAGGGAGGGTAATACTCATCCGTTAATAGATTCTTCATAATCTGCCAACCTACAAGTGAGTCGTTGAGTGACATCCCAAAATGTCTCTCCTCATTGAGCCAGAAGGTCAGAGCTCAACCAATTAAATGAAGTCTCGCAACGGGAATCTTGTGGGGGTCCACAATATGATATCACTCAAAATAGCATTCCATGTCCTTCACCCAACCTAAAAACACTCACGGTCCACCTATCCCATCATAGGTCAGAACAGGAACTCTAACAGGACTAGAGGTGCGTGGTGGTGGTGTCAAATACTGGGCTAACATAACGTTTCGATCAATGAATGAAAGTGACTGAGCGGAACTCCCAAAGTGCAGCTGGCCGAGCGGGCTGCTTCACGCCAAAGTAGTTTAGGATTTCCTCTCCTAAATCTTCTATAGTGCTTCATCTTAGATTGATGAAGAGGATGCCCCGCCATTTGCTCGTGCCGACATGGATCTTGCTTTTGATCACCGCCGCTACGTGTTCGTGGACATTGATGGCCGTTGTCGCAACCGTCGTCACCGCCGGCGTCGTTACTTCACATCATTTTGATTATTATGATATAACATTATAATAAAAATAATTTTGTTATAAATCCTATTAGATTTTTGTTGTTGTTGTTATTGTTTTATTAAGCTAGTGGCTAGGATTTATTTGGATTTTGGATGAAGCACCATGGAGGGTTGAATATATATATATATATATATATATATATATATATATATATATATATATATATATATATATATATATATATATATATATATATATATATATATATATATATATATATATATATATGTTGTGTTGGAGAGGGTATGTTGAAAGAAAAAGAGAAACCCTAAACTACTTTGGCATGAAGCAGCCCGCTCGGCCAGCCGACCCGATCCCGCGGCCCAGGACAAGCCGCGACCTGCTCCTGCATCCTCCCCCTCCTGTTGGCGTATCTCGCTGCTCCGGCGACCTCCTACCTCCTCCAGTGTGACTCCGAAGAAGGCGGCTCTATTCTCTCCATCCGGTGTGACTCTGGTGGACCCGTGGAAGTGCGACTCTTCCATAGTTATCCTTCTTCTCCTCCTCTTTAGTTTCAGATTTTTGGGTAACGAATTTCCTCTCCTAAATCTTGTGTAGTGCTTCATCTTAGATTGTGAGAATTTGATGGAAACTTTGATATCATGTTCTATCATAAAATTTGATTCCTATTTGCATTGAAAAAAATCTGAATTTATATTGTGTTTTCATCCGATATTCGCAAAGGTTTTGGCAAGGATAGATCCCCTTGGACATTTGCAAACCGGGGTTGGTTTAGCCTTAGGTTTCGAATGGATCAAGAGGGTTTGGTATATCCTCGTTTTATTTTGTTTGAGGGCTGCACTTGGACTCCTTTCCGAATCGAAAATATTTAGTCCGGAGCGCTCTTCATGTGGATGGAAATGCTGTGATGCGATATTAGATGTGTGGCTAGGTAATGATATTAATGTATGTGAATGTTCGTGTAGGTTTGGATGGGAATTTCCCACTTGTGAGATCACAACATTATAGACGAAACTCTGCCGAAATTTTGAGTTTTACGCGCACCCCACGTGTTCGTTTAATTCCCCTTAGGAATCCCTTTACCAACTATCATTTTGTGCCTTAATCCCATTCCCGGGAGTGTGCTACATCATGCTTCCTGGTTTCTTTTTCTCTTCTTCTCTCATTCTTTAGGTTCTCAGGACACTCTGAAATAAAGTGTCCTGGATTCCTATAACTAAAGCAAATAACCTCTTTAGTGGGTGTCTTGTCATAACTTGGTTTGTCATCTTGCCTATATGACTTTCTTCTGAAGTCCTTCTTTGACATTTTGTAGAATCTCTTGGCTAAGAGACTCAGAAGTTATTCACTTGCTATTGGAGTTTCTGTTTCTTTTGAAGCTTTGAAGGCTATGCTTTGTTCTTTTCTTGTTGCTGATGGAGTCTTCTACTCTGCAGCCTCTCTTGACTTTATCAGCTGCGCATATGATTTGAGCTTTCCAAGAAGAGATTCTGTAGAAATCTCATTCAAGTTTCTGGCCTCCTTCATTGGCCATATTCTAGAATCCCATGAGCTAGGGAAGTACATGAGGATTTTGTCATTGACTTCAGTGAGAGTGATGTCCTTATCTAGAGTCTTTAGCTCATTTATGATTGTGCTAGGTCTGTTATACATATCACTGACAGACTCAGATTCCTCTTTCTTGAAATATTCATACTATGAGATGAGAGTTGATCTCGTGTCTTTTCTCTCATCTACAGAACTAGCAACCATCTGGTTGAGAGAGTCCCAGATAGCTTTGGCAAATGTGCACTCGGCCACTTTTTAGAATATGTCATCTGACATAGTCTTGCTAAGATATTCATGGCCTTGGCATTTGCTATCTTTGCATTCTTTTGACATCTGTCCACTCGGGTGGTGGAACAACATGTGTGTTGGTAGATGTAGTAGCAATTGTAGGTTGAGGGGGACCTGTCAAGATAGAATTGTATATTTCTTCATCAATAGAGTTCATGTTATGCCTAATTCTTGTCTTCTAGATTGCAAACTTATTCAGGTTGCATACTAGAGGTCTGGTGCTTGCATAATCTTTGTTATGTGTCGTACTATGAAATAAATAGAAAAACTAGAAGAGGAAAATCAGATCTATGATGGATCTTTTAGTTCAAGTGTTAGCTTGTACAACCAAAGGAACCGGCTCTGATACAAATTGAAAGATAGGGCATAGATCTGGTATACTCTAGGGGGGTGAATAGCGTAATTAAATCTTTTTGACTGTTTTAAATATTATCAGAGTAAAGTAGGTGGTACCTATAGTAGTAATAGAAAAGGAATGTAGTATAAGCTAATCGACTCTATCACAGTAAACTAATCTATCACAGCAAAGCAAGAACAGAAAGAAAATAGGCAACCAGAAAACACAAGAATTTTATAGTGGTTCCCCAACATGGGTACATCCGCTCTTCTACCATCTTGGTAGGAATCCAATATTTGGTTTTTGAACAGGTGACTGCCACCACAAGATCTATTTCCAGGGAGATCTCACAACCCTTTAGGCTTTTGATCAGGTGCCCAAAAACCAAGAATATAATTTTGAAGGGAGTTAATAAACCATTTGTACAGGAGGTGAGAGAGGTGATGTTGTCTTCTCTTTTCTCTATACAATAGAGAAGACTAATGGATTGCTGTTATCAAAGCTCCTTCTGAAATCACTTGGAGCCTTGCTTGGGGTGTAGGTCCTCAGCCTTGTCTTGAAATGATCCACGAACTTCTGACTGATTTATATTTTGTTGTCCTTGAATATTCCTGGAGTTAAAGTTGAAGAAGACTCTTGATTGTTGATTATTATTCTTCTTCAGTCTTCAGTAAGAGCAAGGGGAAAACATGATGTTTTCTTCAAAGAGAAGAGTTCTGAATATTCTTCTGTAAGTTTTTTGTAATTCTTCTCTATTTCTTGTCTGTATTCCTTTCGTATGAAAAGAGAAAAACTCTTTTTATATTTTGCTGACGAATTCTCCTTTGAAATTTAAATTCCGAGCATTGATTGCTGATCTGTCTCGAGAATGAAAACGGCTGTAGAATATAATCTTTAATGAGTTTCCCCAACTGTCTCAATAAATTAAGCAAGTAATTAACCCTGATAAAAACCATAATTAATGTTGGCAATAACATCTTTATTCAGGAGAATATGAGCATTAATTACTCAGGAAGTCACTACTAAATAATATAGGAAATAAGGACAAAAAAATAAGGAAAAACTTTAAGTCTGGCACTGGACAGAAATCGTCAAACTCTGAACAGATTTCGTCGACCGAAGTTCCAAGTTCGTCGAGCTGAGAAATCCTGTTCGTCAACCTGAGAAATCTTGTTCATTGACCTGAGCTCAGCGAATTGCATTCTGGAGATAACTTGCCAAAACTGCGCTCCATGTTCATCGAGCTGAGAATCTGTCTTTTTCGAGCTGAGTTCAGAGAAAATAATCTAAAAAGAATATGTTGAAGTTGAACTCCAGAATTCGTCGACCTGAGCTCAAATATCGTTAAGCTCAACTCAGAAAATTAACTCTGAGTTCGTTGATCTACGATCGACGATCGTTGAGCTGAGTTTGAAGAATTTCAAAATGATAAATTTTAACTCTGAATTCTTCTAAGTCTTGAGTCTCCTGAAGTCTTCTGCTGGCTGGTCCATGAAGGTTGAACCTATTGACTTAGCCTAAACTCTAGGACTCATACACTTGACCCTAGCTATACAATATGGGTCAGACTCATCCTAATTAGTGAACCTAGCCCAAATCCAATTAAGTATCCAACACAACTTTTAGTTAGCTCTTACCTGACTGATTCCTATTCCTTAGAGTAATTCATTGTATTTGCTGAAGCGGATGTCGATTGCTTTAGCTATCTCAGAAACCTTCAAATTCTGTGAATTGAATCTTTTGTTTCTGTAACAATGGAGGGCGAAGACGATGAACTCCCGCTCCTCTTTTTCGAAATGAATTGTTCTATCAAAAAGATATTTCGATCCAGATCCCAAATTCCATTTATAATCCCATCATCTAGCGAGTTGAATGACATGTGTCACTACATAATCGGTTGATTATATCCTTAGTTTCACAGAATGAGACTGATGGCGAAGTTAGTAATGGATTACAGCTCTATCTTTGTCATTTTGAACTTTGTTGACTTTTTGTTGACTTTGCTGACGTCAGCTATTCTGGACTTAGAAAATTTCAGACAAGTACCCAAGCATTGAGTGCGTTGAGAGAACAAGCTTTACTCAGTGAATCTGGACTTAGAAATATTTTTGCTCTGTTAGGCGTTGAGTGAGTAAGCTCCACTTAATGCTTTTTAACTTAGTAAACTTCTTATCTTGTCCAGGCATCAAGAGTTTTGTGTGTATAAGCTTCACTCAACGCATTTTTCCTTAGCTTGATCTTCAGCCCTTTCTGCATCCTTGACATAGAGAGCGTTGAGTGAATTGACTTCACTCAATGATTTAGAATAATTCTATTCTGCCTGATGGCATTGAGTTTGTTGACTTCACTCAACGATTCTGGCCTGATGGCATTGAGCGTGTCGACTTCTCTCAACGATTTTGGACTTAGAAGAATTTTGCTATGCCTGATGGTGTTGAGTGTGTTGATTATACTCAATGATTCTGGACTTAGAAGAATTCTGCTCTGTATGAAGGCGTTAAGTGTGTTGACTACACTCAACACTTTTCTCCTTTTGGTGTTGAGTGAGCTGACTTCACTAAATGCAATTATACTTAGACAGAATTTTCTGTCTTTCTTCCAAGGCTTTGACTGAATCAGTATAGTGTTGAGTGAACTGGCTTCACTCAACGTTTCTGGGCTTAGTCAATTTTTTGACATAAACTCCATGGCTTTGACTTAGACAACAATACTTGACGAATTTTACTGCATGGGATTGAGTGAGTTGAGCTCACTCAATACCTGTGGACTTAGCTATTTTTCTAGCTTCCACTATTTATGCTTTGACAGAATAAACTTGACTCAACGATTCTTGCTATATTGCGTTGAGTGACTTAGCTATATTTTTGCTTTCCAATTTGCATGGATTTGATTGTCCTGCCTTATCTCAGTGCTATTAGTTGTATGGCGTTTAGTGTAACGTCTCGTTTTGTGCTAGGCCCCTTTCGCGCATTCTGAGTCAAGAGACTTGACTCAATCTCGGGGTGCACTGGCAAGAGGTGTCGAGTGTGTTGGATAAAGTGTTGAGTTGAGTGATACGCAATGCATCGAAGTGGGATGGCCTAGGATAAAGTGGCCAATGGAAATTTGTTGGTTATCGTCAGGGATATCCGACGAATTCGTCGAATATCGTTAGAAGAAAAGTTCAAGGGAAATTCATCGGATATCGCCAATGATATCCGACGAATTCGATGAGAAAGGGTCTATTCGTCGAGTATCGTTGTATGATACTTGACACAGTGGAGAGCAGGATTTAGAGAAATAGTTTAAGTGTAATTCATCGAATATCACTAAGGATATTCGATGAATTCGTCAAATATCGTTGAGGGAATTTGGCGGGATAGAAGTTGTATTTTCGGACATGGGTAATTCGTCGAATATCACTAAGGATATTCGACGGGAACAGTGAAGAATTCTTCGAGTATACCAAGCTATATCCATTGATTCGTCGAGGATGAAGCCTGATACTCGCCGAATTTGACATGTGCGTTTTTCGGCCCAGGCAGATTCCGCAGTCCTATATAGGTGCGTTGAACCGGGCTCGGGATGCATGTAGCTTGACTTTCCTTGTACTTGTCACTTCAAAGGAGACTTAATATGGGCTGTCCAATGGAGAGATGACGCATGGCAGAAGTAACTTAACCTAATACTTAATATAAAAAGGGATGAAAGCCGAACCCTAGTAATCGCTTACCGATAGTGTTGATCCCTTGTTATGCGAAACCGGATGGGAGCGGAAGAAGTAGAACAATGAAGTCGTCGTAGTTCGGATTTTTGTAGGCTGACTTCTCCCTTCTTTCAGTAAAGAACAACGCCAACGAAGAGAAGAATCATGCCGCAAAGGAGGATGACTAGATCCATGGACGAAAATGTCAGAACCAGTGGAAAGTATGTGAGCTTCCTACCCTCTTCCTTGGTGCTAGATCTCTAGTTATTCCTAAGAGGGATATCGACTCAAAAGAGTCTTGATTCATGAGAATGAGTTTCCTAGGAAGAGGCCATGCTAGGACTTGTGTCCTAGAGATATGTTATCTTCGGTAACCCCTTCCTTCCATGTGAGGATGAGGGCATGGATTCGTGAAGAGAGTTTGCCTTTTAAGGGTGAATAAGGGAGGTGGAATTCTAGATGTGGTTTGGGAATATCAGTTGGGGAGGAATACGAACCGATGTCGTTCGCTTCACTTTAAGATGCGTACAAAAATCTATTTTCTGCGAGCAGCGAACTTCGAGGCCATTTTCGAACATGGTGTGGCCAGATCTTGGTTTTTTGCTAAACAAGACAGTCGTAGCCCTTGGAAAAAACTTTCCAACTGATGGTTACACATTCTCATACAAGGTCTGTAGACTACGAAAAGTCTGATCGAACTTGCTGGCTGAAAACATGCAGAAATCTGTTTTCTGAACGCAGTAGAATACAAGGCTGATTTCAAGTAGGTTACGCTCTTATCTAGTTGATGGACCGAACACAAAAGCTGTAATCCTTGGAAATACCTTTCCAACGAATGATTACATGCCTTCATACGAGTCCCGAAGACTCAGAAATGTCTGGTCGAAGTGGTTGTACAGTTACGCCCGTGTACTTAATAATCTCGGGTTAGTATAGATAGTATTGTGCTTGGTTTGAGTAAAGAAATTGTAAGAAAAGATGTTGTGGTTTTTGGTGAATTTGGCCATATGTGAATGTGATAAACAAATGGTTGGAAAACACAATTGAGCCTGATCGCAATTTGTGAAATGGAATAAGTTTGGAGGAAGATATAACGCTTGGTGATTGAATGAGTAAACCGTGTATTCATGCTAATGAAATGACTAAACTATCTTATTTTGATGAGATTACCGTGAAAGAAGCATAACAGTTGAAGTATTCTTGACCCTTAAAAGAAATCAGAAGAGTTTGATGCATTGCTATGAGAAGTGTTAAATAAGGAAAGGTGTAAAGCGGTCCACTGCTTAGAGCTGTGACTCTCTTCGGGTAGCAATATGTGTTTGGTAAATTGTATAATTTGGCATGCCACACGAATAGACAATAAACCTTGTTAGGCTATGGATATGTGGAAGTATTGGAAGTGTGAGGGTGTTGCTGCACTGAGACGATATTTTGATAAGGGACACAATGTGGAGTCCTTGCATGCTATTGAGCACGGGATGTGAATAATTATAAGGGTCTCATCATGGAGCCCTTAAACATGAAATTGCATGTGGTGTGAGTTGACACACAGTGTCATAATCCTGGGGTAAGGATAGTGTGGCAGGTCTACGGGCTAACTAGTTCTCACACCGACGGTAGTTGACAGATAGACTTGCACGGTTGGGCCTTGGTCCTCGGTGCTTACTTCCCAAGTCAACCTCCATGCTAGTGGATGGTTTTCCTTGGGCCTTTGGTGATATGTTCACAGAGACACCTTTCGTGCCACGATGATAGGAATGCTACAGTAGAGTGTTTACTCATTTGTGCACATACGTGTGTGAGCTCCTCTGTTGTGTTCTTAGCTTTGAGGCGTGCGGAGGCCTGGGACAGGTAGTGTGGATGCCCTCCTGGTAGTGGAAAAGCCCGTTCCGCTATCATCGTCTGGAATGATGGATGGCACATGAGAGGTTAGCTACATGCTCAAAAAGTGGGAACTACAAGTCTGTGTCGACATAGCAGTTTCATGTGCTTGTGCATGGGTGAGTCATTACATTACATTCATATCATTACATTACATCGCATACATAAGATCCTTATCGTATAAGTTTGTATGGGCACTCTTATACGATGAGTTACTTTACTGTTGAGCTGATCCTTAATTTATATGTCTGTATGGGCATTCATATAAGTTGAGTTACTTTCTGTCGTAGTTCTAACTTTTATACTGCAGTTGATGGTAGAAATGCTACAGTAGAGTGTTTACTCATTTGTTGTATTTACTCTAATATACACTAATATTGTTTACTCCTATACCACCTACTTGTACTACTATTTATATATCTATATTGTACCCTTATTCCTTTCTACGCCCGATGCAGAGGAGTCGTCGGGGGAGCAGTGTGATAGCCACTTAGTCTTTATGACTAATGATTGCTACGTCATCCTTTTTAGGAGGGAATCCTGCAGATAGAGCAGCAGTAGGTTATGCAGGAGGACAGCCAGGACATTGCGACAGGACCTTATGTGACGGTACCGTCGTTGTTGTTGGTGACTAATGTAAGAGAGACTCTTTTGTAGCCTTTTGGCATGTACTCTGATATCATAGAAGTCTTGGTTGCTTATTATTTATGTTATACTGGTGGACTTATATATACTATTGTGCATTTTGACTTCTGTTTTATATTCTTTATGTTGGGTTTTCTTGGATGATAGGATTAGCCAACAGGATAGACGTCTTGTAGCACAGGTTAGCCAGTGTGCTAACGCTACCGTAAGGTGGCTGTTCTGCGCATAAGACTCCCCTCATGTCGTGTTTTGTTCCGGGAAGGGGGGGGGGTCCTACAAATGGTATTAGCTTGCTACGATACTGAACTAAAGAAGTCATTCAACAATGGATCCACCCCCGTTCAATTATTCAGTTTGGGTACATACTGACATAGCAGAAGAAGTGGTGTGCCCATATGTAATTCACACTAAGTATGTCCAATTTTGACCTTACGATTAGCCAACTTGACCATAGGTTTCTACCTTACATGTAGAACTCAGCACAAGTAGAGCCAGTAGAGGGCACTCCCGCCCCTTCCGTACCCACTCAGTTCCAACAATCAGAGCTGGGACAGACGCTCACGGCCATCCTAGATGCCTTTAGGACATAACAGTCCCTAATGCAGCAATAGGATCTAGGCTCAAATATGTTGAGCACTTTTTGAGCTCTCTCCCATCCTGCCTACCTTGGGACAGAGTCAGTTGTATGTACAGAAGAGTGGCTCGATACAATGCAGGAGCTATTGGCAAGAATTCGTTGTCCAACCAGAATGGCTGTGATATTAGTAGTGTTTATCCCAGAATTGCATGCCAAGAGGTGGTGGAAGTCCCTCATGGGCTCCACCTTGTTGGGACGAGTTTATACGAAAATCAACTGGACTGAGTTCTCGGGAGCTTTATTAGAACATTTCATCCCGTCGACCGCTAGAAACGAACTTGAGGAAAGATTCCAGCAGCTGAAGCAGGGATCCAAGTCAGTTACTGAATATCAGCGAAAGTTTCAACATCTCACTAGGTTCGCTGATGCCTATGATCTGGATTACCGATGTTATGCAAAGCAATTTTACAAATGCTTGTGAGATCCCCTAAGGCAGGCTCTTTTGTTTATAGTGGACTCGAGTTTAGCTGAGATAATCGACATGGGAAAAAGGCTGGAGGAAGATCATTTTAGGAGTAATAAGAGAACCGTGTTGGGTGTAATGGAGGCTAGCCTTAGTTATAGAAGGAAGCAGGACAACCATGGAAGAGGAAACAATAGACGTGGAGGTCACTTCTGTCAGAATTTCAGGATGGAGCGTCCGACACCGCAGCCAACACTACCTCCACCGAAACCAAAATACCTGCAGCCTATTGAGCAATATGAACGAGTTTGCTTCCAATGCAACCAACCGGGCCACATCTGACATCACTGCCCATAGCTAGGTGCGAATTCTCCCCCTGCCCTTCGTCTGGCATCTCCATGAGGGCGGGTACATGTGTGTGGTCGAGGATGAGGACCATGAGGAAGGAATCCTGGACCTGCCCGGGATTAGTTATTTGAGCTGGACATGGTGTAGGAGAAGAATCCCCACGAGGTGATTGCAGGTATATCGTGAAATGATTAATATATTAAAAGCATTTCTCTTTGAGTTCCTAGTATATGCTAGGAGTCTAGCTTTGAGTCGTTATAATTGATATCTAGGCACTGTGATGGTTGATGGAAACCAGCTTATACTTTATTCGATACCGGTGCCACACACTTGTTTGTGTCGGTAGACTTAATTTGAAACTTAGATGGAGTGCAATACTTCACCGGTATTGCTCGAAGAATACGCCTCCCGGATGTCTCTAAGATGACAGTAACTGCCAAGTGCGAATTGGAGGTATCTCTTGAAGGAAAGACCTTTGAAAACCCTGTGATAGTATTGAGAATGCCGGAATTTGACCTCATGCTGGGCATGGCATGGTTGGATTGGCACCGCACCAGAATTGTATGTGCGGAGAAATGAATTTTCTTGAGATACGGGGACTCTGAAGTCATCTTTCAAGGTATTAGACTCACACCACGTATGTTGTTATCTTCTATTCAGACCTTAAAAGCTCACATGAAGGGGGATGAAGTCTACATGATTGGCTTCGAGTTGAAAGGGATGACAATGGATATGAAGGATGTGCGAGTGGTGCGAGATTTCCCCGAGGTATTTCCTGAGAAGCTACCAGGATTACCCCTGCATCGAGAGGTGGACATTCAAATTAAGTTAGTACCGGGTGCCAAGCCCATCTATAGGACCTCTTACCAAATGGCCCCGAAGGAACTCGCAGAGTTTAGAGTTCAGTAGTAAGAACTAGTAGAATCAGGTTTCGTTCTCCCCAGTTCATCACCTTGGGGATCCCTTGTACTATTTGTTAAGAAGAGGGATGGAACCTTGCGGTTATGTATAGATTACCGGGAAGTCAACCGATTAACGGTGCGAAACACCTATCCCTTACCCCGAATCAATGAGTTATTTGATCAACTGGTTGGAGCGCATTGGTTTTCCATGTTGGATATGCACTCAGGGTATTAAAAATTAAGGATACAAGAGAAAGATATCCAGAAAATAACATTTAGGTCAAGGTATGGGCTCTATGAGTTCATCGTGATGCCATTTGGGCTCACGAACTCCCCTTTAGCGTTCATGAGCCTGATGAACAAAGTTTTTGAGCCATTCCTAGATGTCTTCATCATCATCTTCATCGATGACATCTTAGTCTATTCGAAGACAGAAGAAGAGCACGTTGAACACTTGACCTTGGTGCTGAAGAAGTTAAAGGAGCATACCTTGTTTGCCAAGTCAGTAAGTGTGAATTTTTGATCCGAGAAGTTGCCTTCTTAGGCCATATGATCAGTGGTGCCGGACTAGCTGTGGATCCAGCCATGGTGCGTGCTGTGAAAGAATGGTCGCCTCTGAAGTCAGCCACCGATGTGCGGAGTTTTCTTGGACTTTCTCGGTATTATCGCAATTTCGTGAAGGGATTCTCAAAGTTAGCCCTCCCTCTCACATCTCTGACAAAGAAAGGTTTGTTGTATGAATGGACACCCCAATGTAAAGCCGCATTCCAAGTGCTAAAGTATATACTTACCCCCGAACCCATCCTAGCCCCTCCATCTGGGAAGGAAAGATTCCAAGTCTACACTGATGCATCATATCAATTGATAGGGGCAGTGCTGATGCAGCACGGGCATGTGATCGCTTATGCTTCGAGATAGCTGGAAAATCATGAAGCTAATTATCTAGCTCATGATCTGGAGTTGGGGTAGTGGTGTTCTCCTTAAAGGTTTGGAGACACTATCTATACGGCGTCCACTCTGAGATATTTTCAGATCATAAGAATTTAAAGTATGTTCGTACTCAAAAGGAACTAAACCTAAACAGCGGCGGTGGTTAGAATTTCTATGTGATTATGAATTTACCTTGAATTATCACCCCGAAAAGGCAAACTACGTAGCTGATGCTTTAAGCAAAAAGGTACCAGAATCGAGCCCTGATTCTTGGTTAATGAGTATGAAATAAGCTCGGATGCTTGAAGAGATGGAGATCACCTTGGTGTATAAAGATCATACTGAAGAATATACAGAGTACCTAACCCCAATGAGGATAGTATGTGATATACGGGTCCGAATCCGGGCAAAGCAAGAGAAGGATGTTGCCCGGGCCCTATTGTTTAAATCAATTAAAGGTGGGTCTACTAACGAATATTCCCTAAAGGACGGCCTCGTTCATTTCCATGGCCGGCTCTACATTCCCAAATGCGGTAAAATTTGGGATGATATCTTAAGAGAGGAAGATTGCTCTAAGTATTCAGTACATCTTGGGATTGACAAAATGTATGCTGACTTGCAGAAGACCATCTGTTGGCCAGGAATGAAGAGAGGCGTCAGATATTTTGTTACGCACTGTGAGGCTTGTCAAAGGGTGAAGGCGGAACGCAAGAGCCTCGGAGGATTATTACAGTTTTTGCTCGTACCCGAGTGGAAGTTCGAGGATATCTCCATGGAATTCGTTCACAGTTTACCTCGCCCACGCTCGGGGAATTATTTAGTTTGGGTAATTGTGGATCGCCTGACGAAGGTAGCCAGGTTTATTCCTATGAAGATAGAGTCACATGTTGACGTTTTGGTGTGCTTCTTTGTGGATCAGTTTGTACAGTACAATGGCGTGCCAAAGATAATTGTTTCTGACTGGGATGGTTGTATCACCTCTAGTAATGGAAGGCAGTACAGGCGTATTTGGGTTCACACCTTACCTTCAGCGCAACATTTCATCCTCAGACGGACGGGCAGCCTGAGAGGACCATCAGAACTTTGGAAGATCTATTAAGATTGTGTGTGTTGGATAAAGGAGAGCCTTGGGAAAGGCTTTTTCCCCCAGTAGAATTTTCTTGTAATAACAGTCATCTGACCAATATTGGGATGGCACCACATAAAGCCCTTTTTGGAAGGTGTATAACTCCCTTGTCATGGGAGCAATATGAAGATCCGAAGGTGTTAGTAATTGAGTATATAGACGACACAGATGTTATTGTTAGGTTAATATGGGACCGCATGCTTGACGCTCAAAGTCGGCAGGCTAAGTATTATAATGTGAAGCACTGGATGGTGGAATTTCAAGTGGGTGACAAGGTGTTCCTGAAGATCTGGCTGATGCATGGAGTATCACAGGTGTGTGGTGTGAAGAAGCTCAACCCAAGGTACATTGGGACTTATGTAATATTTTAAAATATTGGCCCTTTGTCCTATTGGTTGGAGCTACCACCAGGTATCGAGAATCTACATGATGTATTCCATGTGTCATCGCTTTGGAAGGCATTGTCACGGCCCGACCAACATGTCCTCACCACAGATGGAGCAGTGGCCACTAATAGATCTGTTCGACTAGAGCTGGTGTGAATAGTGGATAGTAAAACGAGAAGCTTACTGCGGAAAAGTGTCCCGTTGGTAAAAGTTTTGTGGTCTAATCATGTGAAGGAGTATACTTGGGAGCCGGTGGACTTGATGCAAAAGTGCTACCCGGAGTTGTTCCCCCAAGGTAATTTTAAAAAGCATATTTTATTTTAATTTCATGTTTTACTTCAACATAGCCTTAGCCTGATTTCGGTGACGAAATCTTTTATTTTGTTTATATGATTTGTAATGTCCCGTTTCGCGCTAGGCCACTCGCGCGCATTCAGAGTCAAGAGACTTGACTCAGGCCCAGGGTGTACTGGTAAAAGATGACGAGTGAGTTGGATATGTGTTGAGTTGATTGATACCCAATGAATCAATGTGTGATGCCCTAGGAGAAGGTGTCCAAGGGAAATTCGTCAGATATCGTCAGGGATATCCGGCGAATTCTTTGAATATCGTAGGAAAAAATGTTCAAGAGAAATTTGTAGGGTATCACCATTAATATCCGACAAATTCTTCGAGTAAGGGGATTATTCGTCGAGTATCTCTATAAGATACTCAACGCACTCGACACCAGGATTTGGAGAAATGGTTTAAGTGTAATTTCTCGAATATCACTAAGTATATTCGATGAATTCAACGAATATTGTTGAGGGAATTTGGCGGGATAGAAGTTGGATTTTCGACCAAGGGGAATTCATCGAATATCACTAAGGATATTCGACGAATTCATTAATTATAACTTAGGCGATTCGGCGGGAACAGTGAAGAATTCATCGAGCATACCCAGCTATATCTTTCGATTTGTCGAGTATGAAGCCTAATACTCATCGAATTTGACTTGTGCATTTTTCGGGCCAGGCAGAATTCGCAGTCCTGTACAGGTGGGTTGAACCGGGATTGGGATGGGTGCGGCTTGACTTTCTGTAACGACCTAGGGAGGACCCCAGCGCCGCCCGACCCACCAGAAACTCATGAAGGACCCATGACACCACGGTGGTGCAGCCAGAATCAACAAGGTCTGCAGGCCATACACCCCAAAGCATCTCCTGCCTATTTTTTGCACGGTGCATTGTTGCCATGGGGTCTCGAACCCGCAACCTTGATAAGAAGCCTTTAATACCACTCCTCATCACCAACTGAGCTGCAACGCAGTTGTCATGAGGAGTGGTATTAAAGGCTTCTTATCAAGGTTGCGGGTTCGAGACCCCGTGGCAGCACCGTGCCGATAAACAGGCCGGAGAGGCTGGGTGTAAGGCCTGCAGGCCTTGTATGGGTAGTGCCATGGGTCCTCCATGGGCTGCTGGTGGCACCGGGCAGCACTAGGGGTCTTCCCTGGGTCGTTACAAAAAAGTTCACTCAACCCCAAAGAATCTCTGACCTGTTTATCAGCACGGTGCATTGTTGCCACGAGGTCTCGAACCCGCAACCTTGATAAGAAGCCTTTAATACCACTCCTCATCGCCAACTGAGCTGCAATCACAACCCGCATTTTCTATGTATTCATAAATACATCAGAGTATAGAAAATATGCGCCGTGATGGCACGCCGTGCAGGGGACAACTACAGACGCTCAAGCAACCCGTCCTCACATTTACTTCATGTAAAATATTTATGAAATTGAGTTAAAAACAATGCATATAAGTTATTAGAGTTAATGACCGTGTCCCTCGGTTGGGTGGATCACTAGTCCATAGGTGAGAAAATTTATAGGTTTTACGCGGCTGAAAATACTGAGTTGATTCATTTGTTAATCTATATGAGAATGAAGGTTTAGTATCTCAAAATGATGATGTGACTTCTACATTTAATATATAGAGAGAGAACTTTTATAACGCTTAAAAGTAGTAGATTTAGTAGTTGAAAGTCATGTCATGCCGATACTTCAGAATACAGTTTTATATACTTTAAAAAAACTAAATGCATCCTAACATAAAACCTTCCCAGAGAGTAAGTATAAATAGTTAAAAAAATAACAACAGTGAAAGCAGCAAGTGGTCTATCACAGAAAAGTCAAAAACTATGGGCGTCAACAACTGACACGAACCCATAGTAAAATCTGACAAGTCTAAATAAAGTTAACTACCTCAAGCTTAGAGGTGGAAGCAAACGGCCGCAAAAACCAGCAGCACCGGAAGCACAACGCGGTCAGCTAAACCTGGTACAGCTCTAATCCCGAGGCATTCAAAAGAAGAACACCTCAGAAGCAAGATACAAATGGTGCAATGAGTAAAGGCAAACTACACAAATCTCAAAGTGAAGGAAATTGTAAAGCAACTACAGCAAAGGGTCAACGGCAGAGTAAAAGTAAGAAACAATAAAACTAGCCGAGCAAGAATGGCTAATCACATCACTAGGACAGAATAAAGTACCAACATCAGAAGTTCGAACTTTTATCTTTCATTAATATTCATGTTATTCATTAATAAAAATGAGACTGATCAGCTTAACAATAAATAGTACTGTGTCAGGGAAAAAGGTTCACAACGCGGACAAACCCAGCCAACAGGCACCATGCCGAGGGAGAAACCCCAACGCACACAGACCAAGCTAAGGTAATGTGTCGGGGATGAAAGTCCACAAAGCGCACAGACTCAAGCATAAGGCACTATGCTGAGGGAGAAACCCCAACGCACACAGTCCATCTTGTTTCTTTAGTTACATAATTATACAAGAAGAGTTCATTTTTATCCATCACGGACACACGGTCAACAACAATATGGACTGCATAAGGATATTTCAAGGGTCAAGCCAAGTGTAGCATAAACAATACAACGAGAAGCACAAGGCTTCGCAACGATCTACATAACTCAATAAGTAAGGTGACAAGATAACCAAATTTGACTACCAAATGTACAGGACGAGAATTAGGGGTAAAGGTTCAATGATTTGACTAGAAATTTATAGATGAGTTCTAATGAATTTTATTGATAAGTTTCAACGAAAAAAATAACATGACAACTCAACGAAAATCTGACGAAATAAAGGAGGGAGCAAGAGAGAGGGCAAGAACACCACTTGCCTCGATTTTACAAGAAAAATTCTCGGAATCACCTCACGTCCTAGATCGGGGCAAAAGAAAACGTTATGAGTCGAAATATGAACGAAAATGTCCGAAATAGAGGTTAGGGTCGAAAAAACTCTCACGAGAAATCTCAAGAAATGAGAAAACATTACCACGATAGCATAGCTCTGGACGAGAGCTTTCCAGATCTACGATCGGTTGGAAGTTTCGAGCACCGGAGCTTCGCCGGCGGCCACCGGAAGAGTCACGACTTACAGTTCTTCGTCACTGTCGTCCTCTGGTTAGGCCAAGAGAAGAAGAAAAAGTTATTTCTGTTTTTTTTATAACTATCCAAAGTAAAAGATTATATATATATATATATATATATATATATATATATATATATATATATATATATATATATATATATATATATATATATATATATGTGTGTGTGTGTGTGTATTTATAAAATTTCTTGTCTAAAACGGACGATCTACGAGCGAGTCCGCGGAAGACGAAATAGAGTTTTAGGATGGCCTCAAATCAAAAATGGGCCAATATGAAAGTGGTAGATCTCGTCAAGACGAACAAATTTGATGTTAACCATTTTTCCAAACGACATCGTTTTGACTCTCAAAACGGCACTCAAACGCAAACTGCAACGGACAACTCCAGTAAGGCTACAGATCACTCGAGTAGGTAGAATTTCACTGGAGTAGGCTGAAGACAGCACTCGAGTAGGCAAAATTTCACTCGAGTATGTGAAATTTCACTCGAGTAGGTGAAATTTCACTCGAGTAGGCGAAAAGTCAGCACTCGAGTAGGAAAATTATTGGACTCGAGTCGAATTAATATATGACTCGAGTGGTAAGGAGAGTACTCGAGTATTCAGAAATCGGATTTTGCATGAACAGTATAACCACTCGTGTAAAAGAGAAAGTACTCGAGAGAAAAATTACATGAATGATAAATTTTCTGCAAATCTACCCTTATGATTAAACTATACAAATGAATAGTGTTTTTCATTTTTGAATAGAACTTTAATAATAAAATATTTATATTTATATATGTTTGAATAAGGAAACTACGAGATCAAAACGGAGGCTCAAACGAGCGCTGAATTAAACGAAACTCACGTCGTAGGCGAACACAGACTCTACGAACACAACGGCGAAGTCAAATCTGAAATCCGACGAGCAGTTCTTGAGATATAAATCTTCAAAGTCTACAACGAACATAAATTCTACAAAACTTCAGAAATTCGTCGAAGCTCGAATATCGCTCGGATCGCGACGAAACTTGACGAGCATGCCAGAAATTAATCAATTTAATTTTCCAATGTGAAATTTTCTATTTTTTTTAGCAAGAATTCACGAATTTGGCCGACTAGATCGAATAGACGCGAAAATGCACTAATAGTGACGCGCCGTCAACTTTACGCTGGTGTAACGCCCCTTACGTCATTATAGTCACCCCTCCAAAAAATGTAACGCTCCAGAAAATCAGGGGCGTTACAGCCACCCCTCCAAAAAGGAAGTTTCGTCCAAAACTTGGAATACGAAATGAAACAAGAGGGCAGAGGAAGAGACACGACAGAGGATTTCTTTAAACAAGAATACTAATCGGGGAAGACTAGGAGAACAACTGAGGATGAGATTCTCTCATTACGGATTCCAATTCACAAGTTGCACCTCTAGCATCCTGATTTTGCCAGAGAACCTTAACCATCAGAATTATTTTCTTTCTTAGCACACGATCTTGTGTCTCCAGAATACGAACAGGCTCTTCGATATACAAGAGATTAGGATGCAACTAGGGCACTGATTCAATGACATGTCAATCACTACGGACAAACTTTCGCACCTGGCTCACGTGAAACACGTCGTGAACACCAGGGAAAGAATCAGGTAATTCCAGCCTATAGGCGGAAACTCCAATGCGCTCGAGAATTTGAAAAGGTCCCACATACCTGGGATCTAGCTTATGGTTCCTTCCAAATCTTTTAACACCTGGAATCGGAGAGACCTTCAGAAACACCATGTCCCCAACTGTAAACTCCAGATCCACTCTGCGCTGATTAGCATACTTTTCATATCGCTCCTGAGCCAACCTCAGCTTTTCACGAATATGCATTACTGAAGCACTCATATCCTCCAGCACTTCCGGACCGAGCAAGGGCTTCTCACCTACTTCTGCCCAAAATAGGGGAGTTCGACAATGCCTTCCATATAAAGCTTCAAAGGGAGCTATCTACAAACTCCCCTGATAACTGTTATTGTATGCGAACTCCATCAATCCAAGGCATTTATCCCAAGCCCCACCATGGTCCAGAATATAGAATCTAATCATATCCTCCAAGATCTGATTCACTCTTTCTGTCTGACCATTTGTCTGAGGATGATAGACAGTAGAATACCTAAGGTCAGTACCTAGAGCTTCTTGCAAGCTCTACCAGAAATGAGTCATGAATCGGGAGTCTTGGTCTGACACAATACTCGTAGGTACACTATGTAGTCTGATAACTTCGTCCAGATAAAGCTCAGCTATCTTTTCCATGGAATAATCAATCTTGAAAGGAACAAAGCGGGCACACTTGGTTAGTCTATCCAAGATAACCCACAGTGCATCATGCCCTCGGGGAGATCTCGACAAACTAGTAATGAAATCCATGGATAAACTCTCCCATTTCCAAGTTGGTATATCTAAGGGCGTTAGCTTACCACCCAGCCTTCTAGGATCAGCTTTGACACGCTGGCAGATATAACATTCAGATACAAACCTTGCAATGTCGTTCTTCATGCCTGACCACCAAACAATCTGCTTCAAATCTTTGTACATTTTCGTGGAGCCAGGATGATATGCAATACTTGAACCATGCGCTTCACTGCATATACTTGCTCGGATGTCCCCAACATCGGGAATACAGTATCTGCCACGGGACTTTAGGGTACCGATGTCGTCAATTGAAAAGTCAGGTAACTCCCCCTTTTCAGTCCTACTGCGGAGGTGCTGCAAATCAGGATCATCTGTCTGATGTAGCCTAGTGAGAGTAATCCACGAAGGCTCAACCACCTCTAAGATACTTGGGGAAGCGCTATTCCCTACGGTTATGTCCATAAGCAAAAACTCTTCAACAAGGGGTTGCACCGAGAGGTTAATGATATGTGCGGGCTTCCGGCTCAACGCATCTGCTACTATATTAGCCTTGCTGGGATGATAAAGGATATCGACTTCGTAGTCCGCAACATACTCTAGCCATCGACATTGGCGCAAATTCAATTCCTTTTGAGTGAAGACATACTTCAAACTTGTATGGTCCGAATAAATTTTGCACGACACTTTATATAGAAGATGTCTCCACAACTTTAAGACATAAATGACGATAGCAAATTCCAGGTCGTGTGTAGGGTAATTCTTTTCATGCACCTTCAATTGTCTCGATCCATACGCAATCACTTTGCCGTCCTGTATCAACACGCAACCGAGTCAAACTCGCGAGGCGACCACATAAACAGCATACTCTACTCCTTCCACCGGCAATGCCAATACTGGAGCAGAACACAATCTCCTCTTGAGCTCTTGAAAATCTTCCTCACAGGCATCACTCCAACAAAAGCTGCGCTCTTTTGCGTAAGCCTGGTCAATGGCGCAGAGAGAACAAAGCGTCCTTCCACAAATCTTCTATAGTAACCTGCCAACCATAAGAAGCTCCTTATCTCCTTAGGCGATGTAGGTCTCTTCCAATCCAAGGCTGCGGTTATCTTTGCGGGATCCACTGAGATACCATCCTTACTTACAATGTGTCCTAGGAATGACACTTGAGACAACCAGAACTCACACTTGCTAAGATTCGCATACAGCTTGTGCTCCCTCAGAGTACACAAGACCAAGCGCAAGTCCAAGGCGTGCTCATTTGCATTTCTGGAATATACTAGGACATCGTCAATGAATACCACCACAAACTTATCCAGAAAATCCTTGAACACCCTGTTCATCATGTCCATGAAAGCTGACGGTGCGTTCGTTAATCCAAATGGCATTACCAAAAATTCAAAGTGACCATATCGAGAACGAAAAGCATTTCGTGGAATGTCTGACTCCCGGATTCTTAACTGATGGTAAACCGAACGGAGGTCAATCTTCGAGAACACTGAGCTATCTCGCAACTGATCGAACAAATCATCGATCCTAGGCAACAGATATTTGTCCTTAATGGTTACCTTGTTTAGCTCTCGATAGTCAATGCATAGCCTCATCGTTCCATCTTTTTTCCTTCACGAAGAGCACTGGTGAACCCCAAGGGGAAGAACTGGGTCTAATAAAACCGCACTGCAATAACTCATCCAGTTGAGTACGCAGCTCCTCTAACTCACGAGACTCCATGTGGTACGGTGCCTTTGCAATAGGGAGAGTGCCTGGCTCGAGGTCTATAACAAACTCTACCTCTCTCTCTCAGGAGGAAGTCCAGGAAGAGTAACAGGAAAGACATTCGGAAACTCACACACCACAGAAACGTCCTCAACCCGAGGCTCAACCGGTGAAGCTCCCAGAATAGAAACAGAGACAAGAAAATAATCACAGCCAGACTCTAGAAATTTGCGAGCACGCACTATAGAAATGATCAGAGATTCTTGATGCGGCAAACCATACACACTCATGGGCTGACCAGTGTCACCTTTAAAATCCAAGCGCTTGTGCTTGCACTGAATGACGGCATCATAGCTGGACAGCCAGTCCATGCCCAAAATCACGTCAAACTCTAGCAGATCTAGCACTTTCAGATCTACAAAGGCTAGAAAACACCCAGGAAGATGGGGCATTTTTGTATACCATGACTTGACCTCACCAACTCTCCTGAAGAAATTTGACATTTATGGAGGTGTCTAACTGGTCGAGAGCCCAGCGATGTCGGTCTACAAAACTCCTCCCCACAAAGGAGTGAGTAGCACCCGAATAGAACAAAACGCGCGCCCACTTATTCTTCACCTTAAATTCACCTAAACACATAGCCCGCTCAACTAAAATGCGGAAACTATAAATCTACTAAAAGAGATTACTAGCCGAGTCAGACCTGAGATCACTTGAGTCGAGGATTGGGCTTACTCCTTGGTCAGCATGTTCAACTTTCCTTTTCCCTTGTCCACGAGAGGTGGGGGAGGTGGTAGAGTCTGCAACGGAATTGCATGCAGCGCAGGCTGGCTCTGCGGGCAATTAACCTTCATGTGCCCTTTCTAGCCGCAGAGAAAATAGGCTACAGCCTTCTTGCGACAACGGGCCACATCATGCCCACTCTTCTGGCAATAAGAACAGACAGGACCTCCCTTTGTAGCATCCAGGATCGCGTGTACCTGAGATAACTTCTGCGCATCCAGTCTCTTAAAGCACTTATCAAAAGGGTGTCCTGGCTTACCACAGAAGCTACATGCTTCCCTTCTATCCTTCTTCACTGCAGGGCCAGATGCCCTAGCACTTCCTCCATCATCAGATTTACTCTTGTTTTTCTTTGCATGTAATCGCCGATTCTTCGCATTTTCTACCGCCTCAACCTCTAAGGTAGCTTCGACTACTTCTGCAAAGGTCTCAGACTTGTATGAGCTAGCCAACTGCTGGATGTCATACCTTGGATCACCAGAAAATGCTTTACTCTGCCTTCTTCGGATGCTACCAGATCTGGGGCGAAATGACTGAGCTTGCTAAACTTGACCTCGTACTCACTAACAGTGAGTTGTCTCTGCATCAGGTGTAAAAAGTTATTCATTAGACGGTCTCACTCGACTGATGGTAAGAACTTCTTCAATAACATACTCTTGAATGATTCCAACGAGCACCCATCAGAAAGGTTCTCTTTTTCTCTGATCCACCTACTCTTCGCAAGACCCTTGAGCTGATACGCCGCAATCATCACCTTCTGAACAGAGGATACACCAGAGTAGGAAAACATTTCTTCCATAGCAATGATCCAGTCATCCAATGCCATAAAGTTTGCTCTATCATCGTACGAAGGAGGTCCTAGTCGCTGGAAGTGAGAAATTAAAATCATCTCAAGCAGCAGTGCGACTGGGGGAACTAGAGCAGTAGGGGGAGTAGGAACAGTTTGGTCCATGGCAAGGTCCTATGCTCTAGTCTGCTGCCCAGTGATGACAGCCAACAACGATTGTATCTGAGATTGCATGTCCACCATCTGCCTTGATAGGACCTCATTACTTTGCCGCAGCGCTTCGATCACCGCTTCGCTTTGGGAACCAGAAGGCTCACCCTCTGACTGGGGAGTCGACCTCGTCGCAACGCGTTTAGGTGGCATTCTATAGAATAAACGGATATCTAGTCAAACCCTGCCTAAGACATCACAAACTGGGAAGATATTGCCTTAGCAAATTGTTTCGGGTTAATATTTTACCGATACGAACAAACGACTTATCAAGGACCTAGCTTATGACACTAAAGCTAGAAAACTCGAATACCCTGACTCAGATCAAATCAGGAACGAACAGATACTTGCTCTTGCTGTTACCTTGCTCTGGGAAATCATAAAATGATGTTATGATTCTAACTTGTGCATATAATATGAATGCATGAATGTTTAAATTTCATCTCAAATCATGGGTGTACATATGTCATCATGCAGATCTTTAACTTGACACATGTACTTATGCGATGGTATGTTATGTATGCACTCTAAAAAGGCCTTAGTGTATGTTATGAGCGACATACACATAAAATGTTATGCATCACATACTACATAATATTGTATGTAACGAAGAAAAGTAAACGTGCTAATGGGCATCCATGTGATGATGATTATGCATCCCATACTACATAACCGTCACATATTGCCACCTATGGTGGATCCATATACAAACACATGTTATGCATCCCATACTACATAATATGCCTCGTATACTTCTTATCATGCCATGAGTGTAGTGTTCGTGCTTCCATCAAGATCTATTGATGACATATCGGTGTGTGTATGCAATGAAATGATACGATTAGAGTTTTTCTTAAGGGAAAGTTGTTCGACTGACTTGTCAAACCAACCAACCCTCTTGCAAAACCTGGCTCTGATACCAACTGTCACAACCCGCATTTTCTCCGTATTCATAAATACGTCAGAGTAGAGAAAATATGCGCCGTGATGCCACGCCGTGCAAGGGACAACTGTCAACGCTCATGCAACTCGTCCTCACATTTACTTCATGTAAAAGATTTATGAAATTAAGTTAAAAACAATCCATATAAGTTATTAGAGTTAATGACCGTGTCCCTCGGTCGGGTGGATCACTAGTCCATAGGTGAGAAAATTTATAGGTTTTACGCGGCGAAAAATACTGAGTTGATTCATTTGTTAACCTATATGAGAATGAAGGTTTCGTATCTCAAAATGAAGATGTGACTTCTACATTTAATATATATATAGAGAACTTTTATAACGCTTAAAAGTAGTAGATTTAGTATTTGAAAGTCATGTCATGTCAATACTTCAGAATGCAGTTTTGTATAATTTAAAATAACAAAATGTATCCTAACATAAAACCTTCCGAGAGAGCAAGTATAAATAGTTAAAAAAATAACAACAATGAAAGCACCAAGTGGTATATCACAGAAAAGTCAAAAACTATGGGCGTCAACAACTAACACGAACCCATAGTAAAATCATACAAGTCTAAACAAAGTTAACTACCTCAAGCTCAGAGGTGGAAGCAAACGGCCGCAACAACCAACAGCACCGGAAGTACAATGCGATCAGCTAAACCTACTACAGCTCTGATCCTGAGGCATTCAAAAGAAGAACACCTCAGAAGCAAGATATAAATGGTGCAATGAGTAAAGGCAAACTACACAAACCTCAAAGTGAAGGAAATTGTAAAGCAACTACAACAAAAAGGGTCAATAACAGAGTAAAAGTAAGCAACAGTAAAACTAGCCGAGCAAGAATGTCTAATCACATCATCAGGATAGAACAAAGTACCAACATCAGAAGTTCAAACTTTCATCTTTCATTAATATTCATGTTATTCATTAATAAAAATGAGACTGATCAGCTCAACAATAAATAGTACTGTGCCGGAGAAAATGGTCCACAACGCGCACAAACCCAGCCAACAGACACCATGCCGAGGGAGAAACCCCAACGCACACAAACCAACCTAAGGTAATGTGTCGGGGATGAAAGTCCACAACGCGCATAGACTCAAGCATAAGGCACTATGCCGAGGAGAAACCCCAACGCGCACAGTCCATCTGTGTTTCTTTAGTTACATAATTATACAAGAAGAGTTCATTTTTATCCATCACGGACTCACGGTCAACAACAATACGGACTGCATAAGGATATTTTAAGGGTCAAGCCAAGTGTAGCATAAACAATACAATGAGAAGCACAAGGCGTCGCAACGATCTACATGACTCGATAAGTAATGTGACAAGACAGCCAAATTTGACTACCAAATCTACATGATGAGAATTAGGGGTAAAGGTTCAATTATTTGACTAGAAATTTATAGACGAGTTCTAATTAATTTTATAGATAAGTTTCAACGAAAAAAATAACATGACAACCCAACTAAAATCTGGTAAAATAAAGGAGGGAGCAAGAGAGAGGGCAAGAACACCACTTGTCTCGATTTTACAAGAAAAATTCTCGGAATCACCTCACGTCGCAGATCGGGGCAAAAGAAAACGTTATGAGTCGAAATCTGAACGAAAATGTCCGAAATAAAGGTTAGGGTCGAAAAACCCTCACGCGAAAACTCAAGAAATGGGAAAAAAATTACCATGATAGCGTAGCTCTAGACGAGAGCTTTCCAGATCTAGGATCGGTTGGAAGTTTCGAGCAATGGAGCTTCAGCGGCGGCCACCGGAAGATTCATGACTTAGAGTTCTTCGTCTCTGTCGTCCTCTGGTTCGGCCAAGAGAACAAGAAGAAAAAGTTCTTTCTGTTTTGTTTATAACTATCCTAAGTAAAAGATTATATATGTATATAAAATCTTATATATATAAATATATATATATATATATATATATATATATATATATATATATATATATATATATATATATATATATATATATATATATATATATATATATATATATATATATTTATAAAATTTCTTGTCTAAAACGGACGATCTACGAGCGAGTGCGCGGAAGACGAAATAAAGTTTTAGGATGGCCTGAAATCAAAAAGTGCCCAATATGAAAGTGGTAGATCTCGTCGAGACGAAAAAATTTCATGTTAACCATTTTTCCATACGACATCGTTTTGACTCTCAAAACGACACTCAAACGCAAACTGTAATGGACAACTCGAGTAAGGCTACATATCACTCGAGTAGGTAGAATTTCACTCGAGTAGGCTGAAGACAGCACTCGAGTAGGCAAAATTTCACTCGAGTATGTGAAATTTCACTCGAGTAGGTGAAATTTCGCTCGAGTAGGCGAAAGGTAAGCACTCGAGTAGGAAAAATATAGGACTCGAGTCGAATTAATATATGACTCGAGTGGTAAGGAGAGTACTTGAGTATTCAGAAATCGGATTTTGCATGAACAATATAACCACTCGGGTAAAAGAGAAAGTACTCGAGAGAAAAATTACATGAATGATAAATTTTTTGCAAATCTACCCTTATGATTAAACTATAAAAGTGAATAGTGTTTTTCATTTTTGAACAATACTTTAATAATAAAATATACATATATATTTATTTTTGAATAAGGAAACTACGAGACGAAAACATAGGCCCAAACGAGCACCGAATTTAACGAAACTCACGCCGTAGGCGAACACAGACTCTACGAACACAACGCCAAAGTCAAAACTAAAATCCGACCAGCAGTTCTTGAGATATAAATCCTCAAAGTGTACGGCGAACATAAATTCTACAAAACCACGGAAATTCAGCGAAGCTTGAATATCGCTCGGATCGCGACGAAACTTGATGAGCATGCCAGAAATTAATCAATTTAATTCTCCGATGTGAAATCTTCTATTTGTTTTGGCAAGGATTCACGAATTTGGCCGACTAGATCAAATAGACGTGAAAACACACTAACGACGACTGACGTAACGTCCCTTACATCATTATGACGTCAGCAAGAGAATTAAATAATAGCCAGAAAATCTGGGGTGTTACACTTTCCTTGGACCGGTCACTTCAAAGGAGACGTAATTTGGGCGGTCCAATGGAGAGATGACACAGGGCAGAAGTGACTTAACCTAATACTTAATATAAAAAGGGATGAAAGTTGAACCCTAGCCGTCGTTTACCGATGGGGGTGGAAGTAGGAGAACAATGAAGTCGTCGGAGTTCTGATTTCTGGAGGCCGATTTCTCTCTTCTTTAACTAAAGAACATCTGCAACGAATAGAAGAACCATGCCGCCAAGGATGATGTCTAGATCCATGGCCAGAAATGTCAGAACCGCCGGAAATGATGCAAGCTTCCTACCCTTTCCCTTGGTGTTAGATCTTTAGTTATTCCTAGTAGAGATATTGACTCAAAAGAGTCTCTATTCGAGAGAATTTTCATAGGAAGAGGCCATGTTAGGACATTTGTGCTAGAGATAAGACGTCTTTGACCACTCCTTCCTTCTATGTGAAGATGAGGGCTTGGTTTTGTGAAGAGAGTTGGACTTTTGAGGGTGAATAAGGGAGGAGGAATTTTGGATGTGGTTTGGGAATATCGGTTGGAGGAGGAAGATGAACCGATGTCATTCGTTTCGCTTTAAGATGTGCGCAAAAATATGTTTTCTGCGCGCAGCAAACTTCGAGGCCGTTTTGTACATTATGTGGCGAGATCTAGGTTTTCAGCTAAACGCAAGAGTCATAGCCCTTAGAAATACCTTTTCAACGAATAGTAACACGTTCTCATACGAGGTATGTAGTCTCGGGAAAGTCTGATTGAACTTGCTGCTGTAAACATGCAGAAATCTATTTTCTGAACGTAGTAGATTTCGTGGCTGATTTCAAGTAGCTTACGTTCTGATCTGGGTTATGGACCGAATATAAAAGATGTAGTCATTGGAAATACCTTTCCAACAAAATTTTACACGCCTTCATATGAGTCCCGTAGACTCTTAAATGTCCGGTTGAATTGGATGTACAGCCAAGGACTTGTACTTAATACTCTCGGGTTAGTGTAATATTGGGCATGGTTTGAGTAAAGAAATTGTAAGAAAAGATGTTGGGGTTTTTGGTGAATTTGTCCCTATGGGAATGTGATAAACAAATGGTTGGAAAACATAATTGGGCCTGATCGTAATTTGTGAAACGGAATAGGTTTGGAGGAAGATATAACGCTTGGTGATTGAACAAGTAAACCGTGTATTCATGCTAACGAAATGGCTGAAATATCTTATGTTGGTTAGATTTTCGTGATAGAAGCATAACGGTTGGAGGATGCTTGAACCTTAAAATAAATTGGAAGAGTTTGATGCATGTCCATGAGAATTGTTAAATAAGGAAAGGTGTACAACGGTCCACTGGTTAGAGTCGCGACTCCCTTCGGGTAGCAGTGTGCGTTTGGTAAATTCTATAAGGTGGCTTGCCACCCGAATAAACAATAAACCCCGGTAGGGTATGGATATGTGGAAGGCTTGGAAGTGTGAGGGTGTTGTCACACAGCAATGATATGTTGATAAGGGACTCGGTGTGGAGTCCTTGCGTGCTGTTGAGCATAGGATGTGAATGTTTATAAGGGTCTCATCGTGGAGCCCTTAAACATGAAATTACATGTGGTATGAGTTGACACGAGGTGTCATAAGCATGGGTTAAGGATAGTGTGGTAGGTCTACGGGCTCGCCAGTCTTCACACCGACAGGAGTTGACATATACACTTGCACGGTTCGACCTTGGTCCTCTGTGCTTACCTCCCGAGGCACCCTCCATGCTAGTGGACAGTTGGCCTTGGTCCTTTAGTGATATGTTCACGGAGGCACCTTCTGTGCCACGATGATAAGACAGTTTGGGCTGTGTTCTTGGTGCACATCTATCCGAGACCCCTCTGAGTTGTAGTACGCATGTGAGCTCAGCTGTTGTGTTCATAGCGTTGAGGCGTATGGAGGCCTAGGCCAGGTAGTGCGGATGCCCGCCTAGTAGTTGAAAACCCGTTCCACTGTCACCGTCGGCCACAATGGACGATGCCTGAGAGGTTATCTACATACTCAAAAAGTGGGAACTACAAGTCTGTGTCAACATAACAGTTGCATGTGTGTGTGCATGGGTGAGTCATTGCATTGCATTCATATCATTACATTACATCATATACACAAGATCTTTATCATATAAGTTTATATGGGCACTCTTATACGATGAGTTACTTTACTGTTGAGCTAACCCTTAACTTATATGTCTGTATGGGCATTCGTATAAGTTGAGTTATTTTCTGTCATAGTTCTATATTTTACGCTACTGTTGATGGTAGAACTGCTAGAGTAGAATGTTTACTCATTTGTTGTATTTACTCTTATATACACTGATATTGTTTACTCCTATACCACCTGCTTGTACTATTATTTATATATTTATATTGTACTATTGTTCATTTCTCTCCCCGGTGCCGAGGAGTTGCCAAGGGAGTGGATGTGATAGTCACATAGTCTTTATGACTAACGGTTCCTACGACTTCCTTTTTAGGATGGAATCCCGCAGATAGAACAACTGTAGGTGCGTAGGAGGACAGCCAGGCCATGGCGACAGGGCCTGATGTGACGGTACCATCGTTGACTTATGTGAGTGTTTTTAGAGAGACTCTTTTGTAGCCTTTTGGGCATGTACTCTGCTATCATAGAAGTCTTGGTTGCTTCTTATTTCTATTGTACGGGTGGACTTATATATACTAGTGTGCATTTTGACTTCTGTTTTATATTCTTTATGTTGGGTTGGCATGGATAATATTATTATCCGGCAGGATAGGCATCTTGTAGTACAGGTTAGCATGTGTGCTAACACTACTGCAAGGCAACTGTTCTGGGTATAAAACTCCCCTCATGCCGTATTTTGTGTTCTGGGATGGGGTCCTACATTGAGTGTGTAAGATTCACTTAACACCTGTGGACATGGTCATTTTTCCTGCTTCTCCAGCAACAACCTTGATGTTTGGCGTTGAGTGAGCTTGCCTCACTCAATGCCTATGGACTTAGGCAAACTCCTGCCTATCCAGTTAGCTTCTTTGAGTCCACCTGTCAATGTCACTTGAACCACATGTCCAATCAATATGACATAGACCAACCTGCAAACATGAACTTAAAAATACATCAAATACAACTATGTATATACCATTGACTTGTTTGACTTCTTACATATCTAGGACATAGGGAGAAATGGACTCAATAATCTCTCCCTATTTGAATAAGTCAAAATACAACTTGAAGAACCTTTGTCAAAGATATACACAAACATATGCAGCAATAATATTAATAATTTATTAACCTAAGAGCAACAAGTGTTACCACATTTTCCATTGTGCTCCCCCTGCTTTGCTGCATCCTTCTCCCTGTGTATGGGAATACCAGTTGCAAACCATTTGGTTGATCCCCCTATAATAGCCACTTCCTGCTGTAGCTGCTTCACCTGTAGCAGCAGCTGCTATAGCTGCTTCACCTGCAGCTGCTTCACCTGTTCCCCCTGTACTGCTACTTTGCTACTTCCCCCTCTGCTACTTCGCTACATCTCCCCCTTTTCTACTTCTCCCCCTTTTTGACTTCTGTGAAATAACTAGGGAGTAGCAAGCCGTCTTTGATTATCTACTCTCTCTTTATAATTACAGTTAAACAACAGGTGTTGGACCAGCTCCACCTGAGTAAGAGCACTGACTATCAACCCTCGTAACAGTCAGTTTAGTCCAATACAACCTGCAACATAAAATATTTCCTGCTACAAAACAATATGAAGAGCAACTGAAGCTATACCAACTTCAACATACCCAATTCAAACTTGAATGTGTTGAACTTTGCTTCATTTATTGGCTTTGTGAAGATATCAGCCAATTGCCTATCTGTTGGGACAAACTCAAGACTAATATCCTCACATTCCACATGCTATCTTATAAAGTAATATCTAATCTCTATGTGCTTAGTCATGCTATGTGATATAGGATTCCTATCTATAGAGATAACACTAGTAGAGTCCCAAAACAAAGAGCTTTTACTTATCTGGAGGTTATAGTCCTGGAGTTGATATTAAATCCACAGCAATTGTGAACTGTAGCTTCCTGCAACTATGTATTTTGATTCTACAGTAGAAATAAATACACTTTTCTGCTTTTTTCTGCTCCAGGTAACTAGCCTTTTACCTAGAAATTGATAGGAACCTGAAGTACATTTCCTGTCCTCTCTACAGCTTGCAAATTCTACATCTGAATAGCCTATTTGCTCAAAATCCCTATTCATATGGTACTATAGGCCAATATCTGGTGTGCCCTCTAAATATCTCAAAATCCTCTTATCAGTAGAGTAATGAGTCTCTTTAGGGCATGCCTGATATCTAATATAGACACATGTAGCATACATGATGTCTGGCCTACTAGTAGTGAGGTGTAAAAGAGATCAAATTATCCCTCTATACAAAGTCTGATCAACAGGTTTCCCTGCCTCAGCTGTAACGGCCTCCCCAGCACCATGCTCGCAAGGACGGCCGTCGGCACCCCAGCACCACGCTCGAAAGGGTTCAGCCTAACCAGGTCTGCAGACCATGCACCCCAACCCCTCTCCATCCACAGGCGGGTTGTTGAGACCGGGTATCGAACCCGAGACCTCCTTGATAAGGAGTTTTCAAACCACTCCTCATCACCAACTGAGCTGCAGCTCAGTTGGTGATGAGGAGTGGTTTGAAAACTCCTTATCAAGGAGGTCTCGGGTTCGATCCCCGGTCTCAACAACCCGCCTGTGGATGGAGAGGGGTTGGGGTGCATGGTCTGGAGACCTGGTTAGGCTCAACCCTTTCGAGCATGGTGCTAGGGGTGCCGGAGGCCATCCTTGCAAGCATGTTGCAGGGGAGGCCATTACAAAAAGTGCTCTTTTTATAACGGTACAGGCCCATCCCATGGCAACCCGCTGGACCACCGGCCTACCAGAGTCCAGACCCGGGCCCACTCCTGGTAGTCAGCCTATCACATTCAAGCCTGCAGGACATGCACCCCAACCCCTCTCCGCACCTGTTTATCAGCAGTGACGGGTTGTTTCCACTGGGGATCGAACCCAGGACCTTGATAAGAGAGCTTTCCTCCACTCCCTCATCACCAACTGAGCTGCAGCTCAGTTGGTAAAGAGGGACTGGAGGAAAGCTCTCTTATCAAGGTCCTGGTTTCGATCCCTAGTGGCAACAACCTGCCGCTGCTAATAAACTGGCTCGGAGAGGGGTTGGGGTGCTTGGCCTGCAGGCTTGAATGTGATAGGCTGACTACCAGGAGTGGGCCCAGGTCTGGAGTCTGGTAGGCTGGCAGTCCAGCGGGTTCCCATGGGATGGGCCTGGACCGTTATATCAGCTTTGTCAAAAGACATATTTGATCAAATGGGAGTTTTCATGGTGGAAGCATTCCCTATCCCAAAAATTTTAATCAACTCCTTGGTAAACATAGACAGAGATATGGATAATCCATTGTCAGTCTGTCTTACTTGGAGACCCAAGATAACTTAAGTTCACCCATGTTGCTCATCTCAAACTTCCCTTGCATAATTTTGGCAAACTTTCTGCAAAGGTTGTCATCAGTAGATCCAAATATAATGTCATCAACATATATCTGGACTAAGATAAAATTTCCCTTAGATTCCCTTAGGAATAGGGACTTGTCTATAACACCCCAGTTTTCAGATCTTGAGTCTCTGGAAGCTATCTCCCGGTGATAGAAGTTATCGCTCGATGGTAGCTTAGCATTTAGTAGGCTAGCGCTGAGAGCGTTGAGTGGCCAGGCGCTGAGAGTGTTGAGTGGCCAGGCATTGGGAGCGTTGAATGCTACCACGCAGTGTTATCTAGGTACCGCTTAGTGATAGCCTTATTTTCTCAAGCATCGAATGAAAGACCCGTTCGTTGAGCGCTGGAAGATTACCGCCTGGAGATAGTAGCTATCGCCCGACAATAGCCCTATTTCGTTGAGCGTCGAATGAAGGGCCTCGTTCGTCGAATGCTGAGTTTTCGGGAAAACGTAGAGTCTCGAGAAAGATGCTCCCGCATGGCATTAGCCTTATCGTCGGCATTAGCGGAACATTATTTTCTGGCCGAGTGCTCGGGAAACCACCGCTCGGGAAACTACTGCTCGGCGGTAGGTAGTTACCTCCCGACAGTAGAGGACAGAAGCAGTTCCGTTGTTTTACTTTTTAGGCGTCCGATTTCATTTATGTTTTGATCCTAAGTCCCAAGACTCTCCCTCCAGAGTGCTTTTATATGGCTGAATGGTTGTTTCTCATCATTTTTATCATTTGGGAAGTGAGAGTTAGGGTTTTGAAGAGAAAGTTGGGAGGAAAAAAAAGAGAGCTTTCTACCGCCATTGACGGAGCTTTAGACCTTTGATCGACGTTCCGAGGCCAGATCCGTGGAGAGGATTTGGAGGCGCTCATTTTCATCATTGCAAGACAAGGGTTTCATGGCTAAGAAGAGGAGTCATAAGGTAACAACACTTCTCCTCTAGGTTTTAAGATGTGTGCATGGCATCTACTATTTCTTGTTTTCTTTCAAGCAATTTCGGAACCTGATCTCTCAAATGAGAGTGATTTGGGTTGCTATAGTTCAAGAGGAGCCACCGGGTCAATTGTGTCCGTCCCTGGCATGATATTGCATTAGAAATCTGCTCTGTTAGTCGATTAGGTATTGTGGGAGAAGCCGTTGTCGAGACCGTTAGTCCGACTCGGTGATGTTACATAGCGAGCCTTAAGGATTTTGTAGAAATCCGTTAGCGGCAAGACACCATTTGTGATGATGTTTTCCCCCTCTTTCGTGTGAGTACATGTGACCAGAATCGGACCGGTTGGAAATTACAGTACACGTGGGGGCACGGGGAAGGTTCGGTATGAATGGTCGTTTAGGGTGGGAAAGGCATGGGATTGTGATGTGCTAAGGCAAGGTTTCTCTCTGCGGTCGGCTGGCTAGCCCGGGACGTTGCAAAGTCATGTGTGGAGATTGTGTCGGAGAGACAAGTCCCCTTCTGTTTAACTGACAAGAATTCCAAGCTTTGGACCAGCCCGGACGATACCAACTAGGTCGCGCTGGATCCCCTTAGGTGGATGTGGTCCCGATATTGGAGCCAGGACTGGGTCGTTGCCAATAGGTGGGGTCTAGCAAGGGTTCATAACATTGGTTTGTTTATGTGGCAAAATCTGACGTGGGAAGTCAGAGCTTGAAGACAAGCCCGGACGATCCCAGCTGGGTCGCGCTAGATCTCCTTCGGTGGACTTGGTCCCGATATTGGAGCCAGGCCTGGGTCGTCGCGAACGGGTGGGGCCTAGGCAAGCATTCTGTATGGCGGCTTGAATGCTGTTTGGGGGAAATTGGAAGTACCCTTGTGATTATGGCTTGAACGTCGATGGGGAAATTGGATGTACCCGATTGATGATATGTTAGAAGCATACGCTTTAGTGTGTCTTGGGTGAAGCCTGAATTTGCATACATGTTGCATTATAGGCCCCCTTTTTATTATATGTTCATCATAAAAATGTGTTTGTTGTATGAGACATCAAAACCTGTTTTACTACTTTAAATATACTTGTATTTTTGCATATGGAGTGCTGACCTGCAGGGTGATGGAGTGCCCTGGGGTACTCTAGGGACGGCCGGGAGGAGATGTGTTGGTTACACAGTTGAGGTCATCCTTTGCTGACCCACAATACAACCAAAATGTTTATAGGGCAAGGTTCGCAAGCGGGAGAAAGCTCATCGGCCAAAAAGGCCTAAGCCTCATGAAGTGCTTCATTTTGTGTTGTAGCTTTGTTATGTAGGATTTTATGATTAATGTACAATGTAAATCGTCTTGCATGCTGAGGTAGCCTAGGAGTTCTTATGCACATTGACACTTGATGTTATGGTTGAATTTTGGACTCTCAAATGTTGTAAGGCCATAAGGCCGTATTGATACTCATATATTAGTGGATAACTTCTTGTCTTGCTCTTTAGTTTTTGCTGTGTTTAGTCTGAGTTTTGAATTAGGTAGTTTATATCATCTTATAATGCTTAAGCTGTAGCGTCTGTATGTTGTGGGGCCCCTGCCGGACCCATATTATACGGTCATTATAGGGTAGGTATTACAATTTGTTATCATAGGGAGGTTAGTGTGCAATGTGAGTTTTTGTGGACGAATGTCCTACTCGGATCGCGTTAAGAAGTAATCAACATAAGATTGTCTCAAGACCGTGAGTCTCCACGTGTCTAGTTTTGCCATTGGAAGCTGATTTTGGTTACCATGCTTTTGCTAACGGTGCAAGCAACGAGGCAGGGTCATCGAGACCAAGATAAGAGCCTTCGGCGAGCAGTGCTATTACTCAGGGTCCTCTGGGCATGGGGGTAACCCCGACCGACTTTTGTCGCATGCTCGTAGAGCCAATGGTGGCAGCCGAAGCTGCCGCAGCAGCACAGGTTGTGACCCCTGTTGCGTAGGTAATAACTCCTGCTACCCCCGATGCGGCAACATTCATGCCAGGCGGAGGAGCTAGGCAAGCAGAGCCGTTAGCAGAAAGAGTGGTTGTCGGATATAGAGACCGACAAATTGAAATATTTTCTAAGCTTCCATCCTCCAACATTCAAGGGTGTCGGCACGCCAACCAATGCAGAGGATTGGTGGGAAAGGATTCGAGAACTAATGAGGGCGGTTGAGATGCCGGTAGAGAAGCAAGCTGATTTTGCAAGTTTCATGTTGGAAGGCAATGCTAAGCTGTGTAACGTCCCGAATCGCACTAGGCCCCTCGTATGTGTTTTTGAGTCAGTAGGCCTGACATGGATTCGGGGGAGTGCTGATAACTGGGCAACACATGTGAATAAGATTTGTATCACCCGAGTCATTGGTCAACACTTTGGTGTCGAGGTGTTGACGCACAAGGTCAAGGTGTCGACAAAGTGTGTCGACAACCAGGTTGAGGTGTCGACACACTGGTGTCGAAACCGTGTGTCGAAACTCGCAGTGTCGACACACTGGAACTAGGTGTCGACATAGTGTGTCGACACCCTGGGGTTGTGTTGGGTCCGGCGTTCCTTCACTTGACCCATGACGCTTTGCTACTTATTTAAGAAATTAAGTAGCGCCCTCTCCAACAGTCCGGGCTTTTGGTGCAGTTGGGTATGCGCTTGATCCTTCAATTGGTATCAGAGGAGGTCACGGGTTCAAGACCGGGGGAGCGCTATTAAATCCTGATTTTTCCATTCCACCTGTGTGTGTCCGGCGGGTCAGGCAACCGTGGACATGTGGTAACCCCACCTCTGAGCCGTGAAACCGTGGACATGTGGTAACCCCACCTCTGAGCCGTGTGGGCCATGTGGTAACCTCACCTCTGAGCCTTGTGGGCCATGTGGTAACTCCACCTCTGAGCCGACGGGTTGTGCTGGACGCCGGGGGGGGGGATTGTTGGGTCCGACGTTCCTTCACTTGACCCGTGGCGCTTTGCTACTTATTTAAGAAATTAAGTAGCGCCCTCTCCAACAGTCCGGGCTTTTGGTGCAGTTGGGTATGCGCTTGATCCTTCAGGTTGAGGTGTCGACACACTGGTATCGACACCGTGTGCCGACACTCGCTGTGTTGACACACTGGAACCAGATGTCGACACAGAGTGTCGACGCCCTGGGGTCGAGGCGTCGACACACCGTTGTCGACAATGTGTGTCGACACACTAGAACTAGGTGTCGACACAGTGTGTCGACACCCAGATGTTGAGGTGTCGACACTCTGGTGTCGACACCATACTGCAAGACACGGGCCTACCAGTGTGTGTGTGAGTATGTGAGACAAGAATGACACAGGTAGAGACACTGGCATGTCCCTACCCCTGTCGAATAATGAACCGACACTGAAAACCGATGTAACGCTTCGCGCAAGCAGGACACGGGCAGGGACACGGGCGTGTCCCTACCCGTGTCACTTTTAATATATAAGGGAAGAGAAAACCCTAGCCATTTTCAGTCCTCATTCCAGCAACTTTTCCTGAGAGAAATTTCTGTAGAAAGGGAAACTGCTGGAGAAAGTCTTGGAGGAGAAGATCTGTCGTCGCCGTGAAGGAGAAGATGCTGCCAAGAAGAGTTACACGATCTATGGCCGGAAATAGTGGAAATGCCAGAAATGAGGTGAGCTTCCTACCCTCTCCCTTGGTGCTAGATCTGTAGTTATCTAGGCGAGATATCGACTCAAAGAGTCTAGACTTGTGAGATGGTGATTTCTCTAGGATGAGGCCGATCTAGGGCTTGTGCTCTTGGTTAGTGGTGTCTTCAACCTCTCCAACCTTCAATGCGAAGATGGGGGATTGTTTCGTGAAGAGTAAAGGCCTCACGACGGTGAATAATGGAGGAGGAATTTCTGGTGTGATTTTGGAAGACCAACTTGAGGAGGAAGATGAACCGATGGCGTTCATTCCTCTTTAAGATGCATGCAAAATCTGTGTTCTACGGGCAGCAATCTTCTTGGCCATTTTAAGATGTGATATGTCCATATTTGGGCTTTCAACTAAACACGAACGTTGAGGCCTTTAAAAATACCTTTCCAACGAGTGGTTGCACGCGTTCATGCGAAGTCTGTAGCCTCAGGAAAATCTGAACGAATATGACGTCCAATAAATCCTGCATGCAGAAATTGTGTTTTGTACGCAGCGGACTTCAAGGCTGATTTCAAGTATGATACCATTGAATCTGGGTTGTGGTCTGAACATAAACGTTGTAGCCCATGGAAAGTTCTTTCCATCGAGGGGTTATACGTCTTCACCGGATTCCTGTAGCTTCGGGAATCTACGGTCGAATTTGCTATCCAAATTTATTCTGCACTTAACTTTTGGGGTTTATATTATATGAATTTGAATTTGGTGGAATCGATGTTGCTAATTAACTCTAGATTTTGATGAACTATTTTATGCTAAACACCGTAGTGATATGAATGATAAATCTTATTAATTGGATTTTATATAACTGAATTGTGAAGCAAGCTTACTTAAATGAAATGACTAGATATAAATTGGTAGATTATTATTTATGCGCATCATGCTTGTAAGATGTTGAAATCATTTGGAATGACAAATAGAAGGAGGAAAGATGGTCATGAGTATGTATGATGGTTAGAATGAAATGTAGTAGTCCAATACTTAGAGTGTAGTCTCCCTATGGGTAGTATTGTGGAGGGATGTAAGTGTGGCGTTGGCCGTCACTAGTTGAGTTAATGTTGAAATGAGGTATAGATGGACGGTTGGGCATGGTCGTCGGTGTCTACGTCCCAGGACTCCTTCCGTGCCGAGTGCATGGTTGGGCTGCATCCTCGTGCTTACTTCTGAGGCCCCTTCCATATCATGGTGTTGTGTAATTTTCATGTTGTGTGAGTCAACACGCGGTGTCATAATCCTGGGTTAAGGATAGTGTGACAAGTCTACGGGCTTGCTGATCATCACACCGACGGGAGTTGACAGTTAGACTTTGGGCGGTTGGGCTTGGTCCTCGGTGTCTACATCCCGGGGCTCCTTCCGTGGTAGGTGAATGGTTGGGCTTGGTCCTCATGCTTACTTCTGAGGCTCCTTCCGGGTCACACAAGGTCAGTTCGGGGCTTGGTCCTCGGTGCACATCTACCAGAGGCTCCCGCTTGAACATAGTACGTATGGGCTCCGTTGTTGTTTTCTTAGCGTTGAGGTGTATAGAGGCCTAGGTGAAGTAGTGTGGATACCCGCCTAGTAGTAGAGATGTCCGCTCTACTGTCACCGCCTGGCCACGGCGGCTGACGCCTGAAAGGTTAGCTACCTACTCGAATAGTGGGAACTATAGTCTATGTCGGCATAGCAGTTCCATGTGTGTGATCATGGGTGAGTCATTGCATAGCATACATATCATTTCATAACATTGCACAACAATATCCTCATCGTTTAAGTTTGTATGGGCACTCTTATGTGATGAGTAACTTTTATGTAACCCAATCCTTAACTTATAAGCTTGTATGAGCATCCTTATAAGTTAAGTTACCTTCCTGCTGAAGTTACTTGCACTTATTGATTTACTAATACTTGCACTTGTTGATTTTCTAATACCTGTACTTGTCGATTTACCAATTGTTGTGTAGAGCTGCTAGTTTATAATGTTACTAATCTTATTGTACCATTGTCACATGTTTGTACATGTTTTACTGCTTATAAAACTTGTACCTTTCTTCCTTTCTCTGCCCGGTGCCGAGGAGTTGCCGGGGTAGCGGATGTGAAGCCACTTAGTCTGTCGACTAACGGTTGCTACGACTTCCTTTTTAGGAGGTCACCCCGCAGGTAGAGCAGCCGCAGACTTTGCAGCAGGACAGCCAGGCCAGGATGACAGGGCCTGATGTGATGGTGTCGTCGCTACCGTCGGTTACGGATGTGTGTGACGTGAGCTTTTGATGTAGCCCGTTTGGGCAATTACTAGTTGTACTCTGATATTTGTGGAAGCATGTTTTAGCTTCTCTCTGATTTGATGTATTTGGACTATATACTTGGTGTGGATTTGACTTCTCTTTTATATTATGGTTGGGTTGGCATGTTTATATTGATATTGGTTGTAGCCGGGGGGATAGGCATCTTATGGTACAGGTTAGCCCGTGCGCTAATGCTACCGTAAGGCGGCTGTTCTGGGCATAAGACCCCCCTTCGTCCCGTGTTTTGGGATCCGGGAGGGGGGGCGTCTTACAAATGGTATCAGTTGGACACGATCCTCAACTAAAAAAGTCATTCAATAATGGTACAACCCCGTTCGATTAGTCAGTTTGTGGACAAACTGATTTAGCGGAAGCAATGGTGTGCCCATATGTAATTCACACTAAGTTTGTCCAACTTTAACCGCAAAATTAGCCAGCCTGACCAAACATTTGTGTTTTACGTGTAGGTTCCAGTGCACGTTGAGCCGATGGTGGCACTCCTGCCCCTTCCATACCCACTCAGTTTCAACAATTTGAGTTGGGGCAGACGCTGACCACCATCCTGGATGCCTTTAGGGCGCAGCAGCCTCCGGTTCAACAACAGGCTTCGAGCTCTAATTGGCTGAGCACCTTTCGGTCTCTCTCCTCTCCCGCCTACCTTGGGACGGAGTTGGTCGTATGCACGGAAGAATGGCTTGACACGGTCCAAGAGCTATTGGCGGGGATCCGTTGCCCGGCCAACATAGTTGTATCGTTGGCGGTGTCCGTCTTGGATCTACATGCTAAGAGGTGGTGGAAGTCACTCATGGGCTCCACGTTCCAAGGATGAGTGTATACCGAGATAAATTGGAGCGAGTTCTCAGGTGTATTATTGGAGCACTTCATTCCTACATCGGCTCGAGACGAGCTCGAGCAAAGGTTTCTACTACTGAAGCAAGGATCAAAATCGGTTGTAGAATACCAGCGAGAGTTCTAGCATCTCGCAAGGTTCGCAGACTCATATGACCTGGATGATAGAGGATACGACAAGAGTTTCTACAAAGGGTTGCGAGATCCCCTAAGGCATACCCATTTGTTTATAGCGGATGGTAGTTTGGCGGAGATTATCGATATGGCAAAGAGATTGGAGGCGGACCACTTGGGATGTGGTAAGAGACCTGCGGACGAAGTGATGGAAGCTGGTCCAAGCAATAAGAGGAGGCGGGACTTTAGAGGAGGAAGAGGACATCAAAGAGGTGGAGGGCGTTTCCACCAAAACTATATAGTGGAGCATCCGGTTCCACAGCTGCCTACGTTGCCTCCACCGCCTTATCCTCAACAATTTCAGTAACCCGAGAGGCGTCGTGGGCTGGTGTGTTTTGAATGCAACCAACTGGGCCACATACGATGCTACTGCCCGCAACTGTATGGGAATGTCCCACCTGCTCCCCCTCTGGCAGCTCCACGGGGGCGGGGTTACATGCGTGGTTGAGGACGAGGACCGCGAGGAGGAAACCCTGGCCCTGCTCGGGATCAAGTGTACGCATTAGACATGGCGCAAGAATGGAATCCCCAAGATGTGATTACAAGTATGATTTAAGTAATTATAACGTTTTTCTTTTCTTAACTTAAAGTTGCTTGAGACATTTTAGACACCTAACAACAAGTTTTGGTTATTGGTACTTAGGCACCGTGATAGTTGGGGGGAAGACGGCCCATGTGTTGTTTAATACCGGTGCCTCGCACTCCTTTGTGTCTGAGGATTTTATTAAGGACATGGAGGGCATATAATACTTTACTGGTATAGCCCGACGAGTGCGCCTACCAGACAGCTCGGAGATGATTGCAACAGCTAAGTGCGAGTTCGAGATATTTATCGAAGGAAAGCCATTTGATACACCTGCCAAGGTCTTGAGAATGTCGGAGTTTGACATCATTTTGGGCATGTCGTGGTTGGACTGGAACTTTGCATGGATCGATTATGTAGAGAAACGAATCTACTTGAGACATGGAGACTCCGACGTCATCTTCCAAGGTATTAGCTTCGCACCTCGCATGGTGCTATGTTCAGTTCAAACAGTAAAAGCCCATATGAAGCGGGATGAAGTCTTCATGATCTGGTTCGAGTTGAAGGAGAAGGCGCTGGATATGAAAGATGTACGGGTAGTGCGGGATTTCCCCAAGGTATTCCCTAAGAAACTGCCAGGATTACCCCAGCATAGAGAGGTTGACTTCCATATTAATCTAGTACCGGATGCCAAGCCGGTATCCAAGGCCCCTTACCGAATGGCCCCGAAGGAACTCACGGAGTTTAGAGTTCAACTACAAGAACTGGTGGAGTCAGGGCTCGTTCGCCCCAGTTCGTCGCCCTGAGGAGTGCCTGTTTTGTTCGTGAAGGAGATGGATGGGACCCTGTGTTTGTGCATAGACTATCGGGAACTCAATCAGCTGACGGTGCGAAACAGTTATCCGCTACCTCGAATCGATGAGCTGTTCGATCAACTAGTGGGAGCACATTGGTTTTCTATGCAGGACTTGCGCTCAGGGTATTATCAGTTGAGAATACAAGATGGGGACATCTAGAAAACGACCTTTAGTTCAAGATATGGGTTGTACGAGTTCACTATAATGTCGTTTGGGCTCATAAATGCCCCTTCGGCATTCATGAGCCTGATGAACAAGGTGTTTGAACCTTATTTGGATGTCTTCGTCATTGTCTTCATTGACGAAATCTTGGTCTACTCAAAGACGGAGAAGGAGCATGTTGAGCACTTGACCTTGGTATTGAAGAAATTAAAAGAGCACGCCATGTTCACCAAGTTCAGCAAGTGCGAATTCTGGCTTAAAGAGGTTGCTTTCTTGTGGCTTGTGATCAGTGGAGCAGGATTAGCAGTGGATCCGGCCAAGGTGCGTGCCATGAAGGAGTGGTCGCCTTTGAAGTCGGCGGCTGATGTGAGAAGTTTCCTTGGACTTGTCGTGTACTACCGCAAGTTCGTTAAAGGATTTTCAAAGATTTCTCTTCCTCTTACTTCATTGACGAAGAAAGGTGTGCCATTTGAGTGGACACCCCATTGTGAAGCGGCGTTCCAAGAGTTGATGGATAGACTTACCTCCGCCCCCATCCTTTCACTTCCGACTAGGAAGGAAGGATTTCAATTTACACTGACGCATCATATCAAGGGATGTGAGCGGTGTTGATGCAGCACGGACACGTGATTGCCTACGCTTCAAGATAGTTGAAGAAGCATGAAATCAATTACCCGGTTCATGATTTGGAATTGGGAGCAGTGGTGTTCGCCTTGAAAGTTTGGAGGCATTATCTATACGGCGTCCACTGCGAGATCTTTTCAGATAACTAAAACTTGAAGTACGTCCAAACTCAGAAGGAGTTGAACTTGAGACAACGGCAGTGGTTAGAATTTCTATGCGACTATGAGTTCACCATGAACTAACACCCCGGAAAGGCGAATGCGGTGGCCGATGCATTGAGTAGAAAGGTACCAGGTTCTAGTCCAGAGTCTAGGTTGATGAGTATGGAGTTGGCTCGGATGATTGAGGAGATGGATATTACATTGATATTTAAGGCTCCTTCGGTAGAGTATACAGAGTACTTGGCAAACATGAGCATAGTTTGTGATATCCGGGACCGAATTAGAGTGGAGCAAGGAATGTATGCGGCTCTGGCCCCGGCAATCAAGTCAATCGAAGATGGGACTACGGATGAGTATATGCTAAAAGACGGCCTCGTTTATTTTCGTGGTTGGCTCTACATTCCCAAGGGAGGTAAAATCCGGGAGGATATCTTGAGAGAGGCTCATTGCTCTCAATATTCAATGCACTCGGGCATTGCTAAGATGTACGCCGGCTTAAGAAAGACCATGTGTTAGCCGGGAATGAAAAAGGATGTCCGATATTTTGTTACACATTGCGACGCTTGTCAAAGGGTGAAGGCGGAATGCAAGAGTCCCAGTGGTTTGCTACAATCATTGCCCATCCCCGAGTGGAAGTTTGAAGATATCTCCATGGACTTTGTCCATGGATTACCTCGCTCACGCTCAGGAAATGATTCGGTGTGTGTGATAGTTGATCGCCTGACGAAGGGAGCCCGGTTTATTCCAATGAAGAAAGAAGCTCATGTGGATGTCTTAGTATGCCTCTTTGTGGAGCAATTCTTATGCTATCATGGCGTGCCTAAGACAATCGTTTTGGGCCGAGATGGTCATTTCACCTCAAGGGATTGGAAGGCGGTACATGCGTATTTGGGCTCGCGCCTTACCTTCAGCACCGCGTTTCATCCTCAGACGGACGGGTAATCCGAAAGGACCATCCGGATATTGGAAGATTTGTTGAGATTGTGTGTGTTGGATAGATGAGAGCCGTGGGAAAGGTTCTTACCGTTGGTAGAATTCTCCTATAACAACAGCCAACAGGCTAGTATCGGCATGGCTCCTCATGAAGCTCTTTATGGAAGGAGGTGTAGAACCTCCTTGTCCTGGGTGCAAGATGAAGACCCAAAGGCTTTGGGTGTTGAATATATTGAGGATACCGATGCGGCGGTTAGACTGATTCGGGATCGCATGTTGGAAGCTCAAAGTTGGCAGGCAAAGTATTATAATTGAAGGCACCAGATGGTGGAATTTCAAGTGGGTGATAAGGTGTTCCTGAAAATCCGACCGATGCATGGAGTGTCACATGTGCCTGGTGTGAAAAAGCTCAGCCCAAGGTATGTTGGAGCTTATACTATGTTGGAAAGGATTGGCCCGTTGGCCTATCGGTTGGAGTTACCGTCCGAGCTAGAGAACCTCCACGACGTGTTCCATGTGTCGTCGCTTCGGAAGGTGTTGTTGCAGCCCGTTCAATACATCCGCACAACCGATGGTGTCGTGGCGTCTGATAGGTCTGTGCGACTAGAGCCGGTGCGGATCGTGGATAGCGAGACAAGAAAGTTACGTCACAAAAGTGTTCCCTTGGTGAAGGTGCTATGGTCTAATAATGGGAAGGAGGAATACACATGTGAGCCAATGGATTTGATGCAAAAATGCTATCCAGAGTTGTTTGCTCAAGGTATTTTTATTTAAAAGGCATATTGTATTTTCTGTTATGCTTTTCTCCCCATAGCCTAAGCCTGATTTCGGGGAAGAAATCTTTTATTTTGTTTATAGGTTTTGTAAAGTCCCGAATCGCACTAGGCCCCTCGTACGTGTTTTTGAGTCAGGAGGGCTGACATGGGTTCGGGGGAGTGCTGATAACTGGGCAGCACATGTGAATAGGATTTGTATCACCTGAGTCCTTGGTCAACACTTTGGTGTCGAGGTGTTGATGCACTGGGTCAAGGTGTTGACACAATGTGTCAACACCCAGGTTGAGGTGTCGACACCGTGTGTCGACACTCACAGTGTCGACACACTGGAACCAGGTGTCGACATAGTGTGTCGACACCCTGGGGTTAAGGTGTCGACACACAGGTGTCGACACCATGTGTCGACACACGCTGTGTCGACACACTGGAACCAGGTGTCGACATAGTGTGTTTACAAACCAGTGTCGATACCGTGTGTCGACATATGCTGTGTCGACACACTAGAACCAGGTGTCGACACAGTGTGTCGACACCCAGATGATGTGGTGTCGACACTCTAGTGTCGATACCATACTGCAAGACACGGGCCTACCCATGTGTGTGAGTGTGTGAGACAATCATGACACGGGTAGAGACACGGGGGTGTCCCTACCCGTGTCGAATAATGAACCGACACTGAAAACCGATGTAACGCTTCGCGCAAGCAGGACACGGGCAGGGACACGGGAGTGTCCCTCCCCGTGTCACTTTTAAAATATAAGGGAAGAGAAAACCCTAGCCATTTTCACTGCTCATTCCAGCCACTTTTCCTGAGAGAAATTTCTGTAGAAAGGGAAACCGCTAGAGAAAGTCTTGGAGGAGAAGATTCGCCGTCGCCGTGAAGGAGAAGATGCCACCAAGAAGAGTTACACGATCTATGGCCGGAAATAGTGGAAACTCCTGAAATGAGGTGAGCTTCATACCCTCTCCCTTGGTGCTAGATCTGTAGTTATCTAGGTGAGATATCGACTCAAAAGAGTCTGGACTCGTGAGATGGTGATTTCTATAGGATGAGGCCGATCTAGGGCTTGTGTTCTTGGTTAGTGGTGTCTTTAACCTCTCCAACCTTCTATGCGAAGATGGGGAATGGTTTCGTGAAGTGTAATGGCCTCATGAGGGTGAATAAGGGAGGATGAATTTCTGATGTGATTTTGGAAGACCGACTTGAGGTGGAAGATGAACCGATGTCGTTCATTCCTCTTTAAGATGCGTGCAATATCTGTGTTCTGCGCGCAACAATCTTCTTGGCCATTTTCAGATTCGATATGGCCAGATCTGGGCTTTTGACTAAACGCGAAATTGAGGCCCTTGAAAATACCTTTCCAACGAGTGGTTGCATGCCTTAATGTGAAGTCTGTAGCCATGGGAAAATCTGAACGAATATGACGTCAGATAAATCCTGCATGCAGAAATTATGTTATGTACGCAACGGACTTCAAGGCTAATTTCAAGTATGATACCATTGAATCTAGGTTGGGGTCTGAACATAAAGGTTGTAGCCCATAGAAAGACCTTTCCATCGAGGGGTTACACGTCTTCACCGGATTCTTGTAGCTTCAGGAATCTCTAGTCGAAGTTGCTGTCCATATTTATTCTGCACTTAAATTCTGGGGTTTATATTATATGAATTTTAATTCGGTGGAATCGATGTTGCTAATTAACTCTAGATTTTGATGAACTATTTTATGCTGACCACCATAGTGCTATGAATGATAAATCATTTTAATTGGATTTCATATAACTGAATTGTGAAGCAAGCTTACTTAAATGAAATGACTAGATATAAATTGGTAGATTATTATTTATGCGCATCATGCTTGTAAGATGTTGAAATCATTTGGAATGACAAATAGAAGGGGGAACCATGGTCATGAGTATGTATGATTGTTAGAATGAAATGTAGTAGTCCAATACTTAGTGTAGTCTCAATATGGGTAGTATTGTGGAGGGATGTAAGTGCGACGTTGGCCGTCACTATTTGAGTTAATGTTGAAATGACGTATAGATGGACGGTTGGGCTTGGTCCTCGGTGTCGACGTCCCGGGGCTCCTTCCGAGCCGAGTGGATGGTTGGGATGCATCCTTGTGCTTACTTCCGAGGCCCCTTCCATGCCACGGTGTTGTGGAATTTGCATGTGCTGTAAGTAGACACGCGGTGTCGTAATCCTGGGTTAAGGATAGTGTGGCAGGTCTATGTGCTCGCCGATCGTCACACTGACGGGAGTTGACAGTTAGACTTTGTGCGGTTGGGCTTGGTCCTTGGTGTCTACATCCCGGGGCTCCTTCTATGTCAGGTGAACGGTTGGGCTTGGTCCTCGTGCTTACTACCAAGGCTCCTTCTAGGTCATACAAGGTCAGTTCGGGGCATAGACCTCGGTGCACATCTACCCGAGGCTCCCGCTGGACCATAGTATGCATGAGCTCCACTGTTGTGTTCTTAGCGTTGAGGAGTACGGAGGCCTAGGTGAAGTACTGTGGATACCTGCATAGCAGTAGAGATGCCCGCTCTACTGTCACCGCCTGGTCACGACGGCTGACGCCTGAGAGGTTAGCTACCTGCTCGAATAGTGGGAACTATAGTCTATGTCGGCATAGCAGTTGCATGTGTGTGATCATGGGTGAGTCATTGTATAGCATACATATCATTTCATAACATTGCACAGCAAGATCCTCATCGTATAAGTTTGTATGGGCACTCTTATGCGATGAGTTACTTTTATGTAACCCGATCCTTAACTTATAAGCTTGTATGGGCATCCTTATAAGTTAGGTTACATTCCTGCTGAAGTTACTTGCACTTGTTGATTTACTAATACTTGCACTTGTTGATTTACTAATACGTGTACTTGTCGATTTACCAATTGTTGTGTAGAGCTGCTACATTATAATGCTAGTATTCTTATTATACCATTATCACCTGTTTGTACATGTTTTACTGCTTATAATACTTGTACCCTTGTTACTTTCTCCGCCCGGTGCCGAGGAGTCGCCGGGCGAGCGGATGTGAAGCCACTTAGTCTGTCGACTAACGGTTGCTACGTCTTCCTTTTTAGGAGGTCACCCCGCAGGTAGAGCAGCCGCAGACTTTGCAACAGGACAGCTAGGCCAGGACGACAGTGCCTGATGTGACGGTGTCGTCGCTACCGTCGGTTACGGATCCAAGTAACGTGAGATTTTTATGTAGCCCGTTTGGGCAATTACTAGCTGTACTCTAATATTTGTGGAAGCATGTTTTAGATTCTCTCTTATTTGATGTATTTGGACTATATACTTGTTGTGGATTTTACTTCTCTTTTATATAATGGTTGGGTTGACATGTTTATATTGATATTGGTTATAGCCGGCGGGATAGGCGTCTTGTGGTACATGTTAGCCCGTGCGCTAATGCTACCGTAAGGCGGTTGTTCTGGGCATAAGACCCCCCCCCCCCCCCTTCGTGCCGTGTTTTAGGATCCGGGAGGGGGGTCTTACAAGCTCTGGTAGCTGAGCTATAGCGGTCGCCAATTTCCTGCACGCACCCTGTCCATAGAGGAGTTCGAGAATGCTTTCTTGAAAAAGTACATTCCTGCGTCGACGAGGTTAGCCCTTTAGAGGCAATTTCTGTACTTGGTGCAGTGGGACAAGATAGTGGATGAGTATTTTCAGGAGTTTACTCCTTTGGGTCTTTATGCTGGACTGACCATGGCTGACGATGTGGAGAGGGACAACCTCTTCTACCAAGGGCTGACCGAGAATCTGAGACAACACCTCATAACTATGAAGAATGCTGGTTTCAATGAGCTGGATGAGGCTTCCAGAACGTTGGAGAGCGATTTGGAGTGAACCTAGTGTCGAAATGGCTTTGCTACCAAGAAGGGAGAAGGAAAGTCTTCTTAATCTCAAGGAAGGACATACGGGAGTAAGTGGAAGAAGAAGCCCCATCCCAACAAGAATTGCGAGAAGGATAGTACGATGTTGGGAGGGTCTCACTTCAAGGGACCACGATCATGCTACAAGTGTGGCAAAACTAGCCACATAGCTCATTTCTGTACTGAGGGTGGTGTAGAGCAGGAGCCGAGATAAGAACAGTCGGTGCACTCTGGGCCCAGCGCAATGTTGAAAGGAAAGATGGTGGAGTTTAGCGCTTCTCGTTTCCAACCTGTGAAGCCAAGGGCGTATAACCTTAGGCAGTAGGAAGCGATCCGCCAACCCAATGTTGTGACAGGTATGAAAGTTTGAGTTAATATTGTATCTTAGACTTTAAACATGGTCTATGTACATTGCCTGTGTTTTAGGCATTGTGTTAAATTTTGGGTACCCCGCTAGGGTATTGTTTGATACGTGAGCGTCACACACCTTTCTAGCGGAAAACTTTATCTGGAGGATTGGAGTTGAGCCATTTTTGGCAGATGTAGAGCTGAAGGTGCACATTCCCAATGGGTCATCCATGACTACCGGGCCGAAGTGGCGCATTTGTTGGAGTCTGGAAGGAGTTGACTACACGTTGGTAGCGATAGTTCTACCATTGGTTGAGTTTGATTTAATATTCGGTATGGATTGGCTTGCATAGCAGCGTGACAGTATTGACTGTCTATCTAAGGTGGTGACCCTGAGAAGTGAAGGGCAGGCAGAAGTCACGTTTGAGGGCCTTAGTGGAGCGGATGGTTCCCTGATTTCGGCCACGCAGTTGGTGCTGGCAGTTAACCAGGGAGGAGTTGCTCTTGTAGCATTGTTGGAGGTTTGCCTTTCCAGGTTGTCACTTGGAGACATGCCAGTAGTGTCAAAGTTCAAGGATGTGTTTCCCGAGGAGCTTCCTGGAGCACCTCCTCGATGAGAGATAGATTTCTCGATTGAGTTAGTGCAAGAGACTAGGCCGATGTCATGTCCTCCTTTTCGGATGGCAGCAAAAGCATTGGCCAACCTCAAAGTACAGTTGCAGGAAATGTTGGAGCAGGTGTATATTAGACCCAGTACTTCACCATGGAGCACACCAGTGTTGTTTGTGAAGAATAAAGACAGCAATATGCGGTTGTGCATACACTATCGAGAGTTGAATAAACTGACTATCAAGAATAAGTATCTAATTCCTCGGATAGATGACCTATTTGACCAGTTGGTTAGGTCAGTGGTATTTTCTAAGTTGGACTTGAAGTCAGGATACTATCAGTTGCAGATTCAAGATGAGGACATACCGAAGACAGCTTTTCGTACGAGGTATGGTCATTTCGAGTATTCGGTGATGCCATTCGGGTTGACTAACACACCATCAGTATTCATGGGTTTGATAAAACGAGTATTTCGTGAATACTTGGATTCTTTTGTTATCGTCTTTATCGACAATATTCCGGTATACTCCAAATCGGAGGCGGGTCATGAGACTCATTTGAGAATAGTGTTGCAAGTGTTGAGAGAGAACCAGCTTTATGCAAAGTTCTCAAAGTGCGAGTTCTGGTTGGAGAAGGTGGCATTTCTAGGCCATGTGATTAGTGGTGATCGGGTGGCGGTGGATCCTGCAAAAGTGGAGGCCATCAGGGATTGTCCAGTTTTGAGAACCGTGGCAGAAGTCTGAAGTTTCCTTAGACTAGTCGGGTACTATAGAAGGTTTGTGGAAAACGTTTTGCGGATAGCTCTACCCTTCACTTCTATAACTCATAAGGACCAGAAGTTTGTGTGGACTCAAGAATGCAATCAGGCATTTGACACCCAAAAGAAAAGGCTAATGATAGCTCCAATCCTAAGTCTGCCTAAATGGACTAAAGGATTTCAAATTTTTAGTGATGCATCAGGATGTGGGCCGGGTTGTGTGTTGGTGCAACATGGTAGTGTTATAGCTTTTGGGTCTGGGCAGTTGAAGCCTTAAGAGAGGAATTACCCCGTCCATGACTTGTAGTTGGCGGCGGTAATTTTTGCATTAAAGTTGTGACAGCACTATGTGTATGGTGTGTAGGTGGATCTCTTCACGGACCACAAAATCCTGAAGTATCTTCTAGACCAAAATAACATGAATATGTGGCAGCGCAGATGGATCGAGATCCTTGGAGACTACGAAGTGGTGATTCAGTATACACCATGTTAACCCAGAAATCGGCAATCCTTCCAAAGGTAGCCAGCTGGCTAATCGCGGCATGCTCCAAGTTCTCCCTGGAGTTCGCGACAAGTCCATGTGTAGGCGGACAGATTTCTCCGTCTGTCCTCCCAGGTCGCATAGCTACCATGTGTCCTGCGGGACGGCGGGTTGTTCTCATAGCTCACCATCGCAGGCCGCGCGGTTATGCGTGCTAACCGCGCAACATTGTTCCTTACAGGAGGCAATCTAAAGCAACAGGGGGAGATCTGTGCGATCTATTCCCTCAGTCCGCCAGGTCGCCTAGCCGGTATCAACCCTAAACTAACTCAACCGTCGCGGGCTCGGCGGACTCACTCTCCGGCTTGACAAAAGAGATGGACTCCACCTCCCATATAGGGGCCCTGCTGCTTCAGGCCGCCAACCAGGGGCTACCTCCAGCCTCAGGCCGTCCACCAGGGGCGTCCTCCAGCCTCAGGCTTCCCACTACGGGCGGCCTCCACCCTCAGGGGCGGCCTTCTCCTCAAACCGCCACCCAGAGGTGGCCTGAACCTTAGGCCGCCACCCTTAGGGGTGGCCTGCTCCTCAATCCGACACCCAGAGGGGGCCTGGACCTCAGGCCGCAACCCTCAGGGGCTGTAACGCCCCCAAATTTTTCGCCAATTATTTAAATCCTTGTTTGGCGTTACGTTGGCACATTTCCGGCTCGTGCCATTGTTAGAGTACCTCGTTAGGTGTTCTTAGAGGTTATAGCCTATTGTATGGTTTCCCCAGCTAGCCGACGTCTGTTTTGGAGGCACGGCTGAGCCTCTTAGGGAATCCTTGTGCTTTGGCTTCGGGTGAGGTTAGCTCGAGTGTGTGGTCGTCGGAGGTTGTGTCCGACTTCGCCGATGTTTTCGTAGCCCGAGTGTTTAGCTACGGTGCGGATTTGTTCGGAATCCGAGAGCGTTAATTTTCGCGTCATTTCGACGGTCGCTAGTTAGCGAGTCGTCATTTATGTGAGCGTATATTTATGGTGGCGCATTTTTTTTAGTATAGCGTGTGTTGTAGACATGCAAGGTTTTAATAATTTGCGTGTGCGTGCCTACATTTGTGAGTTAGTATGTATATATATATGTGTGTGTAAGTAAATGTATTATTGTACGGATAGGTGCTAATTTATATGAGTTAATATATATATAGTGGTTTAGTTAGTGTTTAGTTAATATGATCAATTAGGGGATGTTTTTACGCTTAAGCTAATTAAAGTTAGGATAGGATTTTGTTAATTAGGATATGAATATACATGTATATATAAATATATATATATAAATATATATATATATATATATAAATTAGGGTGTTATTAGGTTTAGGAGTTCTCCCCCCCCCCAAACCCGACGGCGCTGTTGCATCCCGAGCGAAAGACGAGAGACGGAAGCCCGGGGCTGCTTCGACCGCCGGTTCACCGCCCAGATCCGCTTGAAATCGCGATTTGAGGCCGGATTCGTGCTCATCCAGTCAAGATCTCCATTGCAAGGTAGCTATTTTGAGAGTTCCTCCCCGTTTTTTTCGATCGGGTTGTAGATGTTCAGTTTCTCCGAACTATGATGGAGGATTTCCTTCCCTAAATGTTGTCCAGGATTATCCTTGTATTGTCGCTTGCGGCCGGCGGTTGGGAAGAGGGTGCTTGGATGATTTTTGTTCTTCAAAGGCAAACCAAGGCAAGTGCGTCCTTCGCCCTTGTCAAAGTAATTTCTATATAGATCCCTTGATTTTGATTTCAGATCTACTCTCCTAAATTTTTCCTTGCTCGCCCGAAATTTTGGGTACTAATCCTCCATGCTTTTGGTTGCGGTTTCATGGCTAGGGGTGTTAGATCTGATTTTTGTACCAAATGAGATATTAGTTTAAATGTTGTATTTTGGGACTTTGAGTCATGCCCGGATGCCGTTAAGGGTTGTATCTTAGTTTCATTCAAAATCTCATGCTTGTTAGATTGCGTCCGAATTGAATCATTAGCTTATTGTTCTTTCTTTGTGTTGTTAGAAATTGTTCAATAATCGTCGTTAGGGCGTGTCCAAAAGTTGAAGGTTAGGGTTGCTAGAACTTGCTCATTTATTCAATAAATTCGGTCGTGCTCACTTGCTAAAAATATTGTTCATTTCCATTTAACTTATAGCTTGTGGTTCTCTTCCTTGGGTGTGAACCAAGACCAGCCCGTTTCATTATGAAGTTAATTGTTTATGTTAGCGTCAAATTAATCATTATGTTAGTATCAAATTAATCGCACGTGGATAGGTATCAAATTAATTATGTATGTCTTTGTATCAAATTAATTATGTCTGTTTCGGTGTCTAACCTATTCCTTTTGTTATGGTGACCAACTAATGGTACATATTTAGCTGAGTGTCGAACTACTTGCATAATTATAGTATCACTTTGTTTTCAACTTATTTATGTCAAATCACAAATTTGGGCAACTCGACGTTTAGCCCGTCGGTTTATACTTAGGGTTCTTAGGTGGGGTGCTCTAGTTGGAATAGGGTTGTGGTGACTTCTTGGTGGTTCATGGAACTACCAGTAAGGGTTTTTTTTCGAGTCACTTAGTGCTGGAGTAGGATGTGATTTTGAGGTGGGTCGGACCGATGCCGCCACCCATGTTTTACTTCTTGTCTTATTAAGACAATGTGAGCTGTTTGGTCGAGTTGGACTGATGCCACCACCACAGCACCTTGAGATGTTTAGGCCTGATAGACTTGGTCGGACCGTTGCCACCAGCCTAGGCCCTTGATGTTGATTTTGTCCATCTCCATTATTAGGTGACTCTCTCTGCTCTAGCTTTATTCTAGGATTTATCTATTTTGCTAATCCTTCTTGCAGAGATTTGTGAGGCTTGACTTCACCCGTGCACTTGGTGCACCCCTTTTTACTCACTCATGGCGTGTATTTTTCCTGCACTTGTTTACTTTATTCTTACCTGTTTCTCTTCTTCTTTATACTATTATTTCATTTCCCTATTGATATATTGCTTTGCTGAGGTGTTCTTTTCTTTGAGTGCCTCAGGTTCAGGTTTATAGCCGACTGTGCGGCTAGGGTTCTTCTGAAGCTTGCTAGTGATATAGCTGTTGCTGAGTTTTTCTTTTCCTCACTCTTGGGAGGTAGTTTCTTTAGACTTGTAGTACCGATATGCCTACTCACCAGTGGGTTCGTGTCAGTTGTTGATGCCCACTGGTGGTTTCTCTTTTAGATGCTTTGTACTTTGCTTATACTGCCAGTTTTCCTGTTCTGTTTGTGGTTTATTAAACTTGCTCCTGGGATGATTTATGTTAGGTTTCTAGTTACTTTAAAACCTATAAAAGAAAACAATTATTATATCTAACACATAGGCAGCATGTTTGTTTTTATAAAAAAAGCTTAATCACAACTTTCAAAATCACGTAAAAGGGCATTTCCTATATATATTATATAAGTTAAATCTAGGGTCTTGCATAGTCTTTGGTGTCCCCTGGAGACGCTTATGCATTCTCTTAGGATGTAAAAAAAAGTGAATAAAGTATTTTTCCGCTACGTACAAGTATAATTTTGAACGTGTGGACTAGTTGATCCACGAAGCCGAGGGATACGGCCTCTAAAATATAATTGATTTTCACATCATAAAAGATTTTGAATTTTCATAGTCTTAGTAGTTGGTGGTTGCCTGAGCATCGTCAGTTATCCCCTGTCCGACGTGGCATCACAACGCGCGTTTCCTTCTACTCTGATACTTCTTAATTTTGGAGAAAATGCGGGTTGTGATAGTTGGTATCAGAGGGAGGTTGCTTGACAATTTATCGGGCAACCTTTCCTTTTAGGTATTAGAAGTTTAGCATCATGTCATACACACACCGATGTGTCATCAGCACGTCTTAGCTGAAGCACGAACACTACACTCATAGCATAACATGAAGTATACGTGACATATTATGTAGTATGGGATGCATAATATGTGTTTGTATATGGATACACCATAGGAGGCAACATGTGAGGGTTATGTAGTATGGGATGCATAACCTCACCACATGAATGCGACTAGCACGTTTTTTTTTTCATTGCATGAAAATGTTATGTAGTATGAGATGCATAACATTTTCATGTGTACGCCGCTCATAACATGCATTAGGGCCTTTTTAGAATGCATAGCACAATCACGCATAGCATAACATTGCATAAGCACAACGTGCCAAGCTAAAGACTTGCATGATGACATATGTACATACATGGTTTTGAGTCAAAAAGAATATAAATTCATGCATTTCCGATATAGGCACAAAAGTTAGTGTGATGGTGGTGAGCCATCTTAGGTTAAGCATGACATTATTTCCTCTATATAAAACAAAATACATATATATAAAGAAAAAAAACCCCAGAGCAAGTTGGCAGTGAAAGCATGTACTTATGTAGGTTTGTCTGTACCTGTTTGTTTTGTCCTAGTAGTTGAACTAAGTTCTGATGATTGCTTGTTTGATCTTTTTTAGGATGGCGCCTAAGCGTAGGGTGGCGAGATCGACTCTCCAATCTGAGGGTGAGACTTCGGGTGCTCAAAGTGGTGGAGTTATGGAAAGTATCGAGGCAGATGGTGGACGTTCAGTCTCAGATCCAGTCCCTGATGTCTGTGTTGGCAGGACTAGCCCCGAGAGCGCAGGATCCTACTGCGGGTTTAGCTGTTCCCGCACCTCCTGCACCCCCAGCCCCTTTGGTGCCTCTAGTGGTGGTGCCCCCGGAGATGGCCTTCATCACTCAGTTCCAGCGACTGCGACCCCCTACCTACGATGGTAAGGCAGACTTCATGATGTTGGATGACTGGTTGATTTCCATAGAAGAAATGTTTCATTACTCTGGAGTGTCTGAGGATCAGAAGGTGATGTTGGCCGCCTATCAGCTGAAGGGGTTAGCGAAGAGTTGGTGGATGAGGGAGAAGGAGGGAATGGTAGTAGGAAGCACTTGGGCTTCCTTCAAGGAGATCTTGATGCAGAAATTTCTACCGTCAGTAGAGCGAGACAGGCTGATGAATGACTTCTTGCATCTGAAGCAGAGGCAGCTCTCAATCAGCGAGTATGAGATTGAGTTTAGCAAACTCAGTCGCTTTCCCCTAGTTTGGTGAGCTCAGAGGAGGATAGAGCGAAGCGTTTCCTCGGAGGCCTGCAAAGCGATGTTCAGCAGCTAGTAGTGGCTCATGGAGCGGTGAGTTATGCTGGGGCGATGGAGGACTCTTTGAAGGTAGAGGCCATCGAAAACGCGAAGCAAAGAGGACAGCAGGTGAGGAATGAGAAGAGGAAAGCTGTTGAAGCAAAGAGCCCCCAAGTGCCCGGTGCTCCTTCGTGGAAGAGGAGCAAGGAGGTCTGTAGTTTTTGTGGCCGGTCGGGCCATCCTGCTGAGAGATGTTTCAAGAGGGCGGTGGCGCAGAAGGAGCATGTGCATGCTATACAGGGTGATCCCAGGCAGAATGTGGTGTGTACTCTGTGCAAGAAAGAGGGGCATGATGTTGCCCGTTGTTGGTTGAAGGACAAGGTCTGCTATCAGTGCGGACAGAAAGGTCATACCAAGGCCTGATGCCCGCAGCTCCAGTCTATGCACTGACCAGTTCCTCTTCAGGCGTTGCCACCGCCTCAGTCTATGGATAGAGGCAAAGGGAAGCTGAATGTGATATCTTCAGCGGAGGCTCAAACTTCGACGTAAGTCATTTCAGGTAAACCTTCTCTCTAGTCTTTTACTTCCATTGCAGATTAGTTTGGCTTTTGTTTTCTTTATTGATTGTGTAATTTTCCCATTTATATTTATATAGGGAGTTTTAAGGTAAATAACCGCTGGGCGTGCGTTCTCTTTGACTCAGGTGCTACCCACTCATTTGTGACTAGGGCCTTTGTAGAGCGGTGCCAGCTGGTTCTTGATCGTGTCGGTGATGCCTTTTGCGTAAAATTCCCCTCGGGTGATTCCGTGATATCAGATCAGGGCATTATGGATTGTCCGATTATGCTGGGGGATTTACCAGCCAAGGCAGATCTGAAGGTTATAGACTTGGAAGATTTCGACGTCATCCTGGGTATGGATTGGTTGTCCAAATACGATGTAGTGATCCAGTGCAGGGGTAAGCGCTTGGATTTCAATAAGGACAATGGTCAGCCTGAGAGTATTTATGGAGATCCGCGCCAGGCCCCTCCGGCAATTTCTACGGTATGTGCTCAGAGGTTATTCAGTTCTGATTGTTTTGCTTGCTTGGTCTCAGTACTGGGGATGGACAGCAGTTTGCCGTGGATGGATGAGATTCCTGTTGTTCGTGAGTTTTCTGATGTTTCCTAGCGACCTTCCCGGTCTTCCCCCTGTCAGAGATGTCGAGTTCGTGATTGATTTGGAGCCGGGTACGCGTCCTATTACTAAGGCGCCGTACCGGATGGCCCCGCGAGAGCTGGAGGAGCTGCGTACCCAGCTGGATGAGTTATTGGAGAAGGGTTTCATAAGGCAGAGCTCGTCGCCCTGGGGTGCACCTGTTCTCTTCGTGAAGAAGAAAGATGGTTCGATGCGCCTTTGCATCGACTATAGGGAGTTGAACAAAGTCACCATCAAGAATAGGTATCCCCTACCCAGAATCGACGACTTATTCGATCAGTTACGTGGTAGCTCTGTGTTCTCCAAGATTTACCTTCGATCAGGATATCATCAGCTCAGGATCCGAGAGTCGGACATTCCACGGACGGCTTTCCGATTGAGGCATGGACATTTCGAATTCCTAGTTATGTCTTTTGGGTTGACCAACGCGCCATCAGCATTCATGGACATGATGAACCGGTGTTCAAAGATTTTCTGGACAAGTTTGTGGTCGTATTCATAGACGACGTTTGATTTATTCACGGAATGCTGCGGAGCATGATCAGCACTTGCGGTTGGTGTTATCTGCCTTGAGAGATCATCAGTTGTACGCCAAGTTGAGTAAATGTGAATTCTGGTTGCCTCAGGTGTCCTTCCTGGGTCATGTGGTGAACAAGGATGGCATTTCAGTGGACCCGGTGAAGATTTCTGCAGTGATGGATTGGCATAGGCCGAGCACACCCAAGGAGATTAGGAGCTTCTTGGGATTGGCCGACTATTATAGAAGGTTTGGTGAGGGCTTTTCTACCATGGCAACGCCCTTAACTAAGCTGACGCAGAAGCATGCAGCGTTCATCTGGAGCGAGCAGTGCGAGGAGGCCTTTCTGGAGCTAAAGAGGAGATTATGCACTGCTCCTGTTTTGACATTGCCTATGGAGGGCAAGTACTATGACGTATATGTGGATGCCTCAAATGTTGGGCTCGGAGGCGTGTTGATGCAAGAAGGGAAGGTGATTGTGTATGGGTCGCGACAGTTGAAGACTCATGAGCGGAATTACCCTACGCATGACCTCGAGTTTGCGGCGGTGATTTTTGCGCTGAAGCTGTGGAGGCATCTACTCTATGGGGCTCAGTGCAAGATTTTCACAGATCATAAGAGCCTGAAGTACGTGTTTACACAGAAGGAGTTGAATCTGCGCCAGCGGCGGTGGCTAGAGTTTGTGGCCGATTATGACGTCGAGATCCAGTACCATCCAGGCAAGGCCAATGTGGTGGCCGACGCCCTGAGCCGCAAGACAGGGAGGATCTTCAACCTCACGGCGGACCGTCTAGTGGAAGAGATCTTGTTGATGGACATCTCCGTGGGATGCTGTGTTTTGCAAAGCAGTTTGACAGTGGCAGAGCCATCTTGGATTTCTCTCACCAGGTTGCACCAGAAGGATGATCCGGATTTGTTACACATGTACCTTAAGGCTGAGAGAGGGGAGTTGCCGTATTTCTCCATCGATGATTCGGGTACATTGAAGTACCGCGACAGGTTTTGCATCCCCGCGGTTGGAGACATCAAGAGTATAGTATGCAAAGAGGCTCATGGATCCAGTGTTGCCTACCACCCAGGATCCACCAAGATGTATCATGATTTGAAGCAGATCGCCTGGTGGTATGGTATGAAGAGGGATATAGCTCGGTATGTTTCGGAATGTTACACTTGCAAGCGGGTGAAGGCCGATCATGGGAGGCCTGGTGGAAAGTTGACTCCTTTGGAGGTCCCGACTTGGAATTGGGAAAGTATCTCCATGGACTTCATTACGAGCTTACCAAGATCTCCAGGGGGATTTGACTCAGTTTGGGTGATCGTGGACCGATTGACGAAGTGTGCGCACTTCGTACCTTATAAGATCGACTACCCGATGAAGAAGATAGCAGAGTTGTATTTGAGCGAAGTCATCCGATTGCATGGAGTTCCCTTTTCTGGAAGAGTTTGCAGGAGGGTTTGGGTACAGACTAGAGATATTCTACCGCTTACCACCCTCAGACAAATGGGCAGACCGAGCATGTGAACCGGACTGTGGAGGATATGCTCAGGTGATACATTCTAGACCACGGTGGAGCGTGGGATGAGCGTTTGCGGCTCATGGAGTTTGCCTATAATAACAGTTACCAAGAGAACTTGCAAATGGCTCCCTTCGAGGCATTGTATGGGAGGCGGTGCAGAACTCCGTTGTTTTGGACTGAGGCCGGTGAGAGGTCTTTGTTGGGTCCTGATGCTCTCGAGGAAATGGAGGTTGTTGTGAAGCTCATTCGGGAAAAGCTTCGGTTAGCTCAGGAAAGATATGAGAAGAACGCCAACCGACGTAGGTCCGATTTGGAATTTTCGGTGGAGAATTTGGTCTTCTTGAAGGTGTCTCCGATGGTTGGAGTGAAGAGGTTCGGCAAGAACCATAAGCTGGATCCGAGGTATGTGGGCCCATTCAGAATTTTGGAGCATATTGGTGTGGCAGCATATAGGTTGGATCTACCAGCCAACTTCCCAGGCCTGCATAATGTCTTTCATGTGAGCCAGCTGCGGAAGTGTGTGCGGAATAGTGGGCAAGTCTTGGATGTCGTGCCCTAGTTGGAGCCTAACCTCTCATATGTTGAGGTGCCGGTCCGCATCTTGGATACTCAGGATCGGGTGCTGCGGACAAAGTCTATCTCGATGGTGAAGGTTCTTTGGAAGAATCAAGTTTTGGAAAGCGCAACTTGGGAGCTAGAGTCGGCTATGAAGGAGGCTTACCCTCGCCTGTTCTCCTGATTTTGTTGGGTATGTCTTCTTCCTAGTAACTTTTGTTTTGTTACTTTCCTCTATAGTAGAAGTAGTGTACGTAAAGTTTCGGGACGAAACCTTCTCTTAGGGGGACTGACTGTAACGCCCCCGAATATTTCGGCAATTATTTAAATCCTCATTTGGCATTACGTTGGCGCATTTCCGGCTCGTGCTGTTGTTAGAGTACCTCATTAGGTGTTCTTAGAGGTTATAGCCTGTTGTATGGTTTCCCCAGCTAGCCGGCGTCTGTTTTGGAGGCCCGGCTGAGCCTCTTAGGGAATCCTTGTGCTTTGGCTTCGGGTGAGGTTAGCCCGAGTGTGTGGCCGTCGGAGGTTGTGTCCGACTTCGCCGATATTTTCGTAGCCCGAGTGTTTAGCTACGGTGCGGATTTGTTCAGAATCCGAGAGCGTTAATTTTCGCGTCATTTCGACGGTCGCTAGTTAGCGAGTCGTCATTTATGTGAGCGTACATTTATGGTGGTGCATTTTTTTCAGTATAGCGCGTGTTGTAGACATGCAAGGTGTTAATAATTTGTGTGTGCGTGCCTACGTTTGTGTGTTAGTATGTATATATATATATATATATATATATATATATATATATATATATATATATATATATATATATATATGTATATATGTATGTATATGTGTGTGTGTGTGTGTGTGTGTGTGTGTGTAAGTAAATGTATTATGTACGGAATAGGTGCTTTTTATATGAGTTAATATATATATATATATTATATATATATATATATATATATATATATATATTATATATTGGTTTAGTTAGTGTTTAGTTAATATGTTCAATTAGGGGCTGTTTTTACGCTTAAGCTAATTAAAGTTAGGATATGATTTTGTTAATTAGGATATGAATATATATGTTTATTTAAATATATATATATATATTAATATATATATATATTAGGGTGTTATTAGGTTTAGGAGTTCTTCCCCCCCCAAACCGACGGCGCTGTTGCATCCCGAGCAAAAGACGAGAGACGGAAGCCCGGGGCTGCTCCGACCGCCGGTTCACCGCCCAGATCCGCTTGAAATTGCGATTTGAGGCCGGATTCGTGCTCCTCCAGTCAAGATCTTCATTCCAAGGTAGCTATTTTGAGAGTTCCTCCCCGTTTTTTTTTTCGATCGGGTTGTAGATGTTCAGTTTTTCCGAACTTTGATGGAGGATTTCCTTCCATAAATGTTGTCCAGGATTTTCCTTGTATTGTCGCTTGCGGCCGGCGGTTGGGAAGAGGGTGCTGTGCCGATTTTTGTTCTTCAAAGGCAAACCAAGGCAAGTGTGTCCTTCTCCCTTGTCAAAGTAATTTCTATATAGATCCCTTGATTTTGATTTCAGATCTACTCTCCTAAATTTTTCCTTGCTCACCCGAAATTTTGGGTACTAATCCTCCATGCTTTAGGTTGCGGTTTCATGGTTAGGGGTGTTAGATCTGATTTTTGCACCAAATGAGATATTAGTTTAAATGTTGTATTTTGGGACTTTGAGTCATGCCCGGATGCCGTTAAGGGTTGTATCTTAGTTTCGTTCAAAATCTCATGCTTGTTAGATTGCGTCCGAATTGAATCATTAGCTTATTGTTCTTTCCTTGTGTTGTTAGAACTTGTTCAATAATCGTCGTTAGGGCGTGTCCAAAAGTTGAAGGTTAGGGTTGCTAGAACTTGCTCATTTATTCAATAAATTCGTTTGTGCTCACTTGCTAAAATATTGTCCATTTCCATTTAACTTATAGCTTGTGGTTCTCTTCCTTGGTGTGAACCAAGACCAGCCCGTTTCATTATGAAGTTAATTGTTTATGTTAGCATCAAATTAATCATTATGTTAGTATCAAATTAATCGCGCGTGGATAGGTATCAAATTAATTATGTATGTCTTTGTATCAAATTAATTATGCCTGTTTCGGTGTCTAACCTACTCCTTTTGTTATGGTGACCAACTAATGGTACATGGTTAGCTGAGTGTCGAACTACTTGCATAATTATAGTATCGCTCTGTTTTCAACTTATTTATGTCAAATCACTAATTTGGGCAACTCGACGTTTAGCCCGTCGGTTTGTACTTAGGGTTCTTAGGTGGGGTGCTCTAGTTGGAATAGGGTTGTGGTGACTTCTTGGTGGTTCATGGAACTACCAGTAAGGGTTTTTTTTCCGAGTCACTTAGTGCTGGAGTAGGATGTGATTTTGAGGTGGGTCGGACGATGCCGCCACCCTTGTTTTACTTCTTGTCTTATTAAGACAATGTGAGCTGTTTGGTCGAGTTGGACTGATGCCACCACAGCACCTTGAGATGTTTAGGCCTGATAGACTTGGTCAGACCGTTGCCACCAGCCTAGGCCCTTGATGTTGATTTTGTCCATCTCCAGTATTAGGTGACTCTCTCTGCTCTAACTTTATGCTAGGAATTATCTATTTTGCTAATCCTCCTTGCAGAGATTTGTGATGCTTGACTTCACCCGTGCACTTGGTGCACCCCTTTTTACTCACTCATGGAGAGTATTTTTCCTGCACTTGTTTACTTTATTCTTACCTGTTTCACTTCTTCTTTATACTATTGTTTCATTTCCCTATTGATATATTGCTTTGCTGAGGTGTTCTTTTTCTTTGAATGCCTCAGGTTCAGGTTTATAGCGATTGTGCGGCTAGGGTTCTTCTGAAGCTTGCTAGTGCTATAGCTGCTGCTGAGTTTTTCTTTTCCTCACTCCTGGGAGGTAGTTTCTTTAGACTTGTAGTACCGATATTCCTACTCACCAGTGGGTTCATGTCAGTTGTTGACGCCCAATGGTGGTTTCTCTTTTAGATGATTTGTACTTTGCTTATACTGCCAGTTTTCCTATTCTGTTTGTGGTTTATTAAACTTGCTCCTGGGATGATTTATGTTAGTTTGCAAGTTACTTTAAAACCTATAAAAGAAAACAATTATTATATCTAACACATAGGCAGCATGTCTGTTTTTATAAAAAAACTTAATCATTACTTTCAAAACCACGTAAAAGTGCATTTCCTATATATATTATATAAGTTAAATCTAGGGTCTTGCATAGTCCCCTGGGGACGCTTATGCATTCTCATATGATGTAAAAAAAGTGAATAAAGTATTTTCCGCTACGTACAAGTATAATTTTGAAGGGGTGGACTAGTTGATCCACGAAGCCGAGGGATACAGCCTCTAAAATATAATTAATTTTCACATCATAAAAGGTTTTGAATTTTCATAGTCTTAGTAGTTGGTGGTTGCCTGAGCGTCGGCAATTATCCCCTATCCAACGTGGCATCACAACGCGCGTTTCCTTCTACTCTGATACTTCTTAATTTCGGAGAAAATGCAGGTTGTGACAGGGGTGGCCTTCTCCTTAGGCTGCCACCCAGAGGCGGCCTGGACATCAGGCCGCCACCCTCAGGGGCGGCATGCTCCTCAGGCCGCCACCACCCAAGTGGGCAGCCTGCTCCTTAGGCCGCCACATCAAGTGGGCGGCCTGCTCCTTAGTCCTCCATCACCAAGAGGGCGGCCTGCTCCTCAGGCTGCCAACCTAGGGGCGGCTTACTCCTCAGGCCGCCCTCAACTGCTTGCCTCAGCCACCCAGGGGCGGCCTGCTCCCAGGCCGCCACATCAGAGGCTGCATGCTCCTCAGGCCGCCTTCTTCTGCTTGTCGAGTCCGCCCAACCCTCCATGATGATGTCACTGGGCCCTGCTTCTAGAATATCTTCCCCAAGCCTATAAAATCACCTAATACCTATCATTTGGAAGAATACGACGTGTGGGAGGAAAACTGCCGCTGCCAGCAAGCCCTGCGGACTCAGCTTTCCAGTCCTCCACGGTTGATCATCAAGCCATGCAGATTCAGTTTTCCAGTCCTCCCCAGCTTGCCATCTTGCCGTGTGGCATGCTAGCAGCCTCTTTTCCTTAACCTCTGACAAATTCTTCCTTAGCCGCCAGCTTCCCCATTTGTACCCTTTATTACTTTCTCATGTAAAGGTGCATTAGAAAGCTGTAATCTTGTTTCTTGATAAAAGGAAAAAGTTCATCGTAAGAGTGGCATTTAAGTCGCGACGGGTGAAGTCTGTTGTTTCTGCTGCTAGCGGCCCCCTATCTTATTCTCAGCTTAACTCTCTCGGCGTCAACCTGCAAGCACAATCATCAAAGTAACCATCTACTCAACAGCTCTTGATCAACCTCCTCCGCAGATCATCAAGTTCTCCGCTAATCATCAAGCTTCTCTGCTGATCATCAACCTTCTTCGCTAATCATCAGCCATCCCGGCTGCTCTCAGCAAACCTCTCCTCTATCCCCACAACCCTTGAATAAGCGCTTGCTCCACTCTCGAGCACTCAGAAGCTTCCTCCTCTCCTTCTCATCAACCCCGCAATCCTCTTCTTCACCTAACTTGTGAGATCGAACAACCCATTAACTAGGCGGTGCTGTTTTCACGCATCAACAATTCACACGCGACCTTCAGATCCGAATAGACGGTGAAAATCAACGGTTAATCTTGTCATACCGCCAACCCTCTCAAAACATTCCTCCTACCAGCAAAGACGCTCACTGGGAATCCCTCTTGCTGACACGTCAGGAAACTTCCCTGCAGATAGCAGCAATCAACGACACTCTAGACACTATAATTTAGCAACTACACTCTCAACCTGTAGTAGCACCAGTTGCTACAGTCAATCCAGCAGTGGGGAATTCACATTCAAATCCGCCAACTTTTCTGCCAGTTGATCCTTATACTTATCTAGCAAGTTATCTATCTAGGCAGGCCGCAGTCACTTTGCAGTGTCCAGTTGCTAAGCAAAGCGAAAGTTCATGCAAAGTCAACCTTCAAACCATCGCTTGCTCTGCCAATCACCCAGGAAAGCTGCCTGAATTTTCCACTAAGAGGAAGAGAGACCCGGAAGCTTTACCCCTTATCAGGCAACCTCCAAAGTCTCCTCCAAAGGTGTTTCAACCTCGGGCCATGAAGAGCAAAACAAGCAATGAGGGATCTTCTCAGTTGGTTGATCGAAGGGCCAAGGACTCTAACTAATACTGCAAATATCACAGAGAAAAGGGTCATGCAACAAAAGATGGTAGAGCCCTACAACAGCTAGTAGAGAAGACGATAAAATAGGTTAAATTCCATCATTTGCTCTAGCAGAATGATAATTCTAATCCATCAGCCTCAAATGGAAAAGAGGTTGCAGACACTCTTCGATGCTCAAGAGGAGTGAGCCAAATCAGCGCTAGGCCCTCAAAGCTCCTAACAACCATTATCGGTTACTCTTACTCTATTCTACATGTTTTGAACCTTTTCTTTACAAATCACTTCTAAGTGTTCATTCTTGCATTTCAATAAAGTTTTCATCAGGGATCCTGTACTGACACGGTTCCCATTTTGTAATACTTCTTCCTTTATTTTCTCTTTGCCAAAGAGATCACTGAACCACTGAGATATCGCCGATTCTTGCTATAGGCCCCCTCAAGATTGGATTCCGGCGTAAGGCCACAATGACCACATATCGCGGGGAGTTTTCGCATATGTGTTGTGGGGGCTATCCAACTCTCATGTGAAGGAATACAGGACTTCAGATCCTAGCCAGTATCTGACACAAAGTGCACGTTAGGAAGGCCCATGTGTTAGCTCTGTTGTGCTTCATTAAGGATACATTACAGTTACGATGATCTTTGCTTGACAAGCAATGACGATCAAACGTAGCCTTGTCTCTTTGATCATCTCATGACTGTGATGGCTGAACACTCTTTGGTACTCTCAATCCGTGCTTTTACGGGTCCCACAACTCCGTTGATCTTTGTCACAAGAGAGAAATGCTATAGACCACTTGGCGCACCTGGCCTGACAGATTAGCGATGTTGTAACCCGAGGCATGGGAGCAGTGTATCTAACGATCCTTCTTAAGATTTCCCGTACTTTTCTCTTTTGTACCCTTCTACAGGATGCGCGGCTAGCCCGCTCTTAGCAGGATTATACTCGTGATGACCTTTCTTAGGAAAGCGATGCATAAGGACCATGGGTGATCACATGTGGCAGCATCCAGTCTTTCTTGCTCATCTCAGAGTATATACCTCTTTTTTATCAACTACCGCTTTCACAGGTTAACACGTTAAATCTGAAATATTAAAAGGATTTGCAGCAATCATTTTGCTTACTCTCATCTTATATGCATTGCATGCTCAAAGCTCTATCAGATGATAATTTACAAAGCTCTTCATTACTCTTATTAAGTGTTAATGACATCAATCATTGATCAAAGAATCTGACTCTCCTGATCATCAAGCCTTGTTATTAGAATCTAGTTAAGATTGGCAGAATTCGTCAAGCTTCTTCTCTGCTAATCTGATCATGTCCATCCTATCATATCAACGGTCAATACTTGACTTATTGATCTGGACTTCATGTTAAATATGTCATCTCTTATATAGCAAGAAGACAACTATTCGGGATTGATCTGCATTCAATTATCAGCAGAGTGCATCAGGAATTTGCTCTGTTATTTGATCATATCCATCTCATCTCATCAACAGTTAGCATTCGCAAGATCCGCTCAGGTACTTGCATCTTAGCTCATTATATTATGTTTGCTGCTCACTCTTCTCTTTGTAGTGATTAGCAGGGACCTGCAAGTTCCCTCATAGGTACTTGAAACCTTCTTTCCTATATTATGTATACTGCTCACTCTTTTTTTGCAGTGATTAGCAGGCATCTGCAAGTCTTATTCAGGTACTTGCAACCTACTTTCATATACCATATCCGTTTCTAACTCTCTTCTTGCAGAGATCAGCAGAGGCTTGCAAGTTTCTTCACAGGTACTTGCAACCTACTTCATATATCACATCTGCTTCTAACTCTTTTCTTGCAGAGATCAGCAGATGCTTGCAAGTTTCTTCACAGGTACTTGCAACCTACTTTCATAAATCACATCTGCTTCTAACTCCTCTCTTGAAGAGATTAGCAGATGCTTGTAAGTTTCTTCAGAGGTACTTGCAACTTACTTTCATATACCACATCTGCTTCTAACTCTCTTCTTCTAGAGATCAGCAGATGCTTGAAAGTTTCTTCACAGGTACTTGCAACTTACTTTCATATATTACATCTTCTTCTAACTCCTTTTTGCAGAGACTAGCAGATTTCTGCAAGTTATCTTCAGGTACTTGCAGCTTACTTTACTTCCATATCTGCCGCTAAGTTCTCTTTTACAGCAACCAGCGAACGCTTGCAAGTCCCCTTCAGGTACTTGCAACTTATTTTTCTCTTCACGCATGCTGCTTACTCTTCCTTTTGCAGAGGATAACAGGTGCTTGCAATCCTCCATCATGTACTTGCAAGTTATTATGCTTCTACGTTTTCCTCTCACCTTCATTTTGCAGAACTCGGTAGAAGACACATCTTCTTCGTTTTGCAAAGGAAAACCTAGGTACACGCAGGATGTACCTTCCATACATGCCTACACTAACTTTTCCTTTGCAGGAAAAATACAGGCATTAGCAAACTCCTAAGGAGAGACATCAGGTTCTATCTCTCCATGCCCCCTTCCTTTTCTTTAGTGTGGATCACGATTTTCGTGGGTCTCCAACTTTTTCGAAGTTCCCTTCAGAACTTTAAAAAGTGGGGGGATTAGTTAACCCAAAAATCGGCGATCCTTCCCAAGGAAGTCAGCTGGCTAGTCGTGCCTGCTCCAGGTTCTCCCTAGAGTTCATGAGTCCAAGTGTAGGCAGACATATTTCTCTGTCTGCCCAGGTCGCATAGCTACCGCGTGCCCTACTGGACGGCGGGCTGTTAGCATAGCTCACCCTCGCAGGCCGTGCGGTTAGGCCTGTTAACCGCGAAACTTTTTTTCCTTATAGGAGGCAATCTAAAGTAATAGGGGGCGATCTATACGATCTATGCGATCTATTTACTCAGTCCTCCAGGTCGCCCAGCCGGTGTCAACCCTAGACCAACTCAACCGTCGCGGGCTCGGCAGACTCACTTTTCGGCTCAATAGAAGAGATGAATTCCACCTCCCCTATAGGGGTGGCCTGCTGCCTCAGGCCGCCCACCATGGGCGGCCTCCAGCCTTAGGCCACCCACCAAGGGTGGCCTCCAGCCTCAGGCCGCCCACCAAGGGCAGCCTCTAGCTTCAGGCCACCCACCAAGGGCAGCATCTAGCCTCAGGCTGCCCACCAGCGGCGGCCTCCACCCTCAGGGGCGGCCTGCTCCTCAGGCCGCCACCTAGAGGCGGCATGGACATCAGGCCGCCACCCTTAGGGGAAGCTTGCACCTCAGGCTGCCACCCAGAGGTAGCCTGGTCCTCAGGCAGCCGCCCTCAGGGGCAGCCTACTCCTCAGGCAGCCACCACCAAAGCGGGAGGACTACTCCTCAGGCCGCCACCATCAAGTGGGCGGTCTGCTCCTCAGGCCTCCACCACCAAGAGGGCGGCCTGCTCCTCGGACCGTCAAACCAGGGGCATCATGCTACTCAGGCCACCCTCATCTGCTTGCCTCAGCCACCCAGGGGCGGCCTGCTCCCCAGGCCGCCACACTAGGGGCTACCTCCAACTCAGGCTGCCCACTTCTGCTCGCCGAGTCTGCCCAAGCCACCATGTTGACGTCACTGGGACCTACTTTTAGAAGATCTTCCTCGGGCCTATAAATAGCCCCTACTACCTCTCATTTGGGAGAACACGACACACAAGAGGAAAGCTGTCGCTGCCAGCAAGGCCTACGGACTCAGTTTTCCAGTCCTCCACAGTTGATCATCAAGGCCTGTGGACTCAATTTTCTAGTCCTCCACAGCTTGCCATCAAGCCAAACGGCCTACTAGCAGCCTCTTTTCCTTAACCTCTGGCAACTTCTTCCTTAGCTGCCAGCTTCCCCCTTTTATACCCATTATTGCTTTCTCATGTAAAGGTGCATTAGCAAGCTGTAATCTTGTTTCTTGATTAAAGGAAAAACCTGTCGCAAGAGTGGCATCTAAGCTGTGGCGGGTAAAGTCTGTTGTTGCCGCTACTAGCGGCACCTTCTCTTCTTCTTAGCTCAACTCTCTCGGCATCAACCCACAAGAATAACTATCAATCTCACCATCTGCTCGACAGCTCCTGATCAACCTCCTCTGTTGATCACCAAGCTTCTCCGCTGATCATCAAGCTTCTCCGATGATCATCAACCTTCTCCTCTGATCATCAGCCTTCCCGGCTGCTCTCAGCAAACCTCTCCTCTATCCCCGTAACCCTTGAACAAGCGCTTGCTCCACTCTCGAGCACTCAAAAGCTTTCTCCTCTCCTTCTCATCAACCCCGCAATCCGCTTCTTCACCTAGCTTGTGAGATCGAACAACCCATTAACTAGGTGGTGCCGTTTTTATGCATCAACATGCCAGGCAAAGCCAATGTTGTGGGGGATGCCTTGAGTAGGAAACAATCTTGTCAAGGGATTTGTATCGAAGCTCATGATGAGCAGTTGATGTGGGACTGTGAGTCCCTTGGCATTGAGTGCTTAGCAAGAGGCGAGTCAAGCATGGCTCGATTGAACTGGATCGAGTTGCAAAATGACTTATCTGATTGTATTCGGGAAGCGACTAGTTTGGATGAGGAGTTTCAGCCATTCATAGTGGATGCTCGAAATGGCGAGGGTAGCTCCTGGGAGATGATTGATGGGGTCTTCAGGAAGGACTAAAGGAAATGTATAACGTTGTTCGACAAGCTCTGTGAGGAGTTAATGTTTAAGGCTCATTTTATGAATTACTCCATTGGCCCAGACAGTACAAAGATGTAGTTGGATATGAAGAAATCCTTCCGGTGGCCTGGTTTGAAGAGTGATATAGCTTTGTACGTGAGTCGGTGCAAAACTTGTGCCTTAGTGAAGGATGAGTGTCAAAAGCCGGGTGCGTTCCTAAAGCCTCTTCCAATTCCCGAGTGAAAATTTGATGACATCTCCATGGACTTTGTGCATGGCTTACCTCGATCGTAGCAGGGTAACGACGTGATTTTGGTGATCGTGGACCGCTTGACCAAAGTGGCTCATTTCATCCCAAATCAGAAAGAGGACAGCGTTGAGAAGCTGGTAGAGTTGTATGTTCGTGACATTATGCGACTACATGGGATTCCTAAAAGTATTTTTAGTGAACGCGATGGATGATTCACGTCTAGAGAGTGGAGGTTTGTTCAGAATAGTCTGGGCACGAAGCATAAGTTCAGTACGGCGTTCAATCCTCAAACTAATGGTCAAATGGAAAGAATGAACCGTACAGTGGACGATATGCTGAGTAGGTATTTGCTTGATAACTTAAAGAATCTTTCTTCATGATTAAGCATGTGTTTGCCTGAGCGTCCGAAGTTATCCCCTGCTGACGTGGCATCATGACGTGCATTACTCTGATAAGTTACTTTATGCGGTGAAAATGCGGGTTGTGATAGTTGGTATCAGAGCCAGGTTGCTTGACAATTGGTCGGGCAACCTTCTCTTGTTAGTATTAGTTGTTTAGTGACATTTCATGCACACACCAATGTGTCATTAGTACGTCTTAGCCGAAGCATAGTCACTACACTCATAGCATGATAAGAAGTATACGAGGCATATTATGTAGTATGGAATGCATAATACATGTTTGTATATGGATCCACCATAGGTGGCAACATGTGACGGTTATGTAGTATGGGTTACATAACCACCATCACATTGGTGCCCATTAGCATGTTTTCTTTTCTCGTTGCATGCGATGGTATGTAGTATGGCATACATAACATTTTATGCGTATGTCGCTCATAACATGCATTAGGGCCTTTATAGAATGCATAACACTACATATATTGCATATCATCGCATAAGCACACGTTCTAAGTTAAGGTTTACATGATGATATATATACACACATGATTTTAAATAAGAATAACGAATACATGCATTCATGTCATAGGCACAAGAGTCAATAGGATGAGAGACATAACATCGTTATAAAATCCCAGATCAAGTTGCAGCGTAAGCAAGCATCTTTTAAGAATGGTCTGAATTAGTCGTATTGCTTTGTCGTAAGCTAGGATTTTGATGAGTTGTTCGTTTGCTTTTTAAAAATTCCGCCAAAGCGTCCTGCGATGAGGTTGACTACCTAGTCGGAGGGTGAGTCATCAGGTGCGCAAAGTGATGCGATTATCGAGGGTCTGCGTTAGAGCAATGAGGCTCTATCGAGACAATTGGTTGCGATGCAATGGCAAATTGAGTCCTTATTGTCTGCCGCTCCCACGCAGCAACCTTTAGTGCAAGAGCCTGCCTTGGGCCAAGCCGTGCCCAATACCCCTGCTCCTCTAGTGCCCCCGATGACGATACCACCAGAAATGAATTTAATATCGCACTTTCAGCGGTTGGGACCTCCCACCTACGATGGGACTGCCGACTTTTTGATTTTAGATGATTGGATCATCTCCATCTAGGAGATGTTTTCGTATTCCGGAATTCTAGAAGCCCAGAAGGTGATGATTGCAGCCTATCAGTTAAAAGGCATGGCAAAGCGTTGGTGGATTCGGGAAAGAGAGAGTCTGAAGGAAGGCTGTTCTTGGGTATCTTTTAAGAAGATATTGCTGAAGAAGTTTCTACCCTCGATCGAGCAGGACCGCCTGATGAATAACTTTCTACATCTGAAGCAGAGATAGCTCACCGTGAGCGAGTACGAGATTGAGTTTAGCAAGTTGATCAGATTTTCCCCCGATTTGGTAGCTTCGGAGGAGGGTAGAGTAAAGCGATTCCTTGGAGGACTAAGAAGCGGGAACAGCAGTTGACATGCGCTTATAGAGTAGAGAACTTTGCTGAGGTAGTGGAAGCCGCACTGAAAGTTGAGGCGATTGAAAATGCCAAGAACCGCAGTGTTGCGTTGAGGAAAGAGAAAAGGAAAGGTGTTGAGGATGGTAGCTCCAGGGCATCTGGCCCTTATCAGAAGAAGAAAAGTAGGGAAGTGTGTTGCTTCTGTGGTCGTCCTGGCCACCATTACGAAAGGTGTTTCAAGAGGACTGCCACCCTAAAGCAGCAGGTGCACGCCATCCAAGGTACACCTAAGGGAGAGCTAGAGTGCTTGTTTTGTGTAGGGAAGGGTCATGATGTCAGTCGGTGCTGGATGAAAGAAAGGATTTGCTTCCAGTGCGGGCAGAAGGGACACCATAAGTCTTCGTGCCCCCAGACTCTATCCCCACTACAACCTGCCCCACTTTGAGCTCTACTGCCGCCACCAAACCTAGATAAAGGAAAAGGAAAGCTAAACGTGATGACCAGCTAGGAAGCCCAAACCTCTACGCAAGTGATATCAGGTTAGCCTCAGTTTAATTTATCCTTATTATTTTGTTGTTGTTGCCTTAGTTATCATTCGTTTAGTTATTTATGCTACGGTTTTAGGGAGTTTAAGGTGCGGAATAGGTGGGCGCGCTTTCTTTTCGACTCGGGTGCCACCCATTCCTTTGTGGCCCGGAGGTTTGTTGATAATCATCTCCTGAATGTGGATCAATTAGGAGACTCATTCAACGTCAAGCTTCCCTCCGGTGAATCGGTGATATCTAACCAAGGAGTTCTGAGATGTCCTATTTATCTTGGCAATTTTCTGGCCTTTGCAGATCTGATGATTTTGGATCTGTCTGATTTTGACGTGATTTTGGGCATGGAGTGGCTGTCCAAGTAAGATGCAGTAATGTAATGGAAGTCTAAGCGACTGGATTTCAGAATGGACAATGAACAACCTATGAGCGTCTATGGGTTTCAGGACAGAGTTTCCCCTGTCATTTCTGCAGTACGTGCTTGTCGTGCTATAAAGTCTGATTGCGATGCGTTTTTAGTTTCTATTTCTGCTCTCGAAACAGCTTTTGTTACACCACGTCTTGAGGATGTCTCGGTGGTGCGAGAGTTTCCAGATGTCTTTGCTGATAGTCTTCCAGGACTTCCTCCTGAAAGGGAGATAGAGTTTGTGATAGACCTCGAGCCAGGTACTCTCGCCCAATTGCTAAAGCACCGTACCGTATGGCTCCACGTAAGTTGGATGAGTTTGTACTCAGCTCGATGAGTTTCTAAGGTGTGGTTTTATTAGACCAAGTTTTTCTCCGTGCGGTGCTCCTGTTTTGTTCGTCAAGAAGAAAGATGGATCGATGAGGCTTTGCATCGATTATAGGGAATTGAATAAGGTAACCATTAAGAATATATATCCCCTACTAAGGATTGATGATCTGTTCGACCAGTTGCATGGTAGCTCGGTATTTTCAAAGATAGATCTTCGCTCAGGCTAGCAGCAGTTGAGAATTCGTGAGGCAGACATTCCCCAAACCGCTTTACGTTCATGGTATGGACATTATGAGTTTTTGGTGATGTCTTTTGGTTTAACCAATGCACCCTCTGCTTTCATGGATTTGATGAATTGGGTGTTTAAGGATTTCTTGGACCGATTTGTTATTGTGTTCATAGAAGATGTCTTGGTGTATTCCCGCAATATTGAGGAGCATACTCAGCATTTGCGTTTGGTTTTGTTGACCTAGAGGGAGCATAATTTATATGCGAAGATGAGCAAGTGTGAGTTCTGGCTACCTCAGGTGTCCTTTTTGGGTCATGTGATAAGCAAGGGCGGTATTTCTGTAAATCCGACCAAGATTTCTACTATGATGGAATGGGAGAGACCTTCTACACTTAAGGAGATTAGGAGCTTCTTAGGCCTGGCTGGCTATTATAGAAGATTCGTAGAAGGGTTTTCGGTGCTGTCTGCTCCTCTAACTAGACTTAGAAAAATAATTTATTCATTTGGAGTGATAAGTGTGAAGAGGCTTTCCAAGATTTGAAGAAGAGATTATGTACTGCTCCAATTTTAACCTTACCTACTGAAGGAGTTGAGTATGTTGTATATGTTGATGCATCGCACATCGGACTTCGTTGTGTTTTAATGCAAAATGGTAAGGTGATTGCGTATGGATCGAGGCAACTAAAGATTCACGAGAAAACGCTCCGAGTGGCTCAAGAGCGTTATGAGAAGTATGATAATCAACGAAGGGTCGATCTGGAGTTTGCAGTTGGAGACTTTGTTTTTCTGAAGGTTTCTCCGATGTCTGGCGTTAAAAGGTTTGGAAGGAACCACAAATTAGACCACCGGTACGTGGTACCTTTCAATTCTTGAGCGCATCGGAGTGTCACCTTATAGGATGGATTTTCCCGCGAGCTTCCCTGGTGTCCATGATGTGTTCCATGTGAGCCAGTTGTGGAAGTGTGTTCGAAATGATCGTCAAGTCCTCGACTGGATGCACCAGGTTCAGCCCAACCATACGTATGTGGAAGGACCTGTTCGTATTATAGATTCTCAAGAGCGTGTGTTACGAAGAAAGATCATCCCTATGGTCAAGATTCTTTGGAGAAATCAAGAAGTCGAGAGCGTGACGTGGGAATTGGAATCGGCGATGAGGGAATCTCATCTGCACATCTTCTATTAGATTCGGGTATGTCGTTATGTTTTCAGTTATGTTTGATTTTATCGTTTTAGTTTGGGTTTGGAGTTTTGTTAAGTTTCAGGACGAACTTCTTTTAGGGGGAGTGACTGTAACGCCCCTGATTTTTTTCGATGATTTTATTTGAATGGGCATCGTCATATTTATGACGTCGTGGCGCTACTATTAACGTCGAGTTGGTGGCGCAATGCCGTTCAAGCATTTTCACGCCCGTGCGGTCGAGTCGGCCGAATTCTTGGTGTAGTGGGAAATTTTGCTTTTGGAATTTAAGTTAGGTAATTTTGGATTTGCTCGTCAAGTTTCGTCGTAATCCGAGCATTTTTGGAGTCTCGGCGCGCGATTGAAGTTTTGGATTGTTTATGTTCGCCGTATACTTTGAAGATTTATATCTCGAGAAAGGCTTGTCGGATTTTTGTTTTGACTTCGCCGTTATGTTTGTAGCGTTAGTGTTCGCCTATGGTGCAATTTTCGTTTAATTCGGCGCGTGTTCGGGCCTCAGATTTGAGCTCGTGTTTCGTTATTCAAAAAATATATAAATATGATTATTTTAATATTATAGTACTATTCAAAAATGTCTTTTGTTATTCATTCATATAGTTTGATTAAAAGGGTATATTTGCAAAAGAATTGTTGTTTCCTGTAATTATACTCGAGTGATTTCTTTATGTACTCAAGTAGGTCATTCTGCTACTCGAGTAGGTCATTATGTTACTCGAGTAGGTCATTCTGTTACTGGAGTAGGTCATTCTGTTACTCGAGTAGGTCATTCTGTTACTCGAGTAAGTCACTCTGTTACTCGAGTAGGTCATTCTGTTACTCGAGTAGGTCGTTCGGTTACTCGAGTAGGTCATTCTGTAACTCAAGTAGATCATTCTGTTACTCGGGTAGGTCATTCTGCTACTCGAGTAGGTCAATTCTGTTACTCGAGTAGTCCATTGTTGTTTATGTTAAGATGTCATTTGGAGGGTCAAAACGGTATCGTATGGAAAAATGGTCAACATGAAATTAGTTCGTCACGACAAGATCTAAAAATTTCATGTTGGGCATGTTTCGATTGGAAGGCATCTTAGACCTCTATTGTTGATATTCCTGAAAGTGCTCATAGATAGCCCATTCGACTGATCCACTCGAGTTCTATGCCTTCTATCTCAAGTAGACCGGATCTACTCGAGTTCTATGCCTTTTATCTCGAGTCCCTATGAATATCTCGAGTTCCCCAAGCCTCCAACTCGAGTCTCCATCTCGAGTAAGCCCCTCCAACTCGAGTAAAACCCTCCATCTCGAGTAAACCAATTTCCTCTCGAGTAGTCTGTATAGTCTGAGTTCGGGCACCGTTTGGAGTGTCAAAACTGTGTCGTATGAAATAATGGTCAACATGAAATTTGTTCGTCTCAACGAGATCTACAATGTTCATGTTCGACACGTTTCGATTTGGAGTCATCCTAGATCTCTACTTTGGGTTCCCGCGAAACCACTCGAAATAACCCGTTTTTGACACAACTTTTTATTAACATTATATATATATATATATATATATATATATATATATATATATATATATATATATATATATATATATATATATATATCTTAGACTTAGGTTTTACAATTGAACTTCATCTTCTCCAAATATTTTTCTCCCGAACCAGAGCAGCGAGCGAGATAGAGAGTTTCCTTGTCATGAATCTTCCGGTGGCCGCCGACAGTACTCTGGTGCTCGAAATCTTCAACCGAACATTGATCCAGAAAGCTCTTACCGAGAACTACATCATCGTGGTAATATCTTCCCCATTTTTTGAGATTTCTCGTTAGGGTTTTTCAGCCCTAACCTCTATTTCGGCCATTTTTGTCTAGATTTCAACTCCTCCCGCATCCTTTTGCCCCGATCTACAACGTGGAGTGATTCAGAGGACTTTTCCGGTAAAACCAAGGCAAGTGGTGGTTTCCCCTCGTTTCCCCTTGTCCGATTTGATGGTAATGGCTATGTTTTGATGTTCTTTAAAATTTTCTATGCTTGTTCTTCCAAATTATTATTATGATTAACTGTTTCAGGGATTACATGATGTTATAATGTTTTGTTATGGTAAACTCGATCTTGTCTGGTTATGTTTAATCGTTCTTGATGTGTCTTAATGATAGATTTAAATGCCTTAGCTTTCGTTATTGATCGTATTAGAGTTATCTAGGATTGTAAAACGCTCCCAGAGGTTGATCAACTGCGTCTTGAATCTTGTAATGTCAAGTAGAATCTGTCGAGCCAAATCTCTGGATATATGTGTTGTGGTTTCTTTGGGTTTCTTAATTGCCGGAGTTAGTGGGAGAAACCACCTCCGCAAATGTTTGATGCCTTTATCATTACCTTGTGGAAGTCTACCAGGTTGTTGGGCATCTGCGGTGTATGGTGGAGAGTATGAGACTCCCTCACAGTTTGACGGATATTATATTCGTGTGGGTGTGTCCAATTCAGTGACCACCGCCCGTGTTTTTGGGTAAAGTCGACCACAGGTGCCTAATAAGGGTTTCGTACTTTTTCCTTATGGTTTATTCATGTCGTCACCTTATAGCCTCGTGCGTCTGGTGTACTGTTGTACGTGACAAATCACGTAAGAGTTCTTTTCCTGTGGATGCCTTATTTCTTTTGTAATTTACTTCAGTGCTTTTGTTCTTGTGTTGGTACCCCTTTGACCTTTGTTTATTTTGGCTTATTATTTGTCTGTCATCATTTGTACCTTCTTGATGAGGTGTTCTATCTTTGGAATGGCTCAGGTTCAAAGCTATAGTAGATAGCAGAGCTGGGTTTGGAGTTCTGGGCCACAGTGTTGGCCATAGTTGTTGCCTCGTCTTAGCGAGGTAGTTTGTTGTTTATTTTGTTTTTTACCGGCTTAGACAAACATTTCTATTTGTGGGTTCGTGTCAGTTTGTTGACGCCCACAGAATTGCTACTTTTAGATACTTGCTTGCTGCTTATTTCTCTATATGTGGATGTGAATTACTTGCTCTCTGAGAGGATTTATGCTAGGAATGCATGTTAGGTATTTTTAAGAATAAAATCTATTACTATTACTCTATGCACTGCATAATTTAAAAACTCTAACTTGTTATATTTTGCGATCGTAAAAGTTATTCTTACTATTATTATAAATTTAGAGTCTTGCATAGCATGAGTTGTCTTGGGGACGTTTATACTCATGTAGGATGTTGAAGTTAAACTAAATAAGTATTTTTCCGCAGCGTATAATTATATTTTGATTCGTGCACTAAATGAGCCACAAAGCCGAGGGATAAGGCTGACTATTGTGCTTAAACTGATTTTACCTTAAGATAACTTAAAGAATCTTTCTTCATGATTAAGTAGGTGTTTGCCTGAGCGTCCGCAATTATCCTCTGCTGACGTGACATCATGACGCGCATTTTCCCTTACTCTGATAAGTTATTCTATGAGGTGAAAATGCGGGTTGTGACACAGGCCGCTCTTGCTGTTTGGCGACCTGGAGGCAGGTTGCTTATTGGGTGGACTGAAGCTTGTCGTGTACTATTGGGCGACCTAGAGTCAGGTCGCTTAGTGATGTGGCGGTTTGCCTTGCTTGCTGTGCGGCCTATAGGAGTGGGCTGAAGTAAAAGGCGGCGACTCCTGCCGAGTATGCGGCTACCTGGCAGTCTGAGCGGATGGCAATGCGACTCTGTGACTTATTTGGGTGTTCTGCACCTATTGGAATAGAGAAAACCATTGCACGGTTAGCTGATCTAATTGTGTGTCCTGTAAGGGCGGACTGTGGAAGCAGTCCAGAGCCCCTGCAGAATAAGCGGCTGTTGCGCTACTTGGGCAGTCATGCCGGGGAGACCACCCTAGCCCTGCGGCTTGAGCGGACAAAGAGGTGTATCTGCCCATCCTAGAGGATAGGTCGCGACCTCCAGGAGGAACCCAGAGCAGGACGCGACTTGAAATCTAGCTACCCTAGGGAGGGATCGTAGATTTATAGGTTAAAACCATAATTTTTGGTTTGACCATAATTGGAATCATCAAAAATTACATTGGGACTATTTTGGCCTTGTAAATTCCAGTAATTCTTTATGTCTGGTCATATTTCTTGAGCAACCACTATCCAAATACCACAGCTAGTTTATAAAAGGACTGGCTCTATCTTGCACCTGAAATCAAACATCAATTAAAATCTAGGTTACCTTGGATTCTTTTTTATTATAAGGGGTGATGAAAGTATAACATGTTCTTTCATAATATCCCTTTGGGCAAAAAAGTTTTGGTCTTTTAAATCAACGGCTTCCAGTTTCATGTCCTTTTGTAAAACATTTTGTACAAGCAAGATAAAAAGAATATGATAATGAAAAATTATTTTCTAGGGATATGCTTTGAGTAGCATTCGATGTAGCTTTCCGGATACGTCAATTTGAAGTCAACATTCCACAGAAGTTGCGTAAATATGAAGTTAACACATGTTCCTGACATGCTGAAACTACTAATCTTTTTATATTGTTGAACACATGTTGCTCACCTATAATATGTTTTCTTCGGATTTATTTTCTTTAATGAATTTTATTAATCTTTCATGATCATTGTCTATATTTATGATATGTTATTTTTCATTAGCTTTAGTAAAAGGTACATGATTTTTCCATGTTAGTGTATTTGTAATTATTACTATTCTGTGAGGATTGATGTGCATTCTGCAAGTTGATGGAGAAAATCACGGAGGTGTTTTATGAAAGAGAGAAGATGAAGATTAAGATGATGTTCTCCGAATTTATATTCGATAAAGGCAGGTGTACCTTATCGCTTATAGTATAGGATATAAAATCACGGTCATATTAGAGCCAAGGTGTGTCGATTACTTCTACTTCAAAGAGATTTTTGTTATTTTATCAATTAGATACTTTTAGTTGATTTTCAAATAAGAGAACGGTTATATGATAAAAAAGCTGATTAAGCGATAATTAAAAGGTTAGTACTTGATCTTGAATCACCTTTTGAATGAAAATGACCAAATATAGATAAAGCCCTAATTCTCTTCAATGAAAATGCTTGGACCGTGGAGGTTCCCAAAATATGAATGCACCTCTTTCAAGGCTACACCCAACTGAGTTTATGTTGATAAACCAAACTTTCATTCCATAATCGAAACCCCTAAAACTCACTTTATGTGGTGAACCCCTCTATTGGATTTGACTCCAATGCGGGAAATATACGCCGTCCACTTTCAATGATTGCATTCAACTCCCTTTACTCGTGAATGATCAATCAATACGAGTGATCCTTTCAGCTACTATAGTACAAAAATAGAAGAGAAAATCATATATCAATGATGGTCACTCTCTATAGATTAATCAAGGGTAAATCCTAAACATTTGTTAAAAGAGAAATAGAAGATATGGATTAAGAAAATGAGATCATTTCTTTCCTTGGATCATCTCAATCAAGTACTAAAAAAACTTTAGTTACTCATAATAGTGTAGGAAACAAAAATCATATTAAGAATATGCATTATAAGAAAGAGAGGGAGAGAGAGAAAGAATGACAAACTATTTTATTTTTTATTAAAAAGAAGTTACCAAAAGGGCATAAAGACATTACAAAGAGAGTTTGCAGAAAGATTACAAGTGCGGTAAAAGATATTGCAAAACATTAAATCATGAAAACACTAAGCTAAAATACTATAAAATTATACTCCCAACAGCTCTCTAGAATGCTCAAATGAAAGAGAAAGTATGATATCTTCCCCCTCATCCTTCATGCCTTTTTATATGGCCTAAACCAAGGAGGTAAGGTGGTAGATGGCATGAGGATGAAGCATCTATAAAGTTTCCCTTGACCAAAAAACACATGTTGGTTTAAAGGTCAGTGACGACTACTCCTTTTCACACTTATCATGAGACACATGCTTGAAAAGCATGATCAATGTTGGCCAGCTTTCTATCTTTCCAAGAAGCTTCCTTTAAGAACACATGGTTAATTCATAGTCAAAGGTTTCTAGCCTCTTTCATACATAGAAGAAAATATCTCATCGGACCATTGGGGCTTCATTCTCTTCTTGAATATGGTTCAGTAACACGGTAGCATGATTGTACTCAACAGTTAGTTTGGAACGCCCTAACTGAAAGCGTGTTCTTTAGAATTGATAATGCAACTTGTCACGAGATACTGCAAAATAGTAAAATAAGCATGGATAGGATAAAATTATAAAAAGATAAGGTTTAATGCATAAAATTAACAATATTTATATATTTATATTAAATTATTTAGATTTTTTATTAAACTTAGGTCAAATTATGCATCATAAAATTCCCCCAAACTTGTTATTTTTCTTGTCCTCAAGCAAAGACATACGAGCTAGCAAAGATAAAAAGAACTAATCAAACAAATTGGCTATGCCAAACATAATTACGATGCGAAATTAAGGCTGTGAAAGTATGAAAAGAAATGTAAACATTCTTACTTACTCTTGGCACAAAGTTTTATAATTTTTGCTAGCATAAAAATTAATCATCCCATGTTTTAAGCAAAATTAAAAATTGAGTAATTTGATCAATGTAACAGATATTGAGTTGCTACGAAAATCTAAGAGACATTTTATAATCATATCAATCTAATTCAAATATCAATACTGCCGAAAAGCTTACACAATTTACTTTCTCGCAACCATACTAAAGATAAACCTTGGAAGCATGAATCAAAAGGACTTTCGTTAGGTGTAACTTTTTGGCTTAGGTTTTAAGGGTGTGGAGTTCAAAATATAAATATGAAGGGTAAAGAACACTTAAAATAAAAAAGAAGAGCTTTGTAAAGTACTTATTGCTAGAAAATAAAATTTTGACACCCCAAGTAATTTTGCAATATAAAGTTAGGTTTAAAATGTCATTCATTATCATTTTTTTGCATATATATAAATATATATATCATATCATCTTCCTTCTTTTGAAGCAATTAAGTTTTTCCCTTTTTTTTTCCTCTTTGGTAGCAATTGAGATATAATTCAAATTACCACCATTTTCACAAATTGTAGTACACACAATTGACAAATAAAGCTCGGAATTTTTAAGTGTACAAAATGGGTAAGATATATGGATTTGGTGAGAAATATATGGGGCTTATAAGGAAAATAGAAAAGGCACAACGTGGCTAGGAATGATTAAGAATTTAAGCTTCGGGATACAAAAGCTCAAATTGATTAAAAGGATGCATAGATCATATTCATGCTCTTTAGTCTACTTTAAGAAAAGTATTGAAAAATTCAAGAGAAGTAAAATTCCTGATAGAAAATAAAGATAATTTACTTTTCAAGACTATACTTAACTCTAATCAATCATTTCAAAGATTTTTAATAGAGAAAACAAGGGATGGTAGATTTTATAACAGTGAAAACATAAAGAAAAAATGGCTATGAAAAAGTGCAAATATTTAAGAGAGTTTTTCAAAAATAACATGTACCTTAATTAGAAACACTACATGTGTCTACATATTACTCATGAAACATAGACAACATGAAATTTAATCTAATTTATATTAAATGAACAAGTACATAAATGAATAAAAACAAGAAGATGCAAAGTTTTGGAGTACTAAATGATTTAGCAAAAAATTAACTCAAATTATTGATAGTTTTATATGAGTTTTATGCAATATTTTTTTGACTATATTTTTGTTTTGTAAATGATAAAGACAAGGGAAAGAAATGAAAAATATTGCATCTTTTTGGATTTTTGGATTTTTGGATTTTATAGTTTTTTTTCTTATTTAGATTAAGGTACTATACCCCCACACTTAAAGTTAAACATTCTCCCCAATGTTTAAAACTAAGTATGAAGTAATAAAAATGCAATAAAAAAAGAAGATAGGAAAGAGGACATCCCTGATGGAGAAGTCTGGGAGGTTATAAGGAAACTAGTAAAAACATATAAAAACAAAATAACAAAATAGTAGGAAGATACTTTTTCTTGGGTGCCTCCCAATAGCACTTTGTTTACCATCGCATAGCTTGACTAACTGGCATGGAAGATGAAATGGTGAGACTCTCCATATTGGTGGCCAAAGTATCATTAGAAAAAAAATTTTAAGCGGTGGTCGTTCACTTTAAAGGAGCCGAGTTCCTGGTGTGAAATAACAACGGTTCCATATGGCCAAACCTCTTTGACGACAATGGGGTCGGACCATCAGGATTTTAATTTACCCAGAAAAAGACGAAGGCTTAAGTTATAAAGAAGGATGAGATCTCCCGGTGAAAAACTTTTAGGAATTTTAATATTTTTACCATGGTAGAACTTTGAGCACTCCTTATAATATTTATTATTTTCATAGGCGTTAGCACGCCATTCATCTAGTTCATTCAGTTAGAATATTCTTTTCTCGGAGGCCAAAGTATAATAAAGATTAAGGAATTTTAGCGCCCAATAAGCGGGGTGCTCTAACTGAACTAGAAGGTGGCACGCTTTGTCGTGGACTAATCAGTATGGTTAACAACTGATGGCAGTCTTGTATGCCGTCTGATAAGCCCATAGAGCATTATTTAGCTTTAATGACCAGTCTTTCCTATTTATGGAGACTGTCTTTTCCAAAATCCTCTTTATCTCGCAGTTCACCACCTCCAATTGGCCACTAGTTTGTGGGTGATGGGAGGTGGTGAGTGTAACACCTCCCCTGTAATGACCGTATAATATGGGTCCGGCCAGGGCCCCACAACATACGGATGCCACAGCTTTAGTATTATAAGTTGATATAGCTACCCACACTCAAAAACACTTTGCACAACACAGCGGAAACATAAGCAAGACTAGAAGTTATCCACTACAAGAAGAGTAATAACAATGGCCTTATGGCCTTACAACAAGTGTCCAAACTCAAATAATACAACAGTCAAGAAAGTGCATAGCACTCCTAGTCTACTTCGGCATGCAAGCCGGACAACATGAATCTCAAACATACAACATCATTTAAGTGGAACTACAAAAGATGAGAAGCACTTAATGAGGCATAGGCCTTTCTGGCCGGCGAGCTAGCTCCTGCATGCGATCCTTGCCCTGTAAAATTTATTAGTAACGTGGGTCAGCAAAGGCTGACCTCAAAGTGTGTAACAACACATCTCCTCCCGGCCACCCCTAATGGACCCCGGGGTACCCCTCCAACCTGCAGGTTAGCACTTCGTATGAAATAATCATAAGTAAGAAAAGCAACTACAGAAACAGGCTTGGATGTCACACACATCATACATGTTCTCTACGGGTTGAGCATATAATAAAAAGGGCCTACTTATGCAACATGTATGCAACAACCCGGGTTTCACCCAAGGCACCCTATCTCATATGCATCTAGCACAGCATCACATCACATAGGTACTCATCATTTCCCCATTGGCATAAAGCCACAAACAAAGGGGAAACACAATTCCCCCCAATGGCACACAAGCCGCCACATGGAACTCTTGCATAGGCCCCAACCGCTCAAGGTCTTAGACCCGGGCTTGCCTGCAAGCTCTGACGTCTCTTGTCAGGATTCCAACAAACACAAACTGACCGATTCTAAGAAGCCTTGTCGGACCCCACCCGCTCATGGCCTCATTGCCCGGGCTTGCCTCCATGCTTGGCATTCTCGTCAGTCTCACAGAAGGGGACTAGTCTTGCCGGGACACTCTCCACACATGACGTGAACGTCACGGAATTGCCAGCCGACCACGGAGACACAACCACGCCTTGGCACATCACAAACCAAGACAATTCCACCCTAGTCCCTCATTTGTACTGCAGCGTTCCCGCGCACCAAGGAAACCATCTACAACTCATGCGGGGCTAACCTTGTCCACCAAGGAAACCATCTACCGCCACGAGGAGCTAACCTTGTCCGGTTCCGGCTACACGTACTCACTCGAGAAAAAGGGGAAAAACATCACCACATCACAAACGGCATCATGCCGCAACGGAAACTCTACGAATCCTTAGAGTGTGTTTGCAACATCACCGAGTCGGACTAACGGTCGCGACTACGGCTTCACCCACCATTCCTAATCCACTAACGGAGCGGATCTCTAATGCAAATCATGCCGAAGACGGACTCAATCGACCCGGAGGTTCCATTGAACCTTGGCGACCCAAACCCCTCTCATTTGATTGTTTGGTGCCCAAAACTAGAAAGGAAAAATGATGCTAAAGACATGCATCCTAAGATCGAGAGGAGAAGTGTCGTTACCTTCCGACTCCTCTTCCTTGCCATGGCAAAATAGCCTGATGAAAACCTTCGCAAAGATCTAGCCTCCACGGATCTGGACTCGGCTCGAGATTTGGAGCACTGAATCTTCTCCTAGAGCCCAAACCCTCCTTCACCTTCTTCCTTGCTCTCCCTTCTCTCTAGAAATTAGTAAGAGAAAGCTTGGAGAAGAATGAGGGTTTCCAACCCTATTCTCGGACTTAACTCCCCAAGAACAGTCCTGGACCATCAGATCCCAAAATATAGGAAGGAATGGCCACGAACCGTCTGAAAAATAAAACACCTGGGCCGAACACGGCCTGGCACATGCCCGTGTTCAGGGTCGTGTCCCCCATTCACCGTCACAAATCGACGTGCCTGGAACAGCACACGGGCATTCGACACGCCCGTATTCGACCTGACACGCCCGTGTCCCAACTGACACAGCTGTGTGCTCGGCCGTGTGCCTCCATCGACAGTACCCTGGAAACAACCCGAGAAGGGACACGGCCTGGGACACGCCCGTGTCCCAAGACGTATGCCAAGTCTCGACACTCGTCGACAGCCTTTGTGTCGACACTGCGGAAAAACGTCGAGCGAAGATCTTCGACCAAGCGGGACACGCCCTGTGACACGCCCGTGTCACAGGCTGTGTGCCCCAGTCTCGACACTCGACACTCGTCGAGTGAACAATGTCGACAATGCAGCCAAGTCGTTGACTCCAGCCTGACATGGCCTGGGACACGCCCGTGTCCCGGGCCGTGTGCCCCCTGCCAGAAACCAAAAACTGGCCAGAAATGCAAATCGACCCTCTCTCAAAAACTGGGGTGTTACAACTCTCCCCCCCCCCCTCCCCTTAACAGAATTTCGTCCCGAAATTACAAAACAAAAGGGAACACACTTAAATGGTACCTGAAATGAAGAGTTCTGGATACTCTTCTAGCATGGCTTGCTCTCGTTCCCAAGATTGCTCCTCATGACCGCAGTTGTCCCATCGAACTCTCACGAGTTTAACCTCTTTATTCCGCAACTGCCGAGTCTCCTAATCCTCTATAGTGATTGGCCGGACTCGCGTCCTCAAGTCTTCCTCTATTGGCACCGATGCCGGCTCGATCACCACACTAGCCTCCACCAAGGCTTTCCTCAAGACGGAGACATGGAAAACGTCATGCAATCCACTCAGCTCTACGGACAACGCCAACCGATAGGCTGCTTCTCACACCCGTTCAACAACTTCAAAAGGCCCCAAAAACCTTGGACTCAACTTCTTGAGTCGGCAAATCCGTGAGATGCCTTTGAATGGTTTGATCTTCAAATAGACCCAATCACCTACCGCAAACTCAAACTTCCTGTGACGAGCATTAAAGTATTTTGCTTGCCGGTCTTGCGCCACCTTCATACGCTCTTGAATGGTTCGTACCAACTCACAAGCGTCAACCACCGCCTCCTTTTCCAAAATTTTAGTGTCTCCCGCCTCTGCCCAAGACATCGGTGTTCGGCACCGTCTCCCATACAAAGCTTCGTATGGCGCCATTTTTATACTTGCTTGAAAACTATTATTGTACGCGAATTCGACCATGAAGAGGTGATCCTCCCACTCTTGCCGAAGTCAAGAACGCACATTCTCAACATATCCTACATAGTATGGTTCGTTCTTTCAGTTTGCCCATCGGTTTGAGGCTGGAACGCCGTACTGAACTTTAGCATCGTGCCCAAACTCTTTTGAACCAATCTCCAGTCCTTGGACGTAAACCGTCCATCTCGATAGCTGACTATACTCTTTGGAATCCCGTGTAGTCGCACAATGTTGCGAACATACAACTCCACCAGCTTCTCCACGCTGTCTTCTTTCCGATTTGGGATGAAGTGGGCCACCTTAGTTAAGCGGTCCACGATCACCCAAATAGCATCATTACCCTGCTGTGATCTAGGCAGACCATGCACAAAATCCATGGAGATGTCATCAAATTTCCACTCAGGGATTGGAAGGGGCTTCAGGAACCCGCCCGGCTTCTGACATTCGGCCTTCACCAAGGCGCAAGTCTGGCAATGATTCACATACAAAGCTACGTCCCGCTTCAGCCCCGGCCACCAAAAGGATTTCTTCATATCCCAGTACATCTTTGTACTGCCCGGGTGAATGGAGTACTTTGTGAAGTGAGCCTCCAACATCAACTCCTCATGGAGTTTGCGGAACTGCGGTATACAAACCCTTCCGTCCTTCTTCAGAATCCCATCAATCATCTCCCAGGCGCTGCTCTCGCCTGTTTGAGCCTCCAACACAAATGGTTGAAACTCTACATCCAACAGAGTCGCTTCCCAAATGCGATCAGTCAAGTCGTTCTGCACTTCAATCCAGTTCAACCGAGCCACGCTGGACTCGCCTCTCGCAACACATTCCAAACCAAGGGACTCCCATTCCCGAACCAACCGCTTATCATGAGCTTCGATCCAATTCCCTTGCCCCGAGTACTTTCTACTCAAGGCATCCTCCACCACATTGGCTTTACCTGGCGTATACTGAATTACCACTTCGTAGTCTCCAAGAAACTCAACCCACCTACGTGGCCGCATGTTCAAGTCCTTTTGATCCAAGAGATACTTCAGGCTTTTATGATCCGTGAAGATCTCCACCTTTGCACCATAAACATAATGCCGCCATATTTTCAACGCGAAAATTACTGCCGCCAACTCCATGTCATGGACGGGGTAATTCCTCTCATGAGGCTTCAGTTGTCTAGACCCAAAAGCTATCACCTTGCCATGTTGCACCAAAACGCAAACCAAACCGCATCCCGATGCATCACTGAAGATCTAAAATCTCACGGTCCCTTGCAGTAGACTTAGGATTGGAGCCATCATCAGTCTCTCCTTCAGTGCCCCAAATGCTTGACTGCACTCTTGACTCCACACAAACTTATGATCTTTACGAGTGAGTGAGGTGAGGGGTAGAGCTATCCGCGAGAAATTTTCCACGAATCTCCTATAGTACCCGGCTAGTCCAAGAAAACTTCGGACTTCCGCCACGGTCCTCAAGACTGGCCAATCTCTGATGGCCTCCACTTTTGTTGGATCCACTGCCACCCCATCCCCACTAATCACGTGGCCCAAAAATGCCACCTTCTCTAACCAGAACTCGTACTTGGAGAACTTTGCATACAACTGATTCTCCTTGAACACTTGCAAGACCACTCTCAAGTGGGTCTCATGCTCCACTTCACATTTGGAATACACCAAGATGTCATCGATGAAGACAACCACAAAAGAATCCAAGTATTCCTGAAATACTCGATTCATAAGATCAATGAACACAGATGGTGCATTCGTCAGTCCGAATGGCATCACCGTAAACTCAAAGTGTCCATACCTTGTACCAAAGGCAGTCTTGGTTATGTCGTCATCCCGAATTCACAGCTGATAATAGCCTGACTTCAAGTCCAATTTTGAATACACCACTGACCCCACCAATTGGTCGAATAAGTCATCTATCCGAGGAATCGGGTACTTATTCTTGACGGTCAATTTATTCAGCTCTCGGTAGTCTATGCATAGTCGCATGCTACCATCTTTTTTCTTTACAAACAGCACCGGCGCACTCCACGACAAAGAACTGGGTCTGATAAACCCTTACTCCAACAGTTCCTGCAACTGTACTTTGAGTTCTGTCAACTCCTTTGGTGCATCCTAAATGGAGGACGTGACACCGGCCTAGCCTCCGGCACTAACTCGATCGAGAAGTCGATCTCTCACCGAGGGAGCGCTCCAGGAAGTTCATCCGGAAACACATCCTTGAACCCTGCCACTACGGGCACTTCCTCAATAGATAGGTGAGAGTGACGAACCTACAATAACGCTACAAGCGCTACACCACCCTGGTTAACCGCTCGCATCAATTGCATGGTCGAAATCAGGGAATAGGCCACTCTACAAAGGCCCTCAAATTTGACCTCCGCCTGCCCTTTTCTCTTTAGGGTCACTACCTTAGATAGGTAATCAATACTGGTGTGCTGCTCTGCAAGCCAGTCCATGCCCAAAATGACATCGAACTCAACCAATGGCAAAATCGCTGCTACCAAAACGAAGTCAACTCTGTCCAGCTCCCAACAGATGCGCCCTCTGGCCCCGGTGGTCATGGATGACCCATTGGGCATGCGCACTTTCAGCTCTGCGCCCGACAAGAAAGTCTCAACTCCTATTCTCTGGATGAAGGTCTCCACGAGAAAGGAGTGCGATGCTCCCGTATCAAACAATATCCTAGCGGGGTATCCGGAAACTAAAATGAAACATACAACATAGACATCACACAAAAAGTCTAAAAGTATGAAACACAAAATTTAAACCTAAATTTTCTTCATACTTGTCATCACATCGGTCTGGTGGATCGCTTCTTACTATCCAAGGTTGTAGGCCCTTGGTTGCACCGGTTGGAACCGAGAAGCGCTTGACTGTGCCATCTTCCCTTTCTCCACAGTACTGGGGTCGGAGAGCACAGTCTGCTCCTGCCTTGCCTCTTGCCCCGCTCCTCCTTGGGGACAAACACGAGCTATGTGCCCCACCTTACCGCAGTTGTAGCACGTCGGCGGTCCCCTAGAGTGAGAACCTCCAGGCGTCCACTTGCTCTTCTCGCCGGACCTGGATGTGTGAGGCTTATTCATCCACCTACTCCCTTCAGATTTTCCATGGGAATGGGAAGGCTTCCCTTCGCCTTGCTTGGGAGTGAAACCCTTACGAAACTGGGTTCGCTCTAGATCACTCTCCAACATCTTAGCAGCCTCCACTAATTCGTTGAATCCTGCTCTCTTCATGGAGATAAGGGGTTGCCTCAGATTCTCCCTCAGCCCATGGTAGAAGAGGTTATCCCTCTCTACATCTTCCGCCATCGTCGTTCCCGCGTACCGACCCAACCAGGTGAATTCCTGCACATACTCATCCACCGTCTTGTCTCGATGCATTAAATGCAGAAACTGTCTCTAAAGGGCCAACCGTGTAGAAACGGGAATGTACCTCTTAAGAAAAGCATCCCCAAACTCCTCCACCGACGGGGTGCGTCCCGGGAACTGGCGGCCTCTATGGCTCACCCACCACAACTTAGCGTCTCCTTCCAACATGAATGCCGCATACTCAGCTTTCTTTTCTTCTGGTGTCTCTGACGCCCTCAAAAGCTCTTGAATTCGAACCCACCAGTCCTCTGCATCCATTGGTGTACCAACTCCCTTGAATGACGGGGGACGAAAGCTTAGGAAATACTTCATGTGTTGGTCTCCATGTCCGACAACCACCCTTTCCTCCAAAGGCTCCACTCGCCTGGCTTCTCCTCCTGGCACGACCGTCGCCGTATCTGGTGTAGCAGGGGTTGCTACTTGAGCTGCCGCTGCAGCTTGGGCTGCCACCATCGCTTCTGCAAGCATGTGGCAGAAATCCGCTGGGTTAACACCCGTGCCCAAAAGACCCGGAGCAGTGGCACTGCTCGCCGAGAGTTCCTCTCTTGCTCTTGACGTACCCGCCTCGTTCCTTGCAATCTTCAAGAAAACAAGAAACAAGGAATCAGTCTCCAATCTCAAGACTTAAACATAAGGACACTCATGGTCCCGCATTACTCTTATGTGGATAACTTCTCTACGCATTGACCTTGAATCTAACCTGGCTTTGATACCAAAATATAACACCTCCCCTGTAATGACCGTATAATATGGGTCCGGCCGGGGGCCCACAACATATGGACGCCACAGCTTTAGTATTATAAGTTGATATAGCTACCCACACTCAAAAACACTTTGCACAACACAGCGGAAACATAAGCAAAACTAGAAGTTATCTACTACAAGAAGAGTAATAACAATGGCCTTATGCCCTTACAACAAGTGTCCAAACTCAAATAATACAACAGTCAAGAAAGTGTATAGAACTCCTAGTCTACCTCGGCAAGCAAACCGGACAACATGAATCTCAAACATACATCATTTAAGTGGAACTACAAAAGATGAGAAGCACTTCATGAGGCTTAGGCCTTTCTGGCCGGCGAGCTAGCTCCTGCATGTGATCCTTGCCCTGTAAAATTTATTAGTAACGTGGGTCAGCAAAGGCTGACCTCAAACTGTGTAACAATACATCTCCGCTCGGCCGCCCCTAATGGACCACGGGGTACCCCTACAACCTACAGGTTAGCACTTCGTATGCAATAATCATAAGCAAGAAAAGTAACTACAGAAATAGGCTTGGATGTCACACACATCATACATGTTCTCTACAGGTTGAGCATATAATAAAAAGGGCCTACTTATGCAACATGTATGCAACAACCCGGGTTTCACCCAAGGCACCCTATCTCGTATGCATCTAGCACAGCATCACATCACATGAGTACTCATCGTTTACCCATTGGCATAAAGCCACAAACAAAGGGGAAACACAATTCCCCCCAACGGCACACAAGCCATCACATGGAATTCTTGCCTAGGCCCCACCCACTCAAGGTCTTAGACCCGGGCTTGCCTGCAAGCTCTGACGTCTCTTGTCAGGATTCCAACAAACACAAACTGACCGATTCTAAGAAGCCTTACCGGACCCCACCCGCTCATGGCCTCATTGCCCGGGCTTGCCCCCATGCTTGGCATTCTCATCAGTCTCACGGAAGGGGACTAGTCTCGCCAGGACACTCTCCACACATGACGTGAACGTCACGGGATAGCCAGCCGACCACGGAGACACAGCCACGCCTTGGCACATCACAAACCAAGATAATTCCAACTTAGTCCCTCATTTGTACTGCAGCGTTCCCGCGCACCAAGGAAACCATCTACAACTCATGCGGAGCTAACCTTGTCCACCAAGGAAACCATCTACCGCCACGAGGAGCTAACCTTGTCCGGTTCCGGCTATACGTACTCACTCGAGAAAAAGGGGAAAAACATCACCACATCACAAACGGCATCTTGACGCAACGGAAACTCAACGAATCCTTAAAGTTCGTTTGCAACATCAACGAGTCGGACTAACGGTCGCGACTACGGCTTCACCCACCATGCCTATTCCACTAACGGAGCGGATCTCTAATGCAAATCATGCCGGGGACGGACTCAATTGACCCGAAGGTTCCTCTTGAACATTGGCGACCCAAACCCCTCTCATTTGAGTGTTTGGTGCCCAAAACTAGAAAGGAAAAATGATGCTAAAGACATGCATCATAATACAGAGAGGAGAAGTATCATTACCTTCTGACTCCTCTTCCTTGTCATGAAAAAATAGCATGATGAAAACCTTCGCAAAGATCTATCCTCCACGGATCTGGACTCGGCTCGCAATTTGGAGCACCGAAGCTTCTCCTACAGCCCAAACCCTACTTCACCTTCTTCCTTGCTCTCCCTTCTCTCTAGAAATTAGTAAGAGAAAGCTTGGAGAAGAATGAGGGTTTCCAACCCTATTCTCGGACTTAACTCCCCAAGAACAGTCCTGGACCATCAGATCCCAAAATATGGGAAGGAATGGCCACGATCCGTCTGAAAAATAAAACACCTGGGCCGAACACGGCCTAGCACACGCCCGTGTCCAGGGCAGTGCCCCCCATTTGCCGTCACAAACCGACATGCCTGGAATAGTACACGGGCATTCGACACGCCCGTGTTCGACCCGACACGCCCGTGTCCCAACTGACACAGCCGTGTGCTCGACCGTGTGCCTCCATCGACACTACCCCAAAAACAACCCGAGATGGGACACGTCCTGGGTCACGCCCGTGTCCCAAACTGTGTGCCAAGTCTAGACACTCGTCGACAGCCTTTGTGTCGACACCGCAGAAAAACATCGAGCGAATATCGTCGACCAAGCGGGACACGCCCTGTGACACGCCCGTGTCACAGGCCGTGTGCCCCAGTCTCGACACTCGACACTCGTCGAGTGAACAATGTCGACAACGCGGCCAAGTCGTCGACTCCAGCCTGACACGGCCTAGGACACACCCGTGTCCCGGGCCGTGTGCCCCCTGCCAGAAACCAAAAATTGGCCAGAAACGCAAATCGACCCTCTCTCAAAAACTGGGGTGTTGCAGTGAGTTTGTGTGTAATGCATATTTTGCAAAAATTTTAGCAAACCGGCTGATACAGAAGTGTGTGCCCCTATCACTAACTATGGCGTAAGGTGTGCCAAAATGAGAGAATAATTTATTTAAAAATTTGATGAAAACTCTTGCATCGTTGGTGGGGAGAGCTTGCGCTTCCTCCAACGTCGACATATAGTCAACCGCAATGAGAATATATTTATTAATAAATGATGGAGGGAGAGGACCTATGAAATCGATAGCCAACAGATAGAAAATTTCACACTCCAAAAAGGAGTTTTGGGGGCTTTTTGTCCCAACGAGATATGTTACTATCGCATCTACTCACAAAAGATTGAGCACCCTTAAAGATCGAGGGCCAGTAGAAACCGACATCCAGCACTTTCCTTACGGTCAGTTTTGCTTGGAAATGTCCGCCAGTTGGTCCTTTATGGCAGTGTTGCAAATTTTGCAAGCCTTCCTCGCTCAAAACACATCTTCTTACCACTTGATCCGCTCATATATGAAAAAAGAAGGTGTCCTCCCAAAAGTAGTTCATCAAGTCAGAAGAGAATTTTTAATTTTGCTAACTTGAAAAACTTTTTGGTAGGACCGAGGCCATTAGATAGTTGGCCAAATCTGGAAACCAAGGGGTAGATGAATTTGTTAGCTTTTTGATGGCGAAGAGGTGATCTTCAAGGAATTTTTCATCAATGTTGTCCTCCACTAGTGTATCCGTAATAGGGTTATCTAAGTGTAGGAGATTATCAGCCGCCAAGTTCTCTGCTCCTTTCTTGTCCCGGATCTCCAAGTCAAACTCTTGCAGTAAGAGAATACATCTCAATAATCTGGGCTTGGCATCTTCCTTGTTCAGTAGGTACCTGAAAGTAGAATGTTCAGTAAACACAATGCAGTTAGAAAGAGTAATATAAGACCTAAACTTATCAAACACAAAAATAATTGCTAGACGTTCTTTTGCTATAGTTGTGTAGTTTGCTTGTGCATTTGTGAGTGTCTTGCTTGCATAATAATTTGTGTGAAAATACTTGTTCACCCATTGGCATAACATTGCACCTGTAGCAATGTTACCTACATCGCACATTATTTCGAATGGAAATGACTAATCTGGTGCAACCAGAATTGGCGAGTTGATAAGCTTATCTTTTATAATATTAAAAGTAGATAAACACTTATTATCAAAATTTAAAGAGGATTCTTTTTCTAACAAGTGGGTTAACGGCTTTGTAATTTTTGAAAAATTTTGTATAAATCGCTGATAAAAACCCACGTGACCAAGGAAACTTCTAATAGATTTTACATTCGTGGGAGGGGGAAGTTTGTCAATCACCTCAATCTTGGACTTATAAACCTCGATCCCTTTACTAGATATTTTATGACCGAGGATCAACCTCTCTCGGACCATGAAATGGCATTTCTCCCGATTGAGAGCCAGATTTGTGTCTTCACAACGTTGAAGAACATGATCAAGATTAGCTAAGCATGATTTAAAAGAATTTCCAAATACAGAAAAGTCATCCATGAAGACTTCCATCACGTCCTCAACCAACTCATCAAAGATGGACAACATACATCTTTGGAATGTAGTTGGTGCATTGCAAAGGCCAAATGATATCCTTCTATAAGTGAAGGTGCTAAAGGGACAAGTAAAGATTATTTTCTCCTAGTCCTTGGGTGAGATTGGGATTTAGAAATATCCTGATAAACCATCAAGAAAGCAATAGTAGGATTGACTAGAATGGCGTTCTAAAAATTTGATCAATGAATGGCAACGGAAAGTGTTCTTTTCGGATGGCATCATTTAATTTTCTATAGATGATGCACATCCGCCAACCCGTAACAGTAGGAGTTGGAATTAATTCATTGTTCTCATTAACCACTACCGTTATGCCGTCTTTATTTATTATGACTGCATGGGGCTAACCCACGGGCTATCTGAAATTGGGTAGATAATTTCGGCATATAATAGCTTAATTAACTCATCCTTAACGACATATTTCATATTGGGATTAATTCATCACCAAGGTTTTTACAGTGCTGCGAGAATTATCTTCTAGTAATATTTTATGTGTGGAGAAGGAGGGGCTTATCCCTTTAATATCAGATATTTGCCAAGCTATGACTCGGCAGTGCCTATTTAGTATTTGAATTAATTCCGAAATTTATGAATCACTCAAAGTAGTAGAAATGATGACCGTTAATTTAGAGTTTTTTTCTAAAAAGATATATCTTAGGTGCTCTGGAAGTTGCTTAAGCTCAAGAGTGGGTGGTACTTCGTAAAAGGTCATAATTTTAATATTCTGTAAGCCAATTGGCTTAGGAGGCAAAGAGCGGTATGATTCCTTAAAAATATAATACGACAATTTACGTATCATCAGAAGATGTGGAACCAGAATCATAAAATGAAGAAAAATCTTCTTCAAATGATGTGTTTAGATGATAACAAGAATTGCCATTTGAAAGAGAATTTTTCATGGAGGGGTTGATATTGAAAGTAACTTCATCATCTCCAACACGAAGGAGGAGATTTACGTTACTCACATCTATTATTGCGCGGGAGGTGGCAAGGAAGGGGGCCGAGTATGAGGGGTACTTCAGCATCCTCTTTGATGTCAAGAATGACAGAGTCCACCGGAAAGATGAACTTGTGAACCTTTACTAGTGCGTCCTCCACTACCCCTATTGGATACTTAACAGAACAATATGTTAGTCGTACACTTATTTTTATTGGGATAGGATCTCCTAATCTTAATTTCTTAAACAGAGAGTAGGCCAGTAGATTTATGCTAGCACCGAAGTCGGTAAGGGCATGCTTTACAAACAAATTGCCAAAGAGGCACGGTATAGAAAACCGTCCCGGATCATTTAATTTTTGAGCCAATTTATTAATAAAGCTGTCGAGCATTCTGCATTGATGGAAACAAACAAGATATCTTTATGTTTCTTTTTATTGGAGAGCAACTCCTTGAGATATTTTGTGAATTTAGGTATTTGAGAGATTGCCTCGTAGAAGGGAACATTTATATAAATTTGATTTACATTTTCCATAAATTTTTTGAAATGTTCCTCTACTCGCTCATTTTTATTTTAGATGTATAAGGGGTGCAAAAGTAGAAATAAGCAGAGATTTTAAGGCATTCAGAGAATTAGAAAATAAACCTAGAGGGGGTAAAACAGAAACATTTACCTCGGGCTCGATCCTATTTGGAGAGGTTGCCTCCATTCCTCTTCGGAGGGTGATGGCATTTGCATTATCCCTTGGATTTGGCACAATGTTGCCCGACAAATCTCCATGCGAGCGCTCCGCAATAATTTTGGCAGCTAGCCAATTTGATTCTCTAAGTTCTTTACAGATCTTGTGAGATTTCGGATGTTGGATTCATTCGAGGCAACTTATTTAGAAAATACCTCTTCAAGTGAAAAGGGCTTTGGTGGTGTAAGAAAACCAAGTGGGTTCATATTAGGCGGGCGTTGGGAATTACCTTGGTTGCTCCCTAAGAAATTCTGGGGGTTCCTATAACCCAGATTGAAGCATCATTATACGGATCATTGATCGGTTTAAAGGAGGGTCGAGGAGGATTTCACATGTAATCAACCCTTATTATTTAGAGTACTCCCGGTAGCCACATCAATCATCTGCCTTGTTTAGAAATTTAAGCCATTATAAAAAATGTGTAGTTGTTGCCAAGTAGGAAGTGCATGGTAAGGACACCTACGCAAAAGTTCCTTGAAGCCCTCCCATGTATCGAAAAGATTCTATGAGCCGATTTGCATAAATGAAGAGATATCAGTTCATAATTTGGCGATCTTGGCCGTAGGAAAATATTTAGTCATAAATGTTTCCGCCATTTCGGGCCATGTAGTGATAGATCCTCTAGGAAGAGAGCCTAACCATTACTTGTACTTTGACTGCAAAGAAAAGGGAAATAGTTGTAATCAAATGGCGTCATCAGTAATGCCATTGATTTTGAAGGTACCACAGATTTTGAGAACGTTTGAAAGATGTTGATTTGGATCTTCGTCCGGTAAACCATCAAAAGTAACCGACTATCACACAATTTGAATAAGGCTAGACTTGATTTCAAAATTATTATTAACTACTGTACGGTGAAAAATACTAGATCGTGTCTCTTCCAAATTCGGTCGCGCATAATAGGAGATGGTACGTTGTTGGTCTTCATTAGAATTTGGGTCACCCATAGTTACTATATTAGTACCTCTGATAGATTTTTCGAGAATAATTGGCAAATCTTGTTCATTAAATTCAAGGCGTCACCAAAAGGTGCGCATAATTTCTGAATCAAATTGGAATTCAGGATTATTCGAAGAACTTGCTCGGGTCATGCACAAGAAGAGAAAAGGAGAGAGACAAATGATTAAAGATGTGTTTAAAAAAATTGTTCTTACTAGGCGGTTTTAGGTATCTTATTAAGATATATATTTTTAGAAAAGAAAAAGAAAATTGATAAAATTAACAGTTATTCTTTTTTAAAAAATATCGACGCAAGTCCCCGGCAACGGCGCCAAAAACTTGATGGAGAAAATCCTGGAGGTATTTTATGAAAGAGAGGAGATGAACATGAAGATGATGTTCTCTGAATCTAAATTTGATAAATGCAAGTGTATCTTATCGCTTATAGTATAGGATATAAAATCAAGGTCGTATTAGAACCAAGGAGCTTCGATTACTTCTACTTCAAAGAGATTTCAGTTATTTTATCAATTAGATACTTTTAAGTTGATTTGCAAATAAGAGAACAGTTATATGTAAAAGAGGATGATTAATCAATAATTAAATGGTTAGTACTTGATCTTGAATCACCTTGAAATGAAAATGACCAAAAATACATAGCCCTAATTCTCTTTAACGAAGATGCTTGGATTGTGGAGATTCCTAAAATATGAACGCACCTTTTCAAGGCTACGTCCAACTGAGTTTAGGTTGATAAACCAAACTTTCATTCTCTAAACGAAACCCCTAAAACTCGCTTTATGTGTTGAACCTCTCTATTGGATTTAACTCCAATCCAGGAAATATACGTCATCCTCTTTCAAGGATTGCATTTAACTCCCTTTACCCATGAATGATCAATCTGTATGCATGAACCTTTCAGCTACTAGAGTACAAAAATAAAGAAAAAAAATCATATATCGATGATATGACCTCTCTATATATTAATCAAGGGTAAATCTTAAACAATTGTTAAAATACAAAGAGAAGGTATGGTTTAAGAAAATGAGATCATTTCATTCCTCGAATCATCTCGATCAAGCACTAAACAAAGTTTAGTTACTCATAATATTGTATGAAATGAAAATCATGTTAATAATATGCATAATAAGAAAGAGAGAGAAAAGGAATAACAAACTATTTTATTTCTTATTAAAAAGAAGTTATTGAAAGGGCTAAAGACATTACAAAGAGAGTTTGCAAAAAGATTACAAGTGTGATAAAAGATATTGCAAGAACATTAAATCATGAAAACATTAAGCTAAAATACTCTAAAAATAAACTCCCAACAACTCTCTAGAAGGCTCAAATGAAGGAGGAAGGATGATGTCTTCCCCCTCTTCCTTCATGCCTATTTATAGGGCCAAAACAAAGGAGGTATAGGTGGTAGATAGCATGAGGATGAAGCTTCTATGAAGCTTTCCCTGGTCGAAAAAACACATGTTGGTTTAAAGGTCAATGACGACTATTCCTTTTCACACATGTCATGAGACACGTGCTTGAAAAGCATGGTCAAAATAGGCTAGTTTTCTCTCTTTCCAAGATGCGTTCTTTATGAACACATGCTGAATTCATAGTCAAAGGTTGTTAGCATCTTTCATACCTAGGACAAAATATCTCTTCGGACCATTAGGACTTCATTCTATTCTTGAATAGGGTTTAGTAACACGGCAGCATGACTGCACTTCACATTTAGTTTGGCACGCCCTAACTGAAGGCATGTTCTTTAGAATTATTAATGCAACTTGTCCCGGGGTCCTACAAAATAGTAAAATAGGCGTGGTTATGATATAATTATAAAAAGATACAGTTTAATGGATAAAATTAACAATATATATATTTATATTTTATTATTTTGATTTTTGTATTAATAACTTAGGTCAAATTATGCATCATCACAAGTGCATTGGTCGCTCTAGTAATATAAAATGGGAGAATATCCCCAAGTATCGATCTCTTGAGGAAAGCAGAGTGAGTGCGTGATTCAATTATTTAAAGAATTAATAATAAAGGCAAAAATAAAATATGGGGCTTGGTCTTGGGGAGTGACTCGAAAAAGAGCAAATAAATTAAAAGCATGGGTCGCTTTCACTGCCTCGCTAGGGTGGATGGATTCATAGGCTAATTGAGGGAAATGGATGAGGGTCGCATGAACGTCTTCGCAGTGCCTGCAACTAGCAATTGCTAAAGTGGCACAGATACACTGGCGGGGGTGACGAGATGAAATGCGGGCACTCCTCACAATCATAAACCATAGAGCAAACACATAAACATGTAAAAAACATTAATAATGAAATTAGGGTTTAAGCAATCATATACAAAACATCCAAGTAATCTAAGAAAAGTGCACTACAAGCGAGGAGGGGGGGGAATACAACTGATGCATGAAGACTCATAAAAGGATCACAGTTGATGAAACACCTCTGAATTTTCGATAATTAATTAAGTTGTGTAATAGTAACATAAGGGTGTTATGTTAGTTCATAAGTTTCGGTGCGTCGGAAATTTCTTTTGTAAACATCAATTATGTAAGGTAATAATAAAATTTTCAATATATTTAATAAAAATCTCTCCCCACTACATAAGCCGAACCCCTTAGAATTTGGTTATTTCCAAAACTTCTTCTGTCGAAGCCGACCACGCAACAAAGGAGAAATCAGTCATTTCGGAAGTCTACCGCCCACCGCCGTCGGAGCTAGAGTGCAAGAAATTGACCTTGGAGTAGAGATTCAGACTGTTCTCGCCAAGACCTTCATGTGCACGATGAGTTTTTCAGGTTTCGTGAATTTTTGGAGTTGGAGCGAATAGCCCTAAACTTCGTTTTCACCCCAAACCTTTCAGATTCTTCTCGTTAGACATTTCGCTTGTCCAATTTGTGACGTGGGGTGCTGTAGAGGAGACTTTGTCGAGATTTGAGGCAAGTTGCGATCTACCCATCTAGCTTTGTTACCATTATTCTTGTCTATTTCTTCCCCTTATTCATGGACTTAGAAATATTGTTAGAGTTTGAGATAATCGCATTGGTCGATTTGGGTGATGTAAAGAAATCTGTCCTGAGTGAAATTCGTCGTGTGAACAGTGAATTTGTCAAGTGTTCTCATGAAGCCTAGCCAAATGCACAATTTGTGAAGTGTTCTCATGATTCCGCCAAAGAGGATGTCGAGTGAACTCATGAGGCCGAGCCGAATTCGTTGACTGTTCCTGAGTAATTAGCTCTTTTGTACTTAGTAACACTTCTTCAATTCAAGCTCTTTTTTACTTAGTAATAATGTCTCTCTATACTTTTATGTGTAATCACTGCATCATGATGAGTAGCTAAATTTACCTTAGCATTTAATCATGATGAACTTTGAAATGAAATAAATTTTACTTTATATTTTTTTTTAATTAGTAAGCTCTCTATTTTCCTTCTCTTTGATTTATCTTTGAATAATTCACTTCAAATTCTTATTTCACGAACTCATTTTCTGATCTAAGGTCCGCATTCTAGTTTAACGAGGTGAAAAGGGGTAAATTTTGTCATGAAAGGATTAGAAATCAATTAGAAAGTAATGTGCAATGTTGATACTAATTCCAAAACTATGATTGAAGCTAATTATAATTCGATGACACATTATGACAATAGCATGCAAGCTTATGCAAATGCATTCAATGAAGTTGTCAGCAAGGGGAAGGATACCTTGGAAGATAAGGTTGACGTACAGGAAAAGCGCTTGAGTAAGTGATTGAAAGTTAGGGTTAGATCTGATAAACTCTAGAGGGGGGGGGGGGTGAATAGAGTATCTTGAAACTTTAACCCTTTTTACAATAAATAAAAATCAGTCCTAGGATAAGCTAATCTACCACAGGCACAACAAATATAAACTTACTAACACAGACACAGCAATCCTAACAAGCACATGCACAACAAGAATAAAAGAAAAAGATGGCAACCAGACAACACAAGAATTTTATAGTGGTTCCCCAACTTGGGTACATCCACTCTTCTACCACCCTGGTAGGAATCCATTAGCAGGTTTTGATCAAGTGACTGTCACCAATGCGCTTTTGATCAAGTGCTCAAAAACTAACCCCAAGTCTTTTGATCAGGTGACTTGCAACCAGGAATAACTTTTGAAGGGAGTTAAAGAACCCTTTATATAGTGAGGGGATTAGATAGTGATGATGTCTTCTCTTTCTCAAATACAACTGAGAATACTTTAGTGGATCTTTGATGTTAACAAAGCTCCCCCTGAGATATTGATTTTTTCGGGAAGGTTGGAGCTTTACTTTGGGGTGCGTAGGTCTTCAATCCTTTATCCTTGACCAGAAGATATCCAGGAACTTTTTGACTGATAGAGTTTCTGTTGTCCTTGAAGTATCCTGGAATGAAGGGTACTCTTGATTTGGATGGATGTTCTTCTTCATCTTCAGCTTGCTGTTCTTTCTCTGGTCTGGGCTTCTAGTTTCTTTGCTGTTGTATTGCCCTATGTATTGCTTGTTTATTTCAAAATCATTGATCTCCTTATCGATGTCGAGAAGGAAGGAGGAAAAATACTTTTTTAATTTCCATGAAATCTTCCTTCTGAATTTTGAATATATTTCAGCACTGATTATTGACGTCCTGGTGAATATCTGCATTAAATGATTTCCCCAACTATCCCATTGAAAAGCAGCAAGTAATAATCCTGATGAAGACCATAATTAATGCTGCATCTGACGGTAATATTCAGAGAATATTAGGCATTGATTACTCAGGAATTATTGTAATAAAATAAGGACAGAGGGAGGGAAATATCCAAGTCTGAAACTGCATAGAAATCGTCGAGCAGAGAACAGAATTCGTCGACCTAGGTCCAGAGTTTGTTGATCTGAGAAGTTATGTTCGCCGACCAGATAATTATTGTTTGTCGAGCTGAGATCCAAGATCGTCGAACTAAGAATAGATAACTGCTTTCTCCAGAACCTTGCCAATTCTGTGTATCAAGATCGTCGAGCTGAGAATCTAATTTCGTCGACTAGTGTTCAAGGTAGTGATTCTTGGACTTTAGAATGTTGAAGTGGAGTGTCCAGAAGTCGTTGACCTGAGAACTAAGTTCGTCGAGCTAAGAACTGCTAACAACTACTTGATAAAACTTGTCAGGATTGTGGTCTAAGTTCGTTGAACTGAGAACATGAATTCGTCGACTAGAGTTCAGAGAAAGAAATCTGGACTTGGAATATTGAAGTATAGTTTCCAGAGATCGTCGACCTGAGAACCAAATTCGTCGAACTGATATTCTTACTTCATCGACTGGGGTTTAGAGAAAGAAATTCTGTAATTGGAATGTTGAAGTATAGTGTCCAAAGATCGTCGACCTGAGAACCAAGTTCGTCGAGCTCAGCTCAGAGAATTGTCTTTGAGTTCGTCGAGCTGAGCACGACTTTTGTCGAGCTGAGTTCGACGAACGTCGAACTCATTTCCCTAAGTCTTTGAAATTTCTCTAAGTCTGAAGTCTTATGCAGTTTATTGATGGCTGCTCCATGCAGTGTTGACTCTAAGGACATGGCCTAGACTCTAGGATACAAACATGACCCTAGCTATACATGTTGGGTCAAATATCCTAGTTTAGTGAACCTAGACCAAATCCAACTAGGGATCCAACAATCTCCCCCTATTTCGATGAGGTCACTAAATAGAGACACAAAATATTTACAAAGCAAGAAAACATATATCTGGCAAGAAATTGTAAAATTTGTAGCAGATATATATGTACAGAGAGCTTTGTATCAATAATATAAACTGACAGTTTTAAAACAATCAAAGAGACTAAACAGTGTAAAGTTTATTTCTTTTCTTGGGCTCCTTTGGCTTAACCTCCTTAGCTCTGTCACCAGACTGTAAACTTGATTTCCCTATTTGGGTTTGCTGCTTGAATTTTTGTCATTGTCATATCAGCTGCTCCAATGATATTAAGGGAGGTAGCCCTTGGCACTACAGCTTCTCGATGCAATTTCATGTAATCATCAACATTTAAGAATTTGTTAGCTTTAGCAAACCTGTTGAGTTCTTCCATCCTGTATTTAGACATTGTAGTATATTCAGAGGGACTCTTCCCTTCAGCTTTTGTTTTGTTGATCATAGAAAGGCCAACCAGTTTTTGGAATCAGGCCATCCTTGCTATTGTAGCTGTTTCTAGATCTTCAAAAGGTACAGCAGGGGAGGTAGGTCTCTTTGGGCTTTGAGCTTTCTGATGTTTAGTAATTTTCTATTATTGATGTTGAGGTTGTTGTTGTTGATGTGGTTTTCCTGATGAATAGTTCCTGTGCTGGCTGCTTACTGAAGAGGAGGAGGACCTACCCTAATGTCTCTAATATGTATGGTATTGGGTAGTCCTCTGAGATGAAGAACCTGAAGCACCAACAGTAGGTCGAGGTGGAGGAGGAGGGTCCTTTTTATATCTTTGAGGAGGAGGTGAGTACTTCCTTCGTTTTTTTCTCTCTTTCTACTGGTTCTTGGAGAGCCACATCCATGCGGGCATGCCCTTGTATGGTGTGATTTTCTGAAGTATATAATAGTGAGTATCATTTGTTGGATTAGGTTTTGGGGTAGGAGGTGGAGGAGCTTTCCTTTTCTTGGAAACTTTCTTCTTGGGCTCATCATCAGAGTCCTCTTCATCATCTTCATCATCAGAAGAGTCTTGAGGATTATTATATAGTGCATTTATTTCTTTCAAAGCCTCTGCAGATATTAAGGGTCTTTCTGCCTGGGAAGGAGCTGGAAGAGGAGCTGGAGCTGGAGCTAGAGCAGGAGAGCTATACATATCAGTGCTTTCAGCAACTGATTTATTCTCTTCTTCTATATCAGCCATGATCAATTCATCAAGATCGGGCATTTGGGAGTCATCCATAACAAAAGTTGGAGTAGAAATAATTCTGGGAGGAGATGGAGGAATGTGGGAAGCAGCTTTTGGTGGGGATGGGATAACAGGGACCTCTATAATGGCAAGACTAACCTTGAGTTTCTTGGAAACCTTGGGTATTATTGGGGAGGTATATTGGACTATAACCAAGGATGGCTTTATGCTGCCTTCTAGCAGAAAGTTCAAATGAACTGTATCAAAAATACTCAACAAGTTCAAAAGATCAACTGTGGGATTTATAATATAATCACCAGTAGTTTTTATTTCCTCTGTTACTATGTCATCCAAATCCATGTCAGACTCAATGAAATTAATTAAATCAAATAAATCAACATCAGCATCTGCATCTGCTGTTGCTTTTGCTTCTACTGCTGCTTCTGTGTTTGCTGCTACTGCTATGTTTGCTGCTAATGCTGTTTCTGCTGCTACTTCTTCATAGAGTATCTCCCCCTGCCTGGTTTCAGTGCATACTAGAGCCAGGCCCCTAACTGAAGAAGGAGGAGCAAAGAGAGCAGAGATGTTATCAGCAAGGGAGGAGATGGAGGCAGCAAGAGGTCAAAATAGCCTCTGCTATAAGGGTTTTGAGGAGGGGAGTAAGAGTTTCTATAACAAGTGGAATGATGGATGGGGTCTAAGGGCAGATATGCTGGAGGTATCTCAGTGGAGATAGAAGGATGGATGGAGGAAGATTGTGGAGGAGGGGGTAAAGAATCTTGCATTTATTCATCTGGAGGAGAAGAAGTATGGAGGGGGGATGTAAGCAGATTGAAGAGGGGGATGTTGTCCAGATGTTGGGGTAAAGAAGATGAGGGAGCGGATGGAGTTGGGGTATGAAAGTGAATATGAGTTCGAGGTAGAGGGGATGTATGAGAGGGAGGAGGAGTGGATGATGTAGTTGTTGTACCATGTTACGATGGAGGGGAGGTATGAAAGTGAATATGAGTTGGAGATGTATGTATTGGGGATGATGGAGATGTGGGAGTATGAACTGTGGTATGAATTGAAGGTGAGGGGAGTTGGTGTACCATCTGAGGATGAGTTTGGATGGCTGGAGGTGATGGAGGTGGAGGAGGGATATCTTCAGCAGGGTGGGAAGTGGCTGCATCAGCCCTAGTACTCTCAGAAGGTCTGGAGGAAGAGGAAGAAGCCTTGGGGGGATTGATTATATTCCTCTCCCACCTGCCAAAGAGGGCACAAGTGAGCCTCTTGGAGGCATTTATGAATTAGGTCGGGGTGACCAGGGATTCAATAGCCTTTTCCTTAAAGAAGATTCCTAGAATCCTTCCAAAGCAAACCTCCTCTTTGGTGTTCTTTTTGTTTATCAGTTTAACCATAATCTGAGCCCAATTCACTGGCTTCTTATTCACCACTTCACACATCATCAGGAATTGATGCCTGGTGATGTAATCATGGGTTGTGTGCTTGCCCAACAATACTTTCCCCACAACATCTACTAGAAATTTAAACTCAGCAGACAGATGTTTCTTGAGTAGCTTGTTGGGGGTTGCTCCAAAATAACCCATCTTATTTAGCATCTCATCAAATTCCTCATTATCAATTTCTAATTATTCTGTACCATTATTTAATCGAAAAATATCGGTCAGGACGGCGGGGGTAAGAGAAACGACGTTACCCAATATTGTGCTGGTCATGGTGTTCTCGTCTGTTATGGAGGAAGTGTACACCCACTCTCTGATTTTTGCACTGGGGAGCTTGATCCGGTGGTCATCAAAATTTTCAACTGCTGATCTTCAAGCAGTTGAAAGATATTGAGGAAGATAGGATCGGAATATTGAAACGATTCAAAGTCCACATCAAATCTGGTATCAAATTTCATGGCTGCAAGACTGCTCGCTGGAATCGCCATAGTACACCTACAAGAGAGAAACAGAGATCAAGTGCTATGGAACTGAAAGCGCGGCACGGAGGTTGAAGAAAACCTAGATATATGGTTTTTCAGAATATGAATCGACAACTCCGTCCTACAAAAAATAAATAATTCTTCGATCTGAGGTCGACGAAATATTTTGTAGGTAAATAATTTGTCGAGCTTAGTCTGAAGATATGAAAACATTTTGTCGACTCTATTCGACGAAATTTTTCTGAAGCATATTCGTCGATCTCCGTTCGATGAAAATAACTTCACTCACTAAGAGTTCGTCGATCTCTGGTCGACGAATATCTCTTGAAATGTTCTATATTCGTCAATCTCCGTTCGACAAACTTTGAAAAAGTCGTCGAGTGCAGACAAAAATTAAATTAAGGCTTCTCCATTGATCATTCCAAGCAAATTTATAAAGAATAAGTGATTTCTTTCATCTAAGGGTTTGGTGAAAATATCTGCTATTTGTAAATTAGTGTAGATATAGACAAGTTTAATTTGATTTTTGTCTACACACTCTTTAATTAAATGATGCCTAATATCTATATGCTTAGTCCTACTGTGATGGACTGGATTTTGTGCTATGTATATAGCACTTGTGTTATTACATAAGAGAGTTGAATTATTTAAGTTGAACCCATAGTCAAGGAGTTGGTTTTGAATGCACAACATCTGGGAACAACAATTGCCAGCTGCTATATATTCTGCTTCAACAGTTGATGTAGACACAGATGATTGTTTCTTGCAGAACCAAGACATTAATCTCATACCAAGGAACTAGCAAGTCCCTGAGGTACGTTTCCTGTCTACCATGTATCCAGCAAAGTCAGCATATGAATATCCAGTTAAATCAAATCCTGAATCAGTAGGATACTAGAGTTCTAGACTACGATAAGTCTTTATATATCTCAAAATTATTTTTAGAAAAAATAGATGAGATTCTTTAGGGTTCACTTGGAACCTAGCACAAAGACATGTGACAAATATTATGTCAGGTCTACTTGCTGTAAGGTATAGTAGGGACCCAACAATGCCCCTATATAATTTCTGATCAACAAGTTTCCCACGTACATCAGAATCTATTACAGCATTAGTGGTCATGGGTGATTTCTTTGCTAAGGCATCAGTCATCCCAAACTTTTAATAAGCTCTTCAGCATATTTGTCCTAGGAGATGAAGATGTCATCTGGTAGCTGCTTCACTTGGTGACCAAGGAAGTAGGAGAGCTCACCCATGCTACTCATTTCAAACTTTAAATGCATGAGGTCAGAGAACCTCTTACATAGTTTAGAATCAGTATATCTAAATATAATATCATCCACATAAATTTGTACTAACAAAGTTTGATCCTTATGGTGCCTAGTGAATAATATTTTATCTACAATGCCTCTATTGAATTTATGCTCTATTAGAAAGCTGGCTAAGGTCTCATACCAAGCTCTTGGAGCTTGCTTTAAACCTTAAAGAGCTTTATGCAATATAAAGACATATGAAGGATGGGTTGGAGAGATAAAACCTAGAGGTTGTTCAACATAAACCTCTTCTTTCAGTACTCCATTCAGAAAGGCACTCTTTACATCCATCTGATAGACTTTGAACTTTTTGTAGACAGCATAGGCAAGGAAGATCCTAACTGCTTCTAACCTTACAACTGGTGCAAATGTTTGGTCATAGACTATTCCTTCTTCTTACCTATAACCTTGAGCAACATGTCTAGCCTTGTTCCTCACAATTACACCATGGGCATCTAGTTTGTTTCTATATACCCATTTAGTTCCAATGACTGTGTAGTCTTTCGGTCTTGGATCCAAATCCCAAACTCTACATCTCTCAAACTAGTTGAGTTCATCTTGCATTGCAATGATCCAGTGGGGATCTTTCTCAGCATCTTTTATGGATTGAGGCTCAACTTGAGAGAGGAAACAGGCATGCATCACATCTTGGTTAAGTTGATGACCAGTCTGTACACCTACTGTTATGTCTCCAATCACTTGAGATCTAGGGTGATCCCTTAGTGTGACAAGATCAGTGGGTGAAGTTGGTTCAGCAACATCATGTGGAGTTAATTCCTCTTGTGGAATTATGTCTGATGTTGAATGAAGTTTAGCCTCTTCTGTGCTTTCTTCTTCACTGTCTTCATCAACCTAGGGAGGAGAGGGTGATATAACCTCTTGTGGAAGGTTCAACTCACATAATTTCTCACACAAGTGAGGTACCTACAAGGTGCTATTGGTAGAAATTTCTTTCTCCTTATAAGACATGTTAGCCTCATCAAAAGTAACATGAATTGATTCTTCAATTTTTAAAGAAGATTTGTTAAACACTTTATAAGCTTTGCTTACTTGGGAATATACTAGAAAAATTCCCTCTGCAACATTAGCTTCACACTTTCTAATATATTTTTTGTTGTTATTATGTATGTAACATATGCAGCCAAAAACTTTAAAATAGGTGATTTTAGTTTTCTTCCCTTTAAGCAATTCATAGGGAGTCTTATTCTTAAGTTTATGTATTAAACTTCTGTTCAGTACATAGTTTGTTGTGCTTACAGCCTCTGCCCAAAAGGATAGGGGTATGTAAGCATCTGCAAGTAATATGTTTGCAGCTTCAATTAGGGTTCTATTCTTCCTTTCAGCTACCCCATTTTGTTGAGGAGTTCAAGTAGCTGAGAAGCAATATCTGATACCTTCCTTTTCATAGAACTCATGAATAAGAAGAGACTAAAACTCTGTACCATGATCAATTCTGATCAATGCAACATGAGTAGAGTACTCAATCTGTATGGTCCTGAGAAAATCTGTAAGAACTTTGAATGTATCTGACTTAGGTCTCAGAAAGAACACCCAAGTGAATCTTGAGAAGTCATCTATAATAACTAGAGTATAGGATTTCCCTCCTAGGCTTTGTACTACAATAGGTTCAAAAAGGACCATATGTAGCAAGTACAAAATCCTAGTTGAATCACTCTTATTTACTGATTTAAAGCTAGATTTAGTTTGCTTGCCTAGTTGACAAGCCCTGCAGAGGCCTTCCTTCTTGTAGGGACCAGAAGGTAAACCTCTCACAAGTTTGTCTTTAGATAGCCTAGCAATGTTTTTCATATTAACATATCCTAGCCTTTTATGCCAAAGATCATTTTGATTGCTAACTATATTAAGCAAACAGATGTCTGAAGGTGTAGAAAGAAAATCTACTATATATATGTTACCTTGTCTATTTCCAATTAAAACAGTTTGTTTTTCTTTATTACAAATAATACAAGATGTTGAGTTAAAGTATACCAGATAACCTTCATCACATAATTGGCTTATAGAGATGAGGTTATGCTTGAGTCCACTTACATATGTCACCTTTTTGAAAGTGACTGCTCCAATCTTTACTTCTCCAAAACTTTCAGACTAGCCACACTGTGAATCACCAAAGATCACCTTTGGTCCCAGCTTGGACTTGTAGTTAATTAAGTTGTCCTTGCTGCCAGTCATATGCGTAGAGCATCCACTATTACGATACCATTTTTGATTAACTGCTGGAAAGCTCTTTTCCTGCAATGAAAACAGTTAGTTGTTCTTGACCCAGACTACCTTAGGTCCTTTATATTGTTGATAAGAAAAATTAGATATTATTGAAAATTCAGGTTGAGATTTATACTCGAAGGGGTGATATCTTCTAGGAGGAATTGTCCAATCAGCAAGTGGATTAAAAGATTTTCTAGGTTGATTAGATTTGTTGTTATAATTATGACTTTTATTAAGTCTGTCTAGGTTCGACGAAAAGTTGTAAGTTCGTCGACCATAGTTCGATGAAGTGGGATGAGACCGTCGATCTCTTCTTGGAGAATGGACATATCCATTTTCTATGCCCCAAGTTCGTCGATCTCTGCTTGACAAACGATATTCAATTCATCGATCACAGTAAGATGAATTATTATCATATAGATTTGCGTTCAGAGTTCGTCGACTTGAGTTCGATGAACTGGCTACATTTCGTCGATTTGAGTTCGACGAAATCTGCTGAACTTTGTTTTTATTTAAGGTTTTCTGGTTTATGTTATTTTGATTTTTAGGTAATTCTTCTGAGGTTTGTTTGTTATTTATTACCTCTTTACCCTTAGCTGACACAAATCAAATGTGGGTTGATAATATGTTCTTGAGAATGAGGGGTAAACCTGATGAAGCACCCAAGCCCAATTTACCACTCAGTCTGGTTTTGACAATGCTTGTGATGTCCATCAGCTTAAGGCTTCTCCCATTGAGAGATTCCTCATGTTGTTTGGCCTCACATAGCTCTATTTTTAAAGAGTTGATTTGTTCATTAGCTAGAGTTAGTTCTTCTTTTAACTTGGTGTTTTCAGAAATCATATTTTCCTGATTAGATAATTTTTTCCTAAGTGTTTCGATTTCCTTTTCTGAGTTCATAAATCAATGCACATAGTCTTAAATTCAATTTCAAAACTATCAGAATTATAGTCAATAGATGACAATACCTGATCAGCTTGTGATTCTGAAGTTCCTCCATTGTCAGATTCTTCTTCATCTGATTGACTTTTGGACGCATCAATCGCCATGAGGCAGACTTACTTGGCCATTGCCTCTTCTTCTTCTTCCCTGGAACTGGAAGATGTGGATTCATCTTCAGTGTCACTCCAGTTTTCAGCTACAAAGCCCTTCTCCTTCTTTTTGTATTTGTTGGAAGAAGGCCTTGAGATTTGCTGTCTTCTGGAGTCCTTCTCTCTTCTCCTTTCTTTCTTTGGATTCTCTGGACACTCTGAGATGAAGTGTCCAGGTTTCCTGCAGCTAAAGCAAACTACTTCTTTAGTGGGAGTTTTGTCATACCTTGGCTTATCATCCTGCCTGGATGATTTTCTTCTGAAGTCTTTCCTTGCCATTTTGTAAAATATTTTGGAAAGAAGAGTCATTAGCACTTCATTCACTGTTGAGGCTTCAGTTTCTTAAACATCCTTGAATGCCAAGTTGTGCTCCTTCCTTGTTGGTGGAGGAGTTCTTTGTTCTGCTGCTTCTCTAGACTTTATGAGTTGCTCATAGGACTTGAGCTTTCCTAATAGAGATTCTGTGGAAATCTCATTTAAACTCCTGGCCTCCTTGATTGTCCAGATTCTTGAATCCCATTAGCTAGGGAAGCACATGAGGATTTTATCATTCACCCCAGTGAGGGTGATGTCCTTATCCAAGGTCTTCAGCTCATTGATTATTGACCTCAGCCTGTTGTACATACCTGCAACAGATTCTGCTTCATCATTCTTGAAATTCTCATACTGGGATATGAGATTTGATATTCTGTCCTTCCTTTCATCAGCAGAGCCAGCCACCATTTGGTTGAGAGAGTCCCAAATGGCATTGGCTGAAGTGCATTCAGCCACTCTCTGGAAAATGTCATCAGACATTTTTTGGGCCAGAATGTTCATGGCCTTGGCATCAACAACCTTGGCTTTCTTTTGAGCATCAGTCCACTCAGGTGGTGGAACTGTATGAGTGCTGTAGGTTGATGTAGAAGTAGATGGTTGAGGAGGACCTGTCAAGATAGAGTTGTAGATGTCCTTATCAATAGAATTCATATAAAGTTTTATTCTTTCCATCCAGATGGCAAACTTATTTAGATTGCACACAGGAGGTCTGGTGCTTGCATAATGTTTATTTTGTGTCATGCTGTGAATACAATCCTTAATAAAAAAAAGATCAGATCAAATGAAGGATCTTTTGGTTCAAGGGTTAGCTTGTACAACCAAAGGAACCTCCTCTGATACCAATTAAAAGTTAGGGTTAGATCTGATATACTCTAAATGGGGGTGAATAGAGTATCTTGAAACTTTAACCCTTTTTGCTATAAATAAAAATCAGTCCTAGGAAAAGCTAATCTACCACAGGCATAGCAAATATAAACTTACTAACACAGACACAGCAAACCTAACTAGCACAGGAACAGTAAGAATAAAAGAAAAAGATGGCAACCAGACAACACAAGAATTTTATAGTGGTTCCCCAACCTGGGTACATCCACTCTACTACCACCCTGGTAGGAATCCACGAGCAGGTTATGATCAGGTGACTTCCACCGATGAGCTTTTGATCAGGTGCTCAAAAACTAACCTCAAGTCTTTTGATCAGGTGACTTGAAACCAAGAATGAAAGAATTGGTTTCAAGATATCCTAAACACCTAGAGGGGGTGAATTGGTTCAATTCCTTTTTATTAAGGCAGATAATTTATGTCTCTAGTAGATAACCTATGCAATATCTATCACAACACAGATTAAAACAAACACAGCCAACATAGATTACACGTAGATTTTTAGTGGTTCCACAAGAGATGGGTACATCCACTTTCCCCCTTCACCTCTCTAGCAGTATACTAGATTTGGCCTAACTCCCTTCTTTCTTCTCAGATCCTCAGATCTTACAACTCAGAACCCTGAAAGGTTCCTACAGCTCACACTTCACCAAGTGATACAACTCAGATTTTTCCAGAGAATCCTACATCAGAGTGAGTCCACACTCCTATAACTCAGGCAATGCAGCCCTACCTCAGCCTCTTTCACGAGGCCTACAACTCGGAGAAATTAATCCCCTACCTAAGGCACTCAGCCCTACCTCAGCCTTTATAAACTTAGGCTTACAACTCAAAGAGATTACTCTCTTACACTCAGATCTATAAAAGAACCTATAAGAAAAATTGATTACAAAAGAGATAAATCCTTAACACAAGTAGAGAGAGAAAGGCGTGAAGGCTTCTTGATCAGTTCTTGATAGATCTGACTACTTAAGATTCAACCTGTCTTTGCTTTTTCAAAGCTTCTTGAATCTGAACAAAGTAAGGTTGATCTTCTTATGAAGTTGGAGATGATCCTCAATCCAGCTTCCTTCTTCTATTCAGAATTTGATCTGAAATCTTCTTGCAGACTTGTTCAGGATCTGACCTTGCTATAACAGAGACTTGTTGATTTCTGGATTAGACTACTTTATCTTCGATAAAACATGTATTTATATAGATCTCATCTGAGGTTACCGGCTGATCTGGTTCATAACGGCCTTCTGACAGCTCTGACAGTTGCAACAGCTTTATTAGTTATGATAGCTGTCAAGTCTTCAGTCTTGACACTTGATACCTCATTGTACTTTGTCTCAGCAGAAAAGTGTCGAGACAATACTTCAAATGTGCCAACATAAATAGACCATGTGTCGACACAATTCTTGATGATGTCGACACAACATACACAATGTCGACACAACCCTTCTTTATCTACTCAACACAGCTTCTGTGGAATATATAGACACAAGTCCTGTGTGTCGACACAATAGCTTCTTGTCTCAACATAGTTATTGTTTGATAGAATCCTAGTGTGTGTCGACATAAGTCTTGTGTGTCGACACAATTGTTGTAGACTCAATATCTATGTGTCGACACAAATCCTGTGTGTCGACACAATCTGCTTCCGGTCTTAACATAGTTGGTGTCGACAGAATTCTTGAGTATGTCGACACAAGTCTTCTGTGTCGACATAATTTTTGTCGACAGAATTTCTGTGTGTCGACAGAAGTCTTGGATGTCGACACAATCTGCTTCTGGTGTCGACATATGTCCTTCTCAAGTGTCGACACTTGTACTTAGAAAAATTTCCTGCATTTCCTTAACCTGCACATTAAAACTCAACAACCCATCAAATACATAATGATATATATTATTGAGTTAAGTGAGGCTTCTCCAAATCAGGTACACAGTTTCAAATGTACCCAACAATCTCCCCCTATTTAGAGAAGTCATAACCCTTAGGCAATGATATACATCACTTATAATAAAACAAAGATTATGATGTATAAAAGCATTACTCAGACAGGGTAACTCATAAACAAAAACAGGATGTAATATTACCACAAAAATGATGAAATACAGTGAACAAGAATCAGTTTTTTTGTTGTTACATTACAAGGATTTTAGAACAAAAGATAACATAGTTCAAAACCTAGTCAATCTATCCTAGGATTGATCAGGCTCCTTGATTACAATTCCTTTGCTAGACTGAATCCTAGCTAGTACATTAGCTTCTGTGTCATCAGCCGGCTTCTTTCCCTTCAGATCTTTCTTCTTGAGCTCTTCAGCCTTGACCTTTTGTCTTTCAAAGTAATGATAAGGCTTTAGAAAATATTTTCTAGGCTAAACAGATTTAACAGGTATTTTCCCAGCTTTGAGGTCTCTTCTGAACTGGTATATGGCATCTTACCGCTTCTAATATTTGATCCACTCCTGTTCAGAATACCACTTGCCTCTATCATGCATATTCTCTTTAACAGCTTGTCAAGCAGTGAGAATAATATTCCTGGAGTTTGACTCCATTGTTCAAAATCAGTCTTTAATTCTGTCTGTTCTCTGAACCTTTTCTTAGAGAGTTGAGCTTCTTTTTGAGCATCCCTAGCTCTTTGTATTGCGGCTTCAGATATTTCTACCTTTTCAATAATCACATTTTGTACCTCCTGCCGAGGACTGTACATTTGTTGTACTGCATAGTGAATTCCTTCAAAATCTGGAGGAGGATAGATGACTTGGGCTACTTACTACTGAACTCCTTCAATAGAAGCAGGTTGAATGCCAGATTCAGTAGTGTTGTCATCATCACAGAGGTGTGGATAACCAAGAGTTGCTCTGATGGCATTGGTTATCCATTTAGCATGTTCTGAGCATGCATTGACTAACACACTGTCCCCCTTTAGGACTTCTCGTTCAATATGGTCTCGTAAATCATCCTTTTGAAATCTTATCTGATCAGCTAGATAATGTTCCTTCTTTATATAAGGATTTGAACTTCTGCAGCAGATCAGAAATTGCCTTTTGAGAGGACTGGATAGTGGTTTGGACATTAGCTGAATCAGCTTTTATTTGGTTATCAAACTCAGACTTTACTTTAACCATGTGGTCAGTTATAGTAGTTGCTTGATTCTTTAGTTCTGTGACAATAACATTATGGGATTCTGTGAGATCGTCATTCATTCTGATTTGATTTTTCACAACATAACCTTATTTGACTGCAATGTCATCTATCTGAGTTTTGGCCTCCTATTGTTGCTTGGCCAAGTAGAGGACAACATGACCCCCCTTTTGGAAACATTCTGTCATTTCTATTTTATGCAGATTGATTTTAAATCTGATGGATTTGATATCTTGGGCCTAGGTAAATTGAAGATCCTTATGACTCTCATCCTCATATTTCTCAAGAGCAACTCTTTGCTCATCCAATTTTATTTGCAGTGAGACTAAAAGGGAACTGAAGTCAACTGCAAGAGCTTGTATTTGTGGGGCAGTTTGCAAGGTTTTCTTATAGCTTGAGCTCCTCTTCCTGAACTCCACAAGTTTCCTCTTATTAGCCCTGGAGGCTTCTTCATCTTCTGAGGAATCAGATGAAGTAGCTATGTCCACTGTGTCTTTTGGACAAGTGGAAATAATTGGTGGCTCCTTCTCAGTTCTTGGCTTCTCCCCCTCAGTCCTTGGCATCTCCCCCTCAGTTCTTGCTCCTTGTAAGTCAGTAAATAATTCTTATAATGTTACTTCTTGTGGCATCTAAACAGTAGGAATAACATTCTCGTTTTCAGCAGATGGACCTCCTTCAAATTCCAAAGTTTCTTCCATGGTCATTTCATGCGAAAGGACAGTGTCTTGATTATTTTGATCAACATCATTCATGTGCACATTCAGCGGATCACTCTCAGTGCTTATAGCAGCTTGATTTATATTATGTATTATCTCAAATATAGATTGAGTGGCTGCTTCACTGTCCAATGCAGCTGTTTGGACATTTGACTCTGGAATTTAGCTCCCCCAGAAGTTGATAGACCTTGTTGATATGTAACTTGGAGAGGCTCCTCTTGGATCTGATCCACTGAGATGTTACTGGCAGGAATCTGTTCCCCCTGTACCTGACCATCAGTTACAATTTCTAGAGTAGGTGATTTTCTAGTCCATTCTGATCCATCATTATCTGAACTGAAAACAACTTCCTCATCTGAATCACTGGAAGATTCAGCTTCCTTGGTTAGAGTTTTCTTTTTCTGAACCTTTTTCATGAGTTTCTGAGGTGTAGAAACATCCTTAGCCAACACCCTATCCCATCTGGACAGTATTCTTAAGTCCATACTCCTCATATGGTTAATCTTAAAACCCATAGTCTGATTCATCACCACTAGAATATTCAAACCAAGATATAATCTTAGTATTCTGCGCAGATTAGGTTTCTTGATACTTTCTTCGATCTTTTCAAAGACAACAACAGACCAGTTAGATTTCACCTTGAATATAACTCTAATCATGGGATTGAACATATAGGCTGAAATCCTATCATGTCCTCCTGATTTGCACAGAATAACCTTGCCTATAATCTCAGACAGGAATTTGCCCTGTGAATTCATTCCCTTCCTGTTCATTGAAGATCCAATCTTGGTAGTGGGATCCAGTCCACACCATTGGAGAGCATCTTTTGTCATGGAAGATGCCAAGTCATCTTCTACCTTAATCCTGGGAAACTGAAGTGTCTTACTTAAACTCTTCTATGTGAGTTTTACCTTAGTTCCTTGAATATATGATTTAATATTCATGCCCTTTGAGTCCATGGATGCCGATGAGTAGAATTCAAGAACCTCCTTCTTACATATCTTGGTAGGTTCTGAGACTAAGTACTCTAATCCATTATCAGTGATTAGGGTAACCACAGTTTGGATTTCTTGCGTGGTAGTCTCAAACGCATTGCGAACCAGTTCATATCCCTCGTTGATGTTCTCTTCCATTTTGGGAGCCATTAGGGTTGAGAGATAGAGAGATTGAGGAGAAAGAAAATGAAGGTCTTGTCGACGCAAATGGTTTGGTGTCGAGAATTCTGAGAGCGTAGTCGACAAGATCTTATTTCCACCTATTTATACATTTCTAAAAGAAGGTCAAAAGGCGGGCAGGAATTTGCTTATTGTGTCGACACTGTTGGGATGGTGTCGACACAGACTACTAAAGTCTCGATAGAGAATTTAAATATATTACAATACTATGTGTCGACATCAATTGTGATGTGTCGACACAGACAACCTTAAGAGTCTACACTAATTTCTGTGTGTCGACACAGACGACTGTATTGGTAGACACCAATATCTAAGTGTCAGGAGGGCTATGTGTCAACAACAAATTCTGAGTGTCGACACAATCGTCTTGATGTGTCGACAGAATTTTTCTTTTGTGTCGACACCAACTACTAAGTGTCGACACCGATTTCTTTATGTGTCGACAAAAATTACTTAGTCATATTTACCATTATATTCCAAGTTTAGCATGCCTAATTCAATTTTAAAGTAATTGAATTTAGTTTCATCAAGTTGTTTGGTGAACATGTCAGCAATTTGATAATTATTGTTGAAAAATCCAAAACTTATGTCTTTTTTTCAACATAATCTCTAAGAAGTGAAATCTGATTTCTATATGCTTAGTTCTGCTATGTGAAACAAGATTTCTAGCAATAGAAATGGCACTTGTAGAATCACAATATAATGGAGTTCGACTTACCTTGATGTCATAGTTTTCAAGTTCATGTTGTATCCATAACAGCTGAGTACATCAACTGCCTACAGCAACATATTCTGACTCAGCAGTGAATATTGCCACACTTGTCTGTTTTTTACTGCACCATGACACTAATCTTCCACCTAGGAACTGACATGTTCCAGTGGTGCTTTCCTTATTTTCTTTGCATCCTGTAAAGTCTGCATATGAATTACCTGTTAGTAGAAAATCTCTATTCTTAGGGTACCAAAGGCCAAGATTTGGTGTTCCCTTTAGATATCTCAAAATTCTTTTGACAGCATTATAATGAGATTCTTTAAAGCAAGTTTGATACCTAGCACAGACACATGTAGAATACATGATGTCTGGTGTACTAGCAGTTAAGTAAATAAGGGAGCCAATTATCCCTCTATACAAAGACTCGTCTACAGGTTTTCCTACATAATCTTTGCCTATAGTCATACTTGACCCCATTAGAGTTCTCAAGCTGGAGGATGACTCCATGCCATATTTCTTAATTAACTCTTGGTAAACTTAGACTACGATATGGATAAGCCATCATCAGTCTGCCTAACTTGGAGTCCCAAGAAGAATTTCAGCTCACCCATGCTGCTCATCTCAAACTTCCCTTGCATAAGTTTCACAAACTTTCTACAATGATTTTTTTCAGTTGATCCAAAGATAATGTCATCAACATATATCTGGAGTAGGTTGATCTTGCCTTTTGATTCCCTTAGGAATAGAGTTTTGTCTATTTTCCCCCTTGAGAATTTGTTCTCAATGAGGAAGGTAGATAGTGTATCATACCAAGCCCTAGGGGCTTGTTTCAATCCATATAGAGCTTTCTTAAGCCTATAAACATAATTATGATAAAGAGGATCTACAAATCCTAAGGGTTGTTCAACATAAACTTCATCTTTTAAGTCACCATTTAAAAATGTTGACTTTACATCCATATGGAATACCCTGAACCCTTGCTAAGCTGCATAGGCAAGGAACAGCCTTATTGCTTCCAACCTTGCCACTGGGGAAAATATCTGGTCAAAGTCTATTCCTTCTTCTTGCCTGTAGCCTTTTGCTACCAGTCTTGCTTTATTCTTAACTATAATGTCATTTTCATCTAACTTGTTCCTGTAGATCCGCTTAGTCCCTATGACATTGTGATTCTTTGGTTTAGGAACTAACTACCAGACTTTACATCTTTTGAATTGATTCAGCTCTTCCTGCATGACATCAATCCAATTTGGGTCTTGTATGTCATCTTCAAATTTCTTGGGTTCCATCTGTGATAGGAAACTTGAGCATAGAACTGTGTTCAAGCTCTTGCTTCTGTTCAGAACACCATGTCTTGGATCACCAATAATTTGGTGTGTTGGATGATCCCTTAGATGTCTTATTACTGGAGGCAATCTATCCATAACTTGATTTTCTCCAATCTCCCCACCAAGCTGTACTTCATTGTCTTCATCATTAGCTTATGGGTCTTGTACTCCCCCTGGACATCATCAATCATTTTCTTCATCCTGTCTTACAGGTTGGTCTTCACTAATGATTAGCTTGTCCATCTTTTCCTTCAAACCTGTAGAGCTACAAGAAGTGCTAGACAGCTCACAGTTGATTAGCTTATATTCATCAAAGACTACATGGATAGATTCTTCTACAGCTCGAGTAGTCAAGTTGTATATCCTGTATGCCTTACTATTTCTGTTGTACCCAACAAATATCCCTTCTTGAGGCTTTGCAACAAACTTAGTTAAATAAGACTTGTCATTATTAAGTACATAACATTTGCTACCAAAGATCCTAAAATAGGATATATTTGGTTTTCTGCCCTTCAGAATCTTATAGGTAGTCTTCTTGTGGCTTTTGTTGATGAAAGCTCAATTGAGAACATGACAAGCAATATTTATTGCCTCAGCACAGAAATATTTTGGAAGAGAAGTGTCACTTAGTAGTGTTCTACCAGCCTCAATAAGAGTCCTATCCTTTCTTTCAGCAATCCCATTTTACTGGGGAGTTCTAGGTGAGGAGAACCCTTGATGAATCCCAAGTTCTTCACAAAACCTTGTCATGCATTCCAACTGAAATTCAGCTTCATGGCCACTTTTCATTTTTACCATTGAATTGTTAAGTTCATTCTGAATTTGCCTAATAAAATTATGGAAGACAGTAGGGGTTTCAGATTTCTGCCTCAGGAAAAAAACTCATGCAAATCTGGAAAAGTCATCAACAACCACAAAGGTATAGACTTTCCTACTTATACTATGAACTGGAATAGGACCAAATAGATCCATATGCAAGAGGTACAAATACCACACTGAATATTTGGTATCAAGACTGTGGAAGGTGGTCTTGGTCTGTTTGCCTTTTTAACAAGCTGAACATACACCCTCCTTGATGCACTTGACCTGAGGATCATTTCTCACTAACTCTTTACTAAAGAGTTGACATATAGTCTTGTAGTTAAGGTGAGCAAGCCTCGTGTGCCATTTGACATAATGAGAAGCATTCTCATCTACAACTAGGCAAACAGGAGAATCTTTATTCTCACTCAAAAAATTTAGACAATAGACATTTCCTTTTCTATAACCTAACAAGATGACCTCTTGATCACTTGTACTTCTAATCTGACACCCATTCTTAATAAAAGAAGTGTTATAACCAATATCGCTTAGTTGGCTTATGCTTATTAGGTTATGTTTCAGACCTTTCACATAAGCCACTTGGGTGATAGTGATAGAGCTATTGGAAATGTTACCAAACCCTTTGATGATCCCCTTTTCAGATCCACCAAAGATCACTTTCGGTCCATTTTCTATGGGAGATTAATCCTTCAGCATCCTTCTTGTCCCAATCATGTGCCTGGAACATCCACCGTCCAAGTACCATATTAGGGTATGGCCACTTGGACTCACCTGCATCAAATAAAAATACCTATCCTTAGAACACAAATTGTTATTGGGTCCTAGGTTCGGGTTAGCTTGAAATTTGACATACTTCCTTGCAGCCTTTCTGACAGGTAAGATGACATTTTTCCTGACATTAGTGTTGTGCCAACAATCGATTGCATAATGACCCACATTGCCAAAACACCAGCACTCATATCTGTTGTATCTTCTTTTAAGTACAATCTTAAAAGTATGGCTTTCAGCAATCCTTAATTCTGTAGGTACAGTGGACCTTTTATTTACTGTTGGGGCTGGTGCATCAAACACTGATGATTCCTGAAGAATATGGTGTATTTCTTCATGGGCTTCCCTATTGGCATTTTCACCCTTATCAGTCTGATTACCATGCTTACAGTGACCATGTGTGATGTCATTGTCATACCTATGTTAGTATGTTGCATCACTTTCCTGAAAAAATAAGGGGTTTCGAGCCTAGTGGCAGAACTGGGGCTTTGCCTTTTCTTTTGGAATTAGCTGCCCTTGTTCTTCCCTTGAAGCCTAATCCTGTCTTACCCTTTTGGAGGATGAAGTCATCAATTAAGGGTAAGACTGACTTTGGCTTTGAGAATTTAGCCCCAAGATCATTCTCTCTTGAAGTCTGACTTCTAGACTCTTGATGTGATCATTTTTGAAGATAATTGTACCCATCTGAATAACAGTTATGTTTTTCAGTTTGGCAACTTCAAACAACTTCAAATCCAGCATTTTTGCTGAATCTGATGCAGCCAATTTAAGAGATGCAATTTCCTTAGCCTATTTTTTGATAAGGATTTTGCTTCTCTTAAGAGCTTGCAACAGAACACCACACTCATCAATTAGTTGATGAACATCCCCTTCAGATTCAGAACCATCCTCATCTCTTGATGCAGATGCTTCTGATTCTGATCCAATATAATAATCAGAAACTGAAGATAGGTTGTTTACCTTACTGGGACCAGGCTGATCCTGTCAATGATCTTCCTCAGACAAATCCATCAGCCCTTTGCAATGATGATCTTCAATCCCATTTATAGAGTCCAGCATTTGCAAGAATTCAGATTCTACTGAATCCTCTTCAGTAGTGAACAATCCAATATAGGCTTCAGCTTTAGCCTCTTGTCCTAATCCTGAAGATGAGGAGTGTAACACCCTGAAACTCAAAAGAGCGACGGGAGGCATTTTGGGACAAATCTAGTATTTGGCAGGGGGCACACAGCCTGAGACACGGGCGTGTCTCAGGGCGTGTCGAGCCCGTGTCTACGAATCGGCCCAGGGTGTCGACATTTTAGCTCGACGATGTGTCGAGACGGGGCACACGACCTGAAACACGGACGTGTCTCAATGCGTGTCGAGCCCGTGTCGACGAACCGCCCGAGGAGTCAACATTTTCGCTCGACGATGTATCGAGACAGGGAACATGTCCTAGGACACGGGCGTGTCCAAGGCCGTGTCGGGTGGTCGACGAACTTCGCTCGATGAGGTGTCGAGACAGTGAATACGGCTGGAGCCCAGGCATGTTCGGGTTTGATACGGGCATGTAAAATAGGACACGGGAGTGTCCAAGACCCGTGTAAGTCTCGGGTTGTTTTCGGGGCTGTGTCGATGGCGGCACACGGCCAATCACACGGTCGTATCAGTTGGAACACGAGCGTGTCAGGTTAAACACGGGCATGTCGGATGCCTGTGTATTTTTGGAGACGCGTCGATTTTGAAGGTGAATGAGGGACACGGCCCTGGACACGGGAGTGTCGCAGGCCGTGTTCGGCATAAGTTTTACTTTTCAGCTACGAATCGTAGCCATTCATTTCCTTATTTTGGGATCCGACGGTTGGGGGTTGTTCCTACTGGGATAACCCGGGTTTGGGCCTTTGTAACCCTCATTTATCTTGAGTGGTTATCTTTCTAAGTCAAGAGAGAGGGGAGTGCAAAGGAGGAAGAAGAAGCCTAGATCCGGTCACCGGCGAAGCTTTGGTGCTCCAAATAGCGAACCAACTTCGGATCTATGGAGGCAAAGAGAGTGCGGTGCTTTTCATCCGCTTACATTTCCATGGCTCCAAGGAAGAAGGCTAGGGTAACGATTCTCTACTTGAGCATGTGAAGCTCTCCTTCTTTTGCATAGGAAACCAGCTCTCGCGAGTTTGCGGTGAGTTTGAGGCGTTCCTTTGGGTAGATATGTAAAGTCCCCGTTGTTTAGAGTCCGTATTCGAGAACGGACATAGGCATGATGTGTGAATCCTACCCGGACAAGTTGGTTTGGATCGGTGTGTTGCATTACATAAATTGTCGGAGAAGACTCCGTGCGAATGTGTTTTTCGGGTTTTCTACGTGGTAGATTACAACATGGAGCCTTGGGGATTAACACCAAGGTGCACCAGGAAAATTGGGCAGATGCGTGATTCTGCCAACATGGTGGCCTGGGAGCCAACTTGAACATAACCGGGTTATGTGAAGTGTTTGACGGAAAATGGGACTCGGGAGAAGTTTGACCTGCGCATATGTTTTAAATTAACGTTGCGGTGTGAGCAACGGGTCAGGCGGAACCGTACCCGTTCTATGTCGTTCGTGGTGAGCCGTTGGCATAAATGAGGGTATTCGGCGGTCTATGGCTTAAATTGACGTGACCCATGCCGGGAAGACAAAATGCTCATTGTTTGGCCGTCAAAGTGGCGGTGGTGAGACCGGGGTGTCTATTGCTTAAATTGAAGTGACATTGACAGGATCACAGAGAATGTGCCCTGAGTGCACGGGGAGTGTGGCCGTGCGTGCCAACACTTGTGATGCAATGTATATATATACTGTTTGGTTATGCTAATATACTGCAGGGAAGGAGCATTGTCACCCTGAATTGGGGGCGGGATCGTTATAATTTGGTCAGCATTGCTGACCGTTGCTTTTGTTTGCCACCGTGCGGTGGTTTGTTGCTTGCAGGTGCTGCTGGACCAAGCGGTCAATAGCGGGCTAAAACCCAAGTTGCTGTGCCAGCCCTCGAAGTCCTAATTTTTGGATTTTTTCTTTATTCACGTATGGCCGGCCTGCGTGCCGAGGTTTGACAACATGTAATTTTGAAGGAAACAATTTGTAAGGCCTTAAGTCCAGTACATGTGTATTTGTACTTCATTCCTTTGGATTTGTTTAGTGGACATTCATGCTTTTTGTGCTGGGTTCTTTTAATTGCAAATTATAAAACTGCTTCCGCTAGAATGACTCTGTGTAGGACATTGTAATGGTTGGATGATTTCCATTGAGTAACCACCCGGTCTGTCTGTAGTATATGGCGTTGGGCCCCGGCCGGACCTACTGCTATATGCTATGCGACGGATAGGGGGTGTTACAATTTGGTATCAGACTACTGGTTTCTATCGGGCTTAAAATGAATTCGTGGATGAATTCTTTTTAAGGGGTGGTGAGAGCGCATGTGTGTGCGTCATCGTTATAACAACAAAAGAACCCATGAATGTCCACTTAGGAATGAAAATACACGTGTTTGGGGAACCTGCGTGTTCCCATAATTGCTGTTTGCAATTTTGCTTTGTCGTTTAATGGTGTTTTGTACCACTATAGGTGACCAGAAGCGGTGCTGGGCCGTCGAAACGTCGAGTTTCTAAGGCTAGCAATGCACCAATTGATGCTCCTACAACACCTCCTTTGGTCGAAACCATTTGACTGGTGGCTGAAGCAGTGTTTGCAATGATCAATGCGCAGCCTGCAAGGCTGGTGTAGCAGCCCGCTCCTGCGATGGAGCAGGTACCTCTTCCAGAGGTTGAGCCGAGAAGAGTGGAGCAGGTAGTAGTGGAGCCGTTGGTGATAAGGAGGGCAATCGAGAGACATCTCAAACATGTCATGAGCTTTAATCCTCCAGTATTCTCGGGGTTGGGAACCCCATCTCAAGCTGAAGACTGGCTCTCCCGTGTGAAGAGAGTCTTGAGAGCGATGGCGATGGAGGAGTGGCAGATGACGACTATAGCTACGTTCCTGTTGAATGGAGACACTAGGCTATAGTGGGAGGGTTTGGAGCTGCATCTATTGAGAGGAAGGCAACTTACATACATCTCGATGGAGGAGTTGTCGAGACTGTTCTTTGCTACGTACCTCCCTTTGGCACAGAGGATAGCGTTGGAGAACGAGTTCCTGGAGTTGGTTCAAGGAGACAGTAGCGTGGATGAATATCTCCACGAGTTTACTCGATTAAGTCGGTATGCTAGCTCCAACATCGCGGATGAGGAGCGCAAGACGAATCGATTCTAAGAAGGGTTGAGAGATAATTTGAGGCTACTACTCTCGGGGCCTATGACGCAGGGCTTCTTGACCCTAGTCAACACGGCTCGGTCCTTGGAGAAGGACATGAAGAATGTTCAAGCGAAGAAGAGCATTGGTGATAAGAAGTCTGAGTTCAGGGTGCCGACTACCTCAAAGTCTGGGTACCATAAATTCTTTAAGAAGGCTAGGACTTCGGGTCCAGCTCCTTCTTCCGGTGCTTCTAGGGCGACTACGGGTCGGACCCCGGGTGCATGTTTCACTTGTGGGAAGCTGGGGCACTTTGCCTGTGATTGTGGGAGCGGACGTCCCAAGTCCGAGAGAAAGCCTGGAGCAACTTATGATGAGAAGGGCAGGCGGTGGAGTCAATCGCATCCCATTATGCTCCGGCTCAACCAAGGGTTTATAATCTTGGCCAACAGGAGGCCATCAAACAGGCGGATGTGGTGACAGCTAAAATTTAAATTTATAGCAAGTTAATCTTTTAAATACTTGTTATGTGCATGTTAACTTACCACTGCTTGTTTAGGATTTGTTTTGTTTGTGAGTATCCGGCAAGAGCACTCTTTGACACGGGAGCTTCACACTCCTTCTTGTCCGAAGGATTCATATAGCGCATGAGAGTACCTTCTTCGATGGCGAAGGACAAGTTGGATGTGTTGTTGCCCAATGGGTGTTCGATGCATGCGAATAGAATCTGTGGCATGAAGATTCGCAATGGAAATCAAGAGTTCGATCTGCAAGCATCGTTACTACCATTGGTGGAGTTCGACGTTATATTTGGCATGTACTAGCTCTCGGAGCAGCAAGCCTATATTTATTGCATTTGCAAGGAAGTCAATTTGGGAGCAAGTTGCGAGATGACTTTTACGGGCTTGAAAGGGTCGAGCAAGACGTTGATGTCTGCTCTTTAGTTGGTGAAGGCGGTTCGTGCTGGTGCAGAGCTGTTCTTTACACTATTGGAGGTTGCAAAGCCAAAGCCTACGTTGGATATTATTTCAGTCGTAGCTGAGTACCCTGATGTGTTCCCCGCAGATCTTCCTGGAGCCCCGCCTCAACGGGAGAAAGATTTCACGATTGAGCTAGTGTCAGGTGCAAAGCTTGTGTCACGATCTCCGTATCGGCTAGAGCCTAAGGAAATGGCGGAGCTGAAGGTGCAACTTCAAGAGTTGTTGGAGCAAGGGTTTGTGCATCCAAATTCTTCACCTTGGAGCGCACCGGTCCTCTTTGTTAGGAAGAAGGACGGGAGCTTGAGTCTCTGTATTGATTATCGGGAGTTGAACAAGCTAACGGAAAAGAACAAGTAACTGATCCCCCGGATTGATGATCTATTTGATCACTCAGTCGGGTCGACGGTGTACTCAAAATTGGATCTCAAGTCTGGTTACTATCAGCTGAGGATAAGGGAGAGTGATATCCCTAAGACAACGTTCAGTACAAGATACAGGCATTATGAGTTTACGGTCATGCCGTTTGGGCAGACTAATGTGGCATCAGTGTTCATGGATTTGATGAACAGGACCTTCAGGGAGTACTTAGACCATTTTGTGATCGTCTTCATTGACGATATTTTGGTGTACTAGCAGAGTGAGGAAGATCACTTCAGCCATCTTCATTTGGTTTTGGAGACGCTAAGGAAGAATCAATTGTACGCCAAGTTCTCGAAGTGCGAGTTTTGGTTGTCTTCAGTGGATTTTCTCGGTCATATAGTGAGTGGGGATGGTATTGCAGTGGATCCGGCGAAGATTGTTGCGTTACGAGAGTGGCCTGAGCTTTCTACGGTAGCGGAAGTCCGAAGCTTTCCGGGGCTTGCCGGTTATTATAGGCGCTTCGTAGAGAACTTCTCGCGGATAGCATTACCTCTCACTACTTTGACGAGGGAGCAGCAGAAGTTCGTTTGGACGCCGGAGTGCGCGCGAGCTTTTGAGGAGTTGAAATGTCGGTTGACCACGACGCCTATGTTGAGTTTGCTGAGTGGGACCGAAGGTTATGAGATTTATAGCGATGCTTCAGGAAGTGGTTTGGGTTGTGTGCTCTTACAGCATGGAAGCGTTATAGCATATGGCTCGAGACAGCTGAAGGTGCACGAGAGGAACTATTCGGTCCATGACTTGGAGTTAGCGGCCGTGATTTTTGCCTTGAAACTATGGAGACAATATTTTTACTGTGTGAAGATTGATATCTACACCGATCACAAGAGACTGAAGTATTTGATTGATCAGAAAGATCTGAACACGCGACAACGTAGATAGATGGAGTTCCTGGGGCACAATACATTTAAGATTCACTACGTTCCTATTAAAGGTAATGCGGTTGAGGACTCGTTGAGTCGCCGGGCTCCAGCTCAAGCCAATTGGCTGTCAGTCCATGACGAGCAGTTGGTTCGGGAGTTAGAGGCGTTGGAGATCTTTTGTATTGATAAGCAATCAAGTGCTGAAGCAGTATTGAATTGGACTGAAGTCCAATATGACCTGGCTGATCGGATTCGGCAGGAATTGGATATGGATGTCCACATGAAGCAACTCATGATAGAGGCTCTGGATGGGTCAAATTAGCAATTCATTGTGGAGGACGGATTACTTTGGAAAGACGGTCGTCTGTGTGTCCCAAGCGTGGGGAATTTGCGGGTGGAATTGTTATACGAGGCGCATCATACCAAGTACTCAATTCACTCGGGGAGCACGAAGATGTACTGCGATGTTAAGAAATTGTTCTGGTGGCCCGGACTGAAAAATTATGTGGCGCTGTACGTGGCGAAGTGCCAAACTTGCACCTTGGTGAAGGCGGAATGCCAAAAGCCGGGCGGATTCTTGAAATCCTTGCCTATTCCGGAGTGGATGTTCGACGACATTACTATGGACTTTGTGCACGGGTTGTCAAGGTCGCAAAAGGGGAACAACGTCATTTGGGTGGTCGTAGATCGTCTAACGAAGGTGTCGCATTTCATTTCGCATAGGAAGGATGATCCGGTTGAGAAATTGGCAAAGTTGTATGTTGACAATATTATGCTGCTTCATGGCGTGCCCCGCAGCATCGTGAGTGACCGAGATGGTCGGCTTACGTTCAATGATTGGAGGCTTGTGCATCAGATGTTGGGAACAAAGATGAGTTTTAGCACAGCCTTTCATCTGCAAACGGATGGGCAGACCGAGAGGGTCAATAGGACAATGGAAGACATGCTTCGTATGTGTGTCCTGGACTTTGGAAAGAAATGGGAAGATCACCTATACTTGGTGGAATTCGCTTACAACAATAGCTACCAGGCGAGTATTCAAATGGCGCCCTTCGAGGCCCTTTAGGGTTGAAAATGTCGCACGTCGTTGTCCTGGTTAGAAACGGGTGAATCAAAGTTGTATAAGCATCAAGAGGTGGAAGATGCTACTTCATTGGTGCGAACCATTCGGGAGAGGTTGCTAATCGCTCAGGACCGTCAGGCGAAGTACTATAATACCAAGCACAGGAATGTGGAGTTCGCTGTGGGCGACTGGGTGTACTTAAAGATCAAGCCGTTCAAGGTGTCTTAGGGGTGCGGCGATTGAAAAAGCTAAGCCCGAGATACCTTGGGCCATTTGAGGTTCTGGAGCGGGTTGACAAAGCAGCTTATCGTTTGAAGCTATCAGTGGAACTTAGTGGTCTACTGATAATACGATTTGCAGTCAATTTTATTAGGATATTTTCGGGGTTTTAGAGCAAATCATGTCTTGTAAAGTACTTGTTTTGATTCCCCTTTGTATATATTTTTGTCGTTAATGCATTTTTTCTGCTTTTTGCAGGTTTTCACGGCTTTTAGCCGAAGTTTGCTGTGACACGCCCCAAGGTCACGCCCTACCAGGGCGTGTACCTAGGGCGTGTAACCCAAAGGAATGAAGCAATTGGTCCGAAACTGCATTCCGTGGAAACTTAGTGTACACGCCCTCGGTCACGCCCGTGTCACACCCGACACGGGCGTGTACTAGAGGCGTGTCCCCAGGTTCCGAGGAATCGCCGCAGCGCGCTCGTTTTTCCCGCTCCACCGTCGCACCGAAAGTGTCACGCCCCAGGGTCACGCCTGACCCGGGAGTGACATATGGGCGTGTACTTCAGCAATTCCGCCCGTCACCTCCAGCATTCAATTTCCGCTCAACAAAGTCACGCCGCAAACAACACGCCCCAGGTACACGCCCTACCAGGGCGTGACCTGTGGGCGTGTACCGCAACAATTCCGTCAGAATTCAATTCCAGCCCGAAAAAGTCGCACCGAATGTGTCACGCCCCAGGGTCACGCCCTACCCGGGCGTGACAGGGGGCGTGACCCGACCCGAAAAATTCTATAAATAGAGCCCAACTCCAGGGGTTTAGGGACACCTTTTGCTTTGAGAGGGGAGGTTCTGTCCTTTATATTTTTGAACTTTTTAAGCATGTCTTTCCATTTTTAGTTCTTAGCTGTAGCTTTATGCTTTCCCTGTAGTAGTTCCTAGCTTCGTTCTGTAGTATAATGTTAATGATAGTGTAGTTTAGCTTTCCATGCACTTGTAATCGCTGGTTTTCATGTTGTAAGATCCCTGTTTCTATTAATAAAAAGTGTTGTTTTCTTTTACGTTTCTGCTCCGTTTTCATTATTCTTCTTCTACTCATCCCCCCTCTTCCTCCTCACCATGATTAACTAATCCTCCATATACTCGATCTTAATGATCCGAGGTTCGAGTGATTAGGTTATGATGATTTGAATCTTTCCTTTTCTTTTTAGTGTTTAGCTTTGAATTACTCTTGATTTATCACAGGTTGGAGGTATATCATCGATATATACTCTCCACCTTGCTTTCATTCTGGGCTAGCCGAGAGGCCGAAAGTTTGAAATGAGCACTCAAGAGTAAAGGGAGTTGTTCGCACCCCTCGAGAGAGGCAGACGTTCAAATCTCCCGGATTGGAGTAAAATCCATTAGAGGGGTTCACCGCGTAAAGCGAGTTTTAGGCCTCCGATTTAGGCGAAAGTCGGTCGGACCTTCCTAAACTCAGTTAGGCACGGCCTTCGAGAGAAGCGTGTCAATATTCATGGAACCTCCACGGTCAAGGACCTTTACCCTAATTAGCTTAGGTTTATTTATCGTATTTTTCTAACCACTCTTGCCGAGGTGATTTCTGATCGAGTGCATTTTCCCCTTCATCGTTACTAAGCTCAAGTTAATCGCTCTTTTAGCTCTCTTTAACTTTTCATGCAAGTAGCTCTCTTTCATTGCAAGTAGTTCTCTTCCTTTAGCACGTTTAGCTTTCTTCTAAAAAACTTAATTTTTCCGTCGATAAAATAATAGATTTCGTGTGAGTAAGCTTACTCAACTGTTCCCGGATTTCAATATGACACTTGTGTCCCCTAGCTGCATTTCGATAGGTATACTTGCCTTGATGAATTGTTAGTTTGGTTATTTTCTCTTTGCAGATATCTAAGACAATCAAGTTTTTGGCGCCGTTGCCGGGGAAGCAACGCTCGTTGATAAATTGAAAACGCGAATATATTAATTTTATCACTTCTCTTTCTTAGCCTCCTTCTTAAATTTTTTCCGCCTACTCACTTGAGTTAAATGGCTGGATTTTGTTAAGTGTGCGTATTTTTAATTTTTCCGCCTACTCACTTGAGTTAATTGGCTGGATTTATTTCAAGCAAGTGTGCGTATTTTTATTTTTCCGCCTACTCACTTGAGTTAATTGGCAGGCTTTATTTCAGTAGAGTGTGTTTACTTTCTGTAGAGTGGGTGTGTTTTAATTTTCTGTCGAGTGCGTGAGTGTAGCTTTTATTTTCCGCCTACTCGCTCAGAGTTAAAATGGCTGGATTTTAATTACCGCCGACTTAATAGAAACACACATCACAAATTTTTCTACACCACCTAATTCTCTCGAAAAGGGCAAAGTGGCTCTAAATGCCACTATCTTGTCTAGTACCTTGCGAACCCTTCACCGGGTAGCCCTTGGGAAGTTCGGGAGTTAAAACATAAAAAAATCTATTTCAAAAATTTTTTTTTCGAACTTCATTAGCTCTTTTATTTTCTAGTCTTTCTTCTCCTCTCTTCTTCTAGTGTATGACCCGCGGAAGTCCGTCGGTTACTTTGGACCTGGACCACGAAATTGAGCGTACTCTTCAGAGAAGATCGCGATTTCAAGGCCCTATTACCCAAGTGCCGGTGGAGGATTCCGAGTCATTTTCTACCTTAAGAATGGCAGAACCCAACGTGGAGGAAGTCGTGCAAAGGCCTATGTCCTATTATGCACGACCGAATCTCGAGGGTACAGAAACTAGTATAGTTCGTCCTGCAATAAATAATAATAATTTCGAACTGAAGCCTAGCATAATTCAAATGGTGCAGCAGTATGTGCAATTTGACAGGCTTTAAGATGAAGACCCGAACACACACATAGCCAGCTTTCTTGAGATTTGTGATACCTTCAAGATAAATGGTGTCACAAATGATGCTATTAGGCTAAGATTATTTCCTTTCTCTCTTAGAATTAAGGCTAAGCAGTGGCTGAACACCCTTCCTAAAAATAGCATAACTACTTGGACGCAATTAACTGAAAAATTTTTGGCCAAGTATTTTCCGCCTGCTAAAACAGCTAAACTTAGGAATGACATTTCTGCCTTTGGACAAATAGACTCAGAGACCCTTTACGAAACCTGGGAAAGATTTAAAGAATTATTAAGACGATGCCCACATCACGCTCTGCCTGTATGGTTGCAGGTGCAGACGTTCTATAATGGGCTAAATCAAAGCACGAAGCAAATGATAGACGCAGCTTCTGGCGGTACTTTAAACCATAAGACCCCGGAAGCAGCTCTTGAGCTGTTTGAAGACATGGCCATGAACACTTACCAGTGGAATGTGCCTAGGTCCCGCCCAAACAAACCTGCAGGTCTCTTTGAAGTGGACAACGTCTCACAACTCGCACTGCAAGTTGAAATATTAAGCAAAAAAATTACGGAGATGACTGCTGCCTTCGCCCCTCAGGTATGGGAATCTGCAACTCCTCCCGCCGAACATTTGGATTATGTAAATAATATGCCTAGAACTGCTTTTAATAATTTTTCTGCTGCGAATTATCATCCTCCTGGTTTTAATTTTCCGAATAGTTATAATCCTGCGTTAAGAAATCATCCGAATTTTTCATGGAGCAATCCATCGAATGCAGTGCGCCCGCCACCGCAAAGTGATTTTTCTGCTCCACTAACACCTCCTCAAAGTTTTCCAAAACCTCCAAATTTGGAGGAAGTGTTTTCAAAATACATGAATGCTAATGACGCTACGATTAGGACCTTAACCGGAAGTGTTAAAAATTTAGAAAATCAGGTAGGACAGCTCGCTAAAATGATTTCTGAGCGACCCGTAGGGTCTCTTCCTTCCAATACCGAGCCCAACCCGAGAGAGCAAGCGAAAGCTATAACTCTTCGGAGTGGGAAGAAAGTTCCTGGTATGGTAAGTGAAGAACCCGAGGCAAGCTCCGCTCCCGTTTTAAAAAATCAAAGCTCCGTTCCCATTTTAAAAATTCCACCCTCTGCCGAAGAAATTATCACCCCTATCTTCGAAAAAGAACTCACTCCACCACCCACCTTTAAAAATAATCCATCCCCGCCATACCCTTCCGAACTTAATAAACAACGACAGGATGATCAATACACCCATTTTTTGGAAATGTTTAAACAAATCCACGTAAATCTGCCTTTCCACGAAGCCATATCCCAGATGCCGAAGTACGCAAAATACCTTAAGGACCTCCTAACTAACAAGAAGAAGTTAGAGAACCTTTCGCATGTCACGTTAAATGTCGAATGCTCGGCGTTTTTGACAAACGGATTACCGAAGAAAATCAGTGACCCGGGTAGTTTCTCTATCCCGTGTGTCTTTGGTGATCTCTTTGTCAAACACGCTTTAGCCGACATAGGTGCGAGTATTAATCTTATGCCCTTCTCGTTGTTTAAAAAGTTAGGAATTGGTAGTCTCGACCCCACACGCATGAGTATCCAGCTCGCCGACAGATCAGTCAAATACCCGTTAGGAATAGTGGAGGACGTCCTAGTCAAAGTTGACAAGTTCATCTTCCCGGTGGACTTTGTCATTTTAGACATCGAAGAAGACGTCGAGGTTCCCCTGATCCTTGCCCGACCCTTCCTTGCCACCTCCCGAGCTATCATTGATGTAAGCAATGGTAAGCTCTTCCTTCGAGTGGGCGACGATGAGGTAACTTTCTCTATCACCCCCTCGATGAAGAACACACTAGCTAATGATGACTCCTGTTTTTTCATGGATACCATAAGTGAAGAATCCTTCTCTCCCACCTCTGATTTTGAAAAAGAATTTTCCAATTTTTGTTCCTCTCCTCCTCTTCCAACTGAATCTCTTCACCTAAGTGAAGAATCCTCCACCCGCCCCTCTGATTTTGAAAAAGAATTTTTTTGATTTCTGTTCCTCTTCTACTTTTCCAACTGAATCCCTGCACGAAGCCGCCATGGCCGCTAGCGACACCCCTTTTAATTTTACATATAAAAAAGTGTACGAGGACATAGTTTTTGAAAAAGAACAAATTTCCAAAACCTCGTATGATGACCCCCCCTACCTTGGAACTGAAAGAACTACCAGAGCACCTTCAATACGCTTTCTTAGAAAAGGACTCCAAGCTGCCTGTCATAGTTTCGGCCTACCTCACGGATGCACAAAAGGATAAACTTCTTTCAATTTTACAAAAGCATCGCCAAGCTATTGCTTGGAAGATATCTGATATTAAGGGCATAAGCCCATCTTTCTGCACTCATAAAATCTTAATGGAAGATAATTCACGTAACTCTATACTACCTCAGAGCCGTATAAACCCAAACATGAAAGACGTAGTTAAGGGCGAGGTTATGAAATTATTAGACGCAGGAATTATCTATCCTATATCCGACAGTAAGTGGGTTAGCCCAGTACAGGTAGTACCAAAGAAGGGAGGGATAACGGTCATAAGTAATGAAAATAATGAATTAATCCCGACTCGGACGGTGACCGGATGGCGAATGTGTATAGATTACCGTAAGTTGAATGACGCCACCCGCAAGGATCACTTCCCCTTGCCGTTCATTGATCAAATTTTAGAACGACTTTCCGGACATAGCTTTTATTGTTTTCTCGATGGCCTCTCGGGGTATCTTCAAATCCCCATCTCCCCCGAGGACCAGGAGAAAACTACGTTTACTTGTCCCTTCGGCACCTTCGCCTACCGAAGAATGACGTTTGGATTGTGCAATGCGCCAGCTACATTCCAACGATGTATGCTCTCCATCTTTGACAAGTACGTAGAAAGCATTATGGAAGTTTTCATGGATGATTTCTCCGTGTTCAGGAATTCCTTCGATAGTTGCTTAGAGAACCTTGAAAAAGTCTTAGAGCGATGCGAAGAAACTAACCTCGCCCTAAATTGGGAAAAATGTCATTTTATGGTGAGGGAAGGGTTAGTTTTGGGACATAAAATTTCTGAAAGGGGTATTGAAGTAGACGTTGCGAAAATAGAAGTTATCGAGAAACTGCCGCCACCTACGAACATAAAAGCTATAAGAAGTTTCCTGGGTCATGCGGGTTTCTACCGCCGCTTCATAAAGGACTTTTCCAAAATCACCAAGCCCCTTACCCATCTCTTAGAAAAAGACGCCCCATTCATCTTTGATGACCTCTGCCTAGCTGCCTTCAAATTAATAAAAGAAAAATTAGTTAATGCCCCAATTATGATAGCTCCGGTGTGAGATCTTCCATTTGAGATAATGTGTGATGCGAGTAGTTATGCGGTGGGAGCCGTACTAGGTCAACGTATTCCCAAAAACTTCCACCCCATTTATTACGCTAGTAAAACACTCACATCTGCACAGGAAAATTACACCACAACCGAGAAGGAACTCTTAGCTGTAGTATTCGCATTTGACAAATTTCGCCCTTATATTACTCTTTCGAAAATTATTGTTTTTACGGACCACTCGGCCCTCAAATATCTTCTCTCTAAAACGGATGCCAAGCCTCGCTTGATTCGCTGGGTCTTACTCCTCCAGGAGTTTGACTTAGAGATCCGTGATAAGCGAGGTGCCGAGAACTTGGCCGCCGACCACCTTTCGCGCCTAGACAACCCGCTTATAGAACAATTAGACGAAAATTCTTTTCATTACTATTTCCCTGATGAGAAGCTGTTCATAATTAACACATCTACTTCTCCTTGGTTTGCCCGCATCGCCAACTATCTAGTGGCTCGTGTGCTCCCAAAAGAGTTCTCGTCTCAGCAAAAGAAGAAATTCTTTTCTGAGTTGAAGAACTACTTTTGGGAGGACCCGCATCTTTTTAAAGTCTGTGCAGACCAAGTGATCAGGAGGTGTGTTTCATTTGATGAAGGATTAGATATTATTAAACATTTGCATGAAGGACCGACAGGTGGGCACTATCAAGCTGCTCGCACCGCTCACAAAGTGTTAAGCGCGGGTTTTTACTGGCCCACCCTGTTTAAAGACGCGCATGCCTTTGTTAGTAGGTGTGATAGTTGCCAACGGTCGGGGAATATTTCGAATAAAAATGAAATGCCACAAAATTATTTCCTAGAGTGCGAAGTTTTCGACCTCTGGGGGATTGATTTTGTCGGCCCTTTTCCTTCTAGCTTCGGGAATAAGTACATTTTAGTTGTCATTGATTATGTTTCGCGTTGGGCCGAAGCCCAAGCTCTTCCTACGAATGACGCCCGAGTCGTAGTTAATTTCCTAAAAAAATTATTTTCTCGATTCGGTACGCCGCGCGCTATCGTTAGTGATAGGGGTTCCCATTTCTGTAACGCGCAATTTTCAAAAATCCTAACTAAATATGGCGTTACTCATAAACTTTCCACTGCCTATCACCCCCAAACTAACAGACAAGTCGAAGTAGTGAATAGAGAAATAAAAAGAATTTTAGAAAAGACTGTTTCAACATCTAGAAAAGACTGGTCAGCCAAATTAGACGATGCTCTATGGGCCTACCGAACAGCATACAAAACCGCCCTCGGGTGTACGCCATATCGGTTGGTTTACGGAAAGTCGTGTCATTTACCCGTAGAGTTAGAGCACCGCGCCTTTTGGGCCTTACGATTTTTAAAATTCGATCCCCACTCCGTCGGCGATTTTAGAAAATTTCAACTTAACGAACTCGACGAGTGGCGCTCTTACGCGTATGAAAATAACAGACTTTATGAAGAGCGGACGAAGCGTTTACACGATCGACATCTTAGGCACCCAAAAATCTTTAAGCTGGGCGACCAAGTGCTTATTTATAATTCTCGTTTACGTTTATTCCCGGGTAAATTAAAATCACGTTGGTCTGGGCCTTTTACTGTTTTAGAAGTCTTTTCTTATGGTACTGTTTTAATTTCCCACCCTGATAAGGGTACTTTCAAAGTGAATGGTCAGCGTCTTAAACTGTATTTCTGTGATGATGTCAGTCTCAACCCTGTTAACTCTATCTTTCTGGTCCTGACATTTGATTAATCTGAACTTTATTTTTCTCCTCAACTTTGAACTTTATTCGAACTTTATTTTTAAATAATATTTGGGACACTCTTATTTTGATGCGTCGAGCTCAAACGACGCTTTAAACAAAGGGCGCTCTTGGGAGGCAACCCAAGTTATCTTTTTCTGTTTTCTTTATTTTACACTTTTTGCCCCGAATGGCTCCGGCAAGCTGAAACTTCTGCGATCGCCTGCTCCACCGGTTCTGCTTCCATGACAAAGTCGACCAGCCGACGTTTCCTGAAGATCCACAGCACAGGCATGGAGGAACGACATCACTCCGCTTGCCCTGCAAAATAAAACCGGGGAAGTACCTGTTTTTCAATTCTGTCTTTCCTTTCTGTACTTTAATTTTCTCTCGTTCTCCAACCTCCTTCTACATTGAGGACAATGTAGATTTTAAGCTTGTGGGAAGACTTCCTCCTTCTTTTTGTTTTTTTTTTCAAATATCCAAATAAATAAAAAAAAAACACAATTCACAAAAAAAAAATTCAAAAAAAAAAATTATATAGCTGCATTTTGGTATTTCAATAAGTACCCCATGTTTATGTTTTGTTTTTCTCAAATTTCTTTATAAACAACGTCGTTAATTATAATTTTTCTAATCATTCTTTTTAAACATATTTCACAAGTAAAATGTTGGTCATGCTGTGTTTCTAATTCACGGTAGCATGTTAAGGTAAAATATTTCTCTAAAACGTGCATTTCTATTATGGTTTTCCGTTCTTTATTTTCTTTACTTTCTCTAAAAATTTATCATCCACCATTTTCTTTTCGTCTTTAGATAATTTTTGTAAGAACAAATTTTGAACAACGTAGTATATATGAACGATCCAAGTCACATATTATTTTTATTTTCAAGATAATTTCATCAATCTTCTTTTATTATCTCAAACTTGCTTTTTGAAATTTATCGACTCTATGTTTTAAATAAATTTAAAAAAAAAACGTGAAAATGATTTAGGCCATTTTTGTTTACGTTTGAGCTTTCCAGCCAACCTAAACTCTTTTACCACTAGTTAGCCGCTTTTGAGCCTTTTTTCCAAATTCATTTGATAACTCTACACAGCATTTCATTTTCACCAAAGCCCAAATTCCTACCTATCTAATCACGCTAATTTTTTTGATAGGAAATGTTGTGTTATCTTTGGAGAAATTGTTGAAAAAAGTGTACTCAAAAGCAATAAATTGAAAAAAAAGAAGAGAAAAAAATGAATGAAAATAATAATAATAATAATAAAAAGAGATAAATAATCATAAAGAGAAAAAAAAAATTATTTATACATATTTTGTTTAAAATAAATTTATTTTTTTTTGAAACTCGTTGTTTTGGTTTAGTGTGATTTTTAAGCCTGCGTGTTTATATTTGAATTCCACTCCTATTCATATTCCTAAACCAAACGTTTCGGTCCTATTAAGTTCTTTTGATTCACGCCTTTTTTTTAATTTTATTTAACAACTAAGAAAAGAAGAAAAGTAAATCAGTTTTAGTTTTGGATTTAAAATTAGATTTTTGTTATTTAATTGATATAATTATAATGTGTTGCTTGGATCTAGTAATAACTCAATACGTTCTTTTCATTGTCATTGTCTTGCTCAAATCTATTTAAAGAATTTCGTCAAAATTCTGGATGATTTATTTTTATTAAGTAAAGTTTATAAAAGTTAAACCATACCTAAATAATTGTTTTAGATTTACGTTTTACATTCTCCCTGCCAAGAATTTCGCATAGTACTTGTGAGACTATGATTAAAACTTTTTGAATTAGTCACTTTTTATGATTAGCTAGTCTTTATATCTTTGCTTGGTACAAGCAAAACTTAAGCTTGGGGGAATTTGATAATACGATTTGCAGTCAATTTTATTAGGATATTTTCGGGGTTTTAGAGCAAATCATGTCTTGTAAAGTACTTGTTTTGATTCCCCTTTGTATATATTTTTGTCGCTAATGCATTTTTTCTGCTTTTTGCAGGTTTTCACGGCTTTCAGTCGAAGTTTGTTGTGACACGCCCCAAGGTCACGCCCTACCAGGGCGTGTACCTAGGCGTGTAACCCAGAGGAATGAAGCAATTGGTCTGAAACTGCATTTCGTGGAAACTTAGTGTACACGCCCTCGGTCACGCCTGTGTCACACCTGACACGGGCGTGTACTAGAGGCGTGTCCCCAGGTTCCGAGGAATCGCCGCAGCGCGCTCATTTTTCCCGCTCCACCGTCGCACCGAAAGTGTCACGCCCCAGGGTCACGCCTGACCCGGGCGTGACATATGGGCGTGTACTTCAGCAATTCCGCCCGTCACCTCCAGCATTCAATTTCCGCTCAACAAAGTCACGCCGCAAACAACACGCCCCAGGTACACGCCCTACCAGGGTGTGACTTGTGGGCGTGTACCGCAACAACTCCGTCAGAATTCAATTCCAGCCCGAAAAAAGTCGCACCGAATGTGTCACGCCCCAGGGTCACGCCCTACCCGGGCGTGACAGGGGGGCGTGACCCGACCCGAAAAATTCTATAAATAGAGCCCAACTCCAGGGGTTTAGGGACACCTTTTGCTTTGAGAGGGGAGGTTCTGTCCTTTGTATTTTTGAACTTTTTAAGCATGTCTTTCCATTTTTAGTTCTTAGCTGTAGCTTTATGCTTTCCCTGTAGTAGTTCCTAGCTTCGTTCTGTAGTATAATGTTAATGATAGTGTAGTTTACCTTTCCATGCACTTGTAATCGCTGGTTTTCATGTTGTAAGATCCATGTTTCTATTAATAAAAAGTGTTGTTTTCTTTTACGTTTCTGCTCCGTTTTCATTATTCTTCTTCTACTCATCCGCCCTCTTCCTCCTCACCATGATTAACTAATCCTCCATGTACTCGATCTTAATGATCCGAGGTTCGAGTGATTAGGTTATGATACTTTGAATCTTACCTTTTCTTTTTAGGGTTTAGCTTTGAATTACTCTTGATTTATCACGGGTTGGAGGTATATCATCGATATATACTCTCCACCTTGCTTTCATTCTGGGCTAGCCGAGAGGCCGAAAGTTTGAAATGAGCACTCAAGAGTAAAGGGAGTTGTTCGCACCCCTCGAGAGAGCCAGACGTTCAAATCTCCCGGATTGGAGTAAAATCCATTAGAGGGGTTCACCGCGTAAAGCGAGTTTTAGGCCTCCGATTTAGGCGAAAGTCGGTCGGACCTTCCTAAACTCAGTTAGGCACGGCCTTCGAGAGAAGCGTGTCAATATTCATGGAACCTCCACGGTCAAGGACCTTTACCCTAATTAGCTTAGGTTTATTTATCGTATTTTTCTAACCACTCTTGCCGAGGTGATTTCTGATCGAGTGCATTTTCCCCTTCATCGTTACTAAGCTCAAGTTAATCGCTCTTTTAGCTCTATTTAACTTTTCATGCAAGTAGCTCTCTTTCATTGCAAGTAGTTCTCTTCCTTTAGCACGTTTAGCTTTCTTCTAAAAAACTTAATTTTTCTGTCGATAAAATAATAGATTTCGTGTGAGTAAGCTTACTCAACTGTTCCCGGATTTCAATACGACACTTGTGTCCCCTAGCTGCATTTCGATAGGTATACTTGCCTTGATGAATTGTTAGTTTGGTTATTTTCTCTTTGCAGATATCTAAGAGACAATCATCTACATGATGTATTCCATATATCAGTGCTATGGAAGGCGGTGCAACAGCCTACGCAAGTGATCGTGGTCGATCAAGTGCTGGTTGATAGTGGGTTGACGACAAAAGTCAAGCCCGTGCATATTGAAGACTCGGAAGTCAAGCGGCTATGAAATAAAGAGATCAGGATGGTCCAGGTCAGTTGGGACAATTGCGGTCGAGAGGAGGTCTCTTGGGAGCGAGAGCAGACTATGCTTGAGGACTATCCGGAGTTGTTTCACTCAGGTACCATTTAAGTTTTAAGTTTCTTTCCTTTATGTAATTTCAAGGACTAAATTCTTTTAAGATGGGGAGAGTTGTAATGCCCCGAAACTCAAAAGAGCGACGGGAGGCGTTTTGGGCCAAATCTAGTCTTTGGTAGGGGCACATGGCCTGAGACAAGGGCGTGTCTCAGGGCATGTCGAGCCCGTGTCGACGATCGGCCCAGGGAGTCGACATTTTCACTCGACGATGTGTCAAGACGGGCATACGACCTGAGACACGGGCATGTCTCAGGGCGTGTCGAGCCCGTGTCGACGATCGGCCCGGGGAGTCAACATTTTCGCTCGACGATGTGTTGAGACAGGCAACACGGCCTAGGACACGGGCGTGTCCAAGGCCGTGTGGGGCGGTCGACGGACTTCGATCGACGAGATGTCGAGACAGTGAACACGGCCTGGAGCCCACACGTGTTCGGATTTGACACGGGCGTGTCAAATAGGACACGGGCGTGTCCAAGACCCGTGTGAGTCTCGGGTTGTTTTTGGGGCTGTGTCGATGGGGTCACATGGCCAACCACATGGTCGTGTCAGTTGGAACACGGGTGTGTCAGGTTAAACACGGGCGTGTCGGATGCCCGTGTGTTATTCGTGACACATCGATTTTGACGGCGAATGAGAGACACGGCCCTGGACACGGGCATGTCGCAGGCCGTGTTCGGCACAGGTTTTACTTTTCAGCTACGAATCGTAGCCATTCGTTTCATTATTTTGGGATCCGACTGTTGGGGGTTGTTCCTAATGGGAAATAGCCGGGTTTGGGCTTTGAAACCCTCATTTCTCTTGAGTGGTTCTCTTTCTAAGTCAAGAGAGAGGGGAGAGCAAAGGGGGAAGAAGAAGCCTAGATCCGATCATCGGCGGAGCTTCGGAGCTCCAAATCGCGAACCGACTTCGGATCTACGGAGGCAAAGAGAGTGCGGTGCTTTTCATCCGCTTACATTTCCATGGCGCCAAGGAAGAAAACTAGGGTGACGATTCTCTACTTGATCATGTGAAGCTCTCCTTCTTTTGCATAGGAAACCCGCACTCGCGAGTTTGCGGTGAGTTCGAGGCGTTCCTTCGGGTAGATATGTAAATTCCCCGTTGTTTAGAGTCCGTATTCGAGAACGGACATAGGCATGATGTGTGAAGCCTACCCAGACAAGTTGGTCTGGATCGGTGATGTTGTATTGCATAAATGGCCGGAGAAGAGTCCCTGCGAATGTGTGTTTTTCGGGTTTTCTACGTTGGTAGATTGCAACAGGGAGCCTTGGGGATTAACCCAAGGTGCACCCGAAAAACTGGGCAGATCCGTGATTCTGCCAACATGGTGGCCTGGGAGCCAGCTTGAACATAACCGGGTTATGTGAAGTGTGTGACAGAAAACGGGACTCGGGAGAAGTTTGACCCGCGCATATGTTTTAAGTTAATGTTGCGGTGTGAGCAACGGGTCAGGCGGAACCGTACCCGTTCTATGTTGTTCGGGGTGAGCCGTTAGCATAGATGAGGGTATTCGACGGTCTATGTCTTAAATTGACGTGACTCATGCCAGGAAGACAAAATGCTCATTATTTGCCATCAAAGTGACGGTGGTGAGACCGGGTGTAAGACCCCCTTTTTTTTCCTTTAAAACCTCGGGGTCTTAGGCCCAGAACCGCCGCCTTGCGGTGACACCTTCGCACCCGGGAAGGTCGACACTACAAGACGCCGATCCTGCCGGCCAAATCGATCGCAGCTGACGCTAAAGTAGCAGTACAAGAGAAGACAAGTCCACAGCATATCACATATATATATAAAAATCTCCACGAAGGGAGTGTCCATAGAATAGTAAAGTGTACAGAAATAAAAAGGGCTGAAGCCCGGTACATCAATATCCTCACTACAGATCTCTCATGCGGAAGCAAAACAAAACAACTACTAGAAGTCGGAACTCACGGTCCCAGCTGGCTGTACTCCTGAGCTAGACTGCCCTATCTCCAACTGCACCGGTCTCCTGGGCTGCTCCTCCATACTCGGCTCCACGATCCCCTAATATGATGTGGTTCGAAAACCATTAGTCTAAAAGACTAAGCCCTATCGTCCCCCACCCCTTCCCCCATGCTCCTAGGCACCGAGCGGGGAGGAAGAAAGGAAAGGACGTGAAAGAGGAGAGAAATCAAAAACAGGTGACAGGGGGACCTAGCTAGCAATTTATAATCAGGTTATAATGAGTAAAGTAAGAAAGGAATATAACCTTCACTTATGTGAATACACATAAGCCAAGGGATCTTCTACAAGGCTCCCATCGTATAAAATGTCCCATACCACTTTATACGTTGGGGTGTCGGTTATCACAAGCAGCATATAAATATTGAAATAACCTTAATTTATAAACTTGCCCACACAAGCTTATAGATCAAGGGGTCGTTTTGCAGGGCCTAATGTATAAGTGTCCCATACCACTTATACTTTAGGTGTCAGGGTTAAATGAATCGATTATGCTATGACATGCAGGTGGGTATGATGGACATGCAAGTGCAACACACACACAACGACTCTGTGATCACAGACCTTTAGTTCCCACTTTTTGAGAGCTAGCATCACTCTCGGGTACCACCGCTGTGGCTACGGCAGCAGCGGAGCGGGCGTCTCCACTTCTAGGCCGGTATGCACACTACCAAGCCTTAGACCCCTCTCATACGCCTCTGTACACGTCCAAGGTGCACTCTAGAGTCTCGCGTACGTACTTTGCTGACAACCCGTCAGTCTTGTTGGGTCGGATGTGCGTTATCGGGGGTCGTCCTCCAGACCGCAGTGTAAAACAACCCACTGGCCCCTCTAACTCTCACAACCGCCTGGTGCACCGTACTGCCATCGGTGTGACGAACGGCCAGTACCGCATGCCCCGCCACTAGATTTATGCACATGCAAGTTTATCGTATCAGAACCGAGCCAAAGCTCCCCGGACCATCCCGTCCGTCACAAGTATCAACCGAGCCAAAGCTCCCCGGACCATCCCGTCCGTCTCTTATTCCAAATCTCATCCCTTTGAACACCGCGGGATGGCGCCCCTTTGAACACCTCGGGACGACTTAACCATTTCCAATACTTGTCCAACTAGTGAGTGCAGTGTGAAACCCTATTTACTAAATTACTCTTTTGATTTGTTCTTTAAGGTTTACGTTAACCCAGGACTGCCCCGGTATTCCCTGTGAAGGGCTCTCAAGGGGCACTAGGAACTGTGTTGGGATTACGCCCAGCGTTCCCTTTCGCAAGGTACTTATTAATATTATTGGTTGATTTCCTTTACCCATTACCTTCTCATATTCGATAGGCTAATCCTAAGGTAGTTTAGACCTTTCACTCTCGCGGGCACGACGATCTTTCGTCGAACTCGCTTATCTTCTAACACACATCAACTCGATTCCCGCACTCCTTAGAACTTTCTCTGGTGACTCATCTACTTTCATTCCAATCCATCCAGCTCGACTAACTCTACACTAATCCAACTCTGATCCTAATACGACTTTTCCCCAAATTACTATTTGCAGACCAACCTATACTAAGTGATGTTCGTGATAGGATGTCCTTCAAATTTTCATCCGAATGACCTAGAATTATTACCGGAGTCCTATCATGACCTAAATAATTTATTTCCAGAATATTATATTTTTCTCAATTAACCTCCTATTTAAATAAATTCTTACAAATGCCAATTATTGCCAAGTTGATCATGAAGTATCTTAAATTATGATCCCACTGACCCAAGGAATTTTTCATAAGTTGTAGAATTGTAAAATAATACTGTCAGCCAAGTTTTATAATTTTCTCTTCAATTTTTCTATTTATCTCCTAAATAATTCAAAATTCACCTATTAGATATTTTTCAAAGGAGGTATGAGGAATTCATTTCCAAAAATTCTAAGAAATTTCCAGCAAGCTCATAATATTAAAAGAGTGCCACAAACAGAATTTCACTAGTTTTTCAAGTAACAATGGCTATTAACTTTTATTTCTAAATAATTTACCAAAATGCCATTATGAAGATCTAAAAATTTGTGGTTCATCCAAAAATGCTGAGAAACTTAATCAAGGCTATTTATACTCAGATATGTCATCAATAATTTTTTCATAATTTTCTACTGAGTATTTGCAATAATTCTAAATTAAATGAAATAAGGGCAAAAATGTAATTTCCACATTCCTCTTATCAATATTCCTCAAACAGAGACATAAAATTTTTTAGGAGTTAAACATGTCATGATATTATTCTTGACAAAATTTGGGGAAATAACTAAGTGACAAACCTAATTTCAACATTTATTCTTCAAAAGTCCTATTAATTCAATAATTCCAAATAATGGGATTTTTGATTCCAAAAATCCCATTATTTCAATGAGGGGTAAAACTCATCCTAATAGGCCACTGAAATTAATTACATGAATTTAGCATGATCCAAATGGGCCTAATACTCAAAATTTCAAAAATTACTATTGGCACACCAAGCCTAAGCATGTTCATCATTTGCATGTGGGATTACCCACCATACATTGGTCCAAACTTGATGAAATTTAAAACATATATTTATAATGTCCTGAAGGACAAGCCACCAAAATTTGGGGCATTTTAGAGTTGAATTAACCCAAGAATCACCTAAACAAACCTAGGGGTAATTTGGTAATTTCACCATAATTTTAATTACAATAAATCCCAATTTTTGGGCAGGGCCTAAATATGCCCTAAACCAGTTACTTACCAAAATCTCAAGTCATATGGGCCTCTGGATGGGCTTGGGCATCACTTTCAAATTTCTGCATTTTGCTATTTGCAGCCCAAGGCCATTTAATTTTTTGATCTTGCATGTGAGATATCTCAATATGCAGAGGGTTAAATTGTCTAATATTTCTACCATAGGTCTAATATACTACTAAGGGCAGGCCACCAAAATTTGGGGCATTTTGGAGTTGATATGCTCTAAATATCAACAAACTTTAATTTATCATATTTGGGCTAAAACTATATACTTATTTCCCAAAAATTCCCATTTTTGGGTAGGGCCTAGCTATACCTAATTTGGCCACATGCCCAAAATTTCAGCCCATTTGGACTTAGGGTTTGGGAAGGGCACCCATTTTAATTTCTGCCCTACTCTAGGACCAGCCCTAGGAAAATGGATCTATAGGGCAGTACACTTAACCAAAAATTATGTGTAACATATCAAATTAAAGGTGACTCCAAGACCTACAATTTTCATGTTGAGAATATTTTATGAAAAAGGCTGTAAGGTGCCATAAATTTGCATGCAAAGGTCGGTTATAAAATGGCATAAAATGACACTATTCATGTAATTAATAATCCAGGATTTAACATTTTGCATGGCACTAATCTTAAAGCAATCCGACGGCAGCTGCTGTTTTCTTCTCCAAATGCCTGGTTCCAGCCCGAGCTTCACGGGGCTTTTCCCGGCCGCCTCCGGCGGTGCCTCCACCGGAGATCTTCAGCTCCCCTCTCACGGTGGTGGGGGCGAGCTTTTCCGGCGGCTAGGGCGGCCGGAGGTGGCGGCGCCACCTCACCCGAGAGCTTCCAAAACGCCATTAATGGCTGAAATGAAGAAACTCGGTTGGGCGGGCTCATTCGAGCCCGAACCCTACCCTAATATTCCTAAGATCTATGCATGAAGAGAGAGGTGAGGGAGGACCTTCCCGGCGGCCTTGCGACGTGAGGAGCGGCGGGGAACCATTGCGGCGGCGGCGGCGCTCCTCCCTTGGTTTTCACGGCCAAAGCTTGGTTTCTCTCTCTCTCTGCTGCTGCTCTCCTTGTTTTGAGAGTGGTGAAACTAAAAGGGGAGAGGGAGAGAGTGAGAAGATGAAGTAAAAGGGGAGGGTGATAATTCCTATGTTCAAGGTGGAGGGTTTACTTTGTTATTGTCACCATGCATGCATGGGTGGGCCCCACTACATTCCAGCACCTCCTCATGACTTCCAAGGGTCGGCCATCCCATGTGGGGGCTGATGGCATGGGTCCAAGTGGCTCATTTCCCTTAAACACCCTTAAATACCCTTTCTCTCTCCTAAATTATTCTTTAATTTTGAGATTCTCTCTCTCTCTCTCTCTCTCTCTCTCTCCTAGTCACTAAGTTGGCTGGTAAATCTCATATTGGCAGCCCACATGTTTATTTCATCCACCAAAATATGGTTAGCCCAAGTGAGTTGGGCTTGAGCTTGAGTTAGCCCATTTGGGCTAGCTTGACCCAAACCTAGGCTACGGTTGACTTAGGTCAATTTGGTCTTTGAGGTTGGCCCAAATGGGTCCTTAGTGACTCATTGACCTCCCCTAAGGCCTAGGTAGGATTGTATTGGCCCTTTGGAGGTCACTTGACCCTTAAATAGGGTACCTTGACTACTTTAGGGCTAGAGTTGACTTTGGTCAACTTAGCCTTTTTGGTTGGCCCCAATGGGTCCTTGGTGACCCGTTGGCCTCTCACTATGGTTATGAAGGTATGTGTGGGGTCCACTTGGCTAAGGGAACTTCAATTGGCCCTTGTGTAGGCCAGTTTGACCCAATGTAGGCTAGGTTGACCCATTTAGGGTTAGAGTTGACTTTGGTCAACTCAGCCTCTTGGGTGGACCCCAATGGGTCCTAGGTGACCCTTTGACCTCACTCTAGGGTTAGGTGGGCTTGGGTGCGGCCCACTTGGCTTGGGGATGGTCAATTGACCCTAAGTAGGTTGGTTTGACCCATTTAGGGTTAGGGTTGACTTGGGTCAACTTAACCCTTTTGACTGCCATCCAAGGGTCCTTATTGATCTAATGGATCCTACCATGGTTTGTTGAGAACATGGTGGGGTCTTGAAGTCTTGGTGATGCCCCATGGTTATCTTAAACAAAGGTTCAGGAATTTACTATTTGCACACCATAGTGGTCTCAGCCACATTCTTAGGTTTCCTTGGTCTTCTTGGGCTTCCTAGGGTTTGGTCATGACCTAGTCATGGCCAATAACCACACTTAGGGGTCTAGTTGGAAATGGGATGTTACAAATCCCAATAAACAAAACAAAGATTTCGTCCCCGAAATCCAGGTTAGGCCTACGGGGATTTCTACCGAAGAAAAGAAACTTGTAACATCCCATAAGAAGTGGAAGATTACATTTCGACGCCATGGTTGCTAAGCGGGGTTCAAAGGGAAAAACCTAAATATACGACCAATTCGCCCAATTGGCAAAGTCAAGATCCCAATAAACAAAAGATTAGCCCCTACTCTTCCTAGGGCAGCCTTACTAGTTTTAAAAAAAAAGGAAAGTAAAATGAACATGTTGAGAGGTTGTGAGGTATACCTGACTAAATAGCTCTGGATACCTTTCCTGCATCAGGTCCTGTGGCTCCCAAGTATGCTCCTCTCGTCCGTGGTTCCTCCACAGGACCTTGACTAGCGGGATCTTCTTGCGGCGCAAGACTCGTATCCCCTGGTCTTCGATCCGTATCAGCTCCAAATGTACAGATCGATCCGAAGCTACCGGCCCATCAGTGGCCGTAATCTGCAACTCCGGGCGTAGTAGAGCCCTCTTGAGTGAAGACACGTGAAAGACGTCATGCAAGCCGGCCAGCTCCGGTGACAGCTCCAGTCGGTAAGCTAATGGACCGATCCGCTCCAGGATCTTGAACGACCCCATGTACCTCGGGCTAAGCTTCTTCCGCCGACCACGTACTCGTGAAACCCCATGCATCGGCTGGATCTTCAAGAACACCCGATCCCTTGCCTGAAATTCCACTAGACGATGTCGAGCGTCATAATACTTCGCCTGCCTGCTCTGCGCCTCCAGCATTCTATCCCGTATCAGTCATACCTGCACCTCAGTATCCTCGATAAAGTCCGTGCCCACAATCTTTGGACCCTCGTCTTGTATCCAAGACAATGGAGTCCTACATTTCCGCCCATACAACGCCTCATATGGAGCCATCTGTATAATAGACTGATGACTGTTATTGTACGAAAACTCCACTAGGGGCAACATCCTCTCCCAGGGCTCTCCACGGTCCACAATACACAGTCTCAGCAGGTCCTCCAGTGCCCGGTTTGTGCGCTCTGTTTGCCCATATGTCTGGGCTTGGAGGCAGCAACAAAATTGTCGCTGGAGCTTCGAAGGGTTTTCCGCCTATCCATGCCTCCAGGTTGCAATGGGATGATGCGAACAGCTCCAACCCATCAGGTAGCCGTATCCGTAACATCTGGGCGGTGATCCTCTCCACGCCTCCTAACCCTTGGATAAAGGTCTCCGACACAAACGAGTGCGAAGCACCCGTGTCGAAGAGAGTGTGTGCGGGCTTGCCGCAAATGAAGACGATGCCTGAGATTGAATATTTGCTTAGAGTTCTATTTTCTGGTTTTACTGCCTAGTCTTTAATAATTCAAGTTCATGAAACTACTTTTCTAGGAAGAAAAGTAGTTAAGTAAAAAAAAAGGAAAACTTTTGGTCGTAACTGTAATAACTTGCTCCGGGTTCCTGGGTTGAGCCAGGTCCAGTACATAAATCTGCTGTCCTCCGGCCTGCGATCTCTAAACTGATATCTGTGTCCTTGGCCACGTCCTCGGCCTCCAAAATACTGAGTCGGTGGGGCAATCTGCGGTGCTGGTGGAGGCATCCCTCTCACGGGACAGTTTCTCTTGATGTGCCCCACCTGGTGGTAGTGGTAACATTCCGGCGGAGTGTAAGCCCCACCTCCCGGTCTCTGCACATCTCTCATCTGAATAGGCTGAGGGGCCATCGTCACCTGCCCCCTCGGCTCCTGCCTCACCTCCTGTCGAGGCTGATCCTCCACCTTCTGTACCTCTGGCGCACGACCTCGCCGCTGATCGTTTCGGGCTCCCCGGCTCTGATCCTCCGTTGGCCGTTTTCGGCCTCTGGTGTTGAGCCAATCTGCCTCTAACCTTTTTTTGCCATCTCCAGAATACGAGTGATAGGCCCGTCCGAAACGAAAAGAAGTGCATCCCTCATGTCTTCCCGTAAACCTTTGTAGAACCTCTTGGTGTACGCTGCCTCATCTAGCCGGTAGGAGTCTGCAAAACGGGCCAGATGGTTGAATTCTCGATGGTATTCCACCACCATCCTGGAACCTTGCTTCAACTGCAAGAAGCGGTCCTCCAGCTCATCTCGGGCCGACTGCGGAACAAAGTGCTCCAACAGCATGAGCCTGAACTCCTCCCACGTAACCTCGGCAGCCTCCCTATCAGCAAAGGTAGTCTCCAGAACTGTCTTCCACCACCGCTTGGCATGGGACTCCAAGCAGGAAACAACCAGTGGCACCCTCTCCTCCTAAAGGCTCTGTATCCCTGTCAGCATCTCCTCCATGATGTCTAGCCATTCCTCTGTCCGAACTACCCCTCTGTCCCCAAGTAGGACGGGGGAGAGAGTCCTCGAAAGATGCTGAGCCAGTTGGCTCCCGGAATAGGCTGCGGAGCCGGGGCCTGTTGGTTCCTAAAGGCTTCCAGGATAGCCGTCAGAGTCTGTCCCATGTTAGACTGTAGGAATTGAGTGGGAACCGGCGGCGGTGGTGCAACTTCTGGAATCTGTGTAGGCAGTACTGGAGGTTGCGTCACAAAATTTATCGTCAGAACTTTTTCAACCTTAACTAAAATGGACAATTATATATGTGATCCCCACATGGGCATACCACTGCTTCCGCTGCTTAGTTTGTCCCCAAACTAAACTCGCGCGGGGGTGACCCAGGGGTTGTGGACTGTTACTTTTGGATCGAGGTTTGCTCTGATACCACTTGTAAGACCCCTTTTTTTTCCTTTAAAACCTCGGGGTCTTAGGCCCAGAACCGCCGCCTTGCGGTGACACCTTCGCACCCGGGAAGGTCGACACTACAAGACGCCGATCCTGCCGGCCAAATCGATCGCAGCTGACGCTAAAGTAGCAGTACAAGAGAAGACAAGTCCACAGCATATCACATATATATATAAAAATCTCCACGAAGGGAGTGTCCATAGAATAGTAAAGTGTACAGAAATAAAAAGGGCTGAAGCCCGGTACATCAATATCCTCACTACAGATCTCTCATGCGGAAGCAAAACAAAACAACTACTAGAAGTCGGAACTCACGGTCCCAGCTGGCTGTACTCCTGAGCTAGACTGCCCTATCTCCAACTGCACCGGTCTCCTGGGCTGCTCCTCCATACTCGGCTCCACGATCCCCTAATATGATGTGGTTCGAAAACCATTAGTCTAAAAGACTAAGCCCTATCGTCCCCCACCCCTTCCCCCATGCTCCTAGGCACCGAGCGGGGAGGAAGAAAGGAAAGGACGTGAAAGAGGAGAGAAATCAAAAACAGGTGACAGGGGGACCTAGCTAGCAATTTATAATCAGGTTATAATGAGTAAAGTAAGAAAGGAATATAACCTTCACTTATGTGAATACACATAAGCCAAGGGATCTTCTACAAGGCTCCCATCGTATAAAATGTCCCATACCACTTTATACGTTGGGGTGTCGGTTATCACAAGCAGCATATAAATATTGAAATAACCTTAATTTATAAACTTGCCCACACAAGCTTATAGATCAAGGGGTCGTTTTGCAGGGCCTAATGTATAAGCGTCCCATACCACTTATACTTTAGGTGTCAGGGTTAAATGAATCGATTATGCTATGACATGCAGGTGGGTATGATGGACATGCAAGTGCAACACACACACAACGACTCTGTGATCACAGACCTTTAGTTCCCACTTTTTGAGAGCTAGCATCACTCTCGGGTACCACCGCTGTGGCTACGGCAGCAGCGGAGCGGGCGTCTCCACTTCTAGGCCGGTATGCACACTACCAAGCCTTAGACCCCTCTCATACGCCTCTGTACACGTCCAAGGTGCACTCTAGAGTCTCGCGTACGTACTTTGCTGACAACCGTCAGTCTTGTTGGGTCGGATGTGCGTTATCGGGGGTCGTCCTCCAGACCGCAGTGTAAAACAACCCACTGGCCCCTCTAACTCTCACAACCGCCTGGTGCACCGTACTGCCATCGGTGTGACGAACGGCCAGTACCGCATGCCCCGCCACTAGATTTATGCACATGCAAGTTTATCGTATCAGAACCGAGCCAAAGCTCCCGGACCATCCCGTCCGTCACAAGTATCAACCGAGCCAAAGCTCCCGGACCAAACGTCCGTCTCTTATTCCAAATCTCATCCTTTGAACACGCGGGGATGGCGCCCCTTTGAACACCTCGGGACGACTTAACCATTTCCAATACTTGTCCAACTAGTGAGTGCAGTGTGAAACCCTATTTACTAAATTACTCTTTTGATTTGTTCTTTAAGGTTTACGTTAACCCAGGACTGCCCCCGGTATTCCCTGTGAAGGGCTCTCAAGGGGCACTAGGAACTGTGTTGGGATTACGCCCAGCGTTCCCTTTCGCAAGGTACTTATTAATATTATTGGTTGATTTCCTTTACCCATTACCTTCTCATATTGCGATAGGCTAATCCTAAGGTAGTTTAGACCTTTCACTCTCGCGGGCACGACGATCTTTCGTCGAACTCGCTTACCTTCTAACACACATCCAACTCGATTCCCGCACTCCTTAGAACTTTCTCTGGTGACTCATCTACTTTCATTCCAAATCCATCCAGCTCGACTAACTCTACACTAATCCAACTCTGATCCTAATACAACTTTTCCCCAAATTACTATTTGCAGACCAACCTATACTAAGTGATGTTCGTGATAGGATGTCCTTCAAATTTTCATCCGAATGACCTAGAATTATTACTGGAGTCCTATCATGACCTAAATGATTTATTTCCAGAATATTATATTTTTCTCAATTAATCTCCTATTTAAATAATTCTTACAAATGCCAATTATTGCCAAGTTGATCATGAAGTATCTTAAATTATGATCCCACTGACCCAAGGAATTTTTCATAAGTTGTAGAATTGTAAAATAATACTGTCAGCCAAGTTTTATAATTTTCTCTTCAATTTTTCTATTTATCTCCTAAATATTCAAAATTCACCTATTAGATATTTTTCAAAGGAGGTATGAGGAATTCATTTCCAAAAATTCTAAGAAATTTCCAGCAAGCTCATAATATTAAAAGAGTGCCACAAACAGAATTTCACTAATTTTCAAGTAACAATGGCTATTAACTTTTATTTCTAAATAATTTACCAAAATGCCATTATGAAGATCTAAAAATTTGTGGTTCATCCAAAAATGCTGAGAAAACTTAATCAAGGCTATTTATACTCAGATATGTCATCAATAATTTTTCATAATTTTCTACTGAGTATTTGCAATAATTCTAAATTAAATGAAATAAGGGCAAAAATGTAATTTCCACATTCCTCTTATCAATATTCCTCAAACAGAGACATAAAATTTTTAGGAGTTAAACATGTCATGATATTATTCTTGACAAAATTTGGGAAATAACTAAGTGACAAACCTAATTTCAACATTTATTCTTCAAAAGTCCTATTAATTCAATAATTCCAAATAATGGGATTTTTGATTCCAAAAATCCCATTATTTCAATGAGGGGTAAAACTCATCCTAATAGGCCACTGAAATTAATTACATGAATTTAGCATGATCCAAATGGGCCTAATACTCAAAATTTCAAAAATTACTATTGGCACACCAAGCCTAAGCATGTTCATCATTTGCATGTGGGATTACCCACCATACATTGGTCCAAACTTGATGAAATTTAAAACATATATTTATAATGTCCTGAAGGACAAGCCACCAAAATTTGGGGCATTTTAGAGTTGAATTAACCCAAGAATCACCTAAACAAACCTAGGGGTAATTTGGTAATTTCACCATAATTTTAATTACAATAAATCCCAATTTTGGGCAGGCCTAAATATGCCCTAAACCAGTTACTTACCAAAATCTCAAGTCATTTGGGCCTCTGGATGGGCTTGGGCATCACTTTCAAATTTCTGCATTTTGCTATTTGCAGCCCAAGGCCATTTAATTTTTTAGATCTTGCATGTGAGATATCTCAATATGCAGAGGGTTAAATTGTCTAATATTTCTACCATAGGTCTAATATACTACTAAGGGCAGGCCACCAAAATTTGGGGCATTTTGGAGTTGATATGCTCTAAATATCAACAAACTTTAATTTATCATATTTGGGCTAAACCTATATACTTATTTTCCCCAAAAAATCCCATTTTTGGGTAGGGCCTAGCTATACCTAATTTGGCCACATGCCCAAAATTTCAGCCCATTTGGACTTAGGGTTTGGGCAGGGCACCCATTTTAAGTTTCTGCCCTACTCTAGGACCAGCCCTAGGAAAATGGCTCTATAGGGCAGTACACTTAACCAAAAATTATGTGTAACATATCAAATTAAAGGTGACTCCAAGACCTACAATTTTCATGTTGAGAATATTTTATGAAAAAGGCTGTAAGGTGCCATAAATTTGCATGCAAAGGTCGGTTATAAAATGGCATAAATTGACACTATTCATGTAATTAATAATTCCAGGATTTAAATTTTTGCATGGCACAATCTTAAAGCAATCCGACGGCTGCTGTGTTTTCTTCTCCAAATGCCTGGTTCCAGCCCGAGTTTCACGGGGCTTTTCCCGGCCGCCTCCGGCGGTGCCTCCACCGGAGATCATCAGCTCCCCTCACGGTGGTGGGGGCAAGCTTTTCCGGCGGCTAGGGCGGCCGGAGGTGGCGGCGCCACCTCACCCGAGCTTGCAAAAACGCCATTAATGGCTGAAATGAAGAAACTGGTTCGGGCTCATTCGAGCCCGAACCCTACCCTAATCATTCCTAAGATCTATGCATGAAGAGAGAGGTGAGGGAGGACCTTCCCGGCGGCCTTGCGACGTGAGGAGCGGCGGGGAACCATTGCGGCGGCGGCGGCGCTCCTCCCTTGGTTTTCACGGCCAAAGCTTGTTTCTCTCTCTCTCTGCTGCTGCTCTCCTTGTTTGAGAGTGGTGAAACTAAAAGGGGAGAGGGAGAGAGTGAGAAGATGAAGTAAAAGGGGAGGGTGATAATTCCTATGTTCAAGGTGGAGGGTTTACTTTGTTATTGTCACCATGCATGCATGGGTGGGCCCCACTACATTCCAGCACCTCCTCATGACTTCCAAGGGTCGGCCATCCCATGTGGGGGCTGATGGCATGGGTCCAAGTGGCTCATTTCCTTAAACACCCTTAAATACCCCTTTCTCTCTCCTAAATTATTCTTTAATTTTGAGATTCTCTCTCTCTCTCTCTCTCTCTCTCTCTCTCTCTCCTAGTCACTAAGTTGGCTGGTAAATCTCATATTGGCAGCCCACATGTTTATTTCATCCACCAAAATATGGTTAGCCCAAGTGAGTTGGGCTTGAGCTTGAGTTAGTAGCCCATTTGGGCTAGCTTGACCCAAACCTAGGCTACGGTTGACTTAGGTCAATTTGGTCTTTGAGGTTGGCCCAAATGGGTCCTTAGTGACTCATTGACCTCCCCTAAGGCCTAGGTAGGATTGTATTGGCCCTTTGGAGGTCACTTGACCCTTAAATAGGGTACCTTGACTACTTTAGGGCTAGAGTTGACTTTGGTCAACTTAGCCTTTTTGGTTGGCCCCAATGGGTCCTTGGTGACCCGTTGGCCTCTCACTATGGTTATGAAGGTATGTGTGGGGTCCACTTGGCTAAGGGAACTTCAATTGGCCCTTGTGTAGGCCAGTTTGACCCAATGTAGGCTAGGTTGACCCATTTAGGGTTAGAGTTGACTTTGGTCAACTCAGCCTCTTGGGTGGACCCCAATGGGTCCTAGGTGACCCTTTGACCTCACTCTAGGGTTAGGTGGGCTTGGGTGCGGCCCACTTGGCTTGGGGATGGTCAATTGACCCTAAGTAGGTTGGTTTGACCCATTTAGGGTTAGGGTTGGTTGACTTGGGTCAACTTAACCCTTTTGACTGCCATCAAGGGTCCTTATTGATCTAATGGATCTACCATGGTTTGTTGAGAACATGGTGGGGTCTTGAAGTCTTGGTGATGCCCCATGGTTATCTTAAACAAAGGTTCAGGAAATTACTATTTGCACACCATAGTGGTCTCAGCCACATTCTTAGGTTTCCTTGGTCTTCTTGGGCTTCCTAGGGTTTGGTCATGACCTAGTCATGGCCAATAACCACACTTAGGGGTCTAGTTGGAAATGGGATGTTACACGGGGGCATCTATGGCTTAAATTGACGTAACATTGAACGAATCACCGAGAGAATATGCCCTGATGTTAACGCCTGTGAGCACTGTATAATATATATATACTACATATATATATATACTTCTTGGTTATGCTAATAAATCCAGGGAAGGGGCATCGCCGCCCGAATTGGGGGGCAGGATCATTTATAATTTGTTAGCATTGCTGACCGTGCTTTTGTTGTCACCGTGCGGGGGTTTGTTGCTGCAGGTGTGCTGGACCCAAGCGGTCAATAGCGGGCTAAAGCCCAAGTTTGCTGTGCCGGCCCTGAAGGCCTAATTTTTTTGGTTGTTTTCTTTATTCAAGTATGGCCGGGCTGCGTGCGAGATTGAAAACATGGTAATTTTGAAAGGAAACAATTTGTAAGGACTAGGTCATACTTGTGTATTTGTACTTCATTCTTTGGTTGTGTTTAGTGGGACATTGTTGCTTTTTGTGCTGGGTCTAGATTACAACTTATAAAAATGCTTCGCTAGAAGGACTCTGTGTAGGACGTTGGAATGGTTGGATGGTTTCCATTGAGTAACCACCCGGTCTGTCTGTAGTATATGGCGTCGGGCCCCGTCCGGACCTACTGCTATATGATATGCGACGGATAGTGGGTGTTAAAAGGAGTCAGTCCAACTTTTCTGCTTCTTTACAACAAAGGATCTCTCCTTCTTGTCATTATTTTGATGCTTTTCTTGTCATTAGATTCCTTTCTTTTATCAGGGCAGTCAGCTATAACATGTCCAGACCTGTTGCAACAATAACAAACAATCTTAGAAGAAGTTATTTTGCTAGGTTTAGAGTCATACATGTCTTTCTTAGAAGATTTTTTTTCTGGTAATAGTCATCCTTGGACTGTGAGGAGGATGGCTTGGTTCTCCACTGTTTTTTCTTCATGAATCTTTGGAATTGCCTTGTGAAGGCAACAAAGTCTTCACCTGAATTAGGGCTGTCTGATGTGTCGTTGTCAGAATTATCTGAGATAACTTCAACAGCTTTCCTAGGAGGAGATGGAGACATCCTCTTGTACTTCTTTGTGGCTTCAACCTTGAAGGCCACAGATTTCACTTTGTAATCTGACCTATTACTTTTCTCCTCCTCTTTTCTAGCCATAAGTTGCATCTCATATGATAGCAGTTTTCCAAATAGAGTTGGAGGAGAGGTTTTTGCAAGTCTGGACACTTCCCTGATGGCACATATCTTGGTATCCCAGTCCTTGGTAAGTGATCTGAGAAACTTATCATTGAGCTCATATGTGCTGAAGACTCTTCCATATGACATTAGCTCATTGACAATTCTGAAAAACTTCTTGTAGCATTCAGCTATGCTGTCTGTTTTCGTTTGTCTAAAACTTTCATATTCTTGATTCAGCATAGACTTTCTGTCTTCTCTTACTTCTTCTGATCCCTCCATGTAGACAATCAAAGTGTCCCCCATCTCCTTGGAGGTTTTGTAGTGAACTAAGTTTTGGAAAGTTGAGTCATCTATAGCACTAACTATTATGTTCTGTGCTCTCTTATCCATAGTGGCTAAGATGATCTCATGCTTTGTCATTTCAGAGTAACTTTTTGGAGTCCTGAGGTTGGCATCAAGAACTGAGATGTTCATATGAATGCATGGCATTCTTTAACTGTGATGTAGATTATTAGGTCATAAGCTTCCATGAATAATCTGACTCTCTCTTTCCATATGCTAAAGTTTTTCTTTCTACATATGGGCAATTTCATGGATCCAAGTTCCTTACGATTTTCACCTGAACCCATTTTGTCTAACTGATAACTGCCTTGGAAATCAACACAGAATGTTAAGTCTATCTTTGAGCAACCTGGCTGTGATACCACTTGAAAGAATTGGTTTCAAGATATCCTAAACACCAGAGGGGGGTGAATATGTTAAATTCCTTTTTATTAAGGCAGATAATATATGTTTCTAGTAGATAACCTATGCAATATATATCACAACACAGATTAAAACAAACACAGGCAGTACAGAATACACACAGATTTATAGTAGTTACCCAAGAGATGGGTACATCCACTATCCCCCTTCGCCTATCTAGCAGTATACTAGATTTGGCCTAACTCCCTTCTTTCTTCTCGGATCCTAAGATCTTACAACTTAGAACCCTGAAAGGTTCCTACATCTCACACTTCACAAAGTGCTACAACTCAGATTTTTCCAGAAAATCCTACCTCGGAGTGAGTCCACACTCCTATAACTCGGGCAATCCAGCCCTACCTCATCCTCTTTCACAAAACCTGCAACTCAGATAAATCAATTCCCTACCTCAGGCACTCAGCCCTACCACAGCCTTTATAAACTTAGGCTTACAACTCATAGAGATTACTCTCTTACACTTAGATCTATAAAAGATCTTACAAGAAAAATTGATTATAAAAGAGGTAAATCCTTCACACAGGTAGAGAGAGAAAGTGGTGAAGGCTTCTTGATCAGTTCCTGATAGATCTAACTGCTTAAGATTCAACATGTCTTAGCCTCTTCAAAGCTTCTTGAATCTGAACAAAGTAAGGTTGATTTTCTTGTGAGGTTGGAGATAATCCTCAATACAGCTTCCTTCTTCTATTCAGAATTTGATATGAAATCTTCCTGTAGCCTTTTCAGGATCTGCCCTTGCTATAACAGAGACTTGTTGATTTCTGGATTAAACTACTTTATCTTCGATAGAACATGTCTTTATATAGATCCCATCTGAGGTTACCGGCTGATCCGGTTCATAACGGTCTTCTGACAGTTCTGACAGTTGCAACAGCTTTGTTAGTTATGACAGTTGTCAAGTCTGCAGTCTTGACACCTGATACCTCATTGTACTTTGTCTCAGCGGATAAAAGTGTCGAGACAATACTTCAAATGTGTCAACACAAATAGACCATTTGTCGACACAATTCTTGATGATGTTGATGGAGCTCACACAATATCGACACAGCCCTTCTTTATCTACTCAACACAGCTTCTATGGAATGTGTCGACACAAGTTCTGTGTGTCGACATAATAGCTTCTAGTCTCGACATAGTTGGTGTTTGACAGAATCCTGGTGTGTGTCGACACAAGTCCTGTGTGTCGACACAGTTGATGTAGACTGAATTTCTGTGTGTCGACACAAGTCCCGTGTGTCGACACAATCTGCTTCTGGTCTTGACATAGTTGGTGTCGATAGAATTCTTGAGTGTGTCGACACAAGTCTTGTGTGTCGACACAGTGGTTGCCGACAGAATTTCTGTGTCTCGACACAAGTCCTAGGTGTCTACACAATCTGCTTCTAGTGTCGACACATCTCCTTCTCAAGTGTCGACACTTGAACTTACAAATTTTCCTGCATTTCCTTAACATGCACATTAAAACTCAAGAACCTATCAAATACATAATGATGTATATTATTGAGTTAAGTGAGGCTTCTCCAAATCAGGTACACAGTTTCCAATGTACCCAACAAAAAATATCTTTTGAATGGAGTTAAATAACCTTTATACAGTGAGGGGATGAGAGAGTGATGATGTCTTCTCTTTCTCAAATATAACTGAGAAGACTTTAGTGGATCTTTGATGTTAACAAAGCTCCCCTTGAGATATTGATCGGTTCAGGAAGGTTGGAGCTTTGCTTCAGGGTGAGTAGGTCTTCAATCCTTTAGCCTTGACCAGAAGATATCCAGGAACTTCTTGACTGATAGAGTTTTTGTTGTCCTTGAAGAATCCTGGAATGAAGAAGGAAGAAGACACTTGATTTTGGATGGATGTTCTTCTTCTTCTTCATCTTGCTGTTCTTTCTCTGGTCTGGGGCATCTATTTTCTTTTCTGTTGTATTGCCATGTGTATTGCTTGTTCTATTTCAAAATCCTTGATCTCTTTATCGCTGTCGAGAAGGAAGGAGGAAAAATCCTTTTATATTTTCCATGAAATCTTCCTTCTGAATTTTGAATTTCTTTCAGCATTGATTACTGACGGCCTGGAGAATATCTGCATTAAATGATTTCCCCAAATATCCCATTGAAAAGCGGCAAGTAATAATCCTGATGAAGACCATAATCAATGTTGCGTCTAATGATAATATTCAGAGAATATTAGGCATTGATTACTCAGGAATTATTGCAATAAAATAAGGACAGAGAGAGGGAAATATCCAAGTCTGGAATTGCACGGAAATCGTCGAGTAGAGAACAGAATTCGTCGACCTGGGTCTAGAGTCGTCGAGGTGAGAAGTTATGTTCGTTGACCAGATAATTGTTGTTCGTCGAGCTGAGATCCAAGATCGTCGAACTAAGAACAGAAAACTGCTTTCTCTAGAACCTTGTCAATTATGTGTATCAAGATTGTCGAGCTGAGAATCTAATTTCGTCGACTAGTGTTCAGAGTAGTGATTCTTGGACTTTAGAATGTTAAAGTGGAGTATCCAAAAATTGTGGACCTGAGAACTAAGTTCGTCGAGCTGAAGAACTGCTAACTGCTACTTTAGAAAACTTATCAGGATTGTGGTCTAAGTTCGTCGAACTGAGAACATGAATTCGTCGACTGGAGTTCAGAAAAAGAAATTCTGGACTTGGAATGTTAAAGTATAGTGTCCAGAGATCGTCAACCTGAGAACCAAATTCGTCGAGCTGATATTCTAACTTCGTCGACTAGGGTTCAGAGAAAGAAATTCTGGACTTGGAATGTTGAATTTTAGTGTTCAGAGATCGTCGACCTGAGAACCAAGTTCGTCGAGCTCAGCTCAGAGAATTGTCTCTGAGTTCATCGAGCTGAGCACGATTTTCGTCGAGCTGAGTTCGACGAATGTCGAACTCATTTTCCTCAGTCTTTGAAATTTCTCTAAGTCTGAAGTCTTCTGCAGTCTATTGATGGCTGGTCCATACAGTGTTGACTTTAAGGACATGGCCTAGACTTTTGGACACAAACATGACCCAGGCTATACATGTTGGGTCAAACATCCTAGTTTAGTGAACCTAGCATAAATCTAACTAGGAATCCAACAGCGATGTTAGCAAACTTCAAAGGAGTAAATGACTACAACTTTTACAACTTCTCGTGGGTTCACAAGGAGATATTTTGTAGGCCAGCCCAGGAAGCTCAAATACCTTTTATGCATGCTCATGATGAGGTTCATCCTACTGAGGAGTACTCTCAATATTGGGCAGACACAATATACTTCTATTGCTGCTAGTGCTACTGAGGCTCCAAAAGTTCATCTTGTTGTAGACATTCTTGCTGCTCTGGGTTTACAAGCGAAGAAGATATGGGGAAGTCCCCTCTGTAGTAAGGTCGGAGCCAGTTCGAGAAGAGCCAAACAGAGAGATGGAAGAGGTTTGTAGCCCTATATCTTGAGGAATTATCTTAGATACATTCTCCTTGGTTGACCTTAGTGGTGAAAAACATCAGCACCACTACGATCAAGAAGAATGGAACAAGTATAAGTTGTTGGTTTTGCTAGGATGGCAGAACACTTGTGCCCGCAGCGGAATTGAACAAGAAAACCAAAAAGAACGTCCATATCTAGCGATGAACAATTGATCAAGAAGTAAAACTTACTGTAAATAAAATTACCTTTGAGGGATTGAGTCTCTACTCAACCTAGATGCTCCAAAAAAATCAGCCGGCCACATAGCAGCTCGAGTTCTAAGCGCAGAAAATATACGTGCCTCTATAGGAAATCAATGATATCAGGAGAACCCGTAGCTACTTGTCAAACAGGCACAAGGTCGGGAGAGGACACTCGACGTCTCCAAAGACTGCTAGATTTTGGCTGAATTTGTCAAGTGTTCTCGTGATGCCGCCAAGGAGGATGTCGAGTGAACTCATGAGGACAAGCCGAATTCGTTGAGTGTTCCCGAGTACTTAGCTGAGTTGGTCAAGTCAAATTCATCTAGTGTACTCGTGAAGTCAAGTAAAATTCATCGAGTGTGCCCATGAAGTCTAGTAGAATTCATCAAGTGAACTTGTGTAACACCCTGGTTTTTTCGGATCTTGAGCCTCTGGAAGCTATCGCGCGGCGATAGGTTGCTATCGCCCGGCGATAGCCATATTTCATCAAATCTAGGCATTGAGAGTGCTGAGTACCTAGGCATTGAGAACATTGAGTGGTACCGCGTGGCAGTAGGATTCTACTGCACGGCGGTAGCTAGTGAAGCATTGAGTGAAAAGCATTTAGTGTCTATCGAGCGGAGGTAAGGCTAACGTTGGCGATAGAATTTTTCTTCCCAACGGAACCGTCGGCTCGGGAACCTACTGCAGTGCGGTAGGTAGTTATTGTTCGGCGGTAGAAAACGGGAGAGTTCCATCATTTGGCATCTTGGCAGTCTGTTTTCACTTAGGATTTTATCCTATGGCTCAGGATGCTCTGCCTAAAGGTCATATAAGGCCTGAAACATTCTAAACCTTCATTCTCTTATCTTTTGAAGTGGGAGTTAGGGTTTAAGAGCAAGAGTTTGGAGGAAGAAGCAGAAGGTCTTTCTCTACCATTGATGAAACTTCGGGCTTTGATCATCGATCCCAGGCCAAATCTGTGGAGTAGACTTGAAGGCGCACATTTTCATCCATGCAAGTCGAGTTTTCCTTGGCAAGGAAGAGGAGTCATAAGGTAACGACACTTCTTCTCTCTGTCTTTAGGATGCATGCATGACATCCCTCTTGTTCTTGCTTTCTTTCAAGCATTCAGGCACCAGATCTCTCAAATGAGAGGGGTTCGGGTTGCCATGATTCAAGAGGATCCACCGGGTCGATTGTGTCCATCCTCGGCATGATGTTTGAAAGTAATGCCTCAGATACTAATGAAAGTGAGGGATTGATCTAACTAACTATAGGGGGGGTGAGTAGAGTATTTTAAAAACTGTAAGTTATTTTTACAGCGGATTAAATTAGGTGATATATATAAGAAAAGAAAATATCACAGCACAACAAATAAAATATAGAGCACAAGCAGATGACACAAGGAGTTTATAGTGGTTCCCTAATAAACCTGGCTACATCCACTCTTCTACAACCCTGGTAGGAATCCACTACCGGTTTTTTATCAGGTGCCCTACCACCGTAGGTTTTTGTTCAGGTGTCCTGTCACCACAGGTTTTTGATCAGGTGCCCTGTCACGACAAGATCAATTTCCCAAAAACCAAACCAAGCCTTTTGATCAGGAGACTTGAGAACCAAAAGGTTTAACTTTTGAAGGAAGTTATAACCCTGTACATAGTGAAAGAAAATAAAATTGATATCATCTTCTTTGTCTCTTTTCTCTGAGAAGACTAGTAAATTTTTTGATGTTGTCAAAGCTCCCCCTGAGTTATAAAATCTGATCAGGAGAGGAGACTTTGCTTCAGGGTATAGGCCTTCAAAGATGGACACTTCTTCTTCTAGTAAATGTCTCTGAGAGATTGATCCTTGGTCTCATACTGAATATTGTGTTGCTGGAAGAAGGCTTGAAGATGAAGAATGATGAACAAGATGTTTTTTGTCTCTATTTCTTGTTCTCTGTTATAGATGTTCTCTATCATCTTCTCCTGACTAACTGTTATTCTTATTCTGGACTATCAGACCAGGCAATCTTCTGAAAATTTCTTTTATATATTGATTGCTGATTTGAAATTCAAATTCCTTGAAGTCTTCTGCATATTTTCTGGGAATTGGATCGACTATTTTTGTCTTCAATATATATCTCCAACTGTCCCAGTAAATATGGTAGAGTAATAACTCTGTGAAATGCATAATTAATGCTTCCAGGAATGATTATATTCATAAGAATATTTTGCATTAATTATCAGAGTATTACTGTCTTAATACTTGAAATTAAATTACTTTAATCGAGGTGAGAATCAATAGAGAAGTTTATTCGAACAGATCCTAGATGGAGTTAGTCGAACTCAGTAAAGTTTTTGTCGACCTGAGCTCCAAGTTCGTCGAGCTGATAATTCTCCTTCGTCGAGCTAAGCTCCAAGATCGTCGAACAAAAAATTTACTTGCCAATCTGAGCTCCAAGTTCGTAGAGCTGATATGGCACTTCATTGAGCTGAGATTCTGATATAAGCTCACAGTTCGTCGATCTCAGATAGACTTTCATTGAGCTCATCTCAGAGAAGGAACTCTGAGTTCGTTGATCCGCGAGCGATGATTGTCGAGCTGAGTTCAGCTATCGTCGAATGACTTTTACTGCAATCTTTAAATTGCCTTGTATCTTAATTCTAGAGTATCTGAATTCATCTGAAGGTAGGTCTCAATTATATAATCCTTAAGTGATTGACCTTAACCCTGGAACTAACATATGACCCTAGACTATATATGGTGGGTCATCAATCCTAATAGGGAACCTAACCCAAATCATAAGTAGGGTTCCAATAATCTCCCCTTATTTCAGTAAGGTCACTATAAAAAATAAAAAATAAGCAAAATCACAAAGCAATAAAAATATCTGACAGAATTATAAAACATTCAGCAGATATGAACAGTTGTGCCATGTGAATATATACATATAGAAATAACAAAGTTAAAAAAACATAATCAGAAAATTATGACTGTTTCTTTGAAGCATCTGAAGAAGGAGTAGGTTTTGTGAAAATCATCTTTCTTTTTGGATCAGAAGCTTGTTGTTGGGTCATCTTCATATCATGAGCAGCAAGAATCTTCACAGATTCAGCTCTGGGCACTATAGCTTCTGGATGCAAATTCATATAAGTATCAACATTGAAAAGATTTTTTACCTGATATTTGTCCAATTCCTTCTTCCTGTAAGATGACATGGTAGAAAACTGAGACTTACCTTTTACTTCCTCCTTGGCCTTCCTTATCTGAGAGAGAGCAATCGGCTCATTAAACCTGGACATTCTAAAATTGGGATCCAACTCTGGATTGTAGGTTGGAGAGGGAGGTCTCTCTGACTTGATTTTTCTTTCTGACTTTCTTCAGATGTCTGTTATTAACTGCTTTGCTTCTTATGTTGTTGTTTACTGCCCCGGAGCTGTGTTATTATCTGCTGCTACTATAAGATGGTCTGGTAGAATGAGAAGATGTAGACCTTTGTACTTGATAAATGTTTCCTCCTGATCCTACTACAGGAGGAGGAGGACCTCTCCTGAATTCTGGAGGTGGAGAGTATCTCCTAGTCTTCTTCCTTGCTTTCATCTCATTCTTTGAATATCTCATCCAGTGAGGAGTATCAGGAGTGAGAGTAATATTGTGCAGAATATAGTAGGGCATGTAAGCAGTAGGACATGGTTTAGGAGCAGCCCTAGGTGGACATTTCTTCTTGAGTTTTCTATTTTTAGATCTGCAATCTTCTAAGTCATCTGACTCTTCATCATCATCATCAGATTCATCTACAGGATTATCATAAAGAGCATTAATCTTTTTAAGCATTGCCTCAAACAATACTGGATGTGCCAGTGGCTGTATGTTTGTATCCATTATTTCAGCCTGTGGCAGTTCAGCTACATTTTCTTCCTCAGTCTGGGGATATACTTGAACTAATGGCTCTATAATTTCTGTATCTAAGCCCTCAAACATGAATTCATCAAGATTAGGCATGGCGGATTGTAATGACCTAGGGAGGATGTAACGCCCCGAAACTCAAAAGAGTGACGGGAAGCATTTTGGGCCAAATCAGGTATTTGGCAGGAGGCACACGGCCTGGGACACGGGCGTGTCCCAGGGCGTGTCAGGCTTAAGTCGACGATTTGGCCGCGAAGTCGACATTTTGTGCTCGGTGATGTGTCGAGACGGGGCACAAGGCCTGAGACACGGGTGTGTCTCAGGGCGTGTCGAACTCGTGTCGACGATCGGCCCGGGGTGTCGACATTTTCGCTCGACGATGTGTCGAGACAAGGCACACGGCCTAGGACATGGGCGTGTCCAAGGTCGTGTCGTGTGGTCGACGAACTTCGCTCGACGAAGTGTCGAGAACATGAACACGGCCTGGAGCCCAGTCTTGTTCGGGTGTGACACGGGCGTGTCACATTCGACACGGGCGTGTCCAAGACCCGTGTGAGTCTCGGGTTGTTTTTGGGGCTGTGTCGATGGGGGTACACGGCTAGCCACACGGCCGTGTCAGGTGGAACACGAGCGTGTTAGGTTGAACACGGGCGTGTTGGATGCCCGTGTGTTTTTCAAGACACGTCGATTTTAACGGGGAATGAGGGATAGGGCCCTGGACACGGGCGTGTCACAGGCCGTGTTCGGTCCAGTTTTAGCATTTCAGGCCCGAATCAAGGCCGTTCGTTTCTTTAATTTGGGATCCAACGACTAGGGGTTATTCCTGATGGGATATACCCGGGATTGGACCTTTGAAACCCTCATTTCTTTTGAGTGGTTCTCTTTCTAAAGCATAGAGAGAGAGGAGAGCAAAGGAGGAAGAAGGAGCTTAGATCCGGTCTATGGAGGAGCTTTAGAGCTCCAAATCGCGAACCAACTTCGGATCTACGGAGGCAAAGAGAGTGCGGTGCTTTTCATCCGCTTACATTTCCATGGCGCCAAGGAAGAATGCTAGGGTAACGATTCTCTTCTTGAGCATGTGAATCTCTCCTTCTTTTGCATAGGAGGCCCGCTCTCGCGAGTTTGCGGTGAGTTTGAGGCGTTCCTACGGGTAGACATGAATAGTCCTCGTTGTGTAGAGTCCATATTCCAGAACGAACATAGGCATGATGTGTGAAGCCTACCCGGACCTGTTGGTCTGGATCGCTGATGTTGCATTGCATAAATGTCGGAGAAGACTCCGTGCGATTGTTTGTTTTTCGGGTTTTCTACGTGATAGATTGCAACAGGGAGTTTTGGGGATTAACCCTAAGGTGCACCCGAAAAACTGGGCGAATGCGTGATCTTGCCAACTTGGTGGCCTGGGAGCCAACTAGAACATAACCGGGTTATGTGAAGTTTGTGATTGAAATGGGACTCGGGAGAAGTTTGACCCATGCATATGGCTTAAATTATCGTTGCGATGTGAGCACGGGTTAGATGGAACCGTACCCGTTCTATGTCGTTCGGTTAAAGAGACCTAAGGGTACGTGGCACTTGTCGTTGGCGTAGATGATGGTCTTCGGCGGTCTATGGATTAAATTAACGTGACACATGCCAAGAAGACAAAATGCTCATAGTGTGGTCATCAAAGTGGGGGTGGTGTGATCGGAATGTCTATGGCTTAGACTGACGTGACATCGACCGGCTCATCGAGAATGTGCTCTGAAATCACGGGGCGTGTGGCCATGCGTGCCAATGCCTATGATGCAATGTTTTTTTTTATACTGCTTGATTGTGCTAATAAGTGCAGGGACGGAGCATCGCCACCCCGAGTTGGGGCGGGATCGTTATAATTTGTTCAGCATTGCTGACCGTTGCCATTTGTTTGCCACCATGCGGTGGTTTTGTTGCTTGCAGGTACTACTGGACCAAGCGGTCAATAGCGGGCTAAAGCACAAATTGCAAAGTCGGCCCTCGAAGGCCTAATTGGAGTGTTTACTTGCTTTTATTCTTGTATGACCGGCCTGCGTGCCGTGGTATGGAAAACATGTAATATTAAGTAAACCATTTTGTAAGGCCTTAAGGCCTGTACTTGTGTATATACTACATTCCTATTTGGTGTTTAGTGGACATTCATGCTTGGTGCTGGGTTCTTTTAATTGCAACTTATAAAATTGCTTCCGCTAGAATGCTATGTGTAGGGCGTTGGATTAGTTGGATGATTTCCATGAGTAACCACCCAGTCTGTCTGTGGTATATGGCATCGGGCCCCGACCGGACCTACTGCTATATGATATGCGATGGATAGGGGGTGTTATAGAGGACCCCTGGTGCCATGGGTCCTCCATGGGCTGCTGGTGGGCCGGGCGGCGCTAGGGGTCCTCTCTAGGTCGTTATAGGGATTCAGCCCAGCCAATGCTTGAGGAGAGAAAGCCTTTGACTCTGGAGTAGTTATTTGCTCTATAATATTTTCTTTAACAGCAAAATTAATCCTTAGTTATTCAAATACTTCAGGACTTATTGGAGCTATATAAATGACTATTGTTTTAGAGTAATTGCTATAAACCAGAAGTCTGTTGTTGTAAATTGTATCAAAAGAATAATGTAGTGAGGGAAGATCAACTGTTGGATTAAAAATAAAATCACCAACAATGATTATTTCTAGAATTGAGAAAACTGTTGCTTCTTCTGTACAAACTTGAATCATTTCTGTATCAGTTTTTGTAATAACTGTTGCTGCTGCTGGACTTGCTGTTGCTAGAGTTGCTGCTAAAGGTTCTTCATGAATTGCTGGAGCTTTTTCATTGAACATCTCCCCCTGTCTGGTTTCAGAGATACTTGAACCTAGGGCCCCAAAAGAAGGCTGTAACACACCAACAAGGAGTTGGCCAGAACAGAAAAAATCATCGAGCGGAGCTCGACGAGGATCATCTAGCATATCGTCGAGCGGAGATCGTTGAGTAGATAGTCGAGCGGAGATCATCGAGTGGATTATCGAGCGGACATCATCGAGCAGAGATCATCTAGAGGAGCTCTTCGAGCAGATATCGTCGAGCGGAGATCGTCGAGCGGAGATCGTCGAGCGGAGATCGTCGAGTGGAGATCGTCGAGCGGATATCATCTGTAACGCCCCGAAACTCAAAAGAGCGATGGGAGGCGTTTTGGGCCATATTTGGTATATGGAAGGAGGAACATGGCCTGGGACACGGGCGTGTCAGACTCGAGTCGATGATTTGGCCGTGAGGTCGACGAAATTTGGAGTTGACGATCGTCGAGCAGCGAACACGGCCTGAGACACGGGCGTGTCTCAGGGCATGTCGAGCGCGTGTCGACGATCGGCCCAAGAAGTTGACATTTGCACTCGACGATCTGTCTACACAGGCAACACGACCTAGGACACGGGCGTGTCTAAGGCCATGTCAGGTGGTCGACGAACTGCGCTCGATGAAGTGTCGAGACAGTGAACACGGCCTGGAGCCCAGCGTGTTCGGGTTTTCCACGGGTGTGTCAAATTGGATACGGCATGTCCAAGACCCGTGTGAGTCTCGGGTTGGTGTTGGTCCTGTGTCGATGGGGGAACACGCACGGGAACACGGGCGCGTGCTGGATGACACGGGCATGTTAGGTCGAACACAGGCGTGTTGGATGCCCGTGTGTTTTTCGAGATGCGTTGATTTTGACGGCGAATGAGGGACACGGCCATAAATACGGGCATGTCGCAGGCCATGTTCGGCCCAGGTTTTACTTTTCATCTACGAATTGTAACCGTTCGTTTCCTTAGTTTGGGATCCGACGGTTAGGGGTTGTTCCTACTGGGATATACCCGGGATTGGGCCTTTGAAACCCTCATTTCACTTGAGTGATTCTCTTTTTAAGCCTAGAGAGAGGGGAGAGCAATGGAGGAAGAAGAAGCCTAGATCCGGTCACCGGCGGAGCTTCGGAGCTCCAAATCGCGAACTGACTTCGGATCTATGAAGGCAAGGAGAGTGCAGTGCTTTTCATCCGCTTACATTTCCATGGCGCCAAGGAAAAATGCTAGGGTAACGATTCTATACTTGAGCATGTGAAACTCTACTTCTTTTGCATAGGGAAGCCCGCTCTCGCGAGTTTGCGGTGAGTTTGAGGCGTTCCTTCGGGTAGACATAAATAGTCCCCATTGTGTACATGTAGAGTTCGTAATCGAGAACAGATATAGGCATGATATGTGAAACCTACCCGGATAAGTTGGTCTGGATCGGTGATGTTGCATTGCATAAGGGCCGGAGAAGACTACGTGCGAATGGTTGTTTTTCGTGTTTTCCACGTGGTAGATTGTAACAGGGAGCCTTGGGTTTTATCTCCAAGGTGTACCCAGAAAACTGGGCGGATGCATTATTCTGCAAACAAGGTGGCCTGGTAGCCAACTTGAACATAATCGGGTTATGTAAACTTTGTGCTGGAAACAGGACTTGGAGAATTTTGACCCGCGTATTTGGCTTAAATTGTCGTTGCGATGTGAGCACGGGTTAGGGGGAACCGTACCCGTTCTATGTCATTCGGTATGAGTCGTTGGCATAGATGAGGGTCTTCGGCGGTCTATGGCTTAAATTGACGTGGCCCATGTCGGGAAGACAAAATGCTCATAGTTTGTCCGTCAAAGTGACGTTGGTGAGACCGGGGTGTCTGTGGCTTAAATTGACATGACATTGACCGGTTCACCGAGAATGTGCCCATAGTGTATGGGGTGTATGGCCGTGCTTGCCAACACCTGTGATGAAATGTTTATCTATACTGCTGGATTATGCTAACAAAGTGCAAGGAAGGAGAATCGTCGCACCGAGTTGGGGGCGGGATCGTTATAATTTGGTCAGCATAGCTAACCGTTGCCTTTGTTTGCCACCGTGCGGTGGATTGTTGTTTGCAGGTGCTGCGGAGCCGAGTGATAAATAGCGTGCTAAAGCCCAAGTTGTTGAGCCGGCCCTCGAAGGCCTAAATTGAGTGTTTACTAGCTTTATTCTTGTGTGACCGGCTTGCGTGTCGAGGTTTGGAAAACATGTAATTTAAGTAAACAAATGTAAGGCCTTAAGGCCATTATACTGTGTATTGTACTTCATTCCTATTGTGTTGAGTAGTGGACATTCATGTTTGGTTGGGTTCTTTAACTTGTAACTTTATTTACTTCCGCTAGAATGACTCTGTGTAGGACGTTGGATATTGGTTAGATGATTTCCATTGAGTAACCACCCGGTCTGTCTGTGGTATATGGCGTCGTTCCCCGGCCGGACCTACTGATATGTGCTATCCAACGGATAGGGGGTGTTACAATTTGGTATTAGACAAATATTTTCGGTCAGCCTTAAATGAATTCGTGGGCGAATTCTTTTTAAGGGGTGGTGAGCATGTGTGTGTGCGTCATTGATGCGTGTTAAAACTCCAAAAAGATTACGGTTTACACGGTGACCCGACGGTTTTATTTAATTAGAAAAGAGGATTAGATTTTATTTATAAAACGGGGCGCACGGATTTATTATTTGGATATAAAACAGTGAAAGCGAGTTTTAACGAAAGGAGGCAAGTGCACCTATCGTGAGTAGTACAGGATATTCCGGGTGGAATATCGAGGTCGTGTTGCTCTCGGGGTTGGTTCGATTATTTCTACTCTTCCCTGAAGGGACTATTATTTTACCGATAATTACTTGTCAGGTAATTTATATATATAATAAAACGGCAATAAAAAGGAAAGCATAAAAAAGGTGGAGCCGATGAAGAGCTTAGCTCGATGGCACCGAATAAAATTGAACTAAAATATACTTTAAATAAAAAGAGATCATAAATTTCTAATTAATTAAGGCGGATACTTGGCCGTGGAGGTTCCAATAAAATGAGCTTACCTATCTTTAGGACTATCTCTCACCTGAACGCTAAGACTATTCGACCGGGCTCTCGTCCGACGAAGGATTCCTCTAATGCCTGCATTATGCTAAGAACCCCACTATTGGGTGGGGAACCCAATCCGTTAGAGTTGGCGCGCCTCCTCTCTCGAGGGTTAGTGCAGAACTCCATTTACCAGGGGTGATCAGTCCATACACACGGTCTCTCGGCTAGCTAGCGTATGAACTACGAAAATAGGGCCCACACATCGATTATGTGGTCCTACGCGTCGTAAACCCCGGGCAAACCTTAAGTGTTTTTAATTAATTAGACAAATGAGATCTTTAATTATTTTAAGTTATTTTATTTGTCCCAATGCTCTTCGATACCGAGGGCTAAGAACGGTTAGCCACTCATCGGAATGGGGACGGCTTGCGATGAAAAAGCAGAAAATTAAAGCAGTAAAATAACGCAGGAAAATGAAAGCAGTAAATTGCAAGTCCTACTCAAACGAGTAGGACTGAAATGGAAGCAGTAAATGTGCAAGTCCCGGCTCAAATGAGTGGGCGGGAAAAAGAAAGCAAGTCCTACTCAATCAGGTAGGATAAAATAAATGTGATTACATGTCCATCTCAAATTATTACAGTAAAATAAAGACCGACCATTTAACTCAAGTGAGTAGGCGGTAAATAAATCCAGCCATTTAACTTCTAGTGAGTAGGCGACAAATAAATGCTAACACTCACGCACTCTACTTGAAAGTAAAACACACCCACTCTACAGAAAGTAAACACACTCTACTGAAATTGAAATACGCACACAAGTCCTACTCAAATGAGTAGGAGAAAATTAAAGCAGGTCCTACTCAAACGAGTAGGAGAAAATAAATGCTCACACTCTACAGAAATTAAATACTCACACACACAAATCCGACTCAAATGAGTAGGTGGAAAATAAAATCCTGTCATTTAACTCCTAACGAGTAGGCAGAAATAAATAAATACCTGTCATTTAACTCTTAACGAGTAGGCGAAATTAAATACAGCACACACACACACACACACACACACACTACATGAATTGAAATAAAGCTATCAAAACTAACTCATGCACGCACGCACACGTACAAAATTAAGAAAACTAAGTGACTGAAAAATTAAAACGACTACATTTCTACCGTTAGAATGCGGTAGAAATGAATAAAAAGTGAAAATAAAATTTAAAGGAACAAAAGTTTTTGCAAATAAACGAAAAGTCCAAGTGCTCGAAAATTTGAAATGAATACATTTCTACCGCTAGAATTCGGTAGAAATGAATAAAATGAAGTTAGAGAAGTTAAATAGGCAAAACGTTTTTGAAAATAAAGCAGAAATAATGGTGTTTGAAAAAGCAAAATAATAATTTATCCAATCTTATAACTCTATAAAAATTCTTAAAAAGTGCAAGAAAAGTTAAAAGAACATAAAGTTTTACAAAATTTAAAATAAAAGACTTAGTAAAAAAATTCAAAACCATTTTTGTAATCGTTTTTATAGGTTCATAAGGATGGATATGAATAGTCCTAAAAGCTAAACTATAAAATTTGTGAAAATTATAAAAGCATAAAAACTCATACACACACACTCATTTTAAAAGAACAAAATCAAAGTTAAAACAAAGTAAAAAAGAAATAAGATTGTATAAGGTTTTGTTGCTTAGATTCATTCCAACATCATGTAAAGAGATGAAAAAAAACAAATTTGATTAAGTTAAAACAGGGGTTACAAAAGAACGAAAACAAAAGCTAAAGAGTGGGGGAAAAAATATCCCTTACATAACATTTGGAATCATCCCGGCAGCATAACTCTGTACAAAATGGTTCAAGGAAAAGGGAACAACAGCTCAAAATAGAAGCTGGAAATTTATAGACAAAAATCTCATGGGACACGCCCTCTGACACGGGCGTGTCAGTGGGCGTGTCGACACTATTTAAATGGCGGCCATTAATTGACAGGAGATTTGACTTGTCGGCTGAAATCGCGGCGGTCACGCCCCAGGTCACGGGCGTGACGGTGGGCATGTCGGGGAGGTTAAACTGGGCGCCGTTTGCGTCGAAAGTCGTCGGCGACGGTTTTTCGGGCTAGGTGGTGGAAGTCACACCCCAAGTCACGGGCGTGACTCTAGGCGTGTCGGGGGTTCGACGATCGTCGAGCGGAAAATCGTCGAGCGCCAAAAATCGTCGATCGGAAAATCATCGAGCTCGAGTATTCGTCGAGCTAAATGGAGTGGTCACGCCCCCGGTCACGGGCGTGACGTGTGTTCGAAGATCGTTGAACGGAAAATCGGCGAGCGCGCACATCGTCGAGCGGGCGTTTTCGTCGAGCTTGCTGAAGTGGTCACGCCCCAGGTCACGAGCGAGACGCTAGGCGTGTCGCGGAGTTGTCGACGATCGTTGAGCGGAAATCGTCGAGCGCAATATCGTTGAGCGGAATATCGTCGAGCGCTGGACACGGGTCATGTCACGGGCGTGTGACCGGGCGTGTCAAGCTATTTCTTCAAAATTTGTTCATTTTGCTGGATTTTGTCGTGTCACGCCCTGGACACGGGCGTGACCAGTAAGTACACGGGCGTGTACTTACTATTTTTGGCATTTTTTGTACTTTTTTTCTGAAAAATAAAATACGTAAATTAACAAAATATTTACAATAAAAGGAGCATTCTATTGAACAAAAACAACTAAAAATAAAGGAAAAACACAGAACTGACTAAATTTATGTACATAAAAATACGAATATTTACAACTCATCAGTCATCGTTATAACAGCAAAAGAACCTATGAATGTCCACTTAGGAATGAAAATACACGTGTTTGAGGAACCTGCGTGTTCCTATAATTGCTTTTTATAATTTTGTATGGTCGCTTAACGGTGTTTTGTACGACTATAGGTGACCATAAGCGGTGCTGGGACGTCAGAACATCCGGTTTCTGAGGATTATAGTGCACCTAGTGACGTGCCTGCAAACCTTCCCTCCGCTGAAACCATAAGAATGGTGGTGGAAGCAGTGTTCGCTGCGATTGGTGCAGAAAATGAAAGACGTGTGCAGTCCCCTATTTTTGAGGTAATTCCAATACCGGGTGGTGTGATGGAGCAAATGGCATTTATAGGACCGTTGGGTCAGCAGTTGAACATGCTCTTAGTGCAGGGTACGCACTCAGTTGAGGAATATTTGCAAGTATTTCTGATGATCAGACGCTACCTGGGCTCTGAAGTGGAGAGCGAGCAGTCGATGGTCGATAGGTTTTATAATGGCCTGGACGGCGAATTACGAGTTCTGCTGCTAGGACCAAAATTATTGGTATTCCGAGCCTTGATGGAATCGGCTAGATCTTTGGAAGTAGATTTGGAAAAATTCAATCGGACGTCGGAATTCAGGGTACTGGACTCTCCAGATTCTGCAAAGTCTGCATACTGAAGGAGGAGGAACAAGAAGTCTAAAATGTCTACTGGTCAGGCTCCATATGGTTGTTTTAAGTGTCGCAAGGAAGGGCACTTTGCTCGACATTGTCAGAATGGTGCTCAGAAGTTAAAGAAAGCTATGTCAGGAGCAGGTATAGGACAAAGTGCCTGAGATCTGAATCGAATCCAAGGAAATAAGGACTTGGTTATGGAGAAGACGGAGTTCAAAATGCTGAACTCCTCAAAGTCTGTATACCGTAGGTGGTATAAGAAGGCTAGAACTTCGGGTCCAGCTCCTTCTTCTGGTTCTTCTGTGATGACTACGGGTAGAACCACGGGCGCATGCTTTAATTGTGTAAAGTCGGGGCACTTTGCCCGATAATGCTGGTGCGGATGCCCCAAGTCTGAGAAGAAGCATGCTGTCGTGATGACATGTATGGCTTAAAGTTATAACACTTTAGCTTTAAATACTTGTTGCCTTTGTGCATGTTAGCTTAGAAATGTTTGTGCTAAGCTTTGTTCTGATTTTCGCTTAATTCGGCGAGAGCACCGTTCGCTTAGGGAGCTTCCGTTCCCTTTTGACCAAAGGATTTGTATTGCGCATCGGAGTACCTCCTCCGATGGCAAAAGACAAATTGGATGCGTTGTTGTCTAATGATGCTCATTGCGTGCGAGTAGAATCTGTTGCGTTTAGGTGCGGATAGGGAGTCAAGACTTTAACTTATAAGCGTCGTTACTACCATTAGGGGAGCTCGACGTAATCTTTGATATGCACTGGCTCTCGGAGCAGGAAGCATACATTGATCGAAATCGCAAGAAAGTCAAGTTGGGAACTGGTCGTGAGACGACATTTGTGGGCTTGAAAGGGGTCGAGCATGACGTTGGTGTCTGCTCTTCAGATGGTTAAGGCGGTTTGGTGTGATGCCAAACCGGTCATACGCTCTTCGTATTGGTTAGCGCCTAAGGAGATGGCAGAGCTGAAGGTGCAACATCAGGAGTTGCTGGAGCAAGGTTATGTGCGTCCAAGTTCGTCGCCTTGGAGCGCACCGGTCCTTTTGTGAAGAAGGACGAAAGCTTAAGACATTGTATTGATTATCGAGAGCTGTACAAGCCTTCGTAGAAGATCAAGTACCCGATCCCGAGGATTGATGAACTGGTTGATCAGTGGTCGGGTCGACGGTGTACTCAAAGTTGGATCTCAAGTCTGGATATTATTAGCTGAGGATAAGGGAGAGTGATATCCCCAAAATAGCTTTTAGTAAGAGATATAGGCATTATGAGTTCACATTCATGCCGTTTGGGCTGACGAATGCACAGTCAGTGTTCATGGATTTGATGAACCGAACCTTCCGGGAGTACTTGGAGCATTTTATGATCGTCTTCATCGATGATATTTTGGTGTACTCGCAGAGTGAGGAAGATCAATGCATGCATCATCATTTAGTTTTGGAGACGCAAAGGAGGAATCAATTGTACGCCAAGTTCTCGAAGTGCGAGATTTGGTTGTCCTCAGTGGCATTCCTCGCTCATATAGTGAGTCGAGAAGGTATTGCAGTGGATCCAGCGAAGATTGTTGCGATACGAGAGTGGCCTGAGCTTTCAACGGTAGCAGAAGTCCGGAGCTTTCTGGGGCTTGCCGGCTATTATAGGCGCTTCATGGAGAACTTCTCACAGATAGTGTTACCTCTCACTACTTTGACGAGGAAAGAGCAGAAGTTCGTTTGGACGCCGGAGTGCGCGTGTGCTTTTGAGGAGTTGAAATGTCGGTTGACCACGTCGCCTGTGTTGAGTTCGCCAAGTGAGACCGAAGGTTTTGAGATCTACAGCGATGCTTCGGGCAGTGGTCTGAGTTGCGTGCTACTGCAGCATGGAAGCGTTATAGCGTATGGCTCGAGACAGCTGAAGGTGCACGAGAGGAACTATCCGGTCCATGACTTGGAGTTAGCGGCCGTGATTTTTGCCTTGAAGCTATGGAGACATTATTTGTACAGTGTGAAGATTGATATCTACACCGATCACAAGAGCCTGAAATACTTTTTGGATCAGAAAGATTTGAACATGCGACATCATAGGTGGATGAAGTTCATGGGGGACTATACATTCAAGATCCACTACGTGCCTGGTAAAGGCAATGCGGTTGCGGACGCAATGAGTCGCCGGGCCCCAACTCAAGCCAATTGGTTGTCGGTCCATGATGAGCGGTTAGTTCGGGAGTTAGAGGAGTTGGAGATCTTTTGCGTTGATAAACAATCAAGTGATGAAGCAGTATTGAATTGGACTGAAGTCCAATATGACCTGGCTGATCGGATTCGACAAGCGTTGGATATGGATGTCCACATGAAGCAACTCATGATAGAGATTCTGGATGGGTCAAATTCCCAATTCGTTGTGGATGACGAATTACTTTGGAAAGACGGTCATCTGTGCGTCCCAAACGTGGGCAATTTGCGGGTGGAATTGTTGTACGAGATGCATCATACCAAGTACTCAATTCACTCGGGGAGCAAGAAGATGTACCGCGATGTTAAGAAATTGTTCTGGTGGCCAGGATTGAAAAAGGATGTGGCGCTCTACGTGGCGAAGTGTCAAACTTTTGCCTTGGTGAAGGCGGAATGCCAAAACCCCGGTGGATTCTTGAAAACCTTGCCTATTCCGGAGTGGAAGTTCGACGACATTACTATGAACTTTGTGCACGGGTTGCCAAGGTCGCCAAATGGGAACGATGCCATTTGGGTGGTCATAGATCGTCTAACGAAGGTGTCGCATTTCATTCCGCATAGGAAGGATGATCCAGTTGAGAAATTGGCAAAGCTATATGTGGATAATATTGTACGGCTTCATGGTATGCCCCGCAGTATCGTGAGTGACCGAGATGGGCGGCTCACGTCCAATGATTGGAGGCTGGTGCAGTAGATGTTGGGAACAAAGCTGAGTTTTAGCACAGCCTTTCATCCACAAATGGATGGGCAGACCGAGAGGGTCAATAGGACAATGGAAGACATGCTTCGCATGTGTGTCCTGGACTTTGGAAAGCAATTGGAAGATCACCTGTACTTGGTGGAATTCGCTTACAATAATATCTACCATGCGAGCATTCAAAGGGCGCCCTTCGAGACCCTTTATGGTAGAAAATGTCGCACGTCGTTGTCCTGGTTGGAAACGGGTGAATCAAAGTTGTATAAGCGACTAGAGGTTGAGGATGCTACTTCTTTGGTGAGAACCATTCGGGAGAGGTTGCTAATCGCTCAGGACCGCCAGACTAAGTATTATAATGCCAAGCACAGGAACGTGGAGTTCGCTATTGGAGATTGGGTGTACTTGAAGATCAAGCCGTTCAAGGATGTCTCGCGGGTGCGGCGCTTGAATAAGCTAAGCCCGAGGTACCTTAGACCGTTTGAGGTTCTGGAGAGGATTGGTGAAGCAACGTACCAGTTGAAGCTGTCAGTGGATCTTAGTGGTGTACATTATGTATTCCATATATCGGTGCTACAGAAGGCGGTGCAAGAGCCTACGCAAGTGATCGCGCTCGATCAAGTGCCGATTGATAGTGGGTTGACGACGAAGGTCAAGCCCGTATGTATTGAAGACTCGGAAGTCAAGCGACTATGCAATAAAGAGATCAGGATGGTCAAGGTCCGTTGGGACAATTGCGGTCAAGAGGAGCTCTCTTGGGAGCAAGAGCAAACTATACTTGAGGAGTACCTAGAGTTGTTTCACTCAGGTACCGTTTAAGTTTTATGTTTCTTTCATTTATGTAATTTCGAGGACGAAATTATTTTAAGAGGGGGAGAGTTGTAACGCCCCGAAACTCAAAAGAGTGACGGGAGGCATTTTGGGCCAAATCTGCTATTTGGCAGGGGCACACGGCCTGGGACACGGGCGTGTCCCAAGGCATGTCAGGCTCGAGTCGACGATTTGGCCATGAGGTCGAAGAAATTTGGAGTCGACAATTGTCGAGCAGTGAACACAGCCTGAGACACGGGCGTGTCAAAGGGCGTGTCGAGCTCGTGTCGACGATCGGCCAGGAAAGTTGAAATTTTCGCTCGACGATGTGTCGAGACAGGGAACACGGCCTAGGACACGGGCGTGTCCAAGGCCGTGTCGGGTTGTTGGCGAACTGCGCTCGACGAAGTGTCGAGATAGTGAACTCGGCCTGGAGCCCATGCGTGTTCGGGTTTGATACGGGCATGTCAAATTGGACACGGGCGTGTCCAAGACACGTGTGAGTCTCGGGTTGGTGTTGGTCCTGTGTCGATGGGGGAACACGCCCGGGAACACGGGCGTGTGCTGGCTGACACGGGCATGTCAGGTCGAACACGGGAGTGTTGGATGCCCGTGTGTTTTTCGAGACGCGTCGATTTTGACGGCGATTGAGGGACACGGCCCTGGACACGTGCGTGTCGCAGGCCGTGTTCAGCCCAGGTTTTACTTTTCATCTACGAATCGTAGTCGTTCGTTTCCATAGTTTGGGATCCGACGGTTGGGGTTGTTCCTACTAGGATATCCCCGGGATTGGGCCTTTGAAACCCTCATTTCACATGAGTGGTTCTCTTTCTAAGTCTAGAGAGAGGGGAGAGCAAAGGAGGATGAAGAAGCCTAGATCCGATCACCGGCGGAGCTTCGGAGCTTCAAATCGCGAACCGACTACGGATCTATGGAGGCAAGGACAGTGCGGTGCTTTTCATCCGCTTACATTTCCATGGCGGCAAGGAAAAATGCTAGGGTAACGATTCTCTACTTGAGCATGTGAAGCTCTACTTCTTTTGCATGGGGAAGCCCACTCTCGCGAGTTTGCGGTGAGTTTCAGACGTTCCTTCGAGTAGACATGAATAGTCCCCGTTGTGTACATGTAGAGTCCATATTCGAGAACGGATATAGCCATGATGTGTGAAGCCTACCCAAACAAGTTGGTCTGGATTGGTGATGTTGCATTGCATAAGGCCTGAACAAGACTTCGTGTGAATGGTTGTTTTTCGGGTTTTCTACGTGGTAGATTGCAACAGGTAGCCTTGGGGATTAACTCCAAGGTGCACCTGGAAAACTGGGCGGATGCGTGATTCTGCCAACATGGTGGCCTGCGAGCCAAGTTGAATATAACCGGGTTATGTGAACTGTGTGCCGGAAACGGGACTCGGAGAAGTTTGACCCGCGGATATGGCTTAAATTGTCGTTGCGATGTGAGCACGGGTTAGGCGGAACCACACCCGTTCTATGTCGTTCGGTGTGAGCCGTTGGCATAGATGAGGGTCTTCAGCGTTCTATGGCTTAAATTGTCGTGACCCATGCCAGGAAGACAAAATGCTCATAGTTTGATCGTCAAAGTGACGGTGGTGAGACTGGGGTGCCTATGGCTTAAATAGACGTGACATTGACCGGTTCACCGAGAATGTGCCCTGAATGCACGAGAATGTGCCCTGAATGCACGGGCGTGTGGCCATGCTTGCCAACGCCTGTGATGAAATGTTTATCTATAATGCTAGATTATGCTAACAAAGTGCAGGGAAGGAGCATCGCCGCCACGAGTTGGGGGCGGGATCGTTATAATTTGGTCAGCATAGCTGACTATTGCCTTTGTTTGCCACCGTGCGGTGGATTGTTGTTTGCAGGTGCTGCGGAGCCGAGTGCTAAATAGCAGGCTAAAGCCCAAGTTGCTGAGTCGGCCCTCGAAGCCCTAAATTGAGTGTTTACTAGCTTTATTCATTTGTGACCGGCCTGCGTGCCGAGGTTTGGAAAACATGTAATTTGGGTAAACAAATATAAGGCCTTAAGGCCTTTGTACTGTGTATTGTACTTCATTCTTATTGCTTTGAGTAGTGGACATTCATGTTTGGTTGGGTTCTTTAACTTGTAACTTTATTTACTTCTGCTAGAATGACTCTGTGTAGGACGTTGGATATTGGTTGGATGGTTTCCATTGAGTAACCACACGGTCTGTCTGTGGTATATGGCGTCGGGCCGCGGCCGGACCTATTGCTATGTGCTATCCGACGGATAGGGGGTGTTACACCATCGAGCAAAGATCGTCGAGTGGACATCATCGAGCGGAACTCGGCGGAGATCGTCGAGCGGAGTTCGATAGAGATCATCGAGTGGAGCTCGGAGGAGATCGTCGAGCGGAGCTCTACGGAGATCGTCAAGTGCAGCTCGTCGGAGATCATCGAGGGTAGCACGTCGGAGATCGTCAAGCCGAGCTCATCGTACATCGTCGAGCAGAGCTCGTCATAGATCGTCGAGCGGAGCTCATCGTAGATCGTCGAGCAGAGCTCGTCGGAGATCGTCGAGCGAAGATCGTCGGAGATCGTCGAGCGGAGATCATCGGAGATCGTCGAGTAGAGATCGTCGAAGATCTTCGAGCGGAGCACGTCGGAGATCGTCGAGCGGAGCTTATTGGAGATCGTCGAGCAGAGCTCGACGGAAATCGTCGAGTAGAGCTCGACGATAATGTCGATCGTCGAGCTGAGTTTGAAGATTGTGGCCTATTATGTGAATCAAACCCTTTAGATGAATCGACTCCCGATCAACGAAGTTCGGTCTATGAATTCAATTGGTGATGAGAGTTGATAGAACTCCATAGTTAAGCGTGCTTGGGCTGGAGTAGTACTGGGATGGGTGACCTCTTGGGAAGTCCCCGTAGTGCGGGCTTGACTATCGAGTTTACCTCATCAAAGGGAAGCTGTGGCCACCAACAACCCGCAAATGGGCAGAGGCGCCGATTGAGGCAGTCCATGGAGAGGGGTTGGGGTGCTTGGGCTGTAGCCCGGTAACGGTCTAACGGAGGCCAAGTGGGCCGAGGCCCACGGACGACCCAGGGGACGTTATAGGGATGCCGACCCGCGTCAGTCTAGACATTGAATTGGAGATATAAGACCCCCCTCCACTCCCCCGGCGACTCCTCGGCACCGAGCGGAGAAAGGAACAAGGGTACAAGTATAATACAAGTAGTAAAGCAGGTACAAGCAGGTGGTAATAGTACATGAACAACAACATTATAAGCTAGCAGTTCTACTTGAATAACAATATTACAGACTAGCAGTTCTACTTGAGCAATTAGTAAATCAACAAGTACAAGTAACTACAGAAGGAAAGTAACTTAACTTATAAGGATGCCCATACAAGCTTATAAGTTAAGGATCAGGTTACATAAAAGTAACTCATCGTATAAGAGTGCCCATACAAACTTATACGATGAGGGTTTTGTTTGTGCAATGCTATGTAATGGTATGTATGCTATGCAATGACTCACCCTTGATCACATACATACAATTACTATGCCGACATAGACTATAGTTCCCACTATTTGAGCAGGTAGCTAACCTCTCAGGCATTAGCCGCCGTGGCCAGACAGTGACAGTAGAGCGGGCATCTCTACTACTAGGTGGGTATCCACACTACTTCACCTAGGCCTCCGTACGCCTCAACGCAAAGAACACAACAGCGGAGCCCATGCGTACTTTGGCCCAGCGGGAGCCTCGGGTAGATGTACACTGAGGACCAAGCCCCAAACTGAACTTGTGTGACCCGAAAGGATCCTCGGAAGTAAGAACGAGGACCAAGTGTAACGCCCCGAATTTTGTGTGTGAGTCGGTCGCGGAAAAAGAGTTTTTGGTGCCTGTAGGGGTACACGGCCTAGGACACGGGCGTGTCCAAGGCCGTGTCTTGCTGGTGATTTTTTGGCCGTTTCCAACCCGAGAAGGACACGGCCAGGAACACGGCCGGATGACACGGGCGTGTCATCCGACACGGGCGTGTGCCAACCCATGTCCCTACCCATGTCCTGATGGGTCGTGTCCGTTGCCGTGGCGGTTATGCGTGACACGCCCACGAACACGGGCGTGTCGAGGAACCCGACACGGGCGTGTCAGGTCAGACACGGGCGTGTCTTGACCCGTGTGCATTTCTCAGTTCGACGATCGTGCCTGGATCGAGGCACACGGCCTTGGACACGGCCGTGTGCCAAGCCGTGTGCGGCCCAGGTCTGGGGAATTTTGTGCAGATCCGAGCCATTCGTTTCCTTTAATTTAGATCTGACGGCCCAGATGAAATCCTGCTCTGTTAAGGCCGGGAATAGGGAGTTATTCCCTCATTTTCTCTCCAAAGTTCTCCCCTTCCAAAGTGAGAGAGGAGAGGAAGAAGAAGGAGGTTTCCGGCCGCCGGCGGAGCATCGAAGCACCGTTTCGAAATCGGAGAGCGGATCCATGGAGGGAAGGTCATTGCGAAGAGTTCTAACCGCGTAGTTTTTCCATGGCGCCAAAACGGACTACAAGGGTAACGATTCTCAACTCGAGCGCTTGAAGCTCTTTCTTTCTGCATAGGGAATCCCGCTCCCGCGAGTATGCGGTGAGTGCGTGGTGTTCCTTGGGGTTGACGGGAATAGTCCCCCTTGTGTTGTATGTAGAGCCCGGAATCGTAAGTACGGGCATAGGCATTGTGTGTGAAGCCTACCCGGACGTGTTTTATCTGGATCGGTGATGTTGCATTTGAGGTGGTTTTGCCGGAGAAGACTCCGTGCTTTGGATTTTTCGGGTTTCCACGCGGTAGATTGCAGCAGGGATCCTTGAAGGTTAGCTTCAAGGCGCACCCGGAAAATTGAGCGGAAACGTGTTCTGCTAACTTGGCGGTCTGGGAACCGGCCTTGATCATAACTGGGTTATGAGATTGTTTTGGAAAATTTGGGATCCGAGAGAAGCTTGGCCCGCGCAAAGTTCCTTAAATTGGACATGCGGCGTGAGCAACGGGCAAGTGGAATTGGACCTAGGCTATGTGGTTCGGTGCGAGAGACCCGAAGACGGGGACTGGCTGTTGGCATAGTCGGAGCCTTAGACGGTGGTCAGAAAGGGTAAATGCTCACATGTTGTTACCATCCTAGGGATGGTGGTGAATGCACTGATTTGTGCCCTGAGTGCACGGGTGTTTGGTCGTGCGAGCCTACACCTATGGCGAATTATAATTGCGATATATATATTGTTGGGCTAATGTTTTGCAGGGAAAGAGAACCGCCGTCCCGAGTAAGGGGCGGGGTCGTTATAATTTGATCGGCTTTTAGCTGACCGTTGCTTTATTTGCCACCGTGCGGTGGTATGTGCTTGCAGGTGCTGCGGAGCCGAGCGCCAAATAGCGGGCTGGAGCCCATGTTGCTGTGCTGGCCCTAGAAGGCCGTAGAATAGCTGTTTTTACATTTCTCATGTGTGGCCGGCCTGCGAGCCGATGTATGTAAGACATGTTATATTTATGAACATTTGTAAGGCCATAAGGCCATGTACCTGTTTCAGTGTATTTGGGGTTTCGTTCTTGTAGTTATAAATGTGGACATTCATATTTGATGGACTTAAGTTTGGGTTCTTCAACTTTAAAAACTTCCGCTAGAATGCTCTGTGGTTAGGACGAGTAGTCTTAATTGGTTGGTTTGATTATTCATTTAGTAACCCTTCCGACTATCTGTGGTATATGGCGTCGGGTTCCAGCTGGACCTTCTGTTATATGCCATGCGACAGATGGGGGTGTTACAATTTGGTATCAGACTTCTGGTTACGGTCAAGCTTAAATGAATTCGTGGGCGAATTCTTTTAAGGGGTGGTGAGCACATGTGTGCGTCATCGTTATAACATTAAAAAGAACCCATGAATGTCCACTTAGGAATGAAAAATACTCGTGGTTGAGGAACCTGCGCGTTCCTATAATTGCTTTTTGCAATTTTGTTTGGTCACTTATTGGTGTTTTGTATGACTATAGGTGACCGGGAGTGGCGTAGAGCCGACAGAACATCTGCTTTCTGCGGATTATAGTGCACCCAGTGGCGCGCTTGAGACCCCTCTTTCATTAGAAACCATAAGAAGGATCGTTGAAGTGGTGATCGCTATGACTAGTGCACAGTAGGGAAGCAATGTGCAACCTTTTGTCCCCGAGATGACTTCAATGCCGGGTGGTGTGTTGGATCAAATGACATTTAGGAGTGATGAGTTGTAAATATACGTATTTTTGTGTACATTAAGGCTTCATTTGTTCCGGCGGGGCGGGTTGATCCGGCGGGTGGAAACGGAGTGTTCGAAATGGAGGGGGGAGGTGGCTGCTCCAAACGGAGCTTTTTTGGGGCGTTTCTCAAGGCAGGCGGGTGGAAACGGAGCAAACGCCGCCGGAGGTTCATTTGTTTACCCGCCTTCCGGCGGCGTTTGCCCAAAACGGAGCACCGAAATGCCCAAACAAATAGAGCCTAAATTAGTTGTTTTCGTTTATTTTTGTCGTTTTTACTTATTTTTATTCAATAAAATGCTCCTATTTTTGTAAATATTATACTAACTTATTTTATTTTATTTTTCAGGAAAAAATCAAAATCTGCCAAAAATTGACATGTCACGCCCGTGACAAATTGGTCACGCCCGTGACCAGGGCGTGACACGTCAAAAGCCGTGAAATCAGCAATTTTTGAAGAGCAAAGCCTGACACGCCCGGGGTCATGCCCGTGTCACCCGACACGGGGCGTGACCCAAGCCCGTGTTCACTCCACTCGACGATTTCATCTCGACGATCGTCGAGTGTCGACACCAGCCGACACGCCCAGAGTCACGCCCGTGACCTGGGGCGTGACCTTTCCAGCTAGCCCGACAAGACCTGCCCGAAGACTTTCGGCGCGCACCGCGCCCAGATCCACCTGCCTGTCACGCCCCATGTCACGCCCGTGACCAAGGCGTGACCACTGCGAGACCGACACGTGTCCAGCCCGAAGTCCACTTTCCCGTCAAATCGCGGGCCGCCTTCTCAAATAGTACTGTCACGCCCCCTGTCACGCCCGTGACCAAGGGCGTGACCCATGTAAATTTTTTCTATAAATTCAGAGGTTCTGCTCTGGATTTCTGTTCCACTTTTTTGAACCATTTTGTATAGGAGTTATGCTGCTCGGATGAGTCCAAATGCTATGTAAGGGAAATTTCTCCCCCTCTCCTTTATTTTCATAGCTTTGTAATCTTCGTTTTTAGCTTAATAAAATTGTAGATTTTCTCTCTTTTTATGGATTTGGACTTCAACTATGTGGCTACTTTATGCAATCTTATTTATTCCTTGTTTAACATAGTTTTTTTTGTTCTTCTTTATACGTGTGTGTGTGTGTATGAGAGTAAAATGTTATTTCTTCTTTTTATTGTTAAGTAGATGTCTTCCTCTTCATAATAGTTATTTAGTTTTTGTTCTAAAACCCGTCCTTATGAAACTTTAAAAACGATTTTAAAGTGGTTTTTCCACTTTTAGGAGTTTTTATAGCAATTATAAGAGGGGATATGTTGTTATTTTGCTTTTCTAAACACTTGTATTTTTCCTTTATTTTCCAAAACTTTTTGCTTATTTAATTTTTTCGTTCTCTTTTTATGAATTTCTACCGCATTCTAGCGGTAGAAATGTATTCGTTTTTATTTTTCGATCACTTGCATTTTCATTTTTATTTGCAAAACTTTCTTCCCGTTTAATTTTTTTCGTTCTCTTTTTATGCATTTCTACCGCATTCCAGCGGTAGAAATGCAGTTGTTTTCAATTTTAGACAACTTAGTTTTTGTTACATTTTTCTGTACTTATGCGCATTTATTTCCGCCTACTCGTTAAGAGTTAAATGGCGCTCGCTTATTTTACTTTCTGTAGAGTGCGTGAGTTTGTAATTTTCCTTTTTTTCCGCCTACTCACTTGAGTTAATGGCTGGATTTTATTTCGGTAGAGTGTGTGTGTTTACTTTATGTCGAGAGAGAGTGTGCGTGCGTTGCATTTATTTTGTCCTACTCGGTTGAGTAGGACCCGTCTTTATTTTCCCTACTCATTTGAGTAGGATTTGTGTGTGTGCGTTTTCATTTATGTCGAGAGAGCGTGTGCGTGAGTTGCATTTATTTAGTCCTACTCGTTGAGTAGGACACGCTTTCTTTCTCCCGCCCACGCATTTGCGCCGGGACTCGCAATTTACTGCTTTCTTCAGTCCTACTCGTTTGTGTAGGACTTGCAATTTTCAGCTTTCATTTTCTGCTTTATTTACTGCTTTCGTTTTATCGCTTTCATTTACTGCTTTCTTTATCGCTTTCTTTTCTGCTTTTCCGCAAGCCGTCCCCATTCCGATGAGTGGCTAATCGTTCTTAGCTCTCGGCATCGAAGAGCATTGAGACAGATAAAATAGCTTAAAATAATTAAAGGTCTAATCTTTCTAATTAATTAAAAGTACTTAAGGTTTGCCCGGGGTTAACGACGCGTAGGACCACATATCGATGTGTGGGCCCTATTTCCGTTTTCCATACGCTCGCTGAGAGGCCATGCGTATGGACAGATCACCCCTTGGCAAAGAGAGTTCCGCACTAACCCTCGAGAGAGGAGGCGCGCCAACTCTACCGGATTGGGTTCCCCACCCAATAGCGGGGTTCTTAGCGTAATGCGGGCGTTAAGAGGAATCCTTCGTCGGACGAGAGCCCGGTCGAATAGTCTTAGCGTTCAGGTGAGCGATAGCCCTATAGCTAGGTGAGCTCATTTTAGTGGAACCTCCACGGCCAAGTCTCCGCCTTAATTAATTAGAAATTTAGGAGCTCTTTTTATTTAAAGTCTATTTTAGTTCAATTGTTTTTTCGGTGCCATCGAGCTAAGCTCTTCATCGGCACCACCTTCAAGCTTTCTTTTTATTGCTTTCATTTTCTTTCTGTCATTTTCTGCATTTTATTATATATAAAATATCCCGACAAGATAATTATCGGTAAAATAATAGTCCCCTCCAGGGAAGAGTAGAAATAATCGAACCGGACCCGAGAACAATACGACCTCGATATTCCACCCGGAATATCCTGTACTACTCACGATAGGTGCACTTGGCTCCTTTCGTTAAAACTCGATCACAACCTTTTTTATATACAAAATAAATAAATAAATACGCGCGCCCCGTTTTCCTAAATAAAATCACTTCCGCCTTTTTTCTCATATAAAACCGCCGGGTCGCCGCGTGACCGTAAATAATTTTGGAGTTTTAACCATCAAGTTTTTGGCGCCGTTGCCGGGGAGATTTTAGGTTCGTTATTTTAAACCCTAGAAATCTATTAATTTTACCTATATCTATATATAACAAAAATTAAAAATGGCCAACAAAAATAATATAATAATAATAATCATAATAATAATAATAAATAATAAAAAATATATATATACAAATTTATAACAAAAAAAATTTTGAAAAACTTACAAAACCAAAAAAATTTTGAAAAACCTTAAAAATTAAAAATTTGAAAAAAAACTATAACACTAAAAAAAAACTAAATAAAAAACAACTAAAACCCAAAAAAATGAAAAAAACAAAAAAAACTTAACAAAAAAATTTTATTTTTCATTCTTTTAATAAAAAGACAAAAAAAAACTATAAAACAAACAAAACTAAAAAAAAACATTCGAAAAAAAAATGAAAAAACAACTAAAAAATAAAAAACGTCCTTAAAAACACAAAAAATACAAGTGTATATATTTTGTCTTTATTTTTTTTAACTTGTTTTATTTTGTTTTGTTTCGCTTCGCCGCGCTTCCATTCTTGTGCACGTTAGGGGTGCGCATTTCCATCACACTCACGTAGCTAAGGCCTTAGCTACCTTCGACTCCCCCACGCACTTGCCCCCCCCCCCCCTACCGCCTGCAACCCTTTAGCCGAATTTTTCGTTTTTTGTTTTTTCTATTATTGTTTTGCTTTTCTTTCCTCTTCTAATATTAATGCAGCGTTTCAACCTGCGCCTTCCCGGACTCGTCTAAGGGAAGCTCCTACCCTCCCTTTTTCTTTTTGTACTTATTATATTTTGTATATTAATCGTTCCGCATACTTAGACTGCAACATTGGGGACAATGTTGGGTTTAAGTATGGGGGTGTTTTTTTTTATTCTGTACTCATCAAAACTTAAAAAAAAAAAATTTGCAAAACTTAAAATCTAAAAATTTTTTCTTGTTTTTATTATCATAAAACTTCAAAAAAATTCATAAAACTCAAAAAAAAAAAAAATTCTCTTTCCCCCTCATCTTATTTTTTGTAAAAACTTGCGTCTTGCTTGCCCGCGACGGTCGACTCATCGAACCAACCATTCAAATAAGAGTCTGTTCGCGGGGCTGCAATCGAGTTTTTACTGTGCTTTTTGTAAAAAACAAATCTCTCTTTCCTCTATCTTCTTTGTAAATAACTCTTCTTTCTCTCCTCGTTCTTGTAAATTACTTATCAAAATACACTAAAAATCAAAAAAAATTAGAAAAACCAAAAACCCTAAAAAGATAAAAATCTAAAAATCCTAAAAAGATAAAAATTAAAACACAAAAAAATGATAAAACTCTAAAAATTCCAAAAAAAAATGTTTTGTTAAATTATGTAACAAAATAATTCGAATACACCATTTCTTAACCCTTTTTGCTTTCCACAAATCTAGTTTCGAGTTAATTTATATGCGAATTTTAGTTATTCTTTGCTTACTATTCGTTTATTAATTAAAGTTCGATAGATTTAAGTGTCTGGGGTTAAGTCTTAAAGAATTTTTTATGTCTTATCCTTATAATTTTAGTAGGGAACTTGTTTTTCACCACCACTTCTAATTTTATAAATAGAAGCTCGTTTTTTATGTTAGAAAATAACATCCATGGATTTCAATTATTTCAACTTCATGCTTTTAGAAACATTGGAACGTTCATTTTAAAAAGATTGCTCTCAAAACTTTTTGATTAAAAGCTAGTTTTATTTTTGAAAAACTAAACTCACTTCCATTTTTTTCGTGTCTTAATTGACATGTTTTCCCTACTTTATCCCTTAAAAGATCATATGTCAATGAGAATAAGATTTCGTTCCGTAAACATAGGCACCCAATAATTTAAAAAGATTATATATGGAGTAAGAGGATAAAATTCATTACTCCTACAAATATACATTGGGTTAATTTTATCCTTATGAAGAAAGAAAAAAAAATTTAGTATGTGTTAGGAAAATAAGATTTCGTTTTCCTAACTATCCAAAAAAAAAAATTGGAGGTTCGAGAAAAATTACCTCACCTCAATATCCAAGCCTTCTTCATAATCCACCAAACCACTTAGTCTATTTCAATGATTCTAGACTTAATTTAAAATTTTTTTTGAGAGCATAATTTTTAAATTGCATTATTTCCTTTAAACTTCTTTTAAGCTAAAGTTTTTTGTATAAATCCAATCCATCTTTGTTAAACTAACAAAAATAAATTTTTGCTTTCTATTTTATTTCTTCTAGAAGTATTTTTGAAATTCTTCCTCTATTCATAACATTTCATAAATTAGGATTTAATTCTTTAACCCCGGATGTTTATTTTGATCTTCCTTTTAATTAAGTCAAGCGGTAGCTAAACTTAGGATTTCTTTTATTCCTTATAAGTTCATCTTCAACTTTTGCTCTGGAATAGCAAAAGCTTAAGTATGGGGGTATTTGATGAGTTGTAAATATACGTATTTTTGTGTACATTAAATTAGTTGTTTTTGTTTATTTTTGTCGTTTTTACTTATTTTTATTCAATAAAATGCTCCTATTTTTGTAAATATTATACTAACTTATTTTATTTTATTTTTCAGGAAAAAATCAAAATCTGCCAAAAATTGACATGTCACGCCCGTGACAAATTGGTCACGCCCGTGACCAGGGCGTGACACGTCAAAAGCCGTGAAATCAGCAATTTTTGAAGAGCAAAGCCTGACACGCCCGGGGTCACGCCCGTGTCACCCGACACGGGGCGTGACCCAAGCCCGTGTTCACTCCACTCGACGATTTCATCTCGACGATCGTCGAGTGTCGACACCAGCCAACACGCCCAGAGTCACGCCCGTGACCTGGGGCGTGACCTTTCTAGCTAGCCCGACAAGACCTGCCCGAAGACTTTCGGCGCGCACCGCGCCCAGATCCACCTGCCTGTCACGCCCCCTGTCACGCCCGTGACCAAGGGCGTGACCACTGCGAGACCGACACGTGTCCAGCCCGAAGTCCACTTTCCCGTCAAATCGCCGGCCGCCTTCTCAAATAGTACTGTCACGCCCCCTGTCACGCACGTGACCAAGGGCGTGACCCATGTAAATTTTTTCTATAAATTCAGAGGTTCTGCTCTGGATTTCTGTTCCACTTTTTTGAACCATTTTGTATAGGAGTTATGCTGCTCGGATGAGTCCAAATGCTATGTAAGGGAAATTTCTCCCCCTCTCCTTTATTTTCATAGCTTTGTAATCTTCGTTTTTAGCTTAATAAAATTGTAGATTTTCTCTCTTTTTATGGATTTGGACTTCAACTATGTGGCTACTTTTATGCAATCTTATTTATTCCTTGTTTTAACTTAGTTTTTTTTGTTCTTCATTATACGTGTGTGTGTGTGTATGAGAGTAAAATGTTATTTCTTCTTTTTATTGTTAAGTAGATGTCTTCCTCTTCATAATAGTTATTTAGTTTTTGTTCTAAAACCCGTCCTTATAAAACTATAAAAACGATTTTAAAGTGGTTTTTCCACTTTTTAGGAGTTTTTATAGCAATTATAAGAGGGGATATGTTGTTATTTTGCTTTTCTAAACACTTGTATTTTTCCTTTATTTTCCAAAACTTTTTGCTTATTTAATTTTTTCGTTCTCTTTTTATGAATTTCTACCGCATTCTAGCGGTAGAAATGTATTCGTTTTTATTTTTCGATCACTTGCATTTTCATTTTTATTTGCAAAACTTTCTTCCCGTTTAATTTTTTTCGTTCTCTTTTTATGCATTTCTACCGCATTCCAGCGGTAGAAATGCAGTTGTTTTCAATTTTAGACAACTTAGTTTTTGTTACATTTTTCTGTACTTATGCGCATTTATTTCCGCCTACTCGTTAAGAGTTAAATGGCGCTCGCTTATTTTACTTTCTGTAGAGTGCGTGAGTTTGTAATTTTCCTTTTTTTCCGCCTACTCACTAGAGTTTAATGGCTGGATTTTATTTCGGTAGAGTGTGTGTGTTTACTTTATGTCGAGAGAGAGTGTGCGTGCGTTGCATTTATTTTGTCCTACTCGGTTGAGTAGGACCCGTCTTTATTTTCCCTACTCATTTGAGTAGGATTTGTGTGTGTGCGTTTTCATTTATGTCGAGAGAGCGTGTGCGTGAGTTGCATTTATTTAGTCCTACTCGTTTGAGTAGGACACGCTTTCTTTCTCCCGCCCACGCATTTGCGCCGGGACTCGCAATTTACTGCTTTCTTCAGTCCTACTCGTTTGTGTAGGACTTGCAATTTTCAGCTTTCATTTTCTGCTTTATTTACTGCTTTCGTTTTATCGCTTTCATTTACTGCTTTCTTTATCGCTTTCTTTTCTGCTTTTTCCGCAAGCCGTCCCCATTCCGATGAGTGGCTAATCGTTCTTAGCTCTCGGCATCGAAGAGCATTGGGACAGATAAAATAGCTTAAAATAATTAAAGGTCTAATCTTTCTAATTAATTAAAAGTACTTAAGGTTTGCCCGGGGTTAACGACGCGTAGGACCACATATCGATGTGTGGGCCCTATTTCCGTTTTCCATACGCTCGCCGAGAGGCCGTGCGTATGGACAGATCACCCCTTGGCAAAGAGAGTTCCGCACTAACCCTCGAGAGAGGAGGCGCGCTAACTCTACCGGATTGGGTTCCCAACCCAATAGTGGGGTTCTTAGCGTAATGCGGGCGTTAAGAGGAATCCTTCATCGGACGAGAGCCCGGTCGAATAGTCTTAGCGTTCAGGTGAGCGATAGCCCTATAGCTAGGTGAGCTCATTTTAGTGGAACCTCCACGGCCAAGTCTCCGCCTTAATTAATTAGAAATTTAGGAGCTCTTTTTATTTAAAGTCTATTTTAGTTCAATTGTTTTTTTCGGTGCCATCGAGCTAAGCTCTTCATCGGCACCACCTTCAAGCTTTCTTTTTATTGCTTTCATTTTCTTTCTGTCATTTTCTGCATTTTATTATATATAAAATATCCCGACATGATAATTATCGGTAAAATAATAGTCCCCTCCAGGGAAGAGTAGAAATAATCGAACCGGACCCGAGAACAATACGACCTCGATATTCCACCCGGAATATCCTGTACTACTCACGATAGGTGCACTTGCCTCCTTTCGTTAAAACTCGATCACAACCTTTTTTATATCCAAAATAAATAAATAAATACGCGCGCCCCGTTTTCTTAAATAAAATCACTTCCGCCTTTTTTCTCATATAAAACTGCCGGGTCGCCGCGTGACCGTAAATAATTTTGGAGTTTTAACCATCAAGGAGGCCATCAGGTCAGCCGTTGAATATGTGCTTGGTGCAGGGTACGCACTCAGTTGATGAGTATTTGCAGGCATTCCTTTTGATAAGCCGCTACCCATGCTTTGAGTTGGAGAACGAGAGGTCTATAGTCGATAGATTCTATAGTGGTCTACGTGACGAACTGCAAATTCTGCTTCTAGGACCAAAACTAATGGGATTCCGAGCCTTGGTAGAGTCGACCAGATCTTTGGAAGTGGAAATGGGAAAAATTCACCAGATACCAGTAAGTAGGGTATCGAACTCTGCAATTCCTATGAGGGGTGCATCTCGCAAAATGCTGAAGAAGAAGGTTAGATCATCGACTAGCAAGGTTGCTTACAACTGTCATACTTGTGGAAAGAAAGGACACTTTGCCCGAGAATGTTGGGATGGTGCTCAGAAGATTAAGGAAGCTATGTCAGGAGCAGGTGAGGACTCTGGTACTAAGAAACCACAATTCAAAGGGCCAAGTTCAAAGTCCGATGTCCGCAGTTGGAATAAGAAGCTGAAGACTTCGAACTCAGCCCCTTCTTCTGGTGCGTCGGGAGAAACTACAAGTCAAGTCCCAAGAGCTTGCTATATCTGCGAAAAAGTGGGACATTTTGCACGTGAGTGTTGGAGTGGACGTGCAAAGTCCGAAAGGAAGTCTGAAGAGTACAAGCTTGGTCAGCAAGAGGACAGAAAGCAAGCAGACGTGGTGATAGGTAAGGATTAAAATTCTAGCATTTAGCTTTAGACACTTGTACTCTTTGTGCATGTTAGCCTAGAACAGCTTGTGCTAAGCGTTGTTCTGAATTTTGTTTATCCGGCGGGAGCACCGTTCGTTAAAGGGGGCTTTGTGTCTCCGTTTGCCCAAAGGAATTGTATTACGTGTCGGAATATATCTTCCGATGGCAAAAGTCTTAATGGATGTGTTGTTGACTAGTAGTACTCGATGCGCGCAGATAGAATCTGTTGCGTTTAGGTATGGATTGTGAGTCAAAAGTTTAATTTGCAGACGTTGTTTCTACCGCTAGGAGAGTTCAACGTGATCTTTAGTATGGTCAGGCTCTCGGAGCAGCAGACATACGTTGATCGAAGTTGCTAGTGGGTCAGTTGAGAGCTAGTCATGAGGTGACTTTCGCGAGCATGAAGGGGTCGGGTAAGATTTTGATGTCAGCCCTTCAGGTGTTCAAGGCAGTTCGGTCTGGGGCAGAACTGTATGTCACTCTAGTGTAGACTTCGACGCCTAAACCTAGTTTGGGCAACATCCCAGTTGTGTCCGAGTATCCTGATGTGTTTCCAGATGATCTCCCAGGAGCCCCTCCTCAGTGGGAGATAGACTTTACTATAGAGCTGGTACCGGGTGCCAAACCGGTGTCACGCTCCCCCTATCGGATAGCCCCAAGAGAAATGACAGAGTTGAAGGTGCAACTGCAGGAGTTGCTAGAGCAAGGTTATGTGCGTCCAAGTTCGTCGCCTTGGAGCGCACCAGTTCTCTTTGTTAAGAAGAAAGATGGGAGCTTGCGGCTTTGTATCGATTATCGGGAATTGAACAAACTTACGGAGAAGAACAAATATCCAATCCCGAGGATTGACGATCTATTCGATCAGTTGGTTGGGTCAACCGTATATTCGAAGTTAGATTTGAAGTCTGGTTACTATCAGTTGAGGATAAGGGAGAGCGACATTCCAAAGACAGCATTCAGTACGCGGTTTGGGCATTACGAGTTCACAGTCATGTCGTTTGGGTTGACGAATGCGTCATCCGTGTTTATGGATCTGATGAATAGGACGTTCATAGAATACTTGGATCAGTTCGTGATAGTATTTATCGATGATATCCTGGTATATTCGCGGTGCGAGGAGGATCACTACAAGCATTTACACATGGTGTTGGAAACATTGAGGAAAAGTCAGTTGTATGCAATGTTCTCCAAGTGTGAATTCTGGTTATCCTCAATAGCGTTCCTTGGTCATGTTGTCAGTGGAGAAGGAATAGTTGTGGATCCGGCGAAGATAGTGGCGATACGGGAGTGGCCTACTTTGACTACAGTGGCAGAGGTCCGGAGTTTTCTAGGGCTTGCTGGCTACTACAGGCGCTTCGTAGAGAACTTCTCGCGGATAGCACTACCACTCACAACGTTGACAAGAAAAGATCAGAAGTTTGTGTGGTCTTCGGAGTGCGAACAGGCGTTTGTAGAGTTGAAGAGGCGGTTAACCACAGCGCCTATTTTATGTTCGCCAAGTGGAACCGAAGGGTTCGAGATTTTTAGTGATGCTTCAGGCAGTGGTTTGGGCTGTGTCCTGCTACAGCATGGGAGAGTGATAGCTTATGGTTCACGACAACTGAAGGTTCACGAGAGGAATTATCCGGTCCACGACTTAGAGTTGGCGGCCGTGATTTTTGCTCTAAAGCTTTGGAGGCACTATCTGTACGGTGTGAAGGTGGATATTTACACCGATCATAAAAGTTTGAAGTACCTATTGGACCAAAAGGATTTGAACATGAGGCAGAGGAGGTGGATGGAGTTCTTAGGGGACTACACCTTCAAGATACACTATGTGCCTGGGAAGGGAAATGCAGTGGCGGACGCGTTGAGTCGTAAGATTCCCGCACAAGCCAATTGGTTATCAGTGCATGATAAGAGATTGGTCCAAGAGCTGGAGGTATTGGAGATATCTTGCGTTGACAAGCAGTCTAGTGCCGAGGCGAAACTGTTTTGGACAGAGGTGCAGTGTGACCTAGCGGATAGAGTTCGGCGGGCTTTGGTTCAGGATAGCAGCATGAAGCAAATCTTAGATGGAGCTTTGGATGGGTCAAATTCCCAGTTTGTGGTTGAAGATGGGTTGCTAAGGAAGGACGGTCGTCTATGCGTTCCTAGTGCGGATAGCATTCGGGAGGAGTTGATGTATGAGGCTCATCATACCAAGTACTCAATCCACCCGGGAAGCACGAAGATGTATAGAGACATGAAGAAATTATTCTGGTGGCCGGGTTTGAAGAAGGATGCGGCGCTTTATGTGGCCAAGTGTCGTATTTGCGCATTGGTGAAGGCGGAATGCCAGAAGCACGGAGGTTTCTTGAAATCACTTCCTATCCCAGAATGGAAGTTTGACGACATATCTATGGATTTTGTGCACGGTTTGCCGAAGTCGCAGAAGGGAAACGACGCCATTTGGGTGGTCGTAGATAGATTGACAAAGGTGTCGCACTTTATCCATGTGAGAAAGGAGGATCCAGTGGAAAAGTTAGCCAAACTCTACGTGGATAATATTGTACGATTGCATGGTGTGCCTCGCAGTATTGTTAGTGATCGTGATGGACGCTTCACGTCAAATGACTGGAGGTTGGTGCATGGTCTGTTGGGTACTAAACTAAAGTTCAGCACAGCCTTTCACCCGCAGACAGATGGCCAAACCGAGAGAGTCAACAGAACTATGGAGGACATGCTTCGCATGTGCGTCCTAGATTTCGGGAAGAACTGGGAGGATCACTTGTACATGGTGGAGTTTGCGTATAACAACAGCTTTCAGGCAAGTATTGGAATGGCGCCTTTCGAAGCCTTGTACGGGAGGAAGTGTCGTACGGCGTTGTCTTGGTTGGAGGCAGGCGAATCAAAGTTGTATAAACGTCAAGCGGTGGAAGATGCCACTTCAATGATACGGACAATTCAAGAAAGGCTGAAGATTGCTCAGGATAGACAGTCAAAGTATTACAATGCCAAACATAGAAATGTGGAGTTCAATGTTGGCGACATGGTATATTTAAAGATCAAGCCGTTCAAGGGTGTATCGCGGGTTCGACGCTTGAAGAAGCTGAGTCCGAGATACCTTGGACCATTTGAAATCCTGGAGCGTGTTGGCGAGGCGGCGTATAGGTTGAAGCTGTCGACGGAGTTGAGTGGGCTGCATGACGTATTCCACGTATCGGTGTTGCGTAAGGCAGTGCAAGAGCCTTCGCAGATCGTTGCAGACAATCAGGTACAGGTTGATTATGAGTTAACAACAAGGGTCAGACCAGTACGAATTGAAGACGTTGCGGTCAAACGACTCCGCAACAAGGAGGTCAGAATGGTTAAAGTCCGTTGGGATAATTGCCGACGTGAGGAGCTTTCTTGGGAGCGAGAGCAAGCTATGTTGGAGGAATACCCCGAGTTATTCCACTCAGGTATCATTTAGCTTTCGTGTACCTTTGCTTAATTTCGGGACGAAATTCCTTAAGTGGGGGAGATTTGTAACGCCCCGAATTTTGTGTGTGAGTCGGTCGCGGAAAAAGAGTTTTTGGAGCCTGTAGGGGTACACGGCATAGGACACGGGCGTGTCCAAGGCCGTGTCTGGCTGGTGATTTTTTGGCCGTTTCCAACCCGAGAAGGACACGGCCACGAACACGGCCGGATGACACGGGCGTGTCATCCGACACGGGAGTGTGCCAACCCGTGTCCCTACCCGTGTCCTGATGGGTCGTGTCCGTTGCCGTGGCGGTTATGCGTGACACGCCCACGAACACGGGCGTGTCGAGGAACCCGACACGGGCGTGTCAGGTCAGACACGGGCGTGTCTTGACCCGTGTGCGTTTCTCAGTTCGACGATCGTGCCTGGATCGAGGCACACGGCCGTGTGCCAAGCCGTGTGCGGCCCAGGTCTGGGGAATTTTGTGCAGATCCGAGCCATTCGTTTCCTTTAATTTAGATCCGACGGCCCAGATGAAATCCTGCTCTGTTAAGGCCGGGAATAGGGAGTTATTCCCTCATTTTCTCTCCAAAGTTCTCCCTTCCAAAGTGAGAGAGGAGTGGAAGAAGAAGGAGGTTTCCGGCCGCCGGCGGAGCATCGGAGCAACGTTTCGAAATCGGAGAGCGGATCCGTGGAGGGAAGGTCATTGCGAAGAGTTCTAACCGCGTAGTTTTTCCATGGTGCCAAAACGAACTACAAGGGTAACGATTCTCAACTCGAGCGCTTGAAGCTCTTTCTTTCTGCATAGGGAATCCCGCTCCCGCGAGTATGCGGTGAGTGCGTGGTGTTCCTTGGGGTTGACGGGAATAGTCCCCCTTGTGTTGCATGTAGAGCCCGGAATCGTAAGTACGGGCATAGGCATTGTGTGTGAAGCCTACCCGGACGTGTTTTGTCTGGATCGGTGATGTTGCATTTGAGGTGGTTTTGCCGGAGAAGACTCCGTGCTTTGGATTTTTCAGGTTTCCACGCGGTAGATTGCAGCAGGGATCCTTGAAGGTTAGCTTCAAGGCGCACCCGGAAAATTGAGCGGAAACGTGTTCTGCTAACTTGGCGGTCTGGGAACCGGCCTTGATCATAACTGGGTTATGAGATTGTTTTGGAAAATTTGGGATCCGAGAGAAGCTTGGCCCGCGCAAAGTTCCTTAAATTGGACATGCGGCGTGAGCAACGGGCAAGTGCAATTGGACCTAGGCTATGTGGTTCGGTGCGAGAGACCCGAAGACGGGGACTGGTCGTTGGCATAGTCGGAGCCTTAGACGGTGGTCAGAAAGGCTAAATGCTCACATGTTGTTGCCATCCTAAGGATGGTGGTGAATGCACTGATTTGTCAGGGTTCACCATGAATGTGCCCTGAGTGCACGGGGTGTTTGGTCGTGCGAGCCTACACCTGTGGCGAATTATAATTGCGATATATATATTGTTGGGCTAATGTTTTGCAGGGAAAGAGCACCGCCGTCCCGAGTAAGGGGCGGGGTCGTTATAATTTGGTCGGCTTTTAGCTGACCGTTGCTTTATTTGCCACCATGCGGTGGTATGTGCTTGCAGGTGCTGCGGAGCCGAGCGCCAAATAGCGGGCTGGAGCCCATGTTGCTGTGCTGGCCCTAGAAGGCCGTAGAATAGCTGTTTTTACATTTCTCATGTGTGGCCGGACTGCGAGCCGATATATGTAAGGCATGTTATATTTATGAACATTTGTAAGGCCATAAGGCCATGTACCTGTTTCTGTGTATTTGGGGTTTCCTTCTTGTAGTTGTAAATGTGGACATTCATATTTGATGGACTTAAGTTTGGGTTCTTCAACTTTAAAAACTTCCGCTAGAATGCTCTGTGGTTAGGACGAGTAGTCTTAATTGGTTGGTTTGATTATTCATTTAGTAACCCTTCCGACTGTCTGTGGTATATGGCGTCGGGTTCCAGCTGGACCTTCTATTATATGCCATGCGACAGATGGGGGTGTTACACCAAGCCCAACCGTTCACCTGGCACGGAAGGAGCCCCGTAACCTAGACACCGAGGACCAAGCCCAACCGCCCAAAGTCTAACTATCAACTCCCGTCGGTGTGACGATCGGCGAGCCCGTAGACCTACCACACCATCCTTAACCCAGGATTATAACACCGCGTGTCGACTCACACCACATGCAAATTCCACAACACCGTGGCATGGAAGGCGCCTCGAAAGTAAGCACGAGGACACAGCCCAACCATCCACTCAGCACGGAAGGACCCCCGGGACGTAGACACCGAGGACCAAGCCCAACCGTCCATCTATACCTCATTTCAACATTAACTCAACTAGTGACGGCCAACGCCACACTTATATCCCTCCACAATACTACCCGTAGGGAGACTATGCTCTAAGTATTGGACTACTACATTTCATTCTAACCATCATACATACTCATGGCCATGGTTTATCCTTCTATTTGTCATTCCAAATGATTTCAACATATTACAAACATGATGCGCATAGATAATAATCTGTCAATTTGTATCCAGTCATTTCATTCATCATATTATAAACATGATGCGTATATATAATAATCTATCAATTTTTTTGCAAATCATATCATGCCATAAAGCTTGCTTCAAAGTTCAATTTTATGAAATCTAATTAACAAGATTCATCATTCATAGCACTACGGTGGTTAGCATAAAATAGTTCATCAAAAACCTCGAGTTAATTTGCAACATCGATTCCACCAAATTCAAATTCATATTATATAAACCCCAGAATTTAAGTGCAGAATAAATATGGACAGCAAATTCGACCGGAGATTCCCGAAGCTACATTAATTCGGTGAACACGTGCAACCCCTTGATGGAAAGGTCTTTTCATGGGCTAAACGATCATATTCAGCCCACAACCCAGATTTAGTTGTATCCTATTTGAAATCGGCTTCAAAGTCCGCTGCGCACAGAACAACATTTCTTCATGCAGGATTTGTCGGACGTCATTTTCGTTCAAATTTTTTCGTGGGTACACACTTCGCATGAAGACGTGCAACCACTCGTTGGAAAGGTACTTTCAGGTGCTACAAATTTCGTGTTTAGTCAGAATCTCGGATCTGGACATATCCTACTTTAAAATGGTCAAGAAGATCGATGTGCGCATAATACAGATTGTGCACGCATCTTAAAGAGGAATGAACGACATCAGTTCATCTTCCTCCTCAAGTCAATCTTCCAAAATCACTCCAGAAATTCCTCCTCCCTTATTCACCCTCAAAGGGGCCATGATTCTTCACAAAATCATCCACCCATCATCACCTAGAAGAAAGGGGAGGTTGAAGTGATCCAAAACCTAGAACACATGTCCTAGCATGGCCGTCCCTAGAAAACTCCTCTCCATCAACACTCTCTTGAGTCGATATATCTCCTAAGAAAATAACTAAAGATCTAGCACCAAGGGAGAGGGTAGGAAGCTCATCTCATTTCTGGCGTTTCCACCATTTCCGGCCATGGATCTCGTGACTCTTCTCGGCGACATCTTCTTTTCCACGGCGACGGCAGATCTTCTCCTTTAGAACCAGATCCAACGACTTCCTTCTCTCAACAGGAGTTTCTCTCAGAAAAACGGCTGGAATGAGGAGTGAAAACAGCTAGGGTTATCACTTCCCCTTTTATATAAAAGTGACACGTGTAGGGACATGCCCGTGTCCCTACCCATGTCCTACTTAGGCGAAGCGTTACGACAGTTTTTATGCGTCGGTTCAATACTCGACACGACACACGGGTGGGACACACCCGTGTCATCCCAGTCATGCCCGTGACATGGGTCATGTAACCCACTCGAGACCTACTCGAGAGGACTTACTCGAGAGGACTTACTCGAGAGAAAACCAACTACTCGAGTACCCGGATAGGACACGCCCGTGTTACAGGGATGACACGCCCCTGTCACACCCTCTTAATCGAGTACTTTTCCACCTACTCGAGTATATTTTGACCTATACGAGATCTACTCGAGGATGAGCGGGACATGCCCTGTGTCACGCCCATGTCACAGGCTGTGTACCCAATTCTTGACACTCGACGATCGTCGAGCGCTGGTCATCGACCAGAGGGAACACACGCCATCCGACACTCCCGTGTCGGATGGGACATGCCCGTGTCGCTACCTGTGTCATACGATGTCAACACACCTCATCGATATCGACATGCCTCGTCGAGTTCAACTCGAAACAACGACACACGGGTAGGGACACGCCCGTGTCTCTACCCGTGTCATACAATTCGTCGATCTTGACACGAAGTTCGTCGATCTCGACACGTAGTTCGTCGATCTCGACACGTCGATCTCGACACGGGTAGGGACACGCCCGTGTCTCTACCCGTGTCCCTTCACACGGGTAGTGACACGCCTGTGTCACTACCTGTGTCCTTCTTTGGACATACTCGAGTCATCGACTCGAGAGCTGGCCACTCCCACACGAGTAGGAACACGCTCATGTCTCTACCCGTCTCCAATGCTTGACTGATTTCTCCTCCTTTTCACATGTGCTGCCCTGTTGTCAGCACTCCCCCTGAACCCAAGTCATCTCTCCTGACTCAAAAACACGTACGAGGGGCCTAGTGCGATTCGGGACGTTACAAATTCTATAAACAAAATAAAAGATTTCGTCCCCGAAATCAGGCATAGGATATGGAGAGAAAAGCATAACAGAAATATAATATGCTTTTAAATAAAATTAGCTTGAGCAAACAACTCCGGATAGTGTTTTTGCATCACATCCATCGGCTCTCATGTATATTCCTCCTTCCCATGATTGGAACATAGCACCTTTACCAAGAGAACACTTTTGTGTCATAACTTTCTTATCTCGCTATCTAGGATCCGCACCGGCTCTAGTCGCATGTGTAACACCCCCTATCCGTCGCATAGCATATAGCAGTAGGTCCGGCCGGGGCCCGACGCTATATACCACAGACAGACCGGGTGGTTACTTATGGAAACCATCCAACCAATCTCAACGTCCTACACAGAGCATTCTAGCGGAAGCAGTTTATATAAGTTGTACACAAGAACCCAGCAACAAGCATGAATGTCCACTAATATGATAATAGAAATGTTGTTACAAAATACCCAAAAATCGGCCTTAAGGCCTTACAGAATGTTCCACTTGTTTAATACATGATTTACAAACCTCGGCACGCAGGCCGGTCATACATGAATAAAACAGAAAACATTTCCACTTGGGCCTTCGAGGGCCAGCTTTGCAAAAAGGGCTTTAGCCCGCTATTGACCGCTTGGTCCAGCTGCACCTGCAAGCAAACAAACCACCGCACGGTGGCAAACAAGGCAACGGTCAGCAATGCTGACCAAATTATAACGATCCCGCCCCCAAATCGGGGCGGCGATGCTCCTTCTCTGCATTTCATTAGCATAAGCGAGCAATGCATATAACCATAGCCATTTCATCACAGACGTTGGCTCTTACGGCCACACGTCCCGTGCACTCATGGCACATTCTCGGTGAACCGGTCGATGTTACGTCAATTAAAGCCATTAACATTCCGGACTCACCACCGCCACTTAGACGACCATTCCTATGAGCAATTTGTCTTCCAGGCCTGGGTCACGTCAATTAAAGCCATAGACCGCCGAAGACTCCCATCTATGCCAACGGCGAGTGCCATGTAACTTTAGGTCTCTCTAACCCGAACGACATAGAGCGGGTACGGTTCCATCTAACCCGTGCTCACATCGCAACGACAATTTAAGCCATTTGCGCGGGTCAAACTTTCGCCGAGTCCCATTCTACCGCAAATCACATAACCACGTTATGTTCAAGTTGGCTCTCAGGCCACCAAGTTGGCAAGATCTCGTATCCGCCCAGTTTTCCGGGTGCACCTTTGGGTTAGTCCCCAAGGCTCCCTGCTGCAATCTACCGCGTAGAAAAACCCGAAAACACCCAATAGCACGGAGTCTTCTCTGGCCTTATGCAATGCAACATCACCGAACCGGACTAACATGTCCGGGTAGGCTTCAACCAAAATTCCTATGTCCGTTCTCGCATACGGACGCTAAACAACGGGGACTTTACATATCTACCCGAAGGAATGCCTCCAACTCTCCGCAAACTCGCGAGAGCGGGCTTCCTATGCTAATAAAAGGAGCGATTCATGCTCAAAATGAGGATCGTTACCCTTGCGTTCCTATTTGGCGCCATCGAAAAGTAATCGGATAGAAATCACCGCACTTGCGTTGCCTCCGTGGATCCGGAGTCGGCTTGCGATTCGGAGCTCCGAAGCTCCTCCAATGGCGGATCTAGCTCCTCTTCCTTTTGCCTTAGCTCTTCTTTCTCCAAGGGTTTGGAGAGATGAAAAGGGTGGAAAGTGATGGATTTTCTAAGTCAAACCCGAGTATATCCTCTCAGGAACCATCCCCAGCCGTCGGATCTCAACCTAAGAAAACGAGCGGCTTTGATTCGGGGCTGAAATGCCCAAACTGGACCGAACACGGCCTGGCACACGCCCGTGTCCAGGGCCGTGTGCCGCATTCGCCATCAAAATCGAATCGCCTGGACACGCACACGGGTAACGAACACGCCCGTGTTCGAGCTGACACACCCGTGTTCCAGCTGACACGGCCGTGTAGCCGGCCGTGTACACCATGATTTTTCCCCCGTTTTCAACCCGAGCACTGCACGGGTCCTAGGACACGCCCGTGTCCTTACCCGTGTCACATTGACACGCCTGGACCCCAGGCCGTGTACACGGGACATTTCGTCGAGGGAAGAACGACGACTGGATGACACGGCCTTGGACACGCCCGTGTCCTAGGCTGTGTGCCTTGTCTCGACGATCGTCGAGTGAATCTCGACGATTTTCCCGGGACGATCGTCGACACGGGTCGACACGCCCGGCGACACGCCCGTGTCGCGGGCCGTGTGCCCATTCTCGACGAATCGTCGAGAATAACTCGACGATTTCACGGCTAAGTGTCGACACGGGTCGACACACCCTGCGACACGCCCGTGTCGCAGGCCGTGTGCCCATTCTCGACGAATCGTCGAGTATAACTCGACGACTTCGTGGCTAAGTGTCGACACAAGCTTGACACGCCCTGGGACACGCCCGTGTCCCAGGCCGTCTGCCTTCTGCCAGAACCCAAACTGGCCCAAAACATCCCCCTTTGCTCCTTTGAGTTTCGGGGCGTTACAACTCTACCCCTCTTAAAAGAATTTCGCCCACGAAATTACATAAAGGGAAAAACAACATGTACAAAACAAAATTTGTACCTGAGCGGAACAACTCCGGATATTCGTCAAGCATCGTCTGCTCTCGCTCCCAAGAGAGCTCCTCACGACCGCAATTGTCCCACCGGACTTTGACCATCCTGATCTCTTTATTACGTAGCCGCTTGACCTCCGAGTCCTCAATCCGCACGGGCTTGACCTTTGTCGTTAGCCCACTATCCACCGGCACTTGATCGACCGCGATCACTTGCGTAGGCTCTTGCACCGCCTTCCGAAGCACCGAAATGTGGAATACATAGTGTAAACCACTTAGCTCCACTGAAAGCTTCAATCTATAGGCCGCTTCTCCAACTCGCTCCAGAACCTCAAACGGTCCAAGGTACCTCGGGCTTAGCTTTTTCAATCGTCGCACCCGCGAGACACCCTTGAACGGCTTGATCTTTAGGTACACATAATCACCCACAGCGAACTCCACGTTCCTGTGCTTGGCATTATAGTATTTTGCTTGTCGGTCCTGAGCAATAAGCAACCTCTCCCGAATGGTTCTCACCAAAGAAGTAGCACCCTCTACTTCCGATCGCTTATACAACTTTGACTCACCCGTTTCTATCCAAGACAACGGCGTGCGACATCTTCTACCATATAGGGCCTCGAAGGGCGCCATCTGAATACTTGCTTGGTAGCTGTTGTTGTATGCGAACTCCACCAAATAAAGGTGGTCTTCCCATTGCTTTCCGAAATCCAAGACACACATGCGAAGCATGTCTTCCATGGTTCTATTGACCCTCTCGGTCTGCCCATCCGTTTGCGGATGGAAGGCTGTGCTAAACTTCAGCTTTGTTCCCAACATTTGCTGCACCAGCCTCCAATCATTGGACGTGAACCGCCCATCTCGGTCACTCACGATGCTGCGGGGCACACCATGAAGCCGTACTATATTATCCACATACAGCTTTGCCAGCTTCTCTACCGGATCGTCCTTCCTATACGGAATAAAATGCGACACCTTCGTTAATCGATCCACGACCACCCAAATGGCGTTGTTCCCCTTTTGCGACCTTGGCAAACCGTGCACAAAGTCCATAGAGATGTCGTCAAATTTCCACTCCGGAATAGGCAAGGACTTAAGAAATCCTCCCGGCTTTTGGCACTCCGCCTTTACCAAGGCGCAGGTTTGGCACTTCGCTACGTATAGCGCCACATCCTTTTTCAAACCCGGCCACCAAAACAGCTTCTTGACGTCGCGGTACATCTTCGTGCTCCCCGGGTGAATCGAGTACTTGGTAAGGTACGCCTCGTACAACAACTCCACCCGTAAATTGCCCACACTTGGGACGCACAGACGACCGTCTTTCCAAAGCAATCCGTCCTCCATGACGAATTGGGAATTTGACCCATCCAGAGCCTCTATCATGAACTGCTTCATCTGAGCATCCATATCCAAAGCATGCCGAATCCGATCAGCCAGGTCATATTGGACTTCAGTCCAATTCAGAACTGCTTCAGCACTAGATTGTCTATCCACACAAACAATCTCCAACGCCTCCAGCTCCTGCACCAACCGCTCATCATGCACTGATAGCCAATTCGCTTGAGCTGGGGCTCGGCGACTCAACGCGTCCGCAACCGCATTCCCTTTGCCAGGCACGTAGTGGATCTTGAATGTATAGTCCCCCAGGAACTCCATCCATCTACGCTGCCGCATATTCAGATCCTTCTGATCTATCAGGTACTTTAGGCTCTTGTGATCGGTGTAGATATCAATCTTCACACCGTACAAATAGTGTCTCCACAGCTTCATGGCGAAAATTACGGCCGCTAACTCCAAGTCATGGACCGGATAATTCCTCTCGTGCACTTTTAGCTGTCTCGAGCCATAAGCTATCACGCTTCCGTGCTGCAGTAGCACACAACCCAAACCGCTGCCCGAAGCATCGCTATATATCTCATAGCCTTCGGTTCCACATGGCGAACTCAGCACAGGTGCCGTGGTCAACCGACACTTCAGTTCCTCAAAAGCTCGCGCGCACGCCGGCGTCCAAACGAACTTATGCTCCTTCCTCATCAAAGTAGTGAGAGGTAGCGCTAACCGCGAGAAGTTCTCTACGAAGCGCCTATAATAGCCGGCAAGCCCCAAAAAGCTCCGGACTTCTGCTACCGTAGCAAGCTCAGGCCACTCCCGTATCGCAACAATCTTCGCCGGATCCACAGCAATACCCTCTCCACTCACTATATGCCCGAGGAACGCCACTGAGGATAGCCAAAACTCTCACTTCGAGAACTTGGCATACAACTGATTTCTCCTGAGTGTCTCCAACACCAAATGGAGATGCTTGAAGTGATCCTCCTCACTTTGCGAGTACACCAAAATATCGTCGATGAAGACGATCACAAAATGGTCCAAGTACTCCCTGAAAGTCCTGTTCATCAAATCCATGAACACTGACGGCGCATTAGTCAGCCCAAACGGCATGACCGTAAACTCATAATGCCCGTATCTCGTACTAAACGCTGTCTTCGGGATATCACTCTCCCTTATTCGCAGCTGATAGTACCCAGCCTTGAGATCTAACTTCGAGTACACCGTCGACCCGACTAACTGATCGAAGAGATCATCAATCCGGGGGATCGTTTAGTCACTTTTTGATCTGTCGCATAGCATCTGTCACTTAAGGCCTTACAGAACGTTCCACTTGTTTAATACATGATTTACAAACCTCGGCACGCAGGCCGGTCATACATGAATAAAACAGAAAACATTTCCACTTGGGCCTTCGAGGGCCAGCTTTGTAAAAATGGCTTTAGCCCGCTATTGACCGCTTGGTCCAGCTGCACCTGCAAGCAAACAAACCACCGCACGGTGGCAAACAAGGCAACGGTCAGCAATGCTGACCAAATTATAATGATCCCGCCCCCAACTCGGGGCGGCGATGCTCCTTCCCTGCATTTCATTAGCATAAGCGAGCAATGCATATAACCATAGCCATTTCATCACAGACGTTGGCTCTTTCGGCCACACGTCCCGTGCACTCAGGGCACATTCTCGGTGAACCGGTCGATGTTACGTCAATTAAAGCCATTAACATTCCGGACTCACCACCGCCACTTAGACGGCCATTCCTATGAGCAATTTGTCTTCCAGGCCTGGGTCATGTCAATTAAAGCCATAGACCGCCGAAGACTCCCATCTATGCCAACGGCGAGTGCCATGTAACTTTAGGTCTCTCTAACCCGAACGACATAGAGCGGGTACGGTTCCATCTAACCCGTGCTCACATCGCAACGACAATTTAATCCATTTGCGCGGGTCAAACTTTCGCCGAGTCCCATTCTACCGCAAATCACATAACCACGTTATGTTCAAGTTGGCTCTCAGGCCACCAAGTTGGCAAGATCTCGTATCCGCCCAGTTTTCCGGGTGCACCTTTGGGTTAGTCCCCAAGGCTCCCTGCTGCAATCTACCGCGTAGAAAAACCCGAAAACACCCAATAACACGGAGTCTTCTCCGGCCTTATGCAATGCAACATCATCGATCCGGACTAACATGTCCGGGTAGGCTTCAACCAAAATGCCTATGTCCGTTCTCGCATACGGACGCTAAACAACGGGGACTTTACATATCTACCCGAAGGAACGCCTCCAACTCTCCGCAAACTCGCGAGAGCGGGCTTCCTATGCTAAGAAAAGGAGCGATTCATGCTCAAAATGAGGATCGTTACCCTTGCGTTCCTCTTTGGCGCCATCGAAAAGTAATCGGATAGAAATCACCGCACTTGCGTTGCCTCCGTGGATCCGGAGTCGGCTTGCGATTCGGAGCTCCGAAGCTCCGAAGCTCCTCCAATGGCGGATCTAGCTCCTCTTCCTTTTGCCTTAGCTCTTCTTTCTCCAAGGGTTTGGAGAGATGAAAAGGGTGAAAAGTGATGGATTTTCTAAGTCAAACCCGAGTATATCCTCTCAGGAACCATCACCAGCCGTCGGATCTCAACCTAAGAAAACGAGCGGCTTTGATTCGGGGCCGAAATGCCCAAACTGGACCGAACACGGCCTGGCACACGCCCGTGTCCAGGGCCGTGTGCCGCATTCGCCGTCAAAATCGAATCGCCTGGACACGCACACGGGTAACGAACACGCCCGTGTTCGAGCTGACACGCCCGTGTTCCAGCTGACACGGCCGTGTAGCCGGCCGTGTACACCATGAGTTTTCCCCCGTTTTCAACCCGAGCACTGCACGGGTCCTAGGACACGCCCGTGTCCTTACCCGTGTCACATTGACACGCCTGGACCCCAGGCCGTGTACACGGGACATTTCGTCGAGGGAAGAATGACGACTGGATGACACGGCCTTGGACACGCCCGTGTCCTAGGCCGTGTGCCTTGTCTCGACGATCGTCGAGTGAATCTCGACGATTTTCCCGGGACGATCGTCGACACGGGTCGACACGCCCGGCGACACGCCCGTGTCGCGGGCCGTGTGCCCATTCTCGACGAATCGTCGAGAATAACTCGACGATTTCACGGCTAAGTGTCGACACGGATCGACACGCCCTGCGACACGCCCGTGTCGCAGGCCGTGTGCCCATTCTCGACGAATCGTCGAGTATAACTCGACGACTTCGCGGCTAAGTGTCGACACACGCTTGACACGCCCTGGGACACGCCCGTGTCCCAGGCCGTGTGCCTTCTGCCAGAACCCAAACTGGCCCAAAACGTCCCCCTTTGCTCCTTTGAGTTTCGGGGCGTTACAACATGTACTCATCTGTAGTCCCATCTTCGAATGTAGCGCCTCCTTTGGGTATGTAGAGCCGGCCGCGAAAATAAATGAGGCCGTCTTTTAGCATATACTCATCCGTAGTCCCATCTTCAAATGACTTTATTGCTAGGGCCAGAGCAACATCCATTCATTGCTCCACTCTGATTCGGTCTCAGATCTCACAAACTATGCTCATGCCTTCCAAGTACTCCGTATACTCTGCCGAAGGAGCCTTAAATATCAATGTAATATCCATCTCCTCAATAATCTGAGCCAACTCCATACTCATCAACTGAGACTCTGGGCTAGAGCCTGGTACTTTCCTACTCAACGCATCAGCCACCGAGTTCGCCTTTCCGGTGTGGCAGTTCATGGTGAACTCATAGTCGCATAGAAATCTAACCACTGTCGTTGTCTCAAGTTCAACTCCTTCTGTGTATGAACGTACTTTAAGTTTTTGTTATCTGAAAAAGATCTCGCAGTAGACGTCATATAGATAATGCCTCCAAACCTTCAAGGCGAACACCACTGCTCCAAGCTCCAAATCGTGAACCGGGTAATTGATTTCATGTTTCTTCAGTTGTCTAGAAGCATAAGCAATCACGTGTCCATGCTGCATCAATACCGCTCTCATCCCTTGATATGATGCGTCAGTGTAGACTTGAAATCCTTCCATCCCAGACGGAAGTGCAAGGATAGGGGCGGAGGTAAGTCTATCCTTCATATCCTGGAACACCGCTTTATATTGGAGTGTCCACTCAAATGGCACACCTTTCTTCGTAAATGAAGTAAGAGGAAGAGCAATCTTTGAAAATCCTTGTACGAACTTGCGGTAGTACCCGGCAAGTCCAAGGAAACTCCTCACATCGGCCGCCAACTTCAAGGGCAACCACTCCTTCATGGCACACACCTTGGCCGGATCCACCGCTAGTCCTGCTCCACTGATCACATGACCCAAGAAAGCAACATCTTTAATCCAGAAATCTCACTTGCTGAACTTGGCGAACATGGCTTGCTCTTTTAACTTCTTCAAAAGCAAGGTCAAGTGCTCAACATGCTCCTCCTCTGTATTTGAGTAGACCAAGATGTAACGCCCTGAAACTCAAAAGAGGGACAGGAGGCATTTTGGGCCAAATCTGGTATTTGGCAGGAGGCACACGGCCTGGGACACGGGCGTGCCCCAGGGCGTGTTAGGCTTTAGTCGATGATTTGGCCGCGAAGTCAACATTTTGCGCTCGACGATGTGCCGAGACGGGGCACACGGCCTGAGACACGGGCGTGTCTCAGGGTGTGTCGAGCCCGTGTCGTCGATCGACCCGGGGTGTCGACATTTTCGCTCGACGATGTGTCGAGAAAAGGTACACGGCCTAGGACACGGGCGTGTCCAAGGCCGTGCCGTGTGATCGACAAACTTCGCTCGATGAAGTGTCGAGACCATGAACACGGCTTAGAGCCCAGGCATGTTCGGGTGTGACACGGGCGTGTCACATTGGACACGGGCGTATCCAATACCCGTGTGAGTCTCGTGTTGTTTTCGAGCTGTGTCGATGGGGGCACACGGCCGACCACATGGCCGTGTCAGGTGGAACACGGGCATGTCAGATCGAACACGGGCATGTTGAATGCCCGTGTGTTTTTCAAGACGTGTCAATTTTGATGGCGAATGAGGGACACGGCCCCGGACACGGTCGTGTCGCAGGCCGTGTTCGGCCCAGGTTTTACTTTTCAACTACGAATCGTAGCCATTCATTTCCTTATTTTGGGATCCGACGGTTGGGGGTTGTTCCTACTGGGATATACCCGGGATTAGGCCTTTGAAACCCTCATTTCTTTTGAGTGGTTCTCTTTCTAAGTCAAGAGAGAGAGGAGAGCAAAGGAAGAAGAAGAAGCTTAGATCCGGCCATTGGAGGAGCTTCGAAGCTCCAAATCGCCAGCCGACTTCGGATCTACGGAGGCAAAGAGAGTACGGTGTTTTTCATCCGCTTACATTTCCATGGCGCCAAGGAAGAACGCTAGGGTAACGATTCTCTTCTTGAGCATGTGAATCTCTTCTTCTTTTGCATAGGAGGCCCGCTCTCGCGAGTTTGCGGTGAGTTTGAGGCGTTCCTACGGGTAGACATGAATAGTCCCCATTGTGTAGAGTCCGTATTCGAGAAAGGACATAGGCATGATGTGTGAAGCCTATCCGAACATGTTGGTCTGGATCGGTGATGTTGCATTGCATAAATGCCGGAGAAGAATCTGTGCGATTGTTTGTTTTTCGGGTTTTCTACGTGGTAGATTGCAACAGGGAGCTTTGGGGATTAACCCTAAGGTACACCCGAAAAACTGGGCGGATGCGTGATCTTGCCAACTTGGTGGCCTGGGAGCCAACTTGAAACATAACCAGGTTATGTGAATTGTGATGGAAATGGGACTCGGGAGAAGTTTGACCCGCGCATATGGCTTAAATTGTCGTTGCGATGTGAGCACGGGTTAGATGGAACCGTACCCGTTCTATGTCGTTCGCTTAGAGCCAGTGGTATAGATGAGGGTCTTCGGCAGTCCATGGATTAAATTGACATGACCCATGCCAAGAAGAAAAAATGCTCATAGTGTGGCCATCAAAGTGGCGGTGGTGTGATCGGAATGTCTATGGATTAAATTGACGTGACATCGTCCGATTCACCGAGAATGTGCCCTGAGAGCACGGGGCGTGTGGCCGTGCGTGCCAATGCCTGTGATGCAATGTATATTTATATACTGCTTGGTTATGCTAATAAGTGCAGGGAAGGAGCATCGCCGCCCTGAGTTGGGGCGGGATCGTTATAATTTGGTCAGCATTGCTGACCGTTGCCCTTTGTTTGCCACCGTGCGGTGGTTTTGTTGCTTGCAGGTGCTGCTGGACCAAGCGGTCAATAGCGGGCTAAAGCCCAAATTGCGAAGCCGGCCCTCGAAGGCCTAATTGGAGTGTTTACTTGCTTTTATTCATGTATGACCGGCCTGCGTGCCATGGTATGGAAAACATGTAATATTAAGTAAACCATTTTGTAAGGCCTTAAGGCATGTACTTGTGTATGTACAACATTCCTATTTGGTGTTTAGTGGACATTCATGCTCTTTGTGCTGGGTTCTTTTAATTGCAACTTATAAAATTGCTTCCGCTATAATGCTCTGTGTAGGACGTTGGATTAGTTGGATGGTTTCCATGAGTAACCACCCGTCTGTTTGTGGAATATGGCGTCCGGCCCCGGCCGAACCTAGTACGATATGCTATGCGACGGATAGGGTGTGTTATATTTTAGTATCAGACTACTGGTTTTGGTCGGGCTTAAGATGAATTCGTGGCCGAATTCTTTTTAAGGGGTGGTGAGCACATGTGTGTGCGTCATCGTTATAATAGTAAAAGAACCCATGAATGTCCACTTAGGAATGAAAATACACATGTTCGAGGAACCTGCGTGTTCCTATATTTGCTTTTGCAATTTTGTTTGGTCGCTTAACAGTGTTTAGTACCACTATAGGTGACCGGAAGTGGTGCTGGGCCGTCGGAACGTCGAGTTTCTGAGGCTAGCAGTGCACTAGATGTTGCTCCTGCAACACCTCCATCGGCTGAGACCATATGATTGGTGGCCGAAGTAGTGTTGGCCATGATGAATGCGCAGCCTGCAAGGCAAATGCAGCATCCCGCTCCTACGGTGGTGCAGGTAGTAGTGTAGCCGTTGGTGCCAAGGAGGGCAACCGAGAGACAGCTCAAACATGTCATGAGCTTTAATCCTCCGGTATTCTCGGGCTTGGCAACACCATCTCAAGCTGAAGACTGGCTCTCTAGGGTGAAGAGAGTCATGACAACAACAAAGATGGAGGAGTGGCAAATGACCACCATTGCTATATTCCTTTTGGACGGTGAAGCGAGATTGTGGTGGGAAGGATTGGAGCTGCACCTATTGAGAGGTAGGCAACTTGTTGATGTCTCGATGGAGGAGTTCTCGAGATTGTTCTTTGCTAGATACCTCCCTTCGGCGTAGAGGATAGCGTTGGAGAACGAGTTCCTGAAGTTGGTACAAGGGGACATTAGTGTGGATGAATATCTCCACAAGTTTACTCGTTTGAGTAAATATGCTAGCTCCACCATTGCGGATGAGGAGCGCAAGACGAATCGATTCTATGAAGGGTTGAGAGATGAGCTGAGGTTACTACTCTCGGGGCCGATGACGCAGGGTTTCTTGACCTTGGTCAACACGGCCCGGTCCTTGGAGAAGGACATGAAGAATGTTCAAGCAAAGAAAAGCTTGGGTGATAAGAAATCTGAGTTCAAAGTGCCGACTACTTCAAAGTCCGGCTATCGAAGATTCTTTAAGAAGCAAAGGACTTCGGGTCCAGCTCCCTCTTCTGGTGCTTCTGGTGCGACTACGGGTCGGACCCCGTGTGCATGTTTTACTTGTGGAAAGTCGGGGCACTTTGCCGTGATTGTTGGAGCGGACGTCCCAAGTCCGAAAGGAAGCCGGGAGCGACTTATGAAAAGAAGGGCAAGGCGGTGGAGTCAACCGCGTCCCATTATGCTCCGGCTCAACCAAGGGTATATAATCTTGGCCAACAGGAGGCCATCAAACAGGCGGAATTGGTGACAGGTACGGTTTAATTTATAGCAAGTCCTTGAAGTGGGAAGTGGTGACCAAGCCCAGCAAGCTGCGCAAGCCCTCAAAAGGACCCTTCGACAGTGGCTTCGTGAAGATGTCAGCAAGATTATCTTCACTCCGAACATGCCCGACCAGCAGAGACCCCTCCAACACCTTCTCCCTGATGAAGTGGTAATCAATCTCTATATGTTTGGTCCTGGCGTGACACACTGGATTGTTAACCAGTTTGAGAGCACTCTCATTGTCACCCCGGAGTAAAGTAGGCCCTTGCACTTCTTCATGAACATCCTCTATAAGCCTCCTCAACCAGATGGCTTCCCGAGCAGGCAAGGCCGAAGACTTATACTCTGCCTCTGTAGTTGACACTGGCACCGAGTCTTGGTTCTTGCTACACCACGAGATGCAAGCTGAACCGCAAGTGAACACATAACCTGAAGTAGACCTTTGATCATTCGAATCACCGCCATAGTCAGCATCCGTGTACCCAAGCAACGCAAACTCCGAGTCCCTTCCATAGAGGAGTCCCATGTCAAAAGTCACCTTGACATACTTCAGAATACCCTTCGCCGCCAGTAGATGAGATTGCCTTGGTTCAGCCATATACCGACTTACTCGGCCAACATCATAAACAATGTCCGGCCTTGTAATCGTCAGGTAAATCAAGCTCCCAACAAGAGCCCTGAACACCAAGAGATCATGAATAACCCTTCCCTCATCTCGTCGAAGCTTCAGCCCAGGTTCGAGTGGAGTAGAGCACTTCTTCCCTTCGCCCATGCCGAACCGCTTCACAATGCGATCAGCATACCCTTTCTGGCAAAGGAGAACCCCGCACTCCTTCCTCTCCACTTCAAGACCGAGAAAGTGATGCAACTCTCCCAAGTCTTTCATCTCGAAGCATATAGCAAGCTCTGCCCTGAGCCTTGCTACTTCCCCCTCCAAATTCCCTGTGATGATCATGTCATCCACATACAGCAAGACCAAGACTTGTAGCTCCCCCTTCTTCTTGACGAACAAGCTTGAATCCGAGTTGGAAGCTAGGTATCCACAGAATTGCAAGTACTCTGCAATCTTCCCATACCATGCTGTAGGAGCTTTCTTCAACCCATAGAGAGCCTTCCTGAGTTTCCAGACATAGTCCGGATGCTTTTCAGAGACAAAACCAAGCGGCTGATCCATGAAAATATCCTTGTCAATCTCTCCATAAAGAAAGGCATTCTTCACATCGAGTTGCCACAACCTCCATCCCTTGCTAGCGGCCAAGGCGATCACCACTCTTACTGAAGTCATCTTCGCAACTGGACTGAATGTCTCCTCATAGTCTTCTCCATACTGCTGAGAGAATCCTCTAGCGACCAGGTGAGCCTTGAACCTATCAATGCTCCCATTAGCCTTCTTCTTCAAATTATACACCCACTTGCAAGTAACCGGAGTAATTCCATCAACCTTGGGCACAAGGTCCCAGGTTTCATTCTTTTTCAGAGCATCAATCTCTTAGTTCATGGCACCTTCCCACTCCTTAACTCTAGTGGCCTCGTTGAAGTTTGCAGGCTCTCGCTCATCTAGAGGACCTACAAAGAAGAAGGAGAAAAAACTCACTGCATTCCCATCACAGTACCGAGTCGGTGGCTTAACCACCCTCTTCGATCTCCGAAGGGTCGGCTCCTTGCTCACTGCTTCCATTGCTTCTTCGGGCTCAACTCCTACTTGGGGCAAGCATTGAGCAGTGCTCCCCCTGCTTCCTGAGCTAGAAGGCTCAGCCTCGGAGTTAGAAGCAACAGGAGCTGCTGGTGAAACATCAAACTCCTCTTCCAAGCCTTCAACAGCCACCACCGGTGCTTCATCAACCTTGCTACTTCCGGTTAGCTCAATCGAGTCACCTCCATATGACATCAACTCGTCAAAGACAACGTCTCTTGACACCACGAACTTCTTCGTCACAGGGTCCATGCATTTCCATCCCTTCTTCCGCTCATCATAGCCAACAAAGACAAGCTTCCTTGCCTTCGCATCCAGCTTAGTCCGTGAAGCATCCGGGACATGCACGTAGCAAGTTGAACCGAACACCCGAAGGTGTCCAACACTCGGCTTCTCCTTCAGCAACAGCTCAAGAGGAGTCTTCATGTTGATAGGGCTGAGTGGCATCCGGTTGATGACATAAGTAGCACAAGACATCGCCTCCGCCCAAAAGGACCTTGGGATATCTTTCGCATGAAGCCAGCATTTGCAGGTCTCCGTCAGATGACAGATCTTCCACTCCGCTACCCCATTTTGTTGTGGAGTGTGAGCACAAGTAAGCTCTCGTTGGATCTCGTGCTTCCTGCAGAAGTTAGAAAACTGGGAGGAAACAAATTCACCCGCATTATCTGTTCTAAGCATCTTAATCCGCAAGCCAAGTCGGCCTTCTACCAACTCCTTAAACTCCACAAACAAACGGAAGGCTTCCGACTTCTCCTTTAAGAAGTACACCCAAGTATACCTTGAGTAGTCATCAACCAAGACAAGCATGTATTTGCTTCCACCAAGGCTGGCAGTAACCGTCAGTCCCATCAAGTCGCCATGAATGCACTTCAATGGTTTCTTGCTCCTTGTTTGTGATTTATCAAACGGATGGCGATGTGCATTACCGTATTGACAGCCCGCGCGAACATGCCCATCACCAAAGGAGGACAACATCGACAACCCCTTCACCAGACTTCTACTCGCCATCGCCTTCAGCTTGTCCATGCCAACATGCCCCAGCCTCTCATGCCAGATAGCTACGCTATCATTGGCCCTCATCCGATCAACATATGAATTGGTGGCAAGAACAAATAAGTTCTTCACCCTCCTCCCTATATGAGCAACATCAGCCTTCACCGCTGATACGTTCCGAAGGAACCTCACATCTGTTGGCCCAAACAGAACGTGATAACCAGCGTCCAACGCATTGGTCACCGAGAAGTGGTTATTCTTCATTCCTGGCACGTGATACACACTCCTTAACGTGAGTGGCCCCTGATCACTACCCAAAGACACGACCCCCTCTTTCTCTACTACATAAACAGTATTATCAGCAGTGATAATAGCTTCATTACCTGAGTAAGCCTGCATGGAGGTGAACTTCGACTTGTCTCCGGTGAGGTGATGACCACACCCGGAGTCCACGATCCACTCGCCGTTGAAGTCCTCAGCAGACAAGGCCCGGACACAAGTGCCCGTCATAAAAGCTCCGCCCAATTCTGCTTCTTCACTTGTCGAGCAAGTTTCCTCCTTTCCCGCAGCATGCCCAGCCTGTAGTTTGACCTTGCAGTCCAGCTTGAAGTGCCCTCGCTGATGACACCGATAGCACTTCAAATTCTTCTTCCAGTCCTTAGGAGCATTGCTCCTCTCCGGCTGATATGAAGTTGAAGTTTCCTTCTCACCAGCGGCCTGCACCTTCTTCTTCTTCTTCCCTTCCCATCCTTTCTTCTTTCCTAAGAAGAGAGCTTCGCTGCCATCCAGATTCAGGTTCACTTCAGCCATCTGCCTTGCCAAGCTCTCCTGCGATGCAAGCCGATTCTCCAGCTCCAGCAAGGATGGCTGAGTAGCCCACCCTTGAACAGATGTTACAAAGGCCACATATTCCTTTCGCAAGCCGCGGATAATGTGCCTTTTCATATTCGCCTCAGAGATAGGCTCATCAGGATCCAGTGCCGACAGCTCAGCACACAAGCTCTTCATCTTTAAGAAGTACTTGGAGATGGAAAGGTCTCCCTGAGTTGCACTGGCCAACTCATTCTCCAGGAACTGAAGCCGCGCCACATTCTTCCTATTGAATAACTCATCAATGGTTGTCCAAATATCTGCAGCCGACTCACATCCAACAATGTGATCAAACAGTTTCGGAGACACGACCCTCTTCAGAATGAACTCCGCCTTAGCATTTGTTCGTCTCTAGAGCCTAACCTGCTCAGCAGTACCGAACACAGCCTTGACTTCCTGTCTGTCGTCACCACCGATGACTTCCCACAGCTCCTCGCCAATAAGATAACTCTTCATGCATGACTTCCACTTCTTAAAGTTAGTCGGCGTTAAGAGTTCAATGCCAAGACCCTTGCAAAGCTCCCTTCCATTGCAACACTTGTTGGCAACCTTCAGAAGCTCCGAGTAACAACACAGGTTGAACACCACTCAATCACTGAGTAACAACACTGGTTGACTTCCGCTCACGCAACTGAACCTGGCTCTGATACCATGTTAAAATTTCTCAACGTGGTCAGCAAGGTAGCCCAAATGCCAAATTAATATCTTCGGCACTACCCAGTTCTCACGTTGAACCAGCGGAAAACCAAGGAGCAAAGGTTAATCCCAACAAACAATGGAAGCACAAGCTGATCTTTTACACATTCACTTCTATACAACACGAGGCATACATAGAGAGACATGATTTCGCTAGTAAAAACAGCTGTAAACAGAAAGCACCAAAACCTAAGCTGGGCGGACAGCACCGGAGTCCGCCGAGACCGCCAAGGTCGCCGAGGTCGCCGAGTCTGCTGAGATCGCCCGAACTAAGCTGCAAACCGCCGAATAGCCACGGAGTCCGCCGAAGTCGCGAGGCCGCGTGGACACACCGTTATTCGTCTCCTGCTGAAGCTGAACTGAGGAACACCCCCTACCCGCCTGAAGCCGGCGGATAGGTTATTGAAGCTGACAAAGTTGAAATAGAGTTAACAAGCCGCAGAGTGACCTCCTGTTGAATCCGCAGAGACCGCACAACTTCCAAGTACTAGACCGAAGTCAAAGCCAAACTCCTGGCTCCTTGAAACTACCCGTGCGACCTGCACACAGCAAACCGTCAGCCCTGAATCAATCCGCGCGGACAGACAAACTGAGACCGCAGCTCCTTGCCCAACCCAACTTACTGTTCACTCAAGTTACTGTAGATGTGCCAGTGGGGTCCTATTTATAGGCGAGGTGAGAAGTGTGGTCACCACCCTAGAGATAGCGACACCGCCCTAGCCCGCGCGATAGCAAAACACCGTCCGCCGAGTCCGCAAGGACTTAGCCGGATATCAAGGAAAACCGCCAGGAGCAAGGCAACATTGGCGAACCCTCTCCAGTCCGCCAAAGCTATGCGGACAAGGCATCAGCCCGCAAAGCCTCCGACCACTGCAGGACAGCAAACCCCCTTCAATGGCAGTCTGCATAACCCGAGGCAGTCCGCAAGACTCAACCTCAACCTGCCACAAGTCAACGACCAAAGGCATACAACAACAGTCCGCCCGGTCAACAGCGGACTTGGCGGATACTGCGGACACCATGGTCTTGGCACAGAGTGACCAAGTCCAAAACCATCAAAGGCCAATGCGAGCATGGCGGACACAAACTCCGTCCGCCAAACATCCAAGCACACAGACCGCCAGCAGTCCGCGAGCTACTTGCACACCTGCCCCATCGCAGCAGCCTCCTCCCGAACTCCAAACATCAGTCCGCCAAAGACCTCCACAGCAAAACACCTGCTGTAACATCAGAGCTTGACAAGGCCTCAGCCAAGCTCTAAGCCGAGTCCGCAACAGCCCAAACCGCGGACACACTAGTCCGCAAGCTTCCCGCGGACATGAGCCAAACCGCCAAACAGCACAAGCTTACACCACGGCCACTGAGCGATGCACCAGTCTGCAAGCCTTTATCCGCTCAGGCCGCTGCTTGGCTAAACCAAAGCCAACGCCATATCCGTAGATACCAGACCACACAGTCCGCGGACTTCAAGCAAACAACCCGCTCAGAAGACAGTCGGCTTTTCACTAGACCTTCCACCAGGCCGCACATCACAGTCCGCCCAGTCCGCCTAGTCCGCCAATGCTGTCCGCCCAGGCCGCTCGACATGTCCCGTCAACCACTTTCACTTCACAAATTTCAATAGGTCTCGCGGATCGGGCCAGCCAGCCGAGGCCGTGGGACGTACCCTCTCGCCAGGCAGGAGGCGAGAGCCCATTCAGCGAGCTCATCATCTTAGCTCCGGTACCGGAGGGGTTCCGGGAGCCTGACATGTCCTACTACTCGGGGAAGGATGACCCTGTACAACATGTGCAGTGGTTTGAAGACGATGTATCGATAAGGCAGATGACAGATGCATTCAAGTGCCGGCTATTTACCATCACGCTAAAGGAGAAGGCTCGAGACTGGTTCCACCAGTTGCCAGCAAGATCAATCTAATGTTTTGAGGATCTGCGGAGAAGTTTCCTATTGAGGTTCTCAACCTCGAAGAAGCGGAAGAAGGAGGCGGAGTGCCTGTTTATGGTGAGGCAGAAACCGGATGAGACACTAGGTCACTATGTCGACCGGTTTCAGGAAGAGATCCTCCTGGTCCAGGAGGTCCCAGGGTACGCACTGATGCTAGCCTTCACCCTGGGGCTGAGACCGGGATTCTTTAGCATGGAGTTGAAGAGAGTGCCCCCCCCCTCTCCTTTGAGGAGCTCATTGAGAGGGCGGCAAAGGAGATAGACTTCAAGAGAGCAAACCCGGCATTCGCCAGGAAGTTGGCCAGGCTGGCGGAGGACGACGTGAAGGAACCAGTAGCAGGAAGACAGAAGGAGCCAAGGGAGCAGAGGGAGCAGAGGGAGCAGAGAGAAGAAAGGAGAAGGGAAGAGCCTCGAAGGCATGGGCAGCAACAGGGATGGGGGGCCCGGGAGCCGAATAACCGGTTGGGTTGGAGGCCCCTGGAGGGTCGCCCCCAGGGCCAAGGAGGAGGCTATCAGGGAAGAGATAACCTGCGAGAATCGAGGAGGTTCGACCAACCGGCATGGAGGCAGGTGTCACAACCCGCATTTTCTCAATGGTAAAATCGTATCAGAGTAAGAGAAAACACGTGCCGTGATGCCACGTCGTGCAGGGGATAACAACACACGCTCAGGCAAAACTCCAGACATTAAATTTTAAGGAAAATTTTTGATTCGATATGAAAGAAAATCAGTTGCGATGAATGGCCGTATCCCTCGGCCCGGTGGATCAGCTAGTCCACAGTTAAAACTATATTTATACGCAGCAGAAAATACTTTGGTTCAATTGAACTGACACCCTAAGTGAGCATAAGTGTCCCCGGGGGATGACTTACACGAGCACGACTCTAAGGTGAATATAATAGGTATGAAAAATAGTGTTTTACGTTGAGGAAAAAGATAGTGTCTTTGTTTTAGAAAACATGTTATGCATGAAGTACATATATTAATACTTTTAGATTTTAAAATATCTAACATGCAGCCTAGCATAAATCCTTCCCAGAAGCAAGTAACCAACCTCAAATAGGCAAAAACAGTAGTTTAAATTCATATTCAGCATCACAAAAGGCCACCAGTGGGCGCCAACAACCTGACACGAACCCACTGGCGAGTATGTATGTCTATACAGAAGAGTAAAGAGCTACCTCACAACATACGGGGATCAGCAATCTCAGCTACCCTAGAGGCCACCAACAAGCCCCTCCAAAGAACTAGCCGCTGAACTGGCTACAACCTGGACCTGAGGCATTCAAGAAAAGAACACCTCAGCAAGGAAACATTAAAAGTAATTAGAGCAATAGGTTAATGAGCAATAAGATGAAGGGTTTACCAACCCGGCAACAAGCAGCTATAAGAAAAGAAAAAGAAAAAGGCAGCAAGAAAAGAGTACTGTCTATGACACCGCAGGACACACCAAGGGTGAGCATTAAAACCAACATGCCCCACCAACAAAGCCTGCAACAGCATCAAGACATAAATATGCTAAAAGAAAGGAAAGCATAAACAGAAAAGGGACTAACAGTCCTAACACGTGGGTAAGTGGCAGTGGTCAGACATGGGTCTGATTGCATAACTAGAATCAGACCCAAAAAGGGCTAAGGGGTCAAACAGTGGCAGCTTTAGGGTCCCACTCACACCAACCCAAACCGGGGCAAAAGGCGGTGGCCACAGCTCTCCACATAAAACCACCCCTCTAGAGGCCACCAAAACTCCACCACCTGCCACGACCCAAGAGTCGGCATGCAGAAAATAGCCGAACACCCAAAGCACCCCCCCTAGGTAAAAAGTCAAGCTAACAATCCTAAGGAACTCACAAACCCAAGACAAAACGTCGGGTCCAACCGACGCGGCCTTGCACGCCCAACCTGAACCAACCCCAAGTCTACCTGACCGCAAGACAAGCGCAACACCAGTGTCGACACGATGTGTCGACACCTCGACAAGCCGGTGTCGACACAAGGTGTCGACACAACCACGGCTGGTGTCGACACCATGTGTTGACACTACAGAGGCCAGTGTCGACACAAGGTGTCGACACTGCCACGGCTGGTGTCGACACCAAGTGTCGACACTCCAAAGGCCAGTGTCGACACAAGGTGTCGACACTGCCATGGCTGGTGTCGACACCAAGTGTCGACACTACAAAGGCCAGTGTCGACATAAGGTGTCGACACTGCCACGGCTGGTGTCGACACCAAGTGTCGACACTACAAAGGCCAGTGTCGACACAAGGTGTCGACACTGCCACGGCTGGTGTTGACACCAAGTGTCGACACCACTGCAGCCGGTGTCGACACAAGGTGTCGACACTGCCGCTGCTGGTGTCGACACCAAGTGTCGACACCACGACTGGCCGGTGTCGACACCAAGTGTCGACACCAAGACTGGCCGGTGTCGACACAACAGTGTCGACACCCCAACTGGCTACAGGAGCCAGATCCAGCAAACGACCAAAAACGGGAACGGGGAAAAATCCTCTTCTCTCTCGAGCACGACCTCCATCGGCAATGGTACCTACTCGACCTAGACCGAACCAAAACTGCCCCTAATAGACGAAATCCCTCAGGAAAACTGAGATTTTCTGGACCTTCCTACACTAACCATGGCATGATCGGGAACAAGCCCTAGCTTACACCTCAGATCTACACAAAAGAGATAAAAGATTAAATCAAAAGAAGGCAAAGATCAACTAGGCAAGGATGAGGGTACATCACTTGCCTCAAAACCAGGAACTCGGTCGGCGACCTCCCCCGCTTGCGGATCTGGCCGCGGGGCAGCAAGCTGAGGAGCAGAAAGAAGGCAGATCCCGACGGGGGCAATCCAGATCCACTCTCGAAACCAAGATCCGACCGCAGAAACTCCAAGAAAACGGCGTCTGAAGGCTAGGGTAGGCCGGCGACGCTCCTCCTCTCGCACGACGGGCGACAGCTTCTTCCAAACAGAGAAACAAGAAAGAACCAAAAAGGAACCCAGCCCTAATCTGACCCAAGACTATATATCAGCAGTAATAATAATAAACCACAATACATAAAAGTTACTATTTACACCCAATATCAAAACAACCCGAAACGTCTCGGAAAAAGACGAAATTTACGCCGCAGCTAAAAACCCACGCTACGAACACAACTACGAAGTCAAAATTAACATTCGACGAACAAAACCCGGGATAACACCTCCCGAAGCCAAAACACAAGCATTCCCTAAGAGGCCCAACCGAGTTATCAAAAGACTCCGGCTAGCTGGGGAATCTTGCTAACAGGCTACAAACAGGCTACACAGGGAACCCTAAGAGCTAAGACCACGCTCTACAATTTCAAAAAGCCGGAAATACGCCATCGTAACGCCAGCCAAAGATCAAACGAAGCACAGAAAAAACCGGGGCGTTACAGCCACTCCCCCTAAAAGAAAGTTTCGGCTCGAAACTTTACTCACAACACTCCTATAAAGAAGGAGAGAGAAAAAAAAACCGGGAAAGGGCTAAATAAACAACAAAAATAGAACGTACCAAGCGCAAGATCAGGGAAACAGATGAGGGTGAGCCTCCCTCATAGCCGACTCCAACTCCCAAGTCACGCTTTCCACATCTTGATTTCTCCATAAAACTTTAACCATCGGAATAGTCTTCTTTCGCAACGCCCGAACTTGAGAATCCAAAATACGAAGAGACACCTCTACATAAGAAAGATTCGGCTCCAACTGAGGCACAGAATCCAAAACCTGCCTGCCATTTACCACACATTTTCGCAGCTGACTGACGTGAAAGACATCGTGCATGCCAGGGAAATTTGCGGGCAAAGCCAGCCTGTAGGCTGATACCCCAATCCGCTCAACAATCCAAAACGGCCCCACATACCTCGGGTCCAACTTCCTATTCTTGCCAAACCGCTTGACTCCAACCAACGGGGAGACCTTCAAGAATACCGAGTCCCCCACCGCAAATTCCAAGTCCGATCTACGCCGATTGGCGTTCTTCTCATACCTCTCCTGGGCTATCCGAAGCTTCTCCCGAATAAGCTTCACAGCGGTTTCCATCTCCTCAAGCGCTTCTGGTCCAAACAAAGGTCCCTCGCCAAGCTCAGCCCAAAACAAGGGAGTCCTGCAGCGCCTCCCATATAGAGCTTCAAAAGGAGCCATTTGCAAGCTTTCTTGATAACTGTTGTTGTATGAGAATTCCATAAGCCGCAAGAGCTCGTCCCACGCTCCTCCGTGGTCCAGAATATAGCATCGGATCATGTCTTCCACAATCTGATTTACTCGCTCTGTCTGACCATTGGTCTGCGGATGATAAGCTGTGGAATATCTCAAATCTGTACCCAACCCTTCTTGAAGACTCTTCCAAAAACGAGACGTGAACCTGGAGTCTCGATCTGATATGATACTTACGGGTACACCATGCAATCTAACAACCTCTTCCAGATACAGCTCGGCTATCTTCCTCATCGGATAATCGATCTTAAATGGCACGAAATGAGCGCTCTTCGTCAATTTGTCTACAATTACCCAAACTGAATCATGCCCCTTAGGAGATCTCGGTAAGCCGGTAATGAAATCCATCGAGATACTCTCCCACTTCCACATCGGAATCTCCAAGGGAGTCAGCTTGCCACCAGGCCTCCCATGGTCGGCTTTCACACGCCTGCAAGTGAAACACTCTGAAACAAATCTGGCTATGTCCTTCTTCATCCCATACCACCAGGCAATTTGTTTTAAATCATGATACATCTTGGTAGACCCTGGATGGTAGGCAACACTAGATCTGTGGGCGTCTCTGCACACCATATCTCGAATATCTCCAACTGCGGGGACGCAAAACCTGCCACGGTACTTCAAGGTACCCGCATCATCTATAGAGAAATCTGGTAATTCACCCTTCTTAGCTCGAAGATACAAATGCAGAAGATCGGGATCGTCCTTCTGATGCAGTCTCGTAAGCGAAATCCACGAAGGTTCTGCTATTGCTATACTACTCTGCAAGTCACAGCTTCCCACGGTAATGTCCATCAACAGAAACTCTTCCACTAGACGCTCGGCGGAGAGATTAAAGATCTTACCTGACTTCCGACTCAGGGCATCAGCCACCACATTTGCTTTGCCTGGATGATACTGAATTTCAACATCATAGTCGGCCACGTACTCCAACCACCGCCGTTGGCGCAGATTCAATTCTTGCTGAGTGAAGACATACTTCAAACTCTTATGATCCGTGAAAATCTTGCACTGCGCGCCATATAGCAAATGCCTCCACAATTTCAGCGCATAGATCACAGCTGCAAACTCCAGGTCGGGCGTAGGGTAATTCCTCTCGTGAGTCTTGAGCTGCCTCGACCCGTATGCAATCACCTTTCCAACCTGCATCAAAACGCAACCCAGACCGACATGCGACGCATCCACATAAATATCATACTCACGGCCCTCCGTGGGCAAAGACAAAATCGGAGCCGAACATAGCCTTCTTTTTAGTTCCTCAAAAGCCTTCTCACACTTGTCATCCCATATAAAGGCTACATTCTTCTGCGTCAACTTGGTCAACGGCGCGGACAAGGTAGAGAAGCCTTCTACAAATCTTCTATAATAACCCGCCAAACCCAAGAAGCTTCTGATCTCTTTGGGGGTAACAGGTCTCGCCCAATCCATGACAGTAGCGATCTTCTCTGGGTCCACCGATATTCCCCCCTTATTAATCACGTGACCTAGAAAAGAAACTTGAGGCAACCAAAATTCACATTTGCTCAGCTTGGCGTACAACTTATGGTCCCTCAGAGTTGCCAAGACCAGGCGCAAATGTCGATCATGCTCCTCTGCATCCTTAGAATACACCAAAACATCGTCTATAAAGACAATCACGGACTTATCTAGAAAATCCTTGAAAACTCTGTTCATCAAATCCATAAAAGCTGAGGGCGCATTAGTCAAACCGAATGACATAACTAAAAACTCAAAATGCCCATGACGAGAGCGGAACGCCGTCCGCGGAACATCTGATTCCCGAATCCTCAACTGGTGATAGCCCGAACGAAGATCTATCTTGGAAAACACGGCACCACCTCGCAGTTGGTCAAACAAATCGTCGATTCGCGGCAAAGGGTACCTGTTCTTAATCGTAACCTTGTTCAGCTCTCTATAGTCGATGCATAACCTCATCGACCCATCCTTCTTTTTAACGAACAGCACTGGTGCACCCCAAGGCGAAGAACTTGGCCTTATAAAGCCCTTTTCCAACAACTCCTCCAGCTGAATCCGCAACTCTTCCAGCTCTCGCGGGGCCATCCGGTACGGCGCCTTTACGATAGGACGCGTACCTGACTCCAAATCTATTGCAAACTCGACATCTCGATCGGGTGGAAGACCGGGAAGGTCGTCTGGAAACACATCGGAAAAGTCACGCACCACAGGAATTTCTTCCAAACGGGGCTTACTAACAATCGACCCTACCAGAGAAACCACACAGGCAAAACAGCCAGAAACAAGCAACTTTCGAGCACACACCGCAGAAATGATTGGAGACTCCTGGAGAGAATACCCATAAACGCTCCCTGGCTGACCGTTGTCTTTGACGAAGTCCAAGCGCTTACCCTTGCACTGGATCACAACATCGTACCTTGACAACCAGTCCATGCCCAAAATAACGTCGAAGTCCTCCAGGTCAATCACCATCAAATCTGCCTTGGCAAGGAAATCTCCCAACAAAATTGGACAATCTAGGACACCCAGGTCCGCAACCACAGAGTCGCCGGAGGGGAACTTAACGCAGAAGGCACCACCAACACGATCTAGGCCCAGACTGAACCGCTCCACAAAGGCTTTAGCCACAAACGAGTGGGTAGCGCCGGAATCGAAGAGAACGCGCGCCCAGCGGTTCTTTACCTTAAATCGCCCTACGAATTGCATACGCATCTAAGGCAACAAGCGCCAAAACGAAACTACAACCAAAAAGGGAACGTAACGAAACGACTGGAGAGGAGTCGAACCTGAGATAACCTGGGTCGAGGTCTGCGCTTCGTCTGCCGAGAGAACATTCAGCTTTCCTTTTCCTTTATCCACTTGCTGAGGCGGTGGCAGAGCCTGGAGGGGAACTGGCTGCAGAATAGACTGGGTCTGAGGGCACCTTGTCTTGAGATGACCCTTCTGGCCGCACTGAAAACAGACCTTATCTTTTAGCCAACAACGGGCAGCCTCGTGCCCCTTCCTTCCACACAAGGCACACACAAAGTCTCCCCTGGAAGTACCCTGAATCGCGTGCACATGTTCCTTCTTCTGCGCTCCCAACCTTTTGAAGCACTTCTCAAAGGGGTGGCCTGGCCGGCCACAAAAGCTACAAATCTCTTTGACCTTCTTCCTTGCGACAGCATCAGGTTCCTGAGGGCTCTTCCCTCCACCGGACTTCCGCTTATCTTTCCTTAACTGCTGGCCTCTATTCTTGGCATTCTCAATGGCCTCAACTCTCAAAGCAGCTTCAACCGCACTGGCGTAACTGACTGCTCCATAAGCATTCGCTAACTGCTGTATGTCGCTTCTTAATCCACCCAGGAATCGCTTAACTCGGTCTGCCTCAACACTCACCAGACCCGGAGCAAACCGACTCAACTTACTAAACTCAATCTCATACTCAATAACCGTGAGTTTCCTCTGCTTTAAGTGAAGAAAGTCGTTCATTAGCCGGTCCCGTTCGACTGAAGGCAGAAACTTACTTAACAACAGCACCTTAAATGACTCCAAGTGCAACCTGCCACTAAGCTCTCTTTCTCCCTCAGCCACCAATTCTTTGCCAAGCCCTTGAGCTGGTAGGCAGCGAGCATCACTCTCTGATCGTCCGTAATCCCTGAGTACGAGAACATTTCCTCAATGGTAATCAGCCAGTCATCCAAAATCATGAAATCTGCCTGTCCATCATAGGTAGGGGGTCTCAGCCGCTGAAACTGGGATATGAACTCCATCTCCGGAGGCACTATAACCAAAGGCACGGGAGGAGCAGGAGGGGCAGGAACAGCTACCCCCTCTGCGGGGTTCTGAGCTATCGGGGGCTGTCCCGCCACCACAGCTACAAGGGACTGAATCTGAGCCTGCATAGCCACTACCTGCCTCGATAACTCCTCATTACTCTGTCGCAAGCTTTCTACCAACACATCGCTCTGCGCTCCTGACGTCTCACCCTCGGACTGGGGGGTCGATCTCGTCGCAGGACGTCTCGCCATCCTAAAATCGCACAAACTTTAGACAAATCCTAGCCCATCAACTAGAACAAAACTACCCGGTACGGACAAACACACTTGAATATGAACTTCAACTGCAAAACTTGCTCTCGGAGTCGTTTTCACCATGATGATGTTATGCTTATCCTAAGATGGTTCACCACCATCATACTAACTCAGGTGCCTAAACCATGAATGCATGTATTTATATTCTTTTTGACTCAAAACCATGTGTGTACATATGTCATCTTGCAAATCTTTAGCTTGGCACGTTGTGCTTATGAAATGATATGCTATGCATGATGTGCTATGCATTCTAAAAAAAAAACCTTAGTGCATGCCATGGGCGGCGTACACATGAAAATGTTATGCATCCCATACTACATAACATTCCCATGTAACGAGAAAAGAAAACGTGCTAGCCGCATTCATGTGGTGAGGTTATGCATCCCATACTACATAACCCTCACATGTTGCCTCCTATGGTGGATCCATATACAAACACATATTATGCATCCCATACTACATAATATGCCCTGTATACTTCTTCATGCTCATGAGTGTAGTGTTCGTGCTTCGGCCAAGACGTGCTGATGACATATCGGTGTGTGGATGGTATGATGCTAAACACTAATGCAGACAAGGGAAAGGTTGCCCAACCATTTGTCAAGCAACCTCCCTCTGATACCAACTGTCACAACCCGCATTTTCTCAATGGTAAAATCGTATCAGAGTAAGAGAAAACACGTGCCGTGATGCCACGTCGTGCAGGGGATAACAGCACACGCTCAGACAAAACTCCGACATTAAATTTTAAGGAAAATTTTTGATTCGATATGAAAGAAAATCAGTTACGATGAATGGCCGTATCCCTCGGCCCGATGGATCAGCTAGTCCACAGTTAAAACTATATTTATACGCAACAGAAAATACTTTGGTTCAATTGAACTGACACCCTAAGTGAGCATAAGTGTCCCCGGGGGACGACTTACACGAGCATGACTCTAAGGTGAATATAATAGGTATGAAAAATAGTGTTTTACGTTGAGGAAAAGATAGTGTCTTTGTTTTAGAAAACATGTTATGCATGAAGTACATATATTAATACTTTTAGATTTTAAAATATCTAACATGCAGCCTAGCATAAATCTTTCCCAGAAGCAAGTAACCAACCTCAAATAGGCAAAAACAGCAGTTTAAATTCATATTCAGCATCACAAAAGGCCACCAGTGGGCGCCAACAACCTGACACGAACCCACTGGCGAGTATGTATGTCTATACAGAAGAGTAAAGAGCTACCTCACAACAGACGGGGATCAGCAATCTCAGCTACCCTAGAGGCCACCAACAAGCCCCTCCAAAGAACTAGCCGCTGAACTGGCTACAACCTGGACCTGAGGCATTCAAGAAAAGAACACCTCAGCAAGGAAACATCAAAAGTAATTAGAGCAATAGGTTAATGAGCAATAAGATGAAGGGTTTACCAACCCGGCAACAAGCTGCTATAAGAAAAGAAAAAGGGAAAGGCAGCAAGAAAAGAGTACTGTCTATGACACCGCAGGGCACACCAAGGGTGAGCATTAAAACCAACATGCCCCACCAACAAAGCCTGCAACAGCATCAAGACATAAATATGCTAAAAGAAAGGAAAGCTTAAACAGAAAAGGGACTAACAGTCCTAACACGTGGGTAAGTGGCAGTGGTCAGACATGGGTCTGATTGTATAACTAGAATCAGACCCAAAAAGGGCTAAGGGGTCAAACAGTGGCAGCTTTAGGGTCCCACACACACCAACCCAAACCGGGGCAAAAGGCGGTGGCCACAGCTCTCCACATAAAACCACCCCTCTAGAGGCCACCAAAACTCCACCACCTGCCACGACCCAAGAGTCGGCATGCAGAAAATAGCCGAACACCCAAAGCACCCCCCCTAGGGAAAAAGTCAAGCTAACAATCCTAAGGAACTCACGAACCCAAGACAAAACGTCGGGTTCAACCGACGCGGCCTTGCATGCCCAACCTGAACCAACCCCGAGTCTACCTGACCCCAAGACAAGCGCAGCACCAGTGTCGACACGATGTGTCGACACCTCGACAAGCCGGTGTCGACACAAGGTGTCGACACAACCACGGCTGGTATCGACACCAAGTGTCGACACTACAGAGGCCAGTGTCGACACAAGGTGTCGACACTGCCACGGCTGGTGTCGACACCAAGTGTCGACACTACAAAGGCCAGTGTCGACACAAGGTGTCGACACTGCCACGGCTGGTGTCGACACAAAGTGTCGACACTACAAAGGCTAGTGTCGACACAAGGTGTCGACACTGCCACGGCTGGTGTCGACACCAAGTGTCGACACTACAAAGGCCAGTGTCGACACAAGGTGTCGACACTGCCACGGCTGGTGTCGACACCAAGTGTCGACACCACTGCAGCCGGTGTCGACACAAGGTGTCGACACTGCCGCTGCTGGTGTCGACACCAAGTGTCGACACCACGACTGGCCGGTGTCGACACCAAGTGTCGACACCAAGACTGGCCGGTGTCGACACAACAGTGTCGACAGCCCAACTGGCTACAGGAGCCAGATCCAGCAAACGACCAAAAATGGGAACGGGGAAAAATCCTCTTCTCTCTCGAGCACGACCTCCATCAGCAATGGTACCTACTCGACCTAGACCGAACCAAAACTGCCCCTAATAGATGAAATCCCTCAGGAAAACTGAGATTTTCTGGACCTTCCTACACGAACCATGGCATGATCGGGAACAAGCCCTAGCTTACACCTCAGATCTACACAAAAGAGATAAAAGATTAAATCAAAAGAAGGGAAAGATCAACTAGGCAAGGATGAGGGTACATCACTTGCCTCAAAACCAGGAACTCGGTCGGCGACCTCCCCCGCTTGCGGATCTGGCCGCGGGGCAGCAAGTTGAGGAGAAGAAAGAAGGCAGATCCCGGCGGGGGCAGTCCAGATCCACTCTCGAAACCAAGATCCGACCGCAGAAACTCCAGGAAAACGGCGTCTGAAGGCTAGGGTAGGCCGGCGACGCTCCTCCTCTCGCACGACGGGCGACGGCTTCTTCCAAACAGAGAAAAAGGAAAGAACCAAAAAGGAACCCAGCCTTAATCTGACCCAAGACTATATATCAGCAGTAATAATAATAAACCACAATACATAAAAGTTACTATTTACACCCAATATCAAAACAACCCGAAACTTCTCGGAAAAAGACGAAATTTACGCCGCAGCTAAAAACCCACGCTACGAACGCAACTACGAAGTCGAAATTAACATTCGACGAACAAAACCCGGGATAACACCTCCCGAAGCCAAAACACAAGCATTCCCTAAGAGGCCCAACTGAGTCATCAAAAGACTCCGGCTAGCTGGGGAATCTTGCTAACAGGCTACAAACAGGCTACACAGGGAACCCTAAGAGCTAAGACCACGCTCTACAACGGCAAAAAGCCGGAAATACGCCATCGTAACGCCAGCCAAAGATCAAACGAAGCACAGAAAAAACCGGGGCGTTACAGCAGGAACCAAGGGGTCGGGTCCCGCCGCCGCAAGAGGACATGGAAGTGGGCAGAGGAAGAGGAGCGGGCAGAGGAGCTCGAGGAGGAGGAAGAAGAGGAAGAGGAGAAGGAAGAAGGGGTGGCGTGGCGTTGCTCTTTTGTGACTTCCACCAGGAGGAAGGTCACGCAACGGCCACCTCCCTAGGGTTTTTGGAAATGAGGGAAGCCAGAGAAGCAGGGAGGCAGGATCTGCCGGTTAGGATCATTGAAGTGCAGCAGGGTGAGATGGAGGATTGGTACGAAGATCGGGTAGATGTGGGGACCCGGGGAGGAATCGGGGTGATTCACGGAGGAGTGGGGATTGAGGCAACCCGCAAGGGGAGCCTGCAAACCATGTACCGAAGGGGGTCGCCTCTACCTCCCAGGCTCCCCCACCAGAAGAAAAAATCACATTCTCATCTGCGGACATGACAGACTATGAGGATCCATTCTGTGACGTCCTGGTGATACAGACGGTGGTGGAAAATTATACGGTCTCAAGGATACTAGTGGACAACGGGAGCTCGATGAATGTCATCTTTAAGAAGGACTTCGATGAGATGAGGGTTGAAGGGAAGAGGATCATGGCTTCGGATGGACCGCTGTTCAGGTTCTCCGGAGAGAGGAAAGAAGTAGAAGGAGGAGTAGGGCTGCACATGAGGTTTGGGGGCGTGTCACGGAACTGCGGGTTCATGATCGTGGATGCCCCGAGCAGCTATAACGCCATCTTTGGGTGCCCCCTCATAAGCACCTTTCACTACATCCCCTCCTCATTCCATCAGTGCCTCATGTTCAACAATGGAGGGGTGTAGGTCAGGGTAAGCGGGGACCCGAAGGTGGCAAGACAATGCTACGTTACGGTGGTCAACACCATATCATGGATGGCAGAGGCAGAGGAGTTGGAGATGGAGATGGCGGCGCATTAAGAGTTTGTCGGAGAAGAGGAGATGAGCCTGGAAGATGCAAGAGAGGAGGCTGAAGAAGAAGCCAGAGGGGAGGAGATTGAGGAGGAGCAGAAAGGAGATGTGCAGGGGGTCCAGAGGGACGAGGAGCAGGAGAGCCCGGAAGGGGTGATGGAAGTAGAAGAACAAGAAGCAGGAGAAGCTGAGGGAGAGTCCCGGGGAGGCGCGTAGGACGAGCAGCAATAGTAGGGGCGGAAGAGGCAATGGAGATTGAGGAGGAAGAAAGGGAGGAGCTAGAGTTGGAGGAAGAAGCAAGGGTCAGCTGGGAGCAGTCGCGGCTGGAGCCGGCCGAAGAAGTGGAGGAGATGGAGGTCTTCACCAGTGCAGGGCAGGTGCAAAGGGTGCGGGTCAGCGGAGGATTCAATCCCGAGGACCGAGAGCAGGTGCGGGCCTGCATTCAAAGCAACATCGACATCTTCGCTTGGAGCGCGGCAGACATGCCTGTCATCGACGCAGACGTGGCCTGCCACCGCCTGAACTTGGACCCCCGCACTCGCCCCATATGCCAGAAGATGAGAGCCATCGCCACCAAGCTGGAGGAACCCATCCGTGAGGAGGTCAGGAAGCTCCTGGAGGCCGGCTTCATCTCAGAGATCCAGTATCCAGGCTGGATCTCGAATGTGGTAATGGTTAAAAAAGGGGTGGTAAATGGAGAATGTGTATTAACTTTTCTTTATTAAACAAATCATGCCCTAAGGATTGCTACCCCCTACCTCGGATCGACGCGCTGGTTAATTCAGCCGTCGGTTTTTCTATCTTGAGCTTTTTGGATGCTTTTTCAGGTTATCAGCAGATCCGGATGCACCCTCCCGATATCAAGGATGTTTCCTTCATCACGAGGGAAGGGTGCTTCAGTTACAAAATGATGACTTTTGGGCTGAAGAACGCAGGGGCTACCTACCAACGCATGATGGATCAGGTCTTCCGAGATCAGAGGGGGAGAAATTTGGAGGTCTACGTCGACGACCTAATGATCAAAAGCAAATGCATGGATTCGCACCTGAAAGATCTGGAAGAGACATTCGCCACCTTAAAGAGGTTCAAGATGAGGCTGAACCCCTTGAAGTGCGTCTTCAGGGCCAGTCGCGGGAAGTTCCTCGGGCATCTCTTGACTCCGGAAGGGGTGGAGCCCAACCCGGACAAGGTGAAGGCCATCCTGGATTTGGAGACACCTCGCGATGCTAAGGAGGTCCAGCGTTTGACAGGCAAACTGGCAGGGTTGAGCAGGTTCCTCTCTAGATCGGGAGACAAGTGTTCCTCATTCTTTAAGGTGCTGCGAGGGAATCAAAGGTTTGCATGGACCGCCGAGTGCGAAGAAGCCTTTCAAGGGCTGAAGATACAGCTCTCCCAGGCTCCTCTACTTCAGAGCCCAAAAGAAGGGGAGGACCTGACTTTGTACCTCGGAGTAGGAGCATAGGCGGTAAGCTCCGTTCTAGTGATGGAAGAAGGAAAGAAGCAACTGCCCATCTAATACATTAGCCGGATACTGAAGAAAGCAGAGCTCTGCTACCCCATCCTCGAAAAATTAGCATATGCCTTGGTCATTTCTGCAAGGAAACTCCGACCATACTTTCAAGCACATTCGATTAGGGTGGTAACCAACCATCCTCTTCGCAAGATCTTCGAAGGAGTAGAGCACTCAGGGAGACTTGCTAAGTGGTATATTGAACTAAGTGAGTTCGACATCTCCTTTGCCCCAAGACTCTCCATCAAGGCACAGGTAGTGGCGGACTTCCTAGCAGATTACATTGTTGAAGTCGAGGAGGGAGAGCAGCAGCCACGGGAAGAGTGGAAGATGATGGTCGATGGGGCCTCGGGAAAAAGTTCCCTCAGGGGAGGAGTGGTGCTGATCAGCCCTCAGGGAGTCGTGATAGAGCAGGCAGTGGCTTACCATTTCCTAGTGACCAACAATCAGGCGGAGTATGAGTCCGTGATCGCTGACCTTTGCTTGGCAAAGGAGGTGGGATTCAGGATGTGGAAGCTTTCACGGGCTCAGAGGTAGTAGAGTCGCAGATCCGTGGGGAGTTTGAAGCTCGGGAGCCTACCCTCATCAGATACCTCTCCAAGGTAAGGGCGATCATCGGTGGGTTCCGGTCATTCTCCATCCAGCATGTTCCAAGGGAAGAAAGCATGCCAGCTGATCGATTGGCTAAGTTTGTACCTCAGGGAGGAGGGACCTTGATGAAGCTATTTCGACCGGCTATCGAGGAAGGAGAATTGATGGTGGTGGATCGGCGAACCTCCTGGGTGGATCCATTGGTGACCTTCCTAACCACCGGTGGACTTCCTGAGGGGGCCAAGGACGGGAGAAACTTCAAGTGCAAGGCAGCTCACTACTTAATGATAGAAGGGGGCCTGTATCGTAAGATGTTGTCAGGACTCCTAGCCAAGTGTGTGACCGAGGAAGAGATCTCGAGGATCTTGGAGGAGGTGCACTCGGGGGAGTGAGGCAGCCACTATGGAGGAAGGATGGTTGAGGCAAGGGTGGTCAGGTAGGGGTACTTCTAGCCCACCCTAAGGAAGGATGCCACGGAGTTTGCAAGGAGGTGTCAAAAATGTCAGCTCTGTGCCCCCCTTCAGCTCTTGGCGGCCCAAAGGCTCCGAAGTATCATGGCACCATGATGTAGGGGTGACCGTGATACGTGCTCGAATACGCTAACGGAAAGTATTGTCACAAGACATAAAACTAAAGGGGAGGGCTCCGACCAAAAGCGAGCGAAAAGGGGTCGGGTTTGCTCCCAAATCCGAAAGAGAAATTTGCCGGACTCGATACAACGTCCTTAAGACCTACCTCTCCAACAAGCACACAACTCACCGCAAGCCGGACTTGATACAACGTCCTTAAGACCTACCTCTCCAACAAGCACACAACTCACCGCACCTACACAAGCATCTATTGTACCAACTTGAGCCGTTTCAATGCAGCAATAATTTATTTTCGGAGCGGCGGAAAACTTCAATAGGCGGTCGAGTTCCAGTTGAGATTAACTCCCTTGTTAACACCAAAATGTGCCAATCTTGGAGGGCAAGTCAAGGCTTGGCCAAGCCTCGCTCTCGCAACGGATCTACCCAATCCGGATCACAAGAGGTTCAATAACAACGAAATCGAAATTGGAATTTGCAAGCGACGTATTTAAAAATCACGGAAGAAACGGTTTTCAAAAAACCTCCACACAATCTAAAGCAAGAATCTCTAAAGGGGAAGGAGTTACCCAACCAAGAACAACAATCACACAAGATAAGGTGGGAGAATCACTCTCTCCACGGATCCACTGGCTTCACACCGAATGGGCTGCAACCTTCTTCCTTGGAGTCGCACCAAAAGGAAGCCACGCCGGCGTCGCACCGTAGTAGGGGGAGGAAGCAAGGGGGGCTGCGGCTTCACACCTTGGCCGGCGGCTATGGAGGATACCCTCTTGGACGAACTCTCTCAATGAGGGTTAGGGTTGATTTTTTTAATTCTCTCTAACTTCATTCTCAAAAGGATCTCCTTATATAGGAGTTACAACACACATCTATCCATCCAACATGGAGATGAAATCTCATCCATCCGGAAGGCTAAATACACACCAAAATGTTTGCAGGAAATAAATAAAGATTACAAGTCCCAAATGAATATAAAATTATTAACCAAGATTGGAATAATTTTATATTCGCACATAAAATAATAAAGCATGAGAAATTAATTAAAATAGTCTTCAAGTGAGGGTAGCACACCGCAGGCGGAGGTTGTAGCGGCGTCGTCCGTTAGCGTCATCACGGCTCCGAAGTTCTTTATGTTGTAGGGCCTCAGCAACTGGATCATCATCAAGTAGTGGCGGAGGGGCAGCGGCATCACACCATGGTCGTTCTCCATCTGGGGGATGGATTTAGTAGGACCTTTTCCTCCGGCTAGTGGGCAGAGGAGGTTCCTCTTGGTCATGGTCGCTTATTTCTCAAAGTCGCTGGAGGTTAAAGCATTGGCCAAGGTCACCTCACAGGTCATAAGGAACTTCGTCTGGTGGGAAATCATATACAGACATGGGTTGACTCAAGCAATAGTGACAGATAACGTCCCCCAGTTTGCCAACGAAGAATTCATCACCTTCTGCACCGAACTAGGGATAGACCTCAGATTCGCCTCTATCCACCACCCCGGAGCAATGGCCAGGTGGAAGCGGCAAACAAAATCATTGTGAATCTATTAAAGAAAAAGGTGGAGAATCTAAGGGAAACTGGGTGGAGCAGCTCCCATCGGTACTGTGGGCCTTGCAAATGACCCCGAACACAGACACCGGTGAGACTCCCTTCAAGCTTTCCCTTGGGTGTGAGGTGGTCCTACCAGTGGAGTTCGAGGTTCGGTCCCCGCGGGTCACAGCCGAGGGCGAAGGAGATGAGACTTGGAGGTTAGAGAATGAAGAGGGGCAACGCCTCTCGCTAGACATGGTGGAAGAACCGCGGTACGTGGAAGCTATCAGACAAGAAGAGATCAAACGGCGGATGGTTAAGTATTTTGATAAGCATGTCAGGGTCAAGCAGTTTGCCGAAGGGGACCTGGTACTGAGAAAGGTTGACGCGGCAAGAAGGTCGGCTCCCGTGGGCAAGCTCAACCCAAACTGGGAAGACCGTATATAGTGAAGGACGTCCTTGGATCAGGATGTTACTACCTCCAGGACGTGGAAGGAAGAGCCTTAAGCCACACCTTGAGCGGAGATGACCTGAAATGCTTCTACCCATGAAATGGGGGAGATGTAACTATGTATTCAAGATCAAGTTTGTTATAATATATCAATTGTCTTGTTTCTCTCGTCTAGTACTAAATTATTATGATAGAATGTATTTATGAGTCTTGTAACACCCTGAGATCGGCTCGGCCCCAGGTAGACCCGATGCGCAGGCTCTCATCAAGCTGGCAGGTCCGAAGGCTCGCCTGTGGGGGAAAGGTTTGGTTGGTTTGAGAACGTCATCGGCACCCCGAGCTCGGCTCGGCCCCAGGTAGACCCGCTGCGCAGGCTCTCATCTAGCTGTCAGGTCTGAAGGCTCGCCTGTGGGGGATATGTTTGGTTGGTTTGAGAACGTCATCGGCACCCCGAGCTCGACTCGACCCAGGTAGACCCGCTGCGCAGGCTCTCATCTAGCTGGCAGGTCTGAAGGCTCGCATGTGGGGGATAGGTTTGGTTGGTTTGAGAACATCATCGGCACCCCGAGCTCGGCTCGGCCCCAGGTAGACCGCTGCGCAGGCTCTCATCTAGCTGGCAGGTCCGAAGGCTCGCCTGTGTGGGATAAGTTTGGTTGGTTTGAGAATGTCATCGGCACCCCGAGCTCGGCTCGGCCCCAGGTAGACCCGCTGCGCAGGCTCTCATCTAGCTGGCAGGTCCGAAGGCTCGCCTGTGGGGGATATGTTTGGTTGGTTTGAGAACATCATTGGCACCCCGAGCTCGACTCGACCCCAGGTAGTCCCGCTGCGCAGACTCTCACCTAGCTGGCAGGTCCGAAGGCTCGCCTGTGGGGGAAAGGTTTGGTTGGTTTGAGAATGTCATCGGCACCCCAAGCTCGGCTCGGCCCCAGGTAGACCCACTGCGCAGGCTCTCATCTAGATGGCAGGTCCGAAGGCTCGCATGTGGGGGAAAGGTTTGGTTGGTTTGAGAACGTCATCGGCACCCTGAGCTCGGCTCGGCCCCAAGTAGACCAGCTGCGCAGGCTCTCATCTAGCTGATAGGTCGAAGGCTCGCCTGTGGGGGATAGGTTTGGTTGGTTTGAGAACATCATAGGCACCCCGAGCTCGGCTCGGCCCCAGGTAGACCCGCTGCGCAGGCCTCATCTAGTTGGCAGGTCTGAAGGCTCGCCTATGGGGGATAGGTTTGGTTGGTTTGAGAACGTCATCAGCACCCCGAGCTCGGCTCGGCACCAGGTAGACCCGCTGCGCAGGATCTCATCTAGCTGGCAGGTCCGAAGGCGCGCCTGTGGGGGATAAGTTTGGTTGGTTTGAGAACGTCATCGGCACCCCGAGCTCGGCTCGGCCCCAGGTAGACCCGCTGCGCAGGCTCTCATCTAGCTGGCAGGTCTGGAGGCTCCCCTGTGGGGGATAGTTTTGGTTGGTTTGAGAACGTCATCGACACCCCGAGCTCGGCTCGGCCCCAAGTAGACCCGCTGCGTAGGCTCACATCTAGCTGGCAGGTCCAAAGGCTTGCCTGTGGGGGGAAAGGTTTAGTTGGTTTGAGAACGTCATCGGCACCCCGAGCTCGGCTCGGCCCCAGGTAGACCCGCTGTGCAGGCTATCATCTAGCTAGCAAGTCCGAAGGCTCGCCTATGGGGGAAAGGTTTGGTTGGTTTGAGAACGTCATCGGCACCCCGAGCTCACCTCAGCCCCAGGTAGACCCGCTGCGCGGGCTCTCATCTAGCTGGCAGGTCCGAAGGCTCGCCTGTGAGGGATAGTTTTGGTTAGTTTGAGAACGTCATTGGCACCCCGATCTCGGCTCGGCCCCAGGTAGACCCACTACGTAGGCTCTCATCTAGCTGGCAGGTCCGAAGGCTCGCATGTGGGGGATAGGTTTGGTTCGTTTGAGAACATCATCGGCACCCCGAGCTCGGCTCGGCCCCAGGTAGACCAGCTGCGCAGGCTCTTATATAGCTGGCAGGTCCGAAGGCTCGCCTGTGGGGGATAGGTTTGGTTGGTTTGAGAACATCATCGGAACCCCGAGCTCGACTCGGCCCCAGGTAGACCCGCTACGCAGGCTCTCAAGGGGACAAGCTGTGCCCCTCGGAGCTCTCGTCGGAACTCCCACTGGGGCTCTCGCCGGAGCTCTCTCCGGATGTCTCGCCACTCGCAGCAGGGGATTTTGGGACATCCGAGGGTGGGGTATCAGGCGCGCCCGGGGATTTGGGACGGGCTCGAAGAGCCAAGGAACGAGCTGTTGAGCTGTAATAATCTTGCCCCACCCATCTAAGCATCCGACATCTCGCAGCATCTCCAAGGTCAGCTCGATGGTAGCTTGTGCATTGGCTTGGAGGAGCTTGTTGATGTCATAGACGGAGTAATAACGGCTCATCAGTCTTTCATCCAGTGGAGGGGGCGCATTTGCCTCCAGGCGCAAGATCTGGTCCCTTAGGAGGACGTTCTCGAATCTCGCCTAGGACAGCTCCTCGCGAAGTGCCGCAGCTTGAGCAGAATCCTGTGTTGCGAGAAGTTAGCGTGGAAGAAAAAGAAGTCAAAATCTGTAGTGGCGAGACCAAATGCTGAGAAAGGTCTCGCTTACCTCTTCCACCCGGCAAGAAGACAGCAGTTGCTTGGCGACTTCTAGCTCCTTCTTCAACGAAGCAGCCTCAGCCACAGCTCCCTCCCTGGCCTTGAACATATCCTGGAAGTTGCGGTCGATAGTGATGCTTCGGCGAGCATACATGTGCTCAAGATCCATCCCGCGCATCAGGGCGTGTGTGGAATCATAAGCCAGCAGCCGGGTGGTCATCCTGTCATAGACGCTGGCATCCTCCCGGCTGTAGAGGCAGTAGCCTAAGGCAAAGGCCTCGCTGGTGACCTCCTCTCGCTCCGCCCAACTAGGCAGGAGGGACGAGATCGAGACCCTGTTGACGTCGGGGTCCCACTGTAACAGCGGCTTGTTCTCCACGTCCAGGCACTTCATGTCGAGATCAAAATTGCGGTGGCCCCGCGGCACCTCTCCAGACGAGGGCTGGCCGGAGGTCTCGGCGGCGGCTCCCTCGCCCCCCACTTCATCGGGGGCCAAAGGGTTCTCGGTAGGGGCCTCAGCACCACCCCTGGTAGCCGCGATCTCATGGACGACCTGCAAGATCTCCTTAAAGGAGCGGCCAGCGGCGAGAGGTTGAGAGGGCGGTAGCATAATGGCTTTGCCCTTCTCGGCGTCCGTTACCTTGGGCCACTTGATCGGAGGGGGCAGAGGGACGTCGGGCTTTCGCTTCCTAGCGCCGGTTGAAGGAGGCGGGGCCGGCTCATCCCGACAAGCAAGAGCTGCAGCCTTTGCGAGAGACAGCGGGTCTCTCGCGGGTTGGCTCCCAGTAGCGCGAGCCGCGTCAAAGGGTTGGCGTAGAGGGATCTTGCGTTCTCCTGCGAAATCGACAATACTCAGTTCTAACCTTGGAAATGAGAGGAATAACGAGATAAAGGCGAGACCTTACCTTCGCCCGGAGGCACGGGGAGGAGAGAATCAACGTCTCGCCGGAGGAAGTGGACGTCGAAGTCCTTGGTTCCGAAGAACTCAAGGACGGCTCTCTCATGCGAGCCCAAGGAGGGGGGCTTGTAGGCGACATCCTTATATTGGATGGGCACGAGAGGCACGTTCCCAAAGTCGCCGGAAACAAAGATGAACGTCTCGCCCCAGTGGTGGTGCTTGTTGGTGAGACCGATCATCTTGAGCAGTTGTCCTGAAAAGAAAACCACCCCTCCTTTGGCGCGGAAGGTGAACAGCTTCCGGAAGATCGGAAGGCTGAACTCGATCCTCAAGGATCGCATGTAGCAAATAAAATCTACAAGGATCGCAACCGAATTTGGATTCAGTTGCGCGGGAACCACTCCATAATATCGGAGGGCCTAGCGCATCTTGGTCCACAGCGAGAGGCGGAAGCCCACCTCAAAGTGCTCAAGGGGGATGGCGAGCTCCCCCACCCACGCGGTGTTTACCTTATCATGGTTGCCGGGGTTCCGCGGGGTGAAGTCGGGGGGGGGGGGGGAATGTAGCGAGTCTGGGTCAGGTTGAACTCGTCCATGGTAAGAGTACAAGGAAGGGAACAGGTGCTTCTGGAAATCTTCCACACAATTTCAACGACCCTCGCTTCCGCCCGACATCCTGATGAAGACGTTGTAGGTGAGATCTTTAGGATGGAGGCGAGAGCAAGAACTGTGCGAAAATGGGAAGAAAAGGCGGAAGCAAGCGAGAACTTTCGGTAAGTCGCGAAAGCGACAAGGAAAAAGAGAAGACTTGGGTTGGAGAAATGAATGTGGTAGGTGAACTGCCATATTTATAGGAAATCGTGATCATCATGACTTTTTTCAAAAAAGTCGGCAGGGGTACAACCGACACGTCCTAAGTTGGCGGCGCTTCGTTTTCCCGCCCGAGTCTGACAGTGACTGACTGACAGCTAATTAGCGCGAGAGCTAAAAACAAAATAAAAACAATCGGAGGCTAGGTTTCCCTCGCCAAGCGAAAACTAAACGGGAAGCTATAATAATAACAACATAAATTATTATTCTTGCCAAGCGAGAGCCGAATAAAGAGCAACAATAATGTCAGAATTAACGGGGTACATCGAAGAAGGGGAAGGCCGGGGTAAGGAAGGTTGAGGTCTCGCCACTCAATAAGGCTCCCACCACCATCGTCCTTGCTCCCGCAGCTTGGTCCTCGGTGGCGCTTGCGAGTTGAAGTAGGACGACATGACGGTGCACCCTAGATTGATCCGGCGAGATAGGTTCCGGATCCGCATGATGCACCTTTCAGGGGAAGACCCGGCGGTAGGCCCACCTGGCCGATCCATCTCGCCGATGAGGTAGTCTCGCTCCAGGGCCTCCAACCTCTAATCCACTATTGGTGAAACTCTTTCTCCACGAAATCATGGGCTCTCTCCCACCGGATAAGCTTCGATAGGATGGCGGCGACCTTCTTCCCCCGTCTTCTAGCACTCCCGACGCTGGTCAAGATCTCCTCCATCTCGTCAGATGAAGGGAAGGGGGAGCTCTCGTCGTCTTCCCCCTCTATTTCTTCTTCTTATTATTCTTCTTCCTCTGCGTCAGCTCCAAACCGCGAGCCCAAATCCCCTAACAAGAATTCCAGTTAAGACGAGAGCCAAAGGATAATCGTGATAAACGTACTGTATACCTGCAGCATGGCGAGGACCCCCGGTCGATGGTAGGAGAGAAGGCCCATCACCCCCTTTGCTCCAAAGAGTAGATGGATTGGTTTTCCTTTTCCTGGGGGGTAGATTTTGCGAGTGGCAATCCCTGCTTGGTCGGAAGCGAGGGGGGAGGTCTCCTCTCCCGTAGGATGGCTGGCATCCAATGGAGGCACGGGAGAATCGGCAGTCTTTCCTCCCACCGGTAGGGAGGAATCACCCGCGAGGGCAGGCTGATTTGCAGCCCTTGTTTCGTTCTCTCGGGTAGCGAGACCCGGCTGGGCGGAAGCTGGCACTGTGGGAAGACAATTCGGAGTCCTAAGATTTGAGTTAAGAGCAAGAGTGGTAAAGTTACCTGCAGTTCTCAAGTCAGACGGAGGAGCCACCTCCGTGACCTGCGGTTGGCCCTCAAGGGGGAGAGATGATGGGTCCAGGGGTTCCCGCGGAGAATCGACAGCGTCGGGAACCATCTCCTATGAAAAGTATCGCGTCAGATACAGAATACTGGTGTTTTCAATGATTAGCAAATCAGACATACCTTCTGCGGAAAGGGATCATCCGCACGACTTGGGGTCGGGGTAGGCGGGCTCCTGTTCTCGCGGGGCAGGTCTCGCTGAACCGCCTTCGCCTTCTTCTTTTTCTTCTTAGTCTGAGAAGGCTCAGCGACTGACTACTGTCTCGCCAACCATGGGGCAACAAGGGAGCTGTTAGCCTTGGCTTGCGCCTGTGCCGCATTAATGCGGTCCTGAAGATCCTGCGGGAGCGGTTTATCTGCGCGCTTGGAAGGCATCGCGTGAGGAGGCGAGAACTCAAGCGAGGAAGGATGATTCACGGGGAGAATTATGACCGTCTATCAGCACATATATCTATAGACACGGTACGGCCCCCCAAAAGATTCCCTGACGTTAACACGTGCTCAGCGAATATTGATGGGTTGCACGTGTCTTTTTGAGCGCAGAGCTAGCTCAAAAAGAGCGGAGATTGTGTACAACCCCATATTCACTGATCCAGACCAGGAGGCACAAACGGTCAGTCAGGCTAGCCATAGAAGTTCTCGCCCAAGTAGGCGGGAGCACTTGCGCTAAGCTCCAAGCTCCCTCCTCAAATGAGCTCTCGCCCGCAAGACGCCTCGTATTCGTCGAGCCCAGATCGTCAAGCCCAGATCGTCGAGCCCAGATCGACGAGCGCAGCCAAATCGTCGAACGAAGAGCAATGCGGGAATGCTTGCGCCAGCACCCAGATTATCTTAAAGAAGCTCTGGCCTATAGGTAGGCCAGACCGCTTGCGCCGGGCTCTGGACAGAAGGCTCTCGACTCAGAGCTCTCGCCGAGTGGGTGCCAGGGCCTTGGGTGAGATGACCAAATTACCCTCGGGTGAAATTACCCCCATACACTCAAGAAAACAGTGGGATTCAACTATTGACAGCTCAACTAGGGGCATTTCAGTAATCTCAGGGCAGCAAGATGCTATAAATAGACCCATAAGGGCTCTTTGGAAAGCAGGCTGTCATTTATCTACCAACTTCCAGTGCTTTCTGAGGAGCTCATAGCCCAGCTTTTGACTTTGGAGGGGAAGCTCTAGAAGATCTTCCGGGTGTGATGTGGGACCTCCCTGCTGAGGCTTTGGGTCAGTCTTAGGTCCTTTGAATCTGATTGAGGGTTGAGGCTTGAGAGAAGTAGGTTTTGGCTGCACCCCTTTTTTGAACTCCCGTTGATGTCATTTTTGGCTTCAACAACAACAATAACAAATGATGTCAGAAGAAATATGTTTATTCTGTTTAGTATTATACCTGTCTTGGCTACTTGAGCCTTTCTTCTGTCGATCACCATCATGACGTGATCTTCTGTGTGTGGCATCATTACCTCTCCATTGTTTTTTCTTGTTCAAGAATTTCTTGAACTGCCTTGAGAGTAGAGAAAACTCTCATTCAGATGATTCTGAGTCTGAGGTGCTTGGCTCTAAATTTTCTTCTTCACTGTCTTCATGTGTAGGAGCAGGTGATGCAGCTTTGACCTTCCTCGAGCTGTCTGCCTTCAGTGCAACAAAATTCTCCTGAGATGACAAACAGCTCTTCTCTTCTTCAACTTTTCTAGAATTGATCTGCAGCTCATATGACATCAACTTTCCTATGAGATTCTGAGGGTCAGTCTCTGCCAACTTACTCCCTGATAGCACATACTTTATTATCCCATTCCTTAGTCAGGGACCTTAAAAACCTATCATTCAGCTCTCCATTTGTGAAGACCCGGCCATATACTCTTAGGCCATTAACAATCTTGAAGAAACTTTCAAAGGTATCTGCAATGGAATCCTTTGGTCCTTGTCGGAATGCTTCATATTTCTTATTTAGAAGGGATCTTCTGTTATCCCTAACTTCTTCAGTGCCTTCCATCAAGGTGATAAGAGACTGTCACATTTCCTTAGCGGATTGGCAGTGAATCAAATTCTACAACATAGAATCATCGACTACACTTGCTATGATATTTTTAACTTTCTAGTCCAACAAGACAAGTGCAATATCATTTTTATCAGGATCCATTAACTTTATAGGAAACTTTTTGGTAGGATCAATAGTGGAGACGTTCTTTAGAACATAAGGACCTCCTTCAGCAATCATGAAGATCCTCGGATCCACAGCTTCCATGATGAACTTAATCCTTTCTTACCACATGGGAATGTTGGTCTTTGTGCACAGAGGAAGCTTTGCAAAATCCTTTGCCTTGTCAATGCTTGGATAACTCAATAGACAACTTGGGAAGATCTTTTCAAGGTGTTAACCTTTTATGAATAACCTCCCTCTGATATCAATTGAAAATGTTTAAGTTGACTTACCAAAATCACCTAGAGGGGGTGAATAGGTGAGTTGTGTGTCTTTTTGTGGAACTAAAAATTAATGAGAGATGCACATAAAATTAACCAACTAATCACAGATGACATCAAGAATTATAGTGGTTCCCCAACCTTGGGTACATCCACTTTCCACTCACCGATCTATCAATGCACTAGACTCGGCTACTCCACTAGTCTCGGATTGAAAACAATCCTACACCTCGGAACAACGTTCCTACAACTCCATCCCAAAAACTAGATCTACACTCGTAAGATAAAACTTCTTATAAGAACTCGGAGAACAAAGCTCCTATGATACAGAGAAAGATCTCCTACAAGAATAGATTAAAAAAAACAAATACAAATAGTGATTTGATCTCAGATCTTGAAAACTTGTACCTGTTCTTCTTCCTTGAACTTTACGGCTTTATCAGAAATGGTTAATGAATAATCGGCAAGATCTTGGGATCTGAAATTCTCTGGACTCAACAAGATCAAGTATTGGATCTGTAGATTGTAGAATGACTTGATCTCTAAATGAACTTCTCTGAATCGATCTGGATCGGAAGCAAATCGGCAAGAATGGCAAAGAAGAGCAGCGCTTCCGATTATGGAAAGAAAATAAGGGATTTAAAAAACTTGGAATATCTTGCGGCTGGTTGTTATTCTTCATAGGGTTGGTCGAAATTGACAAGACCTTTTATAGGACTTGCCTAACGGTCATAATCGCAATTAATGATAGCCACTTAGACCAATCACGTGCTAATGACATTTGAAATTCACGTCTGTCTGGACTTATAAGATTTTCAGAAAAAACAGTACAGTTGTTCTCGAGAAGGAGGCTTGTACTTGATAAAAAATCTCACTGGTTCTCGAGAAGAACAAGGAGTATCTCGAGAAAAATACTTAGAAAAATATGTGGAGCTGGAAATCTGCAGTGTCGAGATGGAAAGAAGTACTCACGAAAAATATACTTTTATTCTTGAGAAAATCATTCTGGTACTTAAGAACAGATAATCATCTCGGGAACAAATGTCCGACTCTCGATAAAATAATCTGGGTCTCGAGAAATAACTTTTGCATCTCTAGAACAAACCATAGTCTTCTCGAGAATAAATTTGGTCCTCTCGAGAAAAAGACTTAGAAAAATAATTGTCTGGAATAGAAACTGTAAGACCCCCCTCCCCCTTACCAAGGAGGGCTACCGGATCTTATGCCCAGAACCGCCGTCTTACGGTGGCACTAACTCACGGGTTAGTCGACACCGCAACACGCCGATTCTGCCGGCTAGTACGATCATAAACCTGTAGGCCAATATGAGAAAAAGAAGTAAAAACTGTGTATAAAATCCATCAGTCCACAAGTCACAGTACAATCATATAGAAGAAATGAATAGTACAATAGTCCACAGAATAGTACAGAAGAAAGAGTAAAAAGGGCTTATGCCCTGTACATCAAATCTCTCTCTCTCACAAAAAGTAAATGCGGAAGCTATACTAGAACATCAAGACTCGTCCACCTGAGGACGCACAGTAGTAGTGGTAGCCTGCTGAAGCGTATCTGCTCCTCATGTCCTGCCTCCTCGACGTGCTGGTGCTCCATCTCCACGGGCTCCTAAAAATAGTTGGTCACCGACCATTAGTCAAAAAGACTAAGTCGTTTCCTCCACACCTCGCCCCGCAGCTCCTAGGCACCGAGCGGGAGGACGAAGCGGAGGACAACAAGGGGTAGCAAAATGGAAGCAGGTGACAATATCTATCTAAAGTGGTACTAAGTAATGAAATTCTACTCTAGCAAAGCTAAGTACAGTACAAGTAGTAAGTAAGTAAGTACGGTGTAGTAAAGGAGAGTAAAGAAACAACAGTATAAACAAGTAAATAAACTAAACTACCACTAAGCTATCATCACAATCGTACCCTAACTTATATAAGTGCCCATACAAGTATATAAGTTAGGATTTCCAGGAAATATAACTTATCATATAAAAGAGCCCATACTAATTTATATGATAAGGATCTATGAAGCGTATGACCTAATATGAATGAATGATATGATGCAATTTTATGCGCAGGCAAGTGCAACTCACACAACAACGACTCTGTGATCACAGACCTTTAGTTCCCACTTTTTGAGAGCTAGCATCACTCTCGGGTACCACCGCTGTGGCTACGGCAGCAGCGGAGCGGGCGTCTCCGCTTCTAGACCGGTATGCACACTACCAAGCCTTAGACCCCTCTCATACGCCTCTGTACACGTCCAAGGTGCACTCTAGAGTCTCGCGTACGTACTTTGCTGACAAACCCGTCAGTCTTGTTGGGTCGGATGTGTGTTATCGGGGGTCGTCCTCCAGACCGCAGTGTAAAACAACCCACTGGCCCCTCTAACTCCCACACCGCCTGGTGCACCGTACTGCCATCGGTGTGACGAAACGGCCAGTACCGCATGCCCCGCCGCGATATTTATGCACATGCAAGTAATTCACACCGAGCCTTCCGCTCGCAGGACCAAAACCCGTCCTGAATCCCTCAAACCCAAACCCGGGTGAGAACGCACATTAGTGCCTTTATGTCAATTCCCTCCAACCCTAAAACGGGTGAACATATATCATGAAACTCTCCAACCCAAACACGGGCGAGAAGGTACAACCATGTCCTAACCTATTAAGCTACTCTTGTCTACGGTTTATTATACTTAGAGATTTAAGGTTAATCCCAGGACTGCCCCCGGTATTCCCTGTGAAGGGCTCTCAAGGGGCACTAGGAACTGTGTTGGGATTACGCCCAGCGTTCCCTTTCGCAAGGATACTTATTTTAGTTGATGACTACCCATGTATCCCCCAGCTCTCCTTATTGCTTAAGTATAACCCTAGTGACTTAAGGTGTTACCGGGTACCGACGGTCTTCCGCCGATCCCCCACTCCAGTTGATGACCAAGACTTGCACTTTTGATTCCTCACTACGACAACTCTACCCACCAGGGTTACTCGTGTTGAACTCTCTCTATATTTCTGCCGATAATCAATCCCCTGGTAATTCCCTAAGGCAAGACCTATTTGTGTTATATGCAGACCATGACCTATGTTTACCCTAGAAATGTGATCTTCCAAAACTTAAGGCATCTTGCCTCTAAATATTTATCCTAGGGTATTATGGACTAAGGGAACTACCCTAAAGATTCTCATAATTTTTCTGGCCAAATGGTCTTTTAATTAATTCTTTTAATTTAAATGCTCGGCCACTTTACACATGAAGTGATTAATTAAGCATCCTCTGACTTAGGAAATTTTTCCTGAGATGTATATTAACCAATTATCACTGCCTTCAGAATTTCATAATTTTCTTTAAATTATTTATTGTCATTTTCTATTTAATAACAATCCCGTATAAATTCCATTTTACACATGAAGTATAAGCATTATATTCTCAAAAATTCCAGAAAAATTACAGAGCCTTTAAGACACTACATTATGGCTATTGGCAGAGATTCATCAAAATTGAATGTAAGGTGGCCTATGGGGTTCCATTATAAGTTATTTACCAAAATGCCATTGTACTAATTTAACACAAGTAATGTATCCAATAAATTCTGAGAAATTCATGATAAACTAATAACAATATTGTATGACAGTAGAATAAAATCCCAAATTTTTCAGAGGTATAATATATATCATTTCAAGAATTATCATGATAAGGGTAAAATGGGAAATTTAGGGTATCTACTCCAAGGTTCTTCAAAACAGAGAAATCATAATTTTCCTAGGTCAAGTGTGATGTAATCTATGCCTTGGTAATGTTGTTTGGATTTGTTCTTGAATAAATCTATTTTCCAATTTTAATTCCAAAATAGCTATTTTAAAATTAAATTCCAATAAATGGAATTTTGATTCCAAAAATTCCATCATTAATTTGAGGGGTGAAATTTACCCTAATGAACCACTGGAAATAATTTCATGACACTTGCATGTCACCATTGGACTAAATACACAAATTTGCATTTTTGCTATTTGCACACCAAGCCTTAACATAGGCTAGCACATGCAAGTGGATTCTCCCACATGCAGTGATCCCAAGGTGCTGAAAATTTTATCATGCACCAAGGGTGACCCCACTGACCCACCACCAAAATTTTGGGGCCATGGGGAGGAGTAGAACTCCACATATGCCATTAATTTAAATTTTGATATTTTTCCAAAAACTATAGGAAAATTTTTTCTAAAAATTCCTAAATTTTGGCAGGAGGTAAGTTAGCCCTAATAATGCATGTGCCCAAAATTTGGGATCATGGTGACTAATATTGAGACTAGGGCATCCAATATATTTTTGACCTAGTCTAGGACCAGTCCTAGGAGAAAGGTCCTACAGGGCTGTACCCTACACCAAAATGTATGTTTAGGGTGGCATTTTAAAGGTAAGACCCTAGGCTACAATTTTCATTAAGGGCCTAAGCTCTGGAAATGCCTCTACGAGGCCTAAAATTAACTTGCAAGAAGGCTGAATACATGTGACAGAAATATTACTATTCATTTATTAATCTGATTTATATTAAAATCGGCGCACGAATCTTAAAGCAAGAATGGACGGCATCGGGTTATCGTCTACCTCCAGCCAACGGCTGAGATCGAGCCGACCTGGAGCGATTTTGCCGGCAGTTTCCGGCCAGCTGAGGCGTCGCCACCTCCGGCCAATGGTGCCATCACCTTCACGGTGGTGGTGGCTATCATTTCCCGGCGATGGGGCGGCGGGAGACGGCGGCGACGGCGATCCCGAGCGGTTTCATAAACTTAGAATTTTCTAGATTTTCTCACATGGCATCGGGCTCAATTGAGCCCGATCTCTCGCCTAATTGATCTAAGAGGCTAGTGCGGGTAGAGGTGAAGTGAAACGCACCATAATCGGGCTTGGCTGCGGGTCAGGCGGCGGTTTGCCGTGGTGGTGGTGCGCCGGCGAGCTCCTCCCCGAAAGTTGCATTCTCCCACCGTTCTCCATGTGTAGGTAGTCGAATTCCACTCCTCTGGACCTTCTGAAGCTAATGGAGGGTTATTTGGGGCTGATAGAGGGTATATGGGGAGATAAGCCCAATGTGAGCTCGGTTTGAGCTTTGGTTGTGTCACCATGGGTGCCATGTGGCTCTCAGCTCTGTATTTCTGCTGGAAATGAAGAGGGGAAGTCAGCCACCTGGTTTTGGGCAGCCAAAACCAGCTGATGGGGTGGCCATGTGGCCACCATTCCTCTTCATCCTCTTTCTCTCTCCACTTCTCCTAAAATTTCCAAATTTACCCCCTTGCATGCATTCTCTCTCCTGATTTAGAGGGGTAGGGTTGGTCTTATTCACTTGGGCTGACTTTGGGCCAAGTTTAGTGGGCTTGGTCCAAGGAACTTGACTTGGCCTTCATTTCACTCTTTAGGTCAATTTGTTGACCAAATTGACTTTTAGGGTTGACTGGTCAACTATGGTGGGTGGACTGACCCCACTTGGTGGAAATGGGTCTAGTGGCACCACCCAACTTGGTTTGGGTCAAGGGGGTGCCCCACTTAGGTTAATTAGGCCTATGAGTGTGGGTTTGACCAGATTAAGCCCAAGGTTGACCTTGGTCAACTGGGGTCAAAATGTTGACCCAGTGACATACCCTAGGGTCCACTTAGATTGTTTTAGGGTTAGGGCAATGTGGTGGGGTCATGGTGTGGCTAGGGTCCTTAATTAGGCTAGTCTGACCTAGTTTGACTTGGTCCTATAGTGGGCTCCACATGGCCACCACCCACTATCTAGGGTCAAACCTAGTTGATCCTCTTAGGTCTCACCTCATGCCTAACCCAATCTAAGTTGAGGGGTCCAGAAGTAACATGGGATGTTACAAATTCCAATAAACAAGAAAATAATTTCGTCCCGAAATTTAAGTTCGGGTCTACGGGGTTCATTTGCAAGAATTATCAAGAATCTTAAAAGCATAACTTAAATGTACCTGATGCGAATAGCTCCGGGTGTTGCTCCAGCATCAGATCTCTCGACTCCCAAGTGTGCTCCTCCCGTCCATGGTTGGACCACAGCACCTTCACAAGGGGAACCTTCTTCTTCCGCAACACTCGGATGGCTGTATCGTCAATCCGGATCGCTCCAATCTCACTGACCTGTCAGGCTCTACCGGTCCGGCTGTAGTAGTAATGTGCTGCTCCGGCGAAGAAGAGCCCTCCGTAAGGAAGAGACATGAAAGACGTCATGTAATGCACCCAACTCCGGTGGCAGCTGCAGTCGGTAAGCCAAGGGGCCGATCCGCTCCAGGATCAGGTATGGCCCCATGTATCGTGGACTGAGCTTCTTGTGCCTCCGCACTCGAGAAACACCGTGTACTGGACGTATCTTCAAGAATACCCTGTCTCCAACTGGAACTCCACCTTCCGGTGCCGAGCATCATAATACTTTGCCTGCCTGCTCTGGCCTCCAGTAGCCGATCCCTGATCAATCGAATTTGAGCCTCAGTGTCCTCTATATAATCAGATCCCAGAGCCCTGGTATCCACATCCTGTACCCATGATAGCGGAGTCCGGCATCTCCTCCCATAAAGCGCCTCGTACGGAGCCATCCTGATGCTAGCCTGGTGGCTGTTATTATACGAGAATTCGATCAATGGTAGCAGCCTCTCCCAAGGCCTCCCCGTATCCAATATGCATAATCTGAGCAGGTCCTCCATGGTCCGGATGGTCCGCTCGGTCTGTCCGTCGTCTGCGGGTGGAAGGCGGTACTAAAGGTAAGCCGAGATCCCAAGTGAGCATGCACGGCCCTCCACTCGCTCGAAGTGAACCGACCATCACGGTCCGAAACAATAGTCCTGGGGATACCATGATACCTGATGTACTGCTCCACAAATAGTCTCACCAGAACTGCAACTGGGGCATCCTTCCGAACTGGGATAAACCGCGCGACCTTGGTCAATCTGTCCACTATAACCCATATAGAATCATGTCGGAGTGGGAGCGAGGCAATCCGTGTACAAAGTCCATAGCAATGTCCTCGAACTTCCACTCTGGAACTGGCAGTGGCTGTAATAAACCTCCCGGGCTCTTGCATTCCGCCTTCACACGCTGGCAGGTCTCGCAATGGGTCACAAAATCCGTGATCTCCCTCTTCATCCCGGGCCAATACATAGATCTCCGCAAATCTGCCCACATCTTGGTGATGCCGGGGTGCACTGAATATCTCGAGCAATGTGCTTCTCGGAGTATGTCATCTCGAATACTGCCCCCTGCTGGTATGTAGATGCGCCCCCGGAACCGAAGAAGATCATCCTGTAGTGTGTAGTCCTCGACCTTGCCCCTCGCTAGGGCACTGAAAATCGGCTGTAACGCGTCATCCAGCCTCTGATGTGCTCGGATGCGCTCCTGTATATCATCGCAGCTGATCACTGAGCTCAAATACTCTCTATATACCACTGGCTCGGTCTCGGACACCACGGTAATGTGCATGTCCTCCATCATCTGAAGCAGCTCTATGGACATCAATCGGGGCTCCGGTCCAGAAGTGCCGGCCCTCCTGCTCAAAGCATCCGCAACCGTGTTTGCTTTCCCCGGGTGATAGTGGATCTTGTAGTCATAATCACAGAGGAACTCCAGCCACCTCCTCTGTCTCAGATTTAAGTCCTTCTGCGTATCAATATACTTGAGATTCTTGTGATCTGAAAAGATGTCACAATGAATCCCGTATAGGTAATGTCTCCATATCTTTAGGGCGAAAACCACAGCCCGAGCTCTAGATCATGTACTGGATAGTTATGCTCATGCTTCTTCAACTGTCGCGAAGCATAAGCAATAACGTGTCCATGCTGCATCAAGACTGCACCCATCCCCTGATAAGAGGCGTCCGTGTAGATCTGGAATCCTTCGCTCCCGGATGGAAGCGCAAGAATGGGGATGAGATGAGTCGGTCCTTCAGCTCCTGAAAAGCCGTCTCACACCGTTCTGACCAAACAAAATCAGCATCCTTCTTCGTCAAGGACGTGAGGGGAGTGCTATCCTTGAGAACCCCTCCACGAACTTGCGGTAATAGCCTGCTAGTCCTAAGAAACTGCGGATGTCAGATGCGGTCTCGGTCGTGGCCAATCCCTCACCGTCTCTATCTTGGCTGGGTCCACTGCTAACCCAGCCCCGCTGATCGTGTGCCCCAGGAATGCCACCTCCTGCAACCAGAACTGGCACTTCGAAAATTTTGCGTACATCTGTGTCTCCCTCAACCTCTGCAGGACCTGTGCCAAGTGCTCCGTATGCTCCTCCTCCTGAGTCCGAGAATATAATAAGGATGTCGTCGATGATACTATCACAAAGCGATCCAAGAAAGGCTCGAAGACACGGTTCATCAGACTCATGAATGCAGCAGGAGCATTCGTGAGCCCAAAAGGCATCACCGTGAATTCGTATAGCCCATAGCGCGAACTGAAAGCCGTCTTCGGTATGTCTTCTTCCCTGATACGGAGCTGATAGTAGCCGGATCGCAGATCTAACTTGGAGAACCAGAATGCTCCCTGTAGCTGGTCAAATAACTCATCTATCCGAGGCATAGGATAGGTGTTGCGGACCGTCAACCGGTTCAGCTCCCGTAATCTATACATAATCGCAGTGATCCGTCCTTCTTCTTCACAAATAGAACTGGCGCTCCCCATGGCGATGAACTAGGCCGTACAAATCCTGACTCGACTAGCTCCTGCAGTTGAGTTCGGAACTCCTGCTAACTCTCTAGGAGCCATCCTGTAGGGTGCTCGGGACACCGCTTCGCTCCCGGCACTAGCTGAATCCTGAAATCCAAGTCTCTAGCAGGCGGTAGCCCGGGCAATTTTCTCCGGGAATACGTCGAGAAATCCGAACCACCGGAATATCTGAGATAGTCGCCTCTGTCCCCACCATCTCGAAGCAGACAATATAGACTTCTTCACCCTGCTCATGGGCCTTCACAGACTGATAGAAGATAATAGTAGGTGGCAGACAGGCTGGATACCTTCAACGATAACATAGAGTCGCCATGTCTCAGCGTGATCCTCCTGGACGGACATTCTATCTGGGCATGGTTCCGGTGCAACCAGGCCATGCCCAAGATCAAGTCAAAGTCCTGCAGCTTCAGAATAGTCGCCGGCGCCTCAAAAGTCTTGCCGCCAATCTCGGCCTCCATGTCGCAATGTGCAGTAGTTCGCAGCTCCGACCCATCGGGTAGGCGTACCTCATCTCTAGTCACAGGGAACCTCTCCCACGCCTTCGAGTCCGTCGATGAAGGCCTCGGATACGAACGAGTGTGAAGCACCCGTGTCGAAAAGAGTATGAGCGGGCTTGCCGCTGATCATGACTATGCCTGAGGTTTGTTTATGTTAGGTTAATGGTTATCCTATGGTTCCAAGTACTATATATATCATTGGGAAAATTTAAGGAAATTCAAAAATAACTTCAAGTACCTGTAATGACCTCCTCGGATTTCTCGGCTCTGTGAGTCAAGGCGTATATCTGCTCCTGCTCGGCCTCCTGCCATGATATCCCCGGCCTCGGCCTCGTCCTCGGCGCTCGTCCTCGGCCCTGCTGTACTGGGGGCCACTGGAGGTGGAGGAGGAGGAGGGGGATGGAATCGGTGCGGGCACTCCGACCTGATGTGCCCAGGCTGGGGGCATCCATAACAAAACCACTTGTCGTGGCCTCGGTCATCCTGTCTCCTCGATCATGTATCTGTAGAGGTGGGGGAGCCAAAGCTGGAGGTGGCCCCTGCTCCTGCCTGAAGTTGGGACGACGACGTCCCCCACCCCTCCTGTATCCAATGGTCCTGCCCTCTGAGAGCCCCTACTGCTCTCACCTGACGTCGATCCATCAAATGGTCTCTTCCCTCCGGCTCGCACCATCAGCTGGTCAGCCTCCAGCTTCTTCGCCATCTCGATGATCTGTCTGGATGTGCCATGAGAAATGAATAACAGAGCCTGCCTCAGATCATCCCTGAGGCCCCGGTAGAACCTCTTCGCATACCTCCTATCGTCGGTGTCCTGAATCCCCGCGAACCTGGCCAAGTGGGAGAACTCCCTCTGGTACTCTATCACAGATCTGGTCCCCTGCTTGAGGTTCAAAAACCTCTCCTCCAAAGCATCCCTGTCCGTAGTAGAGACGAAGTGCTCCAGGAACACATCGCCAAACTCCTCCCAAGAAATCTCTGACAACTCAAAGTCCGCATAAGTAGTCTCCCGGACTGACTTCCACCATCTCTTCGCGTGGGCCTCTAGCACGGAGGTGGCTAGAGGTACTGCCTGGCCGACTGGGCAGCTGATGCCCGCTAAGATCTCGTGTATGGCCTCCAGCCATTCTTCTGTCTTCACTGCATCCTCTGTCCCACGGTACGTCGGTGGGGACAGCTCTTGAATGCACTCAGCCAGCTCGACCCCGGATTTGGCTGTGGAGCCGGGACTTGCTGGGCTCTAAAGGCATCCAAAATCGCCGTCAGGGTCTGCCCCATCTCCGTATGTAGGAATGGAGTGGCAGCTGGAGGGGGAGGAGCCACATTTTGCGGCGCTGCGACCTGTGGAGGTTGCATAAAGGTAAGGTTAAAGCAAAATTGGCCTAACAATTGTACTTTGTGGACCATTTCTGTGACTTTTGTACATGGGCACACCACTGCTTCCGCTGCATAGTTTGTCCGCAAACTAATGCTGGGGCGGGGGTGGTCCCATGTTGTGGACTTCTTTCTCATATGATCGTTGTTCAAGTGATACCAGTTTGTAAGACCCCCCTCCCCCTTACCAAGGAGGGCTACCGGATCTTATGCCCAGAACCGCCGTCTTACGGTGGCACTAACTCACGGGTTAGTCGACACCGCAACACGCCGATTCTGCCGGCTAGTACGATCATAAACCTGTAGGCCAATATGAGAAATAAGAAGTAAAACTGTGTAAAAATGCCATCAGTCCACAAGTCACAGTACAATCATATAGAAGAAATGAATAGTACATAGTCCACAGAATAGTACAGAAGAAAGAGTAAAAAGGGCTTATGCCAGTACATCAAATCTCTCTCTCACACAAAATAAATGCGGAAGCTAAACTAGAACATCAAGACTCGTCCCACCTGAGGACGCACAGTAGTAGTGGTAGCCTGCTGAAGCGGTATCTGCTCCTCATGTCCTGCCTCCTCGACGTGCTGGTGCTCCATCTCCACGGGCTCCTAAAAATAGTTGGTCACCGACCATTAGTCAAAAAGACTAAGTCGTTTCCTCCACACCTCGCCCCGCAGCTCCTAGGCACCGAGCGGGAGGACGAAGCGGAGGACAACAAGGGGTAAGCAAAATGGAAGCAGGTGACAATATCTATCTAAAGTGGTACTAAGTAATGAATTCTACTCTAGCAATGCTAAGTACAGTACAAGTAGTAAGTAAGTAAGTACGGTGCAGTAAAGGAGAGTAAAGAAACAGCAGTATAACAAGTAAATAAACTAAGCTACCACTAAGCTATCATCACAATCGTACCCTAACTTATATAAGTGCCCATACAAGTATATAAGTTAGGATTTCCAGGAAATATAACTTATCATATAAAAGAGCCCATACTAATTTATATGATAAGGATCTATGAAGCGTATGACCTAATATGAATGAATGATATGATGCAATTTTATGCGCAGGCAAGTGCAACTCACACACAACGACTCTGTGATCACAGACCTTTAGTTCCCACTTTTTGAGAGCTAGCATCACTCTCGGGTACCACCGCTGTGGCTACGGCAGCAGCGGAGCGGGCGTCTCCGCTTCTAGACCGGTATGCACACTACCAAGCCTTAGACCCCTCTCATACGCCTCTGTACACGTCCAAGGTGCACTCTAGAGTCTCGCGTACGTACTTTGCTGACAAACCCGTCAGTCTTGTTGGGTCGGATGTGTGTTATCGGGGGTCGTCCTCCAGACCGCAGTGTAAAACAACCCACTGGCCCCTCTAACTCCCACAACCGCCTGGTGCACCGTACTGCCATCGGTGTGACGAACGGCCAGTACCGCATGCCCCGCCACGATATTTATATGCACATGCAAGTAATTCACACCGAGCCTTCCGCTCGCAGGACCAAAACCCGTCCTGAATCCCTCAAACCCAAACCCGGGTGAGAACGCACATTAGTGCCTTTATGTCAATTCCCTCCAACCCTAAACGGGTGAGCATATATCATGAAACTCTCCAACCCAAACACGGGCGAGAAGGTACAACCATGTCCTAACCTATTAAGCTACTCTTGTCTACGGTTTATTATACTTAGAGATTTAAGGTTAATCCCAGGACTGCCCCCGGTATTCCCTGTGAAGGGCTCTCAAGGGGCACTAGGAACTGTGTTGGGATTACGCCCAGCGTTCCCTTTCGCAAGGATACTTATTTTAGTTGATGACTACCCATGTATCCCCCAGCTCTCCTTATTGCTTAAGTATAACCCTAGTGACTTAAGGTGTTACCGGGTACCGACGGTCTTCCGCCGATCCCCCACTCCAGTTGATGACCAAGACTTGCACTTTTGATCCCTCACTAAGACAACTCTACCCACCAGGGTTACTCGTGTTGAACTCTCTCTTATTTCTGCCGATAATCAATCCCCTGGTAATTCCCTAAGGCAAGACCTATTTGTGTTATATGCAGACCATGACCTATGTTTACCCTAGAAATGTGATCTTCCAAAACTTAAGGCATCTTGCCTCTAAATATTTATCCTAGGGTATTATGGACTAAGGGAACTACCCTAAAGATTCTCATAATTTTTCCTGGCCAAATGGTCTTTTAATTAATTCTTTTAATTTAAATGCTCGGCCACTTTACACATGAAGTGATTTAATTAAGCATCCCTGACTTAGGAAATTTTTCCTGAGATGTATATTAACCAAATATCACTGCCTTCAGAATTTCATAATTTTCCTTAAATTATTTATTGTCATTTTCTATTTAATAACAATCCCGTATAAATTCCATTTTACACATGAAGTATAAGCATTATATTCTCAAAATTCCAGAAAAATTACAGAGCCTTTAAGACACTAAATTATGGCTATTGGCAGAGATTCATCAAAATTGAATGTAAGATGGCCTATGGGTTCCATTATAAGTTATTTACCAAAATGCCATTGTACTAATTTAACACAAGTAATGTATCCAATAAATTCTGAGAAATTCATGATAAACTAATAACAATATTTTATGACAGTAGAATAAATCCCAAATTTTTCAGAGGTATATATATATCATTTCAAGAATTATCATGATAAGGGTAAAATGGGAAATTTAGGGTATCTACTCCAAGGTTCTTCAAAACAGAGAAATCATAATTTTCCTAGGTCAAGTGTGATGTAATCTATGCCTTGGTAATGTTGTTTGGATTTGTTCTTGAATAAATTCTATTTTCCAATTTTAATTCCAAAATAGCTATTTTAAATAAATTCCAATAAATGGAATTTTGATTCCAAAAATTCCATCATTAATTTGAGGTGAAATTTACCCTAATGAACCACTGGAAATAATTTCATGACACTTGCATGTCACCATTGGGCTAAATACACATTTGCATTTTTGCTATTTGCACACCAAGCCTTAACATAGGCTAGCACATGCAAGTGGATTCTCCCACATGCAGTGATCCCAAGGTGCTGAAAATTTTATCATGCACCAAGGGTGACCCCACTGACCCACCACCAAATTTGGGGCCATGGGAGGAGTAGAACTCCATATATGCCATTAATTTAAATTTTGATATTTTTCCAAAACTATAGGAAAATGTTTTTCTAAAAATTCCTAAATTTTGGCAGGAGGTAAGTAGCCCTAATAATGCATGTGCCCAAAATTTGGGATCATGGTGACTAATATTGAGACTAGGGCATCCAATATATTTTTGACCTAGTCTAGGACCAGTCCTAGGAGAAAGGTCCTACAGGGCTGTACCCTACACCAAAATGTATGTTTAGGTGGCATTTTAAAGGTAAGACCCTAGGCTACAATTTTCATTAAGGGCCTAAGCTCTGGAAATGCCTCTAAGAGGCCTAAATTTAACATGCAAGAAGGCTGAATAATGTGACAGAATTTCTATTCATTTATTAATCTGATTTTATTAAATCGGCGCACGAATCTTAAAGCAAGAATGGACGGGATCGGTTATCGTCTACCTCCAGCCAACGGCTGAGATCGAGCCGACCTGGACGATTTGCCGGCGGTTTTCGGCCAGCTGAGGCGTCGCCACCACTCCGGCCAATGGTGCCATCACCTTCACGGTGGTGGTGGCTATCATTTCCCGGCGATGGGGCGGCGGGAGACGGCGGCGACGGCGATCCCGAGCGGTTTCATAAACTTAGAATTTTCTAGATTTTCTCACATGGCATCGGGCTCAATTGAGCCGATCTCTCGCCTAATTGATCTAAGAGGCTAGTGCGGGTAGAGGTGAAGTGAAACGCACCATAATCGGGCTTGGCTGCGGGTCAGGCGGCGGTTTGCCGTGGTGGTGGTGCGCCGGCGAGCTCCTCCCCGAAAGTTGCATTCTCCACCGTTCTCCATGTGTAGGTAGTCGAATTCCACTCCTCTGGACCTTCTGAAGCTAATGGAGGGGTTATTTGGGGCTGATAGGGTATATGGGGAGATAAGCCAATGTGAGCTCGGTTTGAGCTTTGGTTGTGTCACCATGGGTGCCATGTGGCTCTCAGCTCTGTATTCTGCTGGAAATGAGAGGGGAAGTCAGCCACCTGTTTTTGGGCAGCCAAAACCAGCTGATGGGTGGCCATGTGGCCACCATTCCTCTTCATCCTCTTTCTCTCTCCACTTCTCCTAAAATTTCCAATTTACCCCCTGCATGCATTCTCTCTCTCTCTGATTTAGAGGGGTAGGGTTGGTCTTGTTCACTTGGGCTGACTTTGGGCAAGTTTAGTGGGCTTGGTCCAAGGGAACTTGACTTGGCCTTCATTTCACTCTTTAGGTCAATTTGTTGACCAAATTGACTTTTAGGGTTGACTGGTCAACTATGGTGGGTGGACTGACCCCACTTGGTGGAAATGGGTCTAGTGGCACACCAACTTGGTTTGGGTCAAGGGGTGCCCCACTTAGGTTAATTAGGCCTATGAGTGTGGGTTTGACCAAATTAAGCCCAAGGTTGACCTTGGTCAACTGGGGTCAAAATGTTGACCCAGTGACATACCCTAGGGTCCACTTAGATTGTTTTTAGGGTTAGGGCAATGTGGTGGGGTCATGGTGTGGCTAGGGTCCTTAATTAGGCTAGTTTGACCTAGTTTGACTTGGTCCTATAGTGGGCTCCACATGGCTACCACCCACTATCTAGGGTCAAACCTAGTTGATCCTCTTAGGTCTCACCTCATGCCTAACCCAATCTAAGTTGAGGGGTCCAGAAGTAACATGGGATGTTACAGAACAACCCGAGAAGAAATGTCATATATACCGGTACATAAGCCTTTCTACAAGAACATCGAGAACATCACTAAGCATTCTACAGAAGACACTTCTCAACTTGATTATTAAGAAAATCTAACTAGAGAAATACTAAGTCCCTCTCGAGTCAAATATAGTACTCAGAAAATACTTAGACAAATCTGAAAAACTAAAAACCTCCCCCTCCCAAATTAATTCTTCATTAAATCATCATCCATCTTTTTCTCTTTCCCTTAGTGCTGAAAAGTAAGTGTTGTGTCCCAATAGAGAGCTACACATGATCAAACACCATGGATCACAAATGAATGATTCATTGTAGGTCCTGTGTTTGGATACCCATTTGTGTACTGAAATTGGTCTACCTTAGCAATATAGTGGCTCCAAACACTTAAACGAAACATAGCATCAAAATACACACTTAATTCCATCTTAGTTTTAAGGATGTTCATTACAATCTGTGCTAATTTGGATGCAATACCCAACAGATGAAATGAGTGTCTCACGTTCCCTTCGTGAATATAGCTTTAATCTTGATTCCAGTCACCAGATCTACTCAGCAACAATGAGAAGCCCCTATCTCTAACCTATAGTTCTCTGCTCCAGAACTGGAACACCAAAGAAGACAGAGCGAAAAGGAAATAATGTTTCCTCAATCCAAATCCCTCTGTAAAGTGGTCTTGGTCACCCCAGCCACACGATAAATCATTAAAACACAGCAACAGCTTGGTGTAAGCTGAAATCACTCCAACACTTACTGCCGCTTCAGGGATCTGACAACGATTCACCGCTGCGGCCAATATCTGGATCTCATTTTCGACAATCAAGGTAGATGATGCTGATTTCATCGAACGAACTTCATCGTCGAGAGTGAGTTTCGTATAATGGTATTGAATTAACATAACAGGCCATAATCGTCGCAACTCTGGTCGACATTCGACATTTTTGGTCGAGCTATGTCCAAAAAAAAAATAACACGATTTTTTGTCTTAGGCACCCTCGATGATATTCGTCGAAGCCCTCCGCTCGACAATTCTCATTTGAGCTCTACTCTACGTATTTTTCTTTTCTCTCCCTCCTTTTTGGTGTGTTACAATCCCCCCCTCCTTAACATAAATTTTGTCCTGAAATTTACATATATCTCTTCTGAAATACAGTAACAAAATGTTACAAAAATTTCTTTTTAACAAAAACATGTACCACATTTTAATACAAACAACTCAGGAAATTCAGTAAGATGTTGCTCCCGCTCCATGTTACCTCTTCACGGGCCACACGTTGTACCACCGGACCTTGACCATCCCAATTGTCTTATTCCGCAGCTGCTTACCTCTTTATCGTCGATCCGAATGGGCCTAAACTTCATCATTAGCCCAGATCTGACAGGTACATGATCTTTGGCAATCACTTGAGCTTGATCTTTTACTGCTTTTTTGAAGCACTGATATGTGGAACACATCACTGTCCACGAATTTTGCTGAAAGAGTAAGCCTATAGGCGCTTCTCCAATTCGCTCCACACTTCAAACGCGACCAGATAACCTCGAGCCCTATCAACCGCATATTTCAAGCTCTATATGGATATGCCCCTTTGAATGCTTGATCTTAAGTATTCCCAATCGCCCTCTCAAACTCCACGTTTCGGTGTTTGGCTTTGTAATTTTTGACTTCATATCTTGGGCCCATCACTATCTTGCTCTCGAATAAGAGTCTTGTCGAAGTAGCCTCTTCGACTTATTTACTCTTTATACAACCTAGACTCGTCTGTCTCCGCCCAAGCCAATGGTGTACGACACTTCCCACCACATAAATCTCAAAGGCGTCATATTGATACTACTTGATAGCTATTATTGTGGTGACTCTGCCATATACCGATGTCATCCCACCTCTTTCCCAAATCCAAGGCGCTCATTCAGAGCATATCCTCCATCGTTTTATTGGTCCTCTCAGTCTGGCCACCCGTTTGAGGCTGAAGGCTATCTGATTTTAATTTGGTTCCCAATAGTTTAATGGATTAGGATCCAAGCATTACGAAGTGAAGCACGCATCTCGATCACCTATTATGATACGGGTGTTACATCGGAAACTACATGATTTTTGCATTCAATATTGTACTAAATGCATACACAACTTTTGTCATCTAGCACGTTGTCCTGTACTAATTTGAATTTCTGATGACTTTAATATGTCTGTAACGTGTTGACTTAGCTGAATTCAATAATGCATAGGCATTGGTAAAGCCTTGTCACTCAACGCAAGAAATCTTACAAATCTATAACTTGAGGCTTCGAGTAAACCTTCATCACTCACACATCTAACATTTCGTCAAACTATTAAGGAGTCGAGTGATCCATATCACTCAACACTCCTGTATTTGGTTGAAATTTTAATCTGAAAGCGTCGAGTTGTATCTTCTGCACTCATTGCTTCTTGATCCTGAGCTCTCTTCTCGATGGGTCGTTGATTGGCCTGTTTTCACTCAACGATTTTTATACTTGGCAGGATATTTAATGAGTAGGCATTGATGACCTGTCAGGAAGTCAACACTTTTGTCTTTGGACAGATTTCCTTTTGAGGCTTTGGAGTCTGTCTTTCATCAACGCTTCTGTATTTAAGCTTTCTCCAGATAATTATGTGTCAAGTGAAACTGCATTCACTCAATGCTTCTGTCCTTATAGTTCGCTTACAGACAACCCGGGGCAGAAAAGAATGCTGAGTTTCAATCAACGATTATA